>JAKULF010000004.1:3880855-4527664 GCA_022661535.1 Eutypa lata | reverse complement strand
TTAAAAGACATCTTCGTCATCCAGAGCATTTCACTGCGAGAACATATAGAAATGCGGCCGCAATGCGCCTTGCTCTCCACCGGACATTGGTCGGCGCACGAAGCGGGAAGTTCGGTCAGGATCTCCAGGAAGGCGATCCAATCTCGGGCATACGCCGGACTTTGCTGTTTTCGCTTCCCAGTTCTTTCAATGACGCTATGGCCATATTTGAGGAGCGCGCTCTCAAGGAAGGACCGGTGAAGGAGCCAGGGTGGGCGCAATTCACAGTTCAGGGGTCGCGGTACAAGGAATGGGCACGGTGGCGGGAAAGTAACGATGGGCTCCTGGTAACTGACATATCAGGGTTGAAAGTGCCTCTAAGCAGTGTGATTGAGGCTGAAGAACTACCCCCAGATGAGGATTCTCTCACAATCTTTCACGAATTTTTCATATTCAGACACATGCTGATGGGAAGACGATTAGTGACTACCAAGCAGGGAAGATTCGGCTGGGTTCCCGAGAGAGGAGAGGGTGACCAAAGCGTCGATGTTGAGGATAGACACGTTAAGGAGGGCGATTTGTTTGTATTGGTGTTCGGGTGTAGAGTACCGTTGGTGGTAAGGCCCTGTGGTGATAAATTTCAAATCTTTGGGGAAGGCTACCTCGACGGGTTAATGGATGGCGAGGCACTGGAAAGGATTGAAAGTGGAATATTTGTTGTTCGTACTTTGACCTTCTGTTAAGGGGAAAGATTACAATTGTGTGCTTTAATTAACATTTCCAATTCTTGAATACTGTCCCAGCAAAAATTGAACCGGTGCAGTAAGCCCAGGTAAGCTCACTGATGGATGATACGCATAAGCCAAATGTATTAATACCTGTATAGGACGGAAATATGAGGAAGGAAGAAATCTAAGTCCAGATGGGACAGGTCTGCATCTTATAGATGTCAGAAAGCCGAAGGCTTTCCACGTGACAGCTGAAGCTGTAAAGCCCTGACTAGCCACTACTAGCCCCTAAATCAATATTAACGAAGACTTCACTTGCTATTTATCCAAGTGTATGTTTTAGCAGATAAACATAATAGCCACATTAAGGTATCAAATATCAATAAGGGTTAAGGTGTTAGTGTCAAATTGGAGAGGTTTGAAATAGAGCAATAGTTTAAGTCACGCCCCTAGTCTACGGAGAATGATAAGCTGTTGGCTATCAAGGAGAGCGAAATTACCAGAAGCCTAAGTGGTCAACGTGGAGTACCCTAACATGATCTTCAGCACAGGCTCTCTGGTGCATCACCGCTACCGGAACAATAACGGAACACTGGAAGCTGCGTCATTACCGCGTTTCATCCGGCTTCTAATCACCCAGGAATACATATGAACCCGGGAAGTGATGGAAAGCCGCCCGTATCGGCAGTACACATAAGAGGAAAACCTACCTCTGGTTCGCGGACAAGGTTGAGGTACACGAAGCCAAATTAGTAATTCCAATGCAAAACTGAAAATCGGAAATGGGGGCTTTGCTTATTTATCGAGACAACCCATCAGCTAGGTACCAGCAAGCATGATTAATGACATAGGATACAAAATATAATGTTCTTTTACAGGAGAGATATGGAAAATACCCTGGAAGTAGTTGCTGAATGCGCATTAAGTTGGGCTTAAGAGGATATCTACTTCCGGGCGGTTGATAATTTTAGTATTCGAGGTTGATGGGCTTGGATGTGACCTGAATTTTAATCAAAGGCGAACAACGAGTGTGTTAGCTATTAGAAAAGAACTTGCGCCCTCGAGAACGACAAATGCTGGAATCATGTTCATATCACGGAGCAATAGCTTCGTGCTAAGAAAATCACAATGCCAATGACAGCAGGCGAGGTTGACCAATAATGGCGGTTTTAGGTAGTCGTATTTGTTCGACCAGCCTGTACCTTCAGGGACCCCTCGATCTACCCCTACCTGTAATAGCAAACTGTATGTCATTCTTATTCACTCGTCAAGTATCGAAACCGAACCCGAGCTTTCGCAATCATCACGCCATATAGTGCGTACGGGAGAGACCAGTATTATATTATGAGCCCAGTGCCAAACTAGAAGATGTGCAACAGACTTTCCCCGCAAGGAACTCGTAAACTAACGCCCACAAAAACAAGCAACCCCCTTCCGCCCCTTCCATGCGCACTCCAGATGCCAGACTTAGAGCCGCCGAGGTACACCTGTTACGCTGCAGGTTCAGAACATCCGGTCGGCGCACACGACGACAGACCCCACCACCCCCTCAAGCCTCACCATCCTCCAAATCATCCTCATCGTAGAGGACGACGGGGTCCTCCCCGGAAGCGCCCTGGGGTCTCGGCGCTGGGGCCTTCTTGCCCCGTTTCGCTCCCTTAGTGGGAGTAGACGCCGACGGTTTCTCGGAGGCGGTCTTACGCTTTCGGGGAGTGCCCGCTGGCTTCGGCACAGAGGGGGCGGCGGGGTCTGCTTCCTCTTCGGAAGCTGATGCGGCCTTTGCCTTCTTGAGCTTCTCCTTGGCGCTCTTGAGGACTGGGTACAAACTTCGCGGGTTGCCATAACCCATTGCTTCAGCCAGTTTGTCGTGGTCGAGCTAGTGGTGGGTTAGTACGCGATAGAATACTAGAGAGCGCGTAGGATGCGAATAGTTATGTATATACAGGATCTTGCTGGGTTGTGAAAAGGGGGTTCGCGATCCGCTTGAGTGTCTAGGTAAAGGGTAACAACAAAGAGGGAGAGGGCAGTTGAAACGCCGGGAGGACGACCTCCTTGGTGGAATGCAATTGAAAGATTTACTTACGGTGGAGATGTTCATGAAGGCCCAGGCATGTGCTAGGACGTCCTTCTCACGCTCAGTGAGTTCTGCTCGTTCGCGGAAACTCATGGTGGGTAGGATCAATTGGTCAAGGCTGGCTAGTTAGTGTGGTGGTAGAAATGACTGACGAATGATTAAATGAGTTGCTTGCTTCCTGATATTGGTAAGTGGCTAGTCGCTAGTCGCTCGTACGTGTGTAGATGTAGGGGGGAGATGTGTATATGCAAGAGGTAGGTGTGAAAGTAGTAGCATTTAGTCTTAGGGGGACTTGTGATTTCGAGTTCGAAATGACCCGGTCGCTCGTGCACGGACCTATTAGGTGCCGAAACGAGTATAGTTAGTAACGCGCTCCTTTCTTTTTGGGGCCAGAGGTCAACTTTTTTAACTATTTTGTATTTGTTGATCAAGAAATATACCTGCTCTCCATCTAAAGTGTCTAATTTTCTCTCAAAGTTAACCGAAATCTGTTTGACATCCATACACAAGTACATAGTATGTCAACAGCTTGTTCTCGTCTTGTTTATGATTTGCTAACAGTTTGATTTTCGTTTAAGCACATAACTACTTATTCATAACGACTATGGAGCTGTTGATTGGCGGGTTTCAGAATTCAACCCCCTGTCCCTGTCTAATAACATCATAAGCTCTTAACGAGGTGAATGTCGATTCTGCATAATGTAGGTAGTTATTGTAATTCAAAGTAGAAATATATAGCAGATGTAAGAGAATCATCAAATGCCAGAAGTCCTGGGTAGCATGATAGGGATATCAGGTGTCTGTCTAGAGAACCCATATACGCTAGTAACTCGAAACTGCTTGAATTCAGCTTTCCTTCTTCAGACCCTTCCTTAATCCTGCTGTTGATGTCTTAACAAATAAGGTCAAGTGATACTGGTATGCTATTGTAGCTTATTGATCATTTGACTGTGTGCGCAAGCACCAACGGGTGGGAATATATCCCAACTGAAGAGCAACCAAACTAGGTAGGCCTCACCTATATCCAGTGCTTTTCTTGTAGAGTTCTACCGGTCCCATCAGTCGCGTCGTCCAAAGCCTCTATTTGGTCTATTTCCCCACGAGGTGACATGTCCTGTCGCACTCTTAATACCTTGACTTGTGTAGGGTCGGGTCGGGCCGGGTTTGTGGGGTTGAGTTGGGTGGGGTGTAGATCTGAAGAAGCGTCCGTTAGTATCCATTTCTAAGGCATTGGGATGGGATGTAATAAACAGGAGTAGACACAATACAGATGTACTTGTATTGGGATCTGTCGTAATATATTGTGTTTAGTCAGACGGAGATACTCGGATATCGACTCTCCCTTGCAGTACTTAAGATACTCCATTGATCTTCTCCAGGCCCCTTCTCGCGCTCAGCCCCGAATATTTAAAGCTGCAGTGGCGCCTTTATGTATCATACCGTTTGACCGGGAGACTCCCCTTCGTCTTTGTCGGTCCCATTGTCGGGATAGCGATGGTCGCCTAAAAATGAATTGCAGTTCAACCAGGAGATCCATAGTGTCTTTCCGTAGGGTGTATAGAAAGGCTATTCTATGCAACATAAATACCAGAGGAATATTGGGGTTCATCTAGTATTGATCTAGTATTGGTATGTCGTGAGAGGAACCTATTCTGCTTGCCCTTGAGCTGGTGGCAACTAGGGTCGTCTTTAGTTGACTCCCCAGCCTTCTCGGCCTTGGGAATCGGAGAGTTCATTACTGTTTGCTATTAGGAAAATCCGGGGCGACTAGTGTAGCTGGTTCGTAGCCAGAGAGAATGTAGGAATGGGACAAATGCAAGATGGATAAAGGGTGTTGATAGGAGTGCGTAATGTTTAAGAGGGTTCAGTCGTAAAATTGTACAATCTGTTCCAAGAGGAACGTTAGCGGGTGGTCAAATAGGAGAAGAGAAGATATAAGCGTGTAACAGTTGAATTGGACTTTCAAGACAGAAAGAGGATTATACCTTAAAATATTTACCCTAGGCAAAATCAGGCCTACCAAGAACTGCAAATATTGTCATCAAGTTAGTTAGAATATTGTTAGATCTTTTCCAAGGTCGATTTCTCACAGTTGGAGTAATGAAGGGTGGTAGGCCTAGTCAACGAGAAAGTGATATACGGGCCTTTGCTTGTCCAATCAGTGGTCTGGTGTTTAATGACAATTGCGCCTAAAAGACTGGCATTAAAAATGTACTAAGCTATGAAACATCAAGACTTCTTTCTCCATGAGGAAAGATGAAGTAACACTATGTTGATCGAGGTGTAGCCTACCGGTTTATATTTTTCTTTGATGATACCTACTGTTTCCCTTGTGCTCGAGGTGCACGTATGGAGCTAAGACAAGCCGCCCTGCTTTTGCGTGACTCGATTCTTCTGCGGATTTCTGGTACTTCTAAGGGTAGAGAACAAGTAAACCTATACGGGTCTTGGGAGGGGAGAAATATAACTTCAGCATGTGGAAAAGCTACAGTCCTTTGTTGATATACAAGAAAGTACTTTTCTTAGCATGATTTGTTAGCCCCAGATCACGTTGACCGTTAGTAGTTTAATGAACATATGATAACCTTCGTCACAATCGGGTGGCGTTTAAGTTAGTCTGGTGTCTTGTATCCATATACGTACACGTATATGTACAGTCAATACTATAGCTAAATACAATAAAGTGAAACCTGCAGGTACATGAATATTGCAATGCTTTCTTCCAGTACATACTAGGTAAAGGATAGAAGTCAATGTCTGGGCGAGTGTACATGTTTGAAAGGACCAGGCGATTAAAGTACTTTCTAGGCTTACAGGTACAACCCCTTTCGACTGGCAACAGTCGAAATATCATCTAGGGCTAAAAGTCTTAGCCATCCATCCAAGAAAGACATGAAAATACATTGTGTCTCAGCAACAACTTGGTAGCTTTCCAGTGCCGCCACATATTCTTTCCTTAAGTTGGTACAAACTATAATATGGTAAACATCAACGTCACACAACCTTCGTCACTACTTCATTCATCCAAACCTCTCGTTTCAATACATACCTCTGTTCACATTCACTTCCTTAGGGATTGGTATCAAGGACACTCAGTATATGTAAGTGGTCAATATGAAATCCAAGCAAGAGTCCTTACTCCCATTTAACCTACCGTCTCATATACGAAACCAGATTTACTGCGAGTACTATTACCTAGTTATCAACGATGCGGACGTGTACGTCAGCTTCAGAGGCGATATGAATAAGTTTTGGAACGATGACCATGCGGGTTGATAACCCAATTTTCTACGTACCTGCAATCGAGTCGCGAAAGAAGCTGGTCCTGTCGTCTTTTCTAATTCTCTAGTCCGGTTCTGGATCTTTGGAGGAGCAACCCCTCTTAAAAAAATGTCTGTCAAAGATGCCAGCAATATCCAGTCTTCTGAAGTCCGCAATCTCTTCATCATCTAGATTATAAAGGACCTAGAAAGAAGCTAGTTA
Source organism: Eutypa lata (assembly GCA_022661535.1). NCBI lineage: Eukaryota > Fungi > Ascomycota > Sordariomycetes > Xylariales > Diatrypaceae > Eutypa > Eutypa lata. The sequence goes on along the minus strand of JAKULF010000004.1, from coordinate 4,521,400 downwards.
CCTTGTCACCAGGCGACAACTTTCAATATATGCAGCAAACCTTCCAAACCATATTCGCGACACCTTCTAACGTTAAGAAGATGAAGATCGAAGTAGTTCTTTTACACAAATTCCATCGCAGTAAATTCCCTGCCGCGTTTAGTTAATCGGCTATTCTTTGTGCAGGTCTTCTCGAGTCTTCCAAAAATAAAACGACTTGAATTGCACGGTAAAGTCCCCAAAGCCCAGATCGATGTCTTTCCAGAACCACTCCTTGTTGGAACTATCGAGTGCGGCGACCCTATAATGGTTCAGGAGCCCGATGTCGAATCCTAGAAAATCACATGGGATCTGGGAAGAAAGGTATAGATATAGATGATTATGTTGGAGGAAGGTATTGTGGATGAGGAACACGGCAGCTAACGGTTGAAAGGAGACGACAAGGCATTTGAACGATTACATAACACGGAGTATAATAGAGATGGGACTGATAAGATGAGAAGATGGGGGTGTCACTATTCTTCTGTGTAAGGTGTTGAGGATAAAGTGCCAGGTGGTCCTACTGAGTTGACATGCGACGCAGTGCAAATTAGGTATTTCCTCGCGAAGCCTCTAAGTCCCTGAATGTGTTTTGAATTGGTATCTTCCTTCGCTAATTATCACCGACCTATAGTACCTGAAAACCATTCCCAAGATAACCCTACCGAACCCTAACCGTCGTTACCATTCAACCCTCTACTCTCTCAACACTAGTTACATGAACAACTGTATTCCTGTTTTCACCAGTACCATTGAGTGTTTCTTCCAAGTTATGACACCACTCCAGCTTCTTGCTATTGTCCCAGTCCGGAATCAGGAGTTCGACCTCGAGCTGTTCGAGGCTGGTCATGCGCTTGAGCCCCCTCTCGATCCAGGGCATTACGCGCCCTTCGGAATCCTTGGTCTGGACTGTAGGCTTGCTTTGACCTACTACCTTCGCGACGACATTGGAGATCTGGGCCGCGCTGACGACCCCGAGAATCTTAAGTCGGAGGCCGCGAAGGCCGTTAGCAAGGAAGCCGCATACTTCTTCCCACTCCTGATCACACGCGCCCTGGAGGTCGGACGACATGAGCTCCAGACGCACATATTGTATGCTGTCCCGCTGCCACGGCTGTAGTCTCTTCATGAACGATAGGGCTGCCCAGAGGCCGGAGGAGAACCAAGTGAAGAAAACGAACTCGTTTTCAAGGAAGGGGTATTCTCTGCAGTCGTAGTAGATCTGCTTATTCACCCTAAGAAGGGATGACTGGAATCCGGCAAATGGTCGATAAGGCGAGAGAAGCGGCGACTCCGTACTGGATAGGGTTCCCTGCGCGGCCTTGGGGGTAATCCTCTTGTATACACATTCTTTGAGTGGCATCCTTGGGTACCAAGGCGAGATCCTCGATACTTCACTTGGGTCCATAAGCTTGGTGAACTGAATCGGCTTCATGTTGTGGACATATCCGTAAATCATAAGTCTGATCTCGAGAGGAAGGCTCAAGAACGAGACAACAGACCTGTTGTTATTACATGGTGACTGGTCTGGTTCTTTTGATGTTGTTAGACTCAATTCATTGACCCAATTACCTTATCAATATCCACGAAGAGAAACTCACTGGTGAGAGTCAGTAGCTCGTGTGATTGTTCGTCATCGATAATTTGCTTTGCTCGGGTCGCATCGAAGGACTGTCGTCGAAAGGATGCTGGGCCCCAGTATATAGCGTCTACGCCTTTGAACCCAAGGTCCTTCTCAATATGCTGACGGTAGAGCATATTGTAATCGTGGAGAGGAAGTTAGGGCTGGGATGTGTGTGATGGGGCCGCGGATATAATGTGGCTCCAATCTGGTCTAGGCGGATGTAAGATTGGCCAGTTACCACATATATAATTTGTCAATAAGCTGGAGAGACATGGGACGGGGGAATGGCTCTTCCTACGAGCGTGACAACCTGAGTATTTATACGAACGATCCGTACTGCGTACGCCCGTACCTAACCTATACCTACCTAGGCTTCTATCTCTGCTCAAGCGGTCAGACATCATTGTTTTATTGATAAGCATGCCAAGGAACCCGATACTTCCGCTTCCACAGAATTTGTGACTTCGTAAAACCCAATCTCAAACGATTATACGTCAATGGTCTCATGGTCAGCTTACGGAGGTAAATCCCACACCACCATCGGATCTTAGCGTCGGGTGTCAGCGCACCAGTACGAAGTATGTAGGGTACTTTGTAGCGACGGTGAAGATCAACCTGGCTCAGTTAACTACAGTCACAGTCACAGTCACATTTCTCTAGCGGGACCTCAGTACGTATGTAGCTATGTACACACACCGAGGTGAGTGGCGTAGTCGCACACCCACACTATTGGAAACGCTGTGATCGCTTTAAGGTTGTGGCGGCTAGTCCCGAAGCCGCGGAATCGGGTCCACGCCTGCCACGTGTGTCGGGATCAAGTGTGGCTGGCGTCGTCGCCGTCCCAGGCCCATCAGAACAGGGTCCCACCGCTCTAGTTATGAAATCAATGTCATGAGGATACCATATTGTACATATGTAGTTAAGGAATCGGGAAAATACATCATAATTGATCCGCGACCACCACGCACTCCATCCCGAGGATGCATGTGCAGATCCAGTGGTTCTGGGATCGACGAAGGATCGCGTTGACAAGTCGGGCTCGCGTCGGACTCACCGCCCGTGACTGGTTAATAAATAAGCGCTCAACGGTTGGTTTAGACCTAACTACTCTAGACCATGTCACCAAGTTTGCCCAAGCGCCTAGCACAGTCGAATAGAATGTCTCTAGAAGGTTTCCGGGCTGAGGATTTTTTGCGGAGATTACCAGAAACGGTGACCCGAACCCGGACCCCGACCTACGGCTCAACGTTGTACCTTTGGAACCTCCACACCCGCCCAGCCCTCGGATATTTCACGTGCTGCAGACATCCGAGTCTTACAGCATATGGCTAGTTTCATTAGTTAGCAATATATCATTCATGGATGATTTGGTGGCGTCCGGCAATCAATTCTGTTTTGCTACCGGGATTGGAGAAGCTATTACATGGCTGTATAGAATGGCTGCAGCCAAGATGACAGCCCTATGCAATGCCCTATGCAATGAGACGGTAGTGAACTAGGAAGAAGGAACTCGTGGATGACTCAGAGCGCTCAAAGTGGAAATTTGTTTTGGGACCGGTACAGAAGGACCAGGGTCAAGGCCGGATATGATATACCCTGGTATCGATTGGGCCGGGGGGTTGCGCGGTTGAACGCGGTTCACAAGAAGATCAGTTGCGTCACTGGATCGACTACTAGCATCAAACATGCAATATTTTAAACTAGATCGTATTGGCTCGTGCCTCAGCCTAACTATGTAATGAGGGGCGCTCGACTCCTAATGTGAGAAATGTAAAAGTTACTGTTATGAGAGGTTGTAAATAATATCTTCCTCTTCGAATTAGCAAGCAACACCACCTACCTAGTCCAATACTACCTAGCCTACATATTTCTAAACTATGTTTGGAAATATTATATGAGTTGATTCTTAAGTCTGCGATAGACTGATATCATGTATTGCACATAGATAGGATTTTCGGGGAATAATGCGGACATTATAATCCGTAAAGCGGCACGGACATCTCTGATATAAATGTGCATACCGTACTTCGTACATATGTGGATAGAGACACATGAAGAATCTTTACTTGCAAAACGCCTAGGATCAAAAGCCACGTTATTGCTGGCGTAAGACCTTATCCATGCTAGCTGCAATCGAACTCATTTGTGAACAGGTCCAAATGGAAATATGAACCCATTTCTTCCCAATTCAAATATTTATGAACAATCCTGGTTTTTCATGTCGCGCCTCGAGGGGCCCCTATTTTTCACTTCATATATCTTGTTATAACATAGCCTGATCAAGAGTGGTTTGAACACGTGTAGATACATCAGTATACCTACTTCTTTCCTGCAAAGTGCTCACCTTCAGCTCCAATTAGATGGCTCTTTTTAGAAGCCATTCACAAGCAAAGGTTGCCTTGAGGATATCCAGAAGAGTAAGACCAGATCACGCTCCACAGGTAAATCCCCTCGAACACGAGAGTAAGTGGCGACTAGCTTACGCGTTCAAACAAGAGAAGTACCTAAGTTTCGACTACGAATTCGCACAAAAAGCAATACCAAAAAAGAAAGGGCATATCAATCCCCAGTTTCGAGACAGACGAGGGGAAGAATGAGGCCTTCAAGAGCAAGTATTAAACTAAGAAAAGGAGGCTAAGAGAAAGAAGGGTGTCTCTGCATATGCCTTCCGCTTCTTCCAAGCTCAAGTGAAATATCGGAGCAGAACGGAACTTCGGCAATCCATCACTCACAGCAATGACTTGATGCCTTGACGCTTCTGTGCGTGAAGAGAAATCATCGTGAGTGTTGTGCTCTGGTAATGCGTGTGATTGGAGGTCCTAGTCAGACTAATTCCGTCTCCACTCAACCCCGCGAGTAACCACACAACGATCCGTTTCATCGGCGGTTATCTCAACCAATCCATGCGTGCATCATCATACCGGATGGGGAAATCCTCTTCCGATAAATGGATTATACTTCACGAGGCACTTTACGATACGTCTTGTGACGGTTGGGTAAGTGTGGGCCCCTGTATTCTTTGTTGGAGCAGCTTTAGATCCCTACTTCAACCAAGGTCCAAGATTTTACTACTACATACCTAGTTGTAATTGCTCTTGTGACTCGTCATGATGAAGTAACTTGCCCTGCTTAAGATTGGCCCGGTCGTTAGCTCACTCTTGACATTGTACATTGTTTTGCTATGTAACTAATTATACCGGATTTATAAACAAATAATTACTTCACTGTAAATTTGTGCACGAAATGTATACTTAGCTGGATATAAATGATTGGTGGGCACAAGCAGATAGTAGCCAATACACCAACGATTTGCTTGAAAGTGATGCAATTTACGTTATATTAATCAAGGACATATAATCAACAACAGTACAAGTAGCATCTAGTATTACTATTAATTAAATACGATCTATATCTTGATATAAACAAACAGTATAATAACAAGATCTGTAAACGTTAATACAATTTCATAAATAACGTAAAACTGAGCGTCCAAAGTGAGCTAACGGATAGGTTGATCTGGAGTAGGGTGAGTATGTTTTTTGACATTGAAGTTATGTGAAATCATAGGCTTACGTGTTGCAATTGCTGCCGGGCTTAACAAAACAAAACTTGACCAACTTGACATGTTGTGCATCTGCACGGGATAATTCTTATGTTTATCAGTATATAAATACTAGAGCAGGCATTATTTTCTTGGCTCACCCCCACAGGAGTTTTCTACTGTGCATTCACCGTTGTTTTCCGCAGAGACTCCGTACTCGCCGTGCTCGCCGAGAGGCGTAAAATAGGTTCCTGTGACAGGGCCGCTTATGGTACCCTAGGTAACTATAAATTGCTCGACAGATCAGGAAGTTGCCAATATATATATATATAGAGAGAGAGAGAGAGAGAGAGAGAACTCTTTTTTAAATAATTGTAGTACTCAATATGGTAACCGTCAGTGCAGAAGACAATACCCCCGTCAGGGTCATCAGTACACACATCTACGGGACAAATATCAGTACATGTAACCTAGGGTTTACTTGAGAAAAAAAAAGAATAATTAGTGCTTACCACAGGTTTGAACTCCATCATCTGTAGATATGAGACAGACTCTAGTATTGAGACCTGCAAAACCTTGACCCACTATCTGGAGGCACCCAGACGTCTGTTGTGCAACAAACAGGCCTGTTGCGATTATCGGAACGATCTTGTACATCTCGGTAGTTGTTGAAGGCTATGTTGAAGTTGTAATGAATGATTCAACTCTGAACTAAGTGATTGGAATATGAGATGTTTGAATACACTAGCATGAGAAAAGAGGGGAAGATGAAAGGAATCTGCCCCTTTTATAGAATACTGAGCATCTTTTAATAGTGCCTAGAAATGATGGGTTGACGTGACAGAGGCTATATATTTTTGACTAATTACTAGGTTTGTTCTATTGCTAACAGTAGCACCCGCAAATAGCTTCAATTTGTAAACATTCCTTCATCCTTTCTATCTTCCCTTCGCCATACATCCTGTAAAAGTAAACCCTCATTATAAAGGAAGCGACTGGCACTGCATTTAGAGTGGCTTAAAGAAGTAATAGAAATGAGGTCATTCCGTGTAGATTTAACTTAAGGGGTTTCATGAGTATTTATTATCACGGCACCGTATATAGTAAGATGGTGTGGCCGGATAAAGTATCTCTTTGTGACACGATTCAAGGAAATATTGCTAATTATAGTATTACTTCAAAGGTTGTATTGTTTTTACTACATTAAAAGGCTACGAGATAGCGAGAAGTAATTACTATATGTGGTTTGCACTGGGTACTCAATGAAGACACTTGACCAAACCTATGATATGGATGAATAACCTAAAAATACTCAACATATTAGCATTTTAAAAAGTGCTAAGAGTTTATTTATAAGAGCCCGCATCCCCAAGGCTCTTGTAAGAACACCTTGACATCGCTCCTCTAGCTATCTACATAACACAATAGTAGCAACCCCGAAATCTCATAGACCAACTCTACTGCGTCACCACAGGAGACGGGAGGAGCACAGCCCGGCGCCATCCACAAGCCTAACTTTACCAAGAGGCATTACATTACACTGTTACAAGACCATTTAGACGCCCCTTTTTATTCTTTAACATGAACATAAAACATAGCCATCGGTACTACCAAGGTGACGCTGGACGGCCCCGTGAGGGGGTTTTCCCACCGCGATAATTTCGTGACGATTTAAGATGTTGAAACCGCCCTCGCTGCTGTGAGAGATGAGCCTTTTTCTAATCATAAGAAAATTCAAAACACCTATTTAGGTTATCTCCTGAAATCTTGCTAAATAAATCTTGTTAATATCTTACAATTGAGAACCATGTATCCGCAATAATCGGACGAGACCCGATACACACGAGGTTTATTAGGTCTGAAATGTGGGATGTGATGACTTCGGATATGCATAGGAAGGACCGTACATACGTGAAAAGCAACGACGTGGCTGATTATTAATCTCGACTATTTATATTTTCTGATAAGATAAATACCAACTATATTGCCAATAACGTAGTATGTAAATGAATACTGAGCCATCGTTATCATGCTGCATATAAATAATGTGTACGTGGCATAGAAGGCTCCAAGACCAGAGATTTTGGGATCCGGAAACGGCAGCCTCCATGCCAGGCCAACAACCCAACAACGGCCACCACCGCCCTCCAACAAGTCATCCCTCAACTACTCGTTAACCAAGCTTCTTGACTTCTAACTTGACGATCTGTCAACCCTATTCGCAAGAGAAAAGTTTGAAGCCTTTTAGAAAATTGTTCAAACTTGTACCTTTGGAACTGTTGAGAAATACATTGGGATGACAGTGTTTTTTTGGTAGCTGAGGTCGTAGATTTTCCAACCTCTGGCTGACTCTCTTCGTGATAGATGGCCCTGATCATCGAAATTGCCTTCAGAGTAGTGCCTTGCTGGGTTGAGACCACCAGCCCGTCAGTTTGATTGGGAAGGCAAGTTAATGTGAAATTAAATGATACTCTTATATGTTACGATTCGAATCATACCTGCTTATTCAATGGCAACTAGTGATTATATTATAAGAAATAGCACAAACATATCATTATTCGACATACATGGTAATATCTAAAGCTTAACTTAGGTATATATCTCTAGTCTGATATATTATCAGAGGTCGTATCAATTATTTTGCCAACGACTAAGAAGGGCGCAGACTGTCCTGACGGCGACGAGGCTGTGTGATCTTTTCATCTTAAACCCCGGTTTTTATCACAGAAATTCACACATATTCGGAAGAAAAAAGTTGTTTATACGAAGAATGGAGGGTCGACTAATGCTGACCGCAGTAGCGCCGCAGGGGTGGGGGGTTACACTACATATCGAAATTCACTGCTTTTTTAGCCCTAGCGAAGGGAAGCAGCTGAGTGTTTGAGGGTCGTAATCAGGCTGTGAAAATGTAATCACAGGGTTATTCGCCGCCCATGTTACCATAAACCGCGCCGTCCCTCTGCTCGTCGAGGGCGACAGCTCCAACGTCGGCGGGAGACCTTACAGCAAACAGAAAATGGACAGATGGGGGGGGAGGGCAAGGAAAGGCATACAAGATGAAGCCAGCTAAATGGGCGGATGGATTCGGTCATAATGCACGCAAGAAGCGATAGACACCAGGTAGATAATTATCTATTTTCAGTATACCAGAGACACCCTAAATAAAAACCTAATAATGAAAGAATATCACTACAACTTGCGTTGAAGAATAGCACATATGCAGTTATTTCCCATTAATTCAGCATGTTTGCATCAACAGCAAAGTTCGTCTATACTCTTCTTCAACCTGGCGAAATCCGGCTGCTCTATCCAGTCGTCCAATGCGAGAAGGATTCATGGTCGCTCAAGGCAGTCAGACTCGATTCCCACGAACTCCAAAATTCGGTAGAATTTGATGCATTGTCCTACATGTAGGGAGATCAAAGTCGCACGTTCACTTTTGTCTGTAATGGTCGAGAGCTCAGTATCCATCAGAATCTCAAAAATGCACTCCCACATCTTACTCGCCGAGGTTCACCTCTTCCCATCTAGCCCCCTGTAGAACTGATTGGGAAAATGCAAGTGCAACCTCAATCTGTGACAATAGACTAAAATTCATAAAAGCGTCCTTGGACGATCACTGGCGTACACTGGTCGGGAATATCACCAATCGAAAAAAGTACATCTTGACACGCGACCACTATAAGGTCTTCCGAATAGCATTCGACCGTTACGTATGTCTAATTGGTAGACTTACCTTCCTTTTCGGTGACAACAGGTAAGCAGCATCCAAGCATACCAGCGTTGGACACACTAATATTTGACAGCCTCATGGGGAAACTAACCGGCGAAGCCGAGGAGCTAACCGATATGGACCGAGAGACATTCGACCTTATCGACCCGGGAACACCTGCTCACGAGTTTTGGGGAGATGTCGCTAGTACGGTCAGTGGCAGGCGACTATTGAGAACTTCTAAAGTATTTTGGCTTCGGCCCTGTAGCAATACAAAAGGGTGATGTGGTCTGCGTGTTGAACCATGCCAAGACCGCGCAAATCCTGCGGCCGCGTAGAGACATGGATAGAGAAGTCTACATCCTCGTTGACTAGGCATATATTTATGATATGATGAACGGCGAAGTCGAGTCTTTAGGTATCGAAGAGCAAGTCATTGTGCTTGTGTAAAACAAGCGAAATTTGAATATGAGTTCCGTGGGAAATTTTATTTTTCAATCTTTTCATGCTGACTTTTTATTGTTATATAAAAATAAGATAATAATAAAGATAAGGAATTTCTTTAACTTAATTATATGTTTAAACCTTATAATATTTTAATAATGCCGGTTTAATAATTAAATAATAATTAATTATTCGTTTAAGTTAATAAATAACGTAATATAAATTACCGTATATATATCGATTAATATATATTATTTTAAATAATTTATTAATATTAACTTTTTCGATATTATAATTATTATAACGTAACGCATTAATATTAACGTTAATATATATATATAAATATTAAATATAATTTAACGAATTTATTATTAATGTTTATTATATAATTATATAATATAATTAATAAATAATTTATTTAACATCGTTATTATTAAAATATTAAAAATATTTATTAAGCTTTAAAATTATAATATAAATAATTCGTAAAATTAATATCGAAAAATATAAAACTTCGAAATAACAAATAATTCGTAAGGTCGGTAATAATTCGTAAGGTTAGTAATAATTCGTAAAGTCGATAATGGTTCGTAAAGTCGGTATTAATATAACCGAGATATTATAAAACGAAATCACGATAACTATTTTCGACTTCACTTTAACCCTTATCACTTATACAACACGTATAACACATTATACAATATATCCATTTTCGTCCACCGCAACTCACCAAATCGAAAGTACCGGTACATCATAAATAACGCAACTTACATAATCGAATAATGGAATGTATTGCGTTATTTGCCAACCTGCACCCGTCTAATATGTTCCTTTAAAAAAAGCGTCATCGGCAATTAGCATCTATACCTAAATAGCGAATTTGTCTAGTTTCAAATTAAGTACTTAAAGAAGCATGGAAGAATATCAAACGAGAGCGAGAATGTATAGGCAGGAGCCGCGCTAGGTAGGTAAAGGGTACACCCCTCACGTAGAATACCACGTAGAATAAGATCGCGGGGCATCCTACATTGTTAGCTGAGTCCTACAATCCAGCCACCTCGATCCACGGCGGGACGGTCACCAAAGGGCTACGGAGTGAAGGACGGCTGAGGAATATACCTCTAGTAGGGCGGCACCACTCGGCGCGGGACAAGCTCGGTCGATTGCTCTGTATTCATTCTAAACGGAAAAACAGGTGTCTAATCGCCAAGCCAGTCGGCGTAACGCCTTTGGACCGAGGTCTTAGTTAGCAGAGACGGCTGCGGCGCTGTTGGCCTTTTCGCAAATTCTATGGCACGTAAACATTACTCATATGCAAATTACTATTCCAGTCGTCCTCCGAAAAGTCTGGGATCCAGAAGTCATCCACACTGCCCGCATTTTCGACAGTCCCCTGATCAGACCCATACCCAGAGACCGAACCCCCACCCGCTCTTTCTCGCAAGATACTAGCTGCATGTTGAAAGGCTTCCAAACTTTTCTCATCCATTTGATCGCGTGATTCTATGTCTGCTACAAATGCGGCAGCAAAAACGAAATCTTTAATGTTCACCCCAACAAACTTCAGACGTTTCTCCATGTGCTGCACCCCGCGTTGCAGAAGCATCCTTAGCTCGTAGGAGCGCAGACTTCGATTCGATGCGGCGAATAGGGGAATTTCACCGAAGGCACCGTGAGAAATGGCAAGCAGTTCAGAGGCGATCACGAAGAAACACTGCCATGGTAGTGAACGAAATGGGCCGGATCCCCATGCATATAGGCGTAAAATATCTTCGTCTTCTTTGTGTAGAGAGTTCTTCGGAAGACTAAAGTTGGAGGGAACCTTCTCGTTGTCCGCAGGGAAGGTGAGAGAATACGCCAATTCTATTGCTGTCTCCACGGCCATTTGTCGAGAGAAACTATAGCTGGGGTTGATAAAAGAGAGCGGCATGAAAGGGATGTGCAATGCGAGCAAGCAACGTCGGGTTATTGTCTCAACGTAACGTCTACCAAATGAAGCTGCATTGAGACCAAATGACTCAAATTTGGCAGATTGTTCTCTGCTGGCCGTTAATAGATCTTTAGTGAGCTTCAATGTCTCTTCATATCGATTGACAGAGACGTGATGATTTAAGATCTTCACAACCCTCAACCTCAAACAAAGGGATTGGCCTAGGACGCGTTGAAATGTCGAGTCTGTGAATTTATCGAGGACTTGCTCTTGTGCAGAGGTTGCTCCTGGTATTAGCTGGGCGTCATCATAGTTCCCCGGCAGCTGGCAACCATAGCAGTCTTCTGAGATCAGAGGGCAACTACCGGCTTCAAAGCTAGCGGATAATTCGAGTTCCATGATTGTGGTCCAAAGCCGTCGCCGTATTTCGGCCTGTAGAATTGGCATCTTGGGTAGACAGGCCGGATCATGATGGAGACCCTGGGACATTGCTGCCTTCAAAAGACTACCAACCATGGAAGAGATCACATCACCGTGCATAGACTTGGTCAGCTGCCGCGCAATAATGAGAAGGCATTGGAGCTGAATGCCATCTAATGTTGTATGGTATTTGGGAGAGAAAGCCAGCATTGTTTCTGCCTCGTAGACCCATTGCATAGCTTGCTGTCTGTGCGAAAAGGAATCATCATGGAAGCAAGAGCCAATTGCAAAACACAGTTGAAACCTATTTGTCAGAAGCGGTGTTATGGTCTTCGGGGCCTGCCATAGCTGGTCATACTCCTGCATCAAAGACGGAATGTGGAATATGCGGTGTACTTTCTCAAACGTTCGCAAGTAGGCAGCGAGAAATTGATCACAAAGCTCTTTGCTTGGCAAGTATCTGCCGGACTCGCCGTTCCACGGCGTGATGTGCTGCTGCGCCTTTATCAGGCGCGAAAGAGACTTGCATTCTTGAAGGACTTTCCAACATTCTTGTTTCTTTTGCATGACCTGTTCAAACCACATCAGAGTGGAAGGGGCCTATTATATTAAACGAGTAGTCAGCTAGTGGGCTCAGACAACCAAGCTTTAAATAGGGATCTCATATTAATGATACCACTCAAGGTGGTCAACCGTGCGTTCCTTACAATCAAAGTAGTACACAGCCAATGGGACGTGCCGACGTATCGCATTTTGACCATGACGCCCTTAATTGGCGCCATAGTTATCTCGGACATCCAAGAAACGTTATGGGCGTCATCCTGCGATGTAGAATCGCTCGACGGTACTCTGGCGTCGGTGAGTACGTTGCCAAGAATAGAATAAGTCCAGGTCCCACGTTCATGATTCCGTGGTACGACTGCGGTGACATTAGATGTCTGTAACGCCGATTCTGGAGGCCCTGACGGTTCCGAAGGTTCGGGTATGATCCTACTACCCGGACGATATGCGCAGCTTGATCCGCCCTGCCTTGAATGAATGCAGTTCGTACATGGCTGTTTATGATCGCAAGCTAGTTTTTTCCTGCGGCAGTTGATACAGGCTAGAGGCTTTCGGGGTCGGCCTCGGTGGATATTAGAAGACGCGCAACCTTCCATAGGAAATATGGCGGGACAATCGAGTTCCTCCGTGTTTCTCTTTCACTTAGTCTACGGATGCCTAGCACGGTAATTATGGGATAGAAGGGGTGAAATTTGGGCTGATTTGTTGATTTTCTTGATATCATACTCGGCTGCCTAGAGCTAATAGAACTTAGGTACACTTTTTGACTGGAACCCACTACCTAGATACTAGTTTAGTTTATCTCCCCCCCTGTCACAAACTACCCCCAATCAGCAATTAACTATTACTATCAGGGCTGATATACTAAGGGGGTATCTATAATTATCACCCTCTATAGTAGGTTATTAAGACGGATTGTCTCATGAATTAAAACGAAAAGCAAGAGCGCAGTATACTACCAGTACGATATGATAGCTGCACCTAGAAAAAGAAGTGCGCTGAATTAATAGAACGGAAAAAGAAGTATTAAGAGAGACGTTAGCTAATTATTGAATGGGAAACCTGACTGCCCATAGTCATGAAACCTGTGCATAACATCAATAAAACCTACAAGCTCATTGGCATTTGGCTGACACTATAACTATTGTCCCGACGGTCCGCGCCGGGAGAGGAGTCTATCCGTTATGCTCTTCCGTTCCCGTTTAACCCCTGAACGATGCTCTTGTCTCCACTATTTTCGAGTCCGTTGCTTTGTTATAGATCGGGGTCCGAGGCCGAGGCCGATTACTAACAATGTAAGTATTCCTAGTATATAGAACGTGCCCCCGCCTAACAAGAGTTAGTGATATGTAATTATATAGAGTGATATATACTACTCTAATCTTACTCTAATCTTTTGTTGTTGACTTACAAAAACTTGTTATGGGACAATTTACAATCCCGGGGCCACCAGGCCTGCCCTTCGTTGGCAATGTCAACGACGTTGACCCTACTGACATTATGATGTCCCTTAAACGACTAGCCGAAGACTATAGTCCCATCTTCCGTCTCAACCTAGTCGGTCATGTTGTTATTTGTGCCTGTACACAAGCTTTTGTAGAGGAGGCATGCGATGAAAAGCGGTTCAAAAAGGTTCCGAATAATGTACTAACAGAGATACGACATGGAACTCACGATGGCCTGTTCACGGCTCACTTGGAGGAACCGAACTGGGGCATTGCACATCGCATCTTGATGGTGAGTTTTTGAACCCCCACACTCTTAAGGGCTTCTATGGACGGCATTTACTGACCCCGGACCCTGGGGTAGCCTGCCTTTGGACCAATGGGCATCCGCAACATGTTCGACGAGATGAAAGACGTAGCTACGCAGTTGGTGCTCAAGTGGGCGCGGTACGGGCCAGAGCACAGGATTCTAGCTACCGACGACTTTACACGCCTGGCCCTCGACACCATCTCTCTTTGTTCTATGGGCTTCCGATTCAATAGCTTCTACGCCGAGAAGTTGCATCCGTTTGTTGAGGCTATGTGCGATTTTCTCATAGAGAGTGGCCGGAGGTCACAGCGGATTCCCCTGCCATCAGTGTTCTACCGAAGCAGCGATGCCAAGTTCAACCAGGATATAGACATTATGCGCAAGACGGCGGAGGCCGTGCTCCGCCAGCGAATAGCCGAGCCTGACAACGACCGGAATGACCTCCTCTCCACTATGTTGAAGGGACGAGACCCGAAGACGGGGCAGAAAATGACTGATGAATCTATCATTGATAATGTTATCACTTTCTTGATTGCTGGTCATGAAACAACATCAGGATTACTTTCCTACTCGACGGTAAGTTCACACTAGATTGACATCAATGACCCCTCTGTACTGCCCCATAATTGCATATTCGAAGGAGGGAGCAGTAGGTCCTTGGTATTGACACGATACTCAATATGAAAGTCATCTTAGTAGCCTATATTATGCCTGAGCTAACTGTCCCTTTCTTGCCTAGCATAACATGTTGAAGAATCCCGAAACATATCGAGCCGCCAAACAAGAGGTCGAAGAAGTGATCGGAGATGGGCCAATCACTGTCGAACACATGTCGAAGTTACCATATCTAACGGCTGTCAGTTACCATCACTTCCAATGTATCAAATGGTAACGAACTAACTGGCAGTTTTAAGATCTTCCGGGAGACTCTACGCTTGGACTCTCCAATTCCGGTGATCTCGGTTAATCCCATTGAAGACACAACATTGGGAGGGAAGTATCCAGTTCGCAAAGAAGATAGCATCATCAGTTTTCTTTCCGCGGCTCATCTCGACCCCACGGTGTTTGAGGATCCATTGGAGTTCAGACCAGAGAGAATGCTGGACGAGAATTTCAACAAACTCCCAAAGGGTGCGTGGACTCCGTTCGGCAACGGTCTTCGAGCAGTAAGTAGTGGGATACCCGTGCTATAGCTCAATGTCAATCCATCCAAACACCCTTCGATTTGACGTTACAGACATGGAATGAAAAGATACGTTTAGACAAACACTAACCTAGACGACTATAGTGCATCGGAAGAGCATTCGCATGGCAAGAAGCCTTACTCTCCATGGCGATGATACTTCAGAACTTTGAACTGTCGCTCGATGACCCCGACTACAAACTGAAACACAAGCAGACATTGACCATCAAGCCGGAAAACCTATACATTCGGGCCCGTCTAATCCCTGGCCTTGATCCTGTCAAGCTGGAACAGAAGCTGGGCGGGAGTCCGACAGGGGTGACCAGCAAGCCAGGGACTCGCTTCCCTAATCCTGATGAAATCGGTCTCAGCAATACGGTCGAGGACAAAGACCTCAAAGCGATCACCATACTGTACGGGTCCAATAGTGGAACCTGCCAGGCGATGGCGCAGCGCCTCGCGTATGACGCACCAGCGCACGGCTTGAAAGTATCCACGCTTGATGGCTTAGATACGGCGACCGACAACCTTCCACACAGTGACGATCACCTCGTCGTGATTATCACCGGGAGTTACGAAGGTCAGCCACCGGACAATGCCGCTAAATTTGTAGGGTGGCTGGAAGGGCTTAAGAGCGACGGTGGTAAGGCCCTAAAGGGGGTATCGTACGCAGTGTTTGGATGCGGACATCACGACTGGTCGAAGACTTTCCACCGCATACCAAAGCTTGTGGACCAAGAGCTCGAGGAACATGGTGCTAGCAGAGTGGCGGAGATCGGATTGACAGATGCGGCTGATGATGATGTGCTTGCCGTCTTCGAAGCTTGGGAAGATAATGTAAGTCCTTGTGTGCACGTCTCCTGCTTATTCATCCGTCTTGCCCGTGTCCCGCCCCCACCTCCATGCTCTCTTACCACACAAACTTCATTCTAGGTCATCTAAGGGGGGCAATGCTAATCAAGTATTAGATACTCTGGCCAAGCTGGGGCAAGAAACACCCCAATGCACTAGTTTCGGCATCCAATGGCACTACTCGAACAGCCAATAAGCTCAAAGTACACGTATCTGGTGATCAGGCGACGACGCTCTCGCGAGGCCTAAGCGAAGCGATTGTGGTTGAGAACCGCCTTCTTACTGCCGCCGGTGAGCCACCAAAGAGGCACATCGAGTTCCAGCTTCCGACCGGCTCCAGCTACAGTCCCGGCGATTACCTCGCAGTTCTGCCTTCAAATCCCATGGCTTCCGTCGCACGAGCGATACGTGCATTAGACATCCAGGTTTGTTACCCGTCGCCTATGTAATCAAATAATGTAGCGATCAATACCGTGCTAACACCATGTCACAGTGGGACACGATAATCACCATCGAAGGGCCTGCCACGAACATCCCAACCAATGTAGCCTTGTATGCGCGCACAGTATTCCAGCATTTCGTCGAACTGGGGCAGCCCATCACTAAGAGAGACGTTCAACGCCTATCTGCGGCCGCTGGTGTCGCGGAGGAAGCCACGGCACTGAAAAAGCTTGCAGAGGACCAAACATACGCAACTGAAGTGGCTGCTTTACGGATTTCTACCCTAGATCTTCTAGAGCGGTTCCCATCCGTCAAAGTAGATCTAGGCGACTTCATTTCCATGCTGAACCCCTTGTCTCCTCGCAAATAGTAAGTTCCCCCTACACTACTCCCTCTTTCCTTTCCCGATCTACTACCATGTGAGACTTATTCATAAATGCACAGTTCCATATCATCATCTCCACTACCTGATCCCTCAAGGGCTAGCCTTACTGTCTCCGTGCTGTCCGAGAAAGCCAAATCGGGCAACGGCATCTATAACGGCGTCGCATCCACCTATCTGGCGAACCTCCAGCCAGGTTGCACTCTCCAGGTTTCAGTGCAGAAATCGCGCGCTGGCTTCCACCTCCCAGAGGACATGGAAAACGTGCCTGTGATCTTGATCGCGGCCGGCACCGGAATCGCTCCATTTCGTGGTTTCATCCAGGAGCGCGCAACGCTCGTGGAAAAGTCAGCTAAGCGGACGCGTCTCGCACCGGCACTGTTATATGCTGGCTGTCGGGAGGCCGGCCACGATGATCTATATCGTGATGAATTGGATGCGTGGGAGGCTATGGGTGTCGTGCAGGTTAAACGAACGTTCAGCCGGGTAGCAGACAGTAAACATAACGGACATGGTGCCAACCGTTATGTGCAGGATGCGCTCTGGACGGATCGAGAGGCGCTAAAGAAGTTGTGGAAGAAAGGGGCGATGGTATACATATGTGGTTCGAGAACTATGTGTAAAGGGGTTGAGCAGATGGCGGCTCAGATCAAAGTTGAGCTGAGGAAGAAGAAAGGAGATAAAATGTCCACCGAGGAAGCGAGCGAGTGGGTCGCTGGGTTGCGCAATGTCAGGTACTTCGCTGATGTATTTGACTGATGAAGATATTCGAGGTGGTAGCACGCTGTCTTAAGGCAAGGAGATGGGCTTCATGATGGCAAAGATTCGGTCTACAGATTGTACCATAGGTAGCAGGATCTCTCTCCACTTCGGTCGCCCGGCAGTTTTTTAGAGGGTTTAACTTAGATTTGTACTTCACGATAATAGATTGGCATAAGCTTATAAGTAAACTGCTAGCATCGTTGTCTTCGCCGGATCTTCAGATTTGAGTCCGGCCGACTCCATAACGATACTTAAAGAGTCAGTGATTCCATAGGACACTGAGGTGTACAGTTCACTCACTATGTGAACCGGCCAGTGATGATGCTCTTCAGATATATTTCGATGAGCCAAGTAGAACTCAAAGATCACGCATGTAAGCGGGTACTCTTAGTCAGCTAAAGCTATCTCCATAATCCTTGCAGGTATGAGCTTCTCAGAAGCAACATTGATCCCTTCGGTCACTTGGCTTTCCCTTCACACACTAGTTAACGTGGCGCATCTAGAGAAGAGCGAGACTATCCTGATATATGAAACAAGTACTTGTGTATATCAGGTGATGGTGTAGGTCGAGAGATTACTGATAGCAAATGCCATGGTCACCACCTCCTCACCCCTCGATTTCGATTATCTCCAAGGTGCCCAGTATGGACACCATAGGCAGGCCTATCACTTTATTGTCCGACAAGATGCAAAAATTGGCAAATACAATGGAGTCGATGTTATTATAGGTAGTCTCCTTGGTTATGCCAAAGGGAACCTTGCTAGATTTCTCGCGCCTCTGGGTCAGTTAATCGACATATCATTGAGAAATACGGTTTCAGGGGTAACTGCGCCTTCCCGCGATGAGACCGTGGGGCTTTTTACCAAGTGGCTCTCAGACAAGATACGAAAGGTCTTGGGCTTGGGGTAATCGGAGATTGACCCGAACAAGCCCCTACATACGTACGGGTTGGATTCGCCCGTGGCGATCGACTTGAAGAACTGGTTCTTGGCGGAGATTGGGCCCAGATCGAGGTTTTTGTTTTACTTGGTAATTCACCACTGCGGGAAGTCAGTGCGAAAGCAGTGAAAAGGACTAGGTACTTGGAAGTGCCGAAATAGGCACGCTGCGGCCAAGTTGGATATTATTTATGCAACCCCTTGTATATACTCTCGGGAGAATTTTGATGCATTTGCGCCTCTTTGACAATTATACTAGGCGGAAATTTTATGCTTACGTTAAATTCGCCTCTAAGTAAATTAATGGACGAATGTAACATCTGCGTAGAAAACTAAAGGTGAAAATTGCCCAAGTACGTGCCGATTTATCTCAATATTCATCTTGTATGTCTAGGTTCCTCACAACAAGCTTGTCTCCATACCTATCCCTTCCAATGTCATTAAGCCTTGGGGAGATGTCCATTCTCGGCTCCCAGAGGTTCAGCTGGAGTATTAGTCTCCTGCACATGCAATTGCTACTGAAGTCAGGATCATTCCGTAGTTCCGAATCATCAACGTCGACGGCAACTCCTGGGACGGCAAACCATATACCCCACCTCGTCCCTTTTACTGTGTAGTAGCCACTTGGGTACTTGAATTTCTTGACAGCCCAACTAGTGAGAGAAGCATCGCGGAGCGACGGCATCTGTGTGCAGGCTTTCGCGAACGCATCCACCAGCGGGGAAAGCTTTTCGTCGTCGGCGGAATAACGGTAGTTATCCGGTCCAGGTATGAGTGATAATCCTCTCATAATGGCGTTCTCTTTGTCAGAATACTGTAGGGCTGCTGCGATGTCTTCCTCCTCGCTTGACCCGTACCCCGGGGGCAGCTTGGTATCCGACGGGACTGGCGATGGCGATTCAATGGGAGTGGTATCAGCAGGGAACTGGAAATACCACCCACCTGTAGGTGTTGGCATTTCGAAGCGTATATTCAGATGCCTTAGATTCTGCCATAATGGTTTCTCACATAACGCGGCTGGTGGGTCTGGCCATAGCAACGAGGCATCGATCGTACCAGACACTAACAGACTCTCTAGCGACTTGCACCCGCTAATCGCATCATGAATACTTGCACGTAACAACCCCAATTTTGGCCGGGTGAACGAAGATAAGTAGTGGCTCAAAAATGGTTGCAAATCCGATCCTGCTGCATGGTTATCTGCAAGGGGTGCAGGGAAGCCGGAAAATTTACTTTCTGCAAGGCTTAAGTTATCAAGGCTTAGTTAAAAGGGCGCAAATTCGCCCATCGTTTTTAAATTATAATTAATAAATATAAAATATTATAATATATATTTTTAATTAAAATGTATTTTGAAAATTGTAAAATTATAATAATAAATTATATGTTTTATATCTTTTATAAATTTTTTTAATTAAGTATGTAAATTCGTAATAGTTTTAATTATTTAACATAATTAACCCTCTCGTCCGCCGTAATACGGCAAATCAAACCTTTATATTTCACGACAATTGTAAGCACTCCGCATTCGTTAAGGGCGACAAAAACAAGCGCCACCAAGCCCCTCGTCAGCAATTCCAAGGTTACGATTTATTATAAAACAACTCGTCAAAAGAGACTATTCCTGCGATACCTGGCCTTCTCATCAAACTAAACTGATTCGCGTTCAAATATATTTCAATTTACTCTACGTGCTCAACCTCGTGTAGTAAATAAGGCTACCTCTAGGGGATTCATTCATTCTTGGGGATGGCTGAGCATCTGTTCGGGGAATCTCGGTCGCCACCGCAACCCTTACAAATCGAATATGACTATCCTCTCTACGACGGACAACCGTGGATTTCCTACCCGCAGCGACTCGGCTGGCCCTGGAAGCCAGAGGATATCAATGATGGTTCTAGACAAGTCAATGTACCGCACGGTCAAGAACGCTACATCACAACCTGGCTTTACCTCGGCTTACTCGATGCCACGTTCAATGATCTGGACCAGCAGGACTTTCTTCGCGTCGATTCTGAGACTAATAAACAGTACATATCAACGGCGCATTTATCGCGCTACGTCGGTAAGGCTTTGAAGTTCAGGGGTAAGAAGGGCAAAGATGGACAACGTCTAGTCTTCGCCAGATGCTCGAGGCACGACTGGGAAGAGATTGACGCCCATGCAGACTTCCTTGTATCTCAATCAGGGGCGGCCGTGCATATTGAACAAGATTATATTCCATCGGCTGATACACAGCGGCGACGGAATGCGCGGCATAACCATAGGAAAGGCCCCCGCCACTAACCGCGACGATTGGGCCGTGACTGAGTTACGTCAAAGGGGATGGTGTCTAAGCGAGACGGTTGTGTTCTCGTGGTGTGCCAGTGTTCTACCCCAGGCCTTCGCATTGCAGTTGAACCGTCCTAGTATCCTTAGTGACGACCAAAGAGCAGCTCGAAGATCGCGGCATCTTCATTGTACCGAAACTAAATGCAGCACTAATCAGCTCAACGAAGATGAGTACAGGACGAAACATCGCCTGAGTACCTGTAAATGTGACTTTGTGCCGCTTCGAAGCACTGAGCTTGGCGTCGACGAAGAGACTGATTTTGTTAGCGTGGTCAAAACAATACTCAGGGATGGAGCTATACCCCTAATCCGCATTCAACATACCGCAAATCAGAAGATGAAAATCGAGGCTGTGAGGTATAGACCTGGGAGGAGATATGTCGCGCTATCTCACGCCTGGTCCGATGGGATGGGAAACTCGCATCGTAATGCTTTGTCATTGTGCCAGCTTCGTTGGCTACAATCCCAGGCCGTATCTGTGCTATGGGACTTGGCCTACGTACCTGGAGATTACAGCACCGGATATGATGCGGTGGGGACTGTCGGTAGACGCCTTATTCATGCCGTAAATCGCGCAAGTCGGTCTAAGCAGAATGATACCATTTTCTGGATCGATACGCTATGTGTCCCCGTAGGGGAAGATAATAAGGAAACAAGAAAATTGGCTATAAGGGGCATGAGAGACGTCTACAAAAAAGGTGACATTGGCGTCATAGCATAAAATTGAATTCCATATTCGTGTTGCGATGCTAATATCTTTGAGTAGCAAGCCGGGTCCTCGTCATAGATTCCGAGATATCCAATGTTTTTCTGGAGGGGGCCACCGACATGGAGGTGATGGCTCGCATTTTGCTTTGCTCCACTTGGATGCGAAGGCTCTGGACACTTCAAGAAGGGCTCGAGGCCCGCGAGCGACTTTACTTCCTGTTCCTAGACCGACCTATCAATGTCCAGACAATTAGTAGGACTCTTCTTGTTGGCCGGAAATTTCCCATCCTGCTTGCGCCCATTGCCTCAGATCTCTTTGCTCGATGGTATATGTGGTTTGACTTTGACATCCCGGATATGGCCACGCGGACTAGAGACAAGTTCTACCAAGCCTTAGACAAGGTTCTCGGTACGAGTGTCAGCGACGTCTGGCTGGAGCCCTGGCACCGCGTCTCTGTTAATTGGAACAATGTCGGCAACCGTGCCACGAGCAAGGAGGAGGACCGTAGCGTCATCTTCTGCAATATCGTACACCTTGATCCTAAGAGGATCTTAGAGATCGACGACAAGACACCCGGAATTACCCTGGACCGCGTAGCAGCCGAGCGGATGCGCGTTTTTTATAAAATGATCGGCCAGTTTGATCCCAGCATTGTATTTTCAGACGGACGACGTTACCAGGATGACGGTTGGCGCTGGGCTCTCGAAAGTTGTGCCCCACACAAGGGTTGGACATTCGAGATGGATGCTGGAGCTGGTCCGGGTATAATATCACAGATCAAGGTCTCCTAGCCAACTATATTGGTTTTATTGCCGATATCGAATGTGCACCCGACAGAAGCAGCTCCTCAGGATGGGTGTTTGGGAACAATTCTGGCTTTTGGCTCCAGACCAAGCGGCTTGTGAGCGACGGGGTGCGAATGGACCTGCAAATGGGTCGCGTTCTACTCTTGACAACAGAAGAATACACCCCGGAGCCGCAGCCTTGGAGCCAGAGTGTTCTCACAAGAATCGGCGTCCTCTTCAAGATATCTGAGGATAGATTTTTAGAGATGGTCTTTGGAAATGGTATACCGGGATTTAGGAAGGCCTGTATCGTATCTATTGATCGAGAAGAGGACGGGGTTGCTTATGCAAAGTACGAATTTCTTGCTAGTGTTAGCAGGCCCAGTAACGCGCAAACTATAGAGTACCATGCGGGTAAAGCTCGCGTCAACTGCGGAGAATGGCGACGACACCGTAAGTGGTGTATTTGGTAGGATCTCTTGAATTTTCCAGCCTGGTGAAGTCACTCAAGGGGAAAATATCATGATAGGCATTAGGTCCGCGTAACAGAATGCCTGCGGTTGCTGCAACGTAGCGCAACTACTGCTCCTTAAGGGCGGATATTGGACTTTTGACCCATGAAGGGCTTATGCAGTTAATAGCCGCCTGCCACCTAGCAGCTGTCTTAGCTACCATCATGACATTTAAAACCCTTCGCACTTTGAGGTGACTGCAATGATTAACTATACCGCTACACCGCTGAAGCTAGGGAACTGACCATCTTGTATTGCCTTCTATAACTGCCGCATAGGACCGTGACATCAAGACATGTTACATGACCTCTTGTCAGCTTCTTTTAGCCTTAGTCGAGCATTATCGAAAGCTCCCGTTCTGCTTATGGACCCACCCCGCGGAGCAAAGACCGAAAATTCGTCAATTATAAATCATCCAAATAGATTGTTACCCCTTACCCCTCTACCTTATTGGCGAGCAAACAGCGCGTCACGAAGCCGGGATAATGCTTCGATGATCGTCAATTCGCGAATCCGCTCATGAGAGCCCGAGGATCTTGAAGACCCTCAAACCTTAGCTCCGTTAGGAGGGGCGATATCAATATATACCATGCCCACTGGCTCCCCATCCTGTGGTGTCAAACCGGCGGCTCCGGTTGTCCTTATCCCCCACGTCGTTGGGCTCTAGCCAAAGGTCGTGGCATTGTGGGTGACGCTGGCCATCTGTGCTGCTACGTCGGCATGGATAATCCCCTCCTTGGCTATCAGCTCCGCGTCGACATTTATGAGCAGTTGCTTCAGGGGTGTAGCGTATAAGACCACTCCGCTGCGAAAGGCGGCGCTCGCCCCTGGCACAGATGTAAGTGCCGCCATTAGACTGTCACCGACTATGCCACTCCAAGTGTTTCGCCGTTCTGACAAAGCATTTGGCACTAGAAGACTTGAGGACGGCCAGTCCTCTCTAACAGGTCACATGAAGTATCACGGAAAGTTGAACGCTTGGGATATTTAGTACAACCAGGAGGCGCTTAGTGATTTCTGAAAACGCAACGAGTCAGCATTGTAGTCTAAGTTAGAGTAAGTAGGTAGTAAGAAGGGCTACAAGTTTAAGATGCGGTTGGATACTTATGTGCATGCTTGTTAGATAGTTCCATAACCTGGGAGCATTACGATTCTGAGAATTGAAAATATAGCAGATATAGCAACGTTCGGTTATCTCTATTCTGGTCCTGCAATAAATTATGGTAAACAAAACCTTACTTACTATGTCTTAATCGACAGGACAATCACACAGTTTCACTGAAATCATCCTTATTACAACTGATATCCGCAGAATATAATGTACAAGGCATGAGAAGAATAACAATCAAAATTTACTAAGGGAAATACATCTCTATAGGAATCTACCACACCCTTAAAACAACCTGAAAACACTTGCCCACAGATAACATAAGTTCAGTTACATGAAAGGTACAATACCTACCATACACAGCCTAACGGACACGTTGTATTCGACCCTGGAATACTGGCTTAAATCCAGCCTTGAGCTCATTTTCCTTGGGCATCTACTTCATCGGGTTTCGTTGCGCTTTCTTCTCCACCCTCTTTCGTCTCCTCTTTTCTTTCCGTCTGCTCTTTCTTTTCTGCCCCCTCTTTACTTTCTGTCTCCTCTTCCTGAGAGCCTACTTCCGAGTATGGAATCCGCTGAAATGGGTCAGGAAGCGGCTCATCACCAATGAAATCTTGGATCCTCTCCTTAGGCAACAAGATTGCCGCAGGATCAACGGTGGCGCGAGTCTTGCGCATCATCTCGCATGCTTCCTGAAAACTTGGCGCATCAGGGTCAGGCGGCGACTTGCCTAGACGATGGAGTGAAGAAAGGATGCAGGCACAGTCGTATTCGCAGTCATCCTCCTTTTGTAGGAGACCGTCGAATATCGGTAGATTTCTTAGCGGCTCGATGGGATAAGATGGATTGTCCAGTCGCTTTTGCAACTGGGCACGGGGGGCGAGGAGCCATAGAGGCATGTCTTCGTGTTCGACATCCACTACCACAGACCAGTCTGTATACTCAGTCAAATAGCTGCGTGGGGAACCAGCTCCTCTGGCATTGTTCCGAACTATCAACTTTCCCAGGGGGACAGCTAATTTAGGCGGAGTAGGAGCGTCTTCTGCCGCAAGGCCGGGCTCAATCTGGATACGCCGTACGAGCGAGAACAAGGATGAAGAACATGATTGGCTGCCTGGTAGAGTGGAAGGACAACGGATTACGGGTAGAGGAATATCGGCGATAATGAGCCTGACTTGGTACTGCCAGCCGTTCCCGTCTTGGAATAGAGGGATAGTGCACTTGCCGGAGAGACGCGGCCTGGTTAATGGGGAAATGCGATTGCGACGCATAGAAGTGAATGCTTTCATCCACTGTTGGGTAGTCGCATTTTTGTAGAGATCCTCGTTAGTCGCGCTCCTTTCTCCCCTCTCAACCCAATTGTTCAGCCAGTCTGCGGTCCACTCATCAGACCATGGGTTCGTGAAGTAAATCGTGTCCCAGTGGTCTTCGTGACGTTCCTGAGTTTCATAATCCTCCTCATCATCTGAGTCGCTACTGCGGCTGCTAATACTTTCGTCTTCCCAGTTGTCTTCAGAGTTCCCCCCCGGCTCCAACGAAGTGACATCTACATGAACCATTAGCAGCTGTTAGAATATGTTGGGTGGTAGGCAGTATTGGCGGCATTCTTCAGATCAACTAACCTTCGTTTGCCAAAGTAGGTTCCGATAAGTCGGTTGACATCTTTTGTGCGCCCATCTTGTTATGGTTCAGAAAAGGGAGGAGGGAAAATGGGAAGGTTAATTAATATGCATGAGTTCCTTGTTGAATACTGAGAAGTAATGCTAGGCAGCCAAGGTAGGTTGGTAGGTTACCTCATAGATGAGGGTGGGGCAGTGTAAATCGTACTACAGGGAACGTTGGCGGTTTAGGTAAACATTAGCGGTTAAGTAAACGTCGGCGGTTAAATAAGCGACGACGTTTTAACATTTCAACAAACAGTTCCAAGATGCCAGGGAATGATTGGATACAAATATTCGTCAATTGAAAATCGCTCAGGTATCAGCGGCAACAACATAATGATGCTTGGCCGGCTTTAATGGAACAGGGTTGCTAAACATAGGTTGAAGCGTTTCCGTCGCATCGAAGAATGTCGCATTACTGGCTGAAATTGTGCATATTTGGTTGGCGCAGCCTGCCGTTGGTAGGAGGGCTGGCTAGCTGGCTGCGGCCCCGGAGACCTAGCCTCTAGTTAGCAAACCCCCCTGCACCAACACCAACACCAACACCAACACCAACCTCAGTCACGACTCATAAGTCACGAAGTTGAAGAGAGGATATCCGGTAAGTTCTATAATTATCAGTCAGAGATTTTCAATAGTTCATTATATTTAATCAATTCTTTCTCTCTTCATAATTGGAATATGTTCTGATGTACATGTCCCCCCTTTTCATTATCTTCTAAATCACCAGTATAGCCATCTGTTTCGTGCTTCAACTAAGATACGCTACTTTCATGGTCACCTCGTATAATACTTTAACTTGTTCATGATTATCAGACTTTTGGAAAAATCTTTGTTGAACTAGCCCCCTTTACTATTTCCTTTCCATACGCAAACTAGCACCAATACTCGAAATACACGGTATACCACCTGTTCGTAACATGGCCGGTAGAAGACCCTCCGGTATCGATGTATTCAAGTTCAACGTCAGCCCCAAGGATGGCATTGAACCGGTTATCACAGAGATTGGGATGGCTGAGAATAACCTCGATGTTATCTTGGATACTGCCGAGGAGATGATTAGAAGGTCTTTACTTTTCCACGACTTACGTGATCCCTTTAGCATGATCGAGCCACTCCGTGATCTGGTTGGCAAAATCAAACTCGTCCTTTCGTTCATCCGCCGTGACATGAATTTGGGAGGTCCAGGCGTGGCACACGCAGCGC
Organism: Eutypa lata; assembly: GCA_022661535.1. Classification (NCBI taxonomy): domain Eukaryota; kingdom Fungi; phylum Ascomycota; class Sordariomycetes; order Xylariales; family Diatrypaceae; genus Eutypa; species Eutypa lata. Next base: position 4,494,524 of record JAKULF010000004.1, on the reverse strand, counting down.
ATCAAAAACCAATTATCGAACCGAACAGTTTTATCACGCAGAAGACATTATGCCCCCTGGTACTATTCTTCCGGATCATTTCCGAAGGACTCGGTGCTTATCGCATTCAAGTACGCGAGAACAGTTGGGGTCCTATCCGCCCACTTCACGATTTGCTCTTGAGATTACAAGGCCGCCTCCAAAGCCAGGGCGAAGAGGGTGCCATCTTCTGGCCAGGTCTATCCACATGCATCATGTTTCACGAATACGACTCGACATTCACTATTGCCTCCAGCACGCCTCGATATAACTATTTACGAGGGCTCACCAGTGTTGCCAAAACGGTTAGGAAGGACCACCTCGGGCGTTTGAGGAAAAAGGTCACCCAGAGAGACCTACAGAAGATCGACAACGTTGAGCGATTCTGCAAGGAAGCATCGAAAACCAGAACCCAGGGTTCCTTTGAAAACCCAGCCAACCGTGCACAAGTTCGTGGGATCGGCGCCACCTTCAACCCGGGCGGAACTTACATGCCGGCATGCTTCCTCGATTTCTGGCGTTTCAATATGCCGAGGCCTGCGCAGGCCCACACTCACGAGGCGCCCATAATTTCAGCAGATCGGCCGTTCTATGGGGTAGATTCGTGCGCGGAGTGGGAACTGTGGATGATCGGGATCTCGAAGCTCAAAATCATGCCCGGAGCCGTACTTCGCGACCACCCACTCATAGAAATGCGGGAGACTTTTCCTCCCCGGAATCAGGTGGCCAACCCTCCCCCCAGATATCGCAAGGCGACCTCCTAGGTCACCGAACTGGAGACCACCATCGAGGGGCTAGGTCCCAACACCTACATTGAAACACAAGAAGTCTAGTAGAAGTTGTGATATCATGTGAGTGGAGCTAAATGGGAGGATTGGGGGACGAGGGGGGTAAAATATTGGTGGTTAGGATGTGTGTACTACTACGGCCTTGGATACGGCCAGATTGGGTTTGGAATTTTGTTGGTAATTGGATAAGGATTGTTTTGTGTACCTATTTGATCAAACTACGGGTCGAATGACTTTAAAATATTAACTCCCTTCAAAGACTTATAGTGACTGGAAACAATGTACTACTGGCTGCAAGTATCAACTAGCATACAATTTGAACGGCTTTGAGACATGTTACAATCTAGTCATAAGCGTTCATATCATGTTACCACGTCTTCGGTAGTCATTAGCAAGGGCGAGATAAGTCAGTTAAAACTTTAACACGTTCGATAGCCTACACAACGTTTCCAGGTCTATAATCTCACCTTTGAAGAAATCAAGGCCTTTCTTCCAACATTTAACTTTAGGTGGAAAAAGTATATACACGAAAACATAGGAAGAGATTACATTGACGTCTCGAAAGATGAATGCTATTACGGTTACTCTCAAGTATCTATCCAATATGTATAACTCCCAAATCTACGGGTTCAAAGGCGACCTGGGTGTTAAAATCTCCCTTAAATTGCGCTCATACATATCCGCAGCCGACAACTGTCGTTTCTTCCTTCGAATGTCCCTCTCCATCTTCGCCTGCCCCTGCTCCGCCGCCGTCTTCGGAATCCAAGTGGTGCGGCGGCCCTGCTTGAGCAGCATTTCCTCCTCGGTGACCTCGGCGCTCAGGACGAGCTGGCTGACGACGTGCCCCACTCCCCAGTCGCTCTCGTAGATGGTCGGACTGTTCGGGCCCGCGAGCTCGTTGACGTAGTCGTTCTCGCTCTTGACCAGGACGGCGTTTTGGCAGATGGCGAGCGCCTCGTCCAGCGTTGGGCGGTTCGCCTCGTCGCGCGCCAGGCACCGCACGAGGAGCGAGCAGAGGTCGTCCGTAATTGTCGCGTTCAGGAGGCCCATCTGTGCGAACGTCGAGAACTCGATGGTCCCGTTCGGCAACGGCGACGGCAGTCGGACGTCCCACTCGGGCTCATCCGTTTCCTCGATCATCGTGGCTTCTACCCACATGTCATGCTCGTTTCGGAGCACTAGCCTACTCACGAGCTATAAGGAGGGAAATGAAATCAGATGGTCAGTACATTGTGAGACAATTCAGCCGGATTTGTGTTTCGATACGGAGGGCAATATACTAGGTAGGCTATAATTGGGCATTACTCACTGTCGCAGCATCGAAGATATTCTCCTTGGCGCTATTTCTAGGCGTTTGTTGGCCCTGTGTACCGTCCAAACCTGCCTGGTTGAGAACGGCGGCGAGGCCAAAATCGATTAACTGGTTGTTTTCTTCCGTTAGCCCCGATCGCGTAGTCATATTGCATACATAAACTAACCTTGAGCGATGTTCCGAATTTATGTTCGTCATAAGGATTTTGGGTAGGGTTGGCGGAGTTGACGAGGATATTTCTGGGGTTCATGTCGTTGTGAGAGATCCTTCTTACGGGATTGACGTACGGCCGGATAGTTTCTTGGCTGGGTGGTGCATTCCAGCCCGCTGCAGGAGGGAACTCCATTCCGATACAGGCACGAATCACTGGTAAATATACTTGATGAGTTAAGAATTTTCCAGAGACGGGTAACTACTCACGACACAGGAAGTAGGACCAAATGAGACGGTTTGGTATTGCTGTTTGGGTATCTCGAAACCTCTGGATAAGTGTTCCGATCTGGCCATGTCCGATATACTCCATGAACAAGGCAAGGCGGTTCCCGACCATCGAGATACCTGGTCCAACCAGCTGCGCGCTGTGCTCAGCGCCTCTTAGCAAGTCAAGTACTACACCATGCGGAGTCAGCCATTTCTCTTTCTAGCAATCTAGCGATGATTAATAGGAGCTATAAGTGATGTTCTAGGAGTAATAATTCCTCTGGGCGGAGAAATGGGCTGTTGAATCGCAATAGATGGATAGAAAGAACATGAAGTTGCTTACTGCTGAATTCTAGTAGGGCATCAGCATTATTGCCGTCAGGGTTGTAGTACTTGACGACAACCTGTCGCAATAATGACCCATCCACATTCCGTTCGGTGAATACTGTAACATCTGGAGTTAGCTATGTCTCTTTTCAGATCACCCAATGATGATTATAGGTTCCCAAGTCGTATTCTTGGTGCGCGAACGGAATTTTCAAAGAGATGTTCTCCCAAAAACATGCTGGACAAGAGTGAAAAGAAAAAGGAGAAAAAAGAAGTAGGTCTGAAAGCTGCTTACAGAGCCCTCCACCCTGGGACCCATCGCCAAGTTCTCTGACGAACCCGTATCTAGGGTTTGCAATGAGGGCGAGCGCTGTGTTATATGCATTATGTGGTAGATTCTGGAGTCTTGAAGGTAGATTCGGTAGTGGCCTGAGGCTAGCTGGGACAGTACTTGACATTGTGCTCGTAAGGTGACAAGTTCACCAGGTAGGAGCCTGTAATTGCGAGGTCCTTTTCGTATTTCCCCTCACAGACTCTTACATATTCCGGATCCGGCCTTTGTAGTGTATAGAAGAAAGAGGTGACAACGGGATTGTGCACAGCCGACACCCGGGGTTGCTGTCACAGAGCAGCTATTTCATACAATTGCTGCTTCTAAAAACATGTATATCTATCATATTATAACCACAGCATAAATATATCTTGTAGGATATTGGGTAATGCCCACATTTGAAGAATAACTCCACGTAGCAGGATACTAACCAAAACACTAAAGGATACAATTGTATACCCATGCTCTTTGTTCTTTGTCTTGAATAGCTGCCAAGACACGCATTTACGGTCAACTGTCATAGCGAGCAGGGCTAAAAGAAAATGTATTGTCAAGTTATAACACGCCTCGGCCTGGCCCAAGTGTTCATTTACAACCATTCCAGCTATCAAAACGTTGTATCTCTTTACCACAAAAGGGCTCGACGAATCACAAAGTGGATAAAAAAAAGTGCCTGCACGGTCTTAGTTCTGAGTCTAAATAGAAGTAAGCCATCTTCTACGAGACAAACAGTCACGACATAATACAGTCCACCCTCACCCCCTTTTCCCTCCCTCAAGTTTCTAATTTATATCATATTTTGCCATGAAAAGCTGCCAGGTTTCATGGTTGTGTCCTCTAGCCCCTTCCCTACATTAGCAATGACCTAAACTGTTCCTTAGCCTTACCATCATTGCAGTTAATACCGCCTACCATGCTCCGATTTCATTAAGGACGTAGACCCTGTTATAAGGTTCAAGGAGGTGCTTCGCTACAAAACGCTTCCATATATGTATTGTAACCACTTGACCAGTTATAATATTGCCTAGATCGTCCTTGAGTTCAACGACAACAGTGCGTTGCCTTGGTTTGATATCGATGTAACTTTCTGAAAATAGTCGTCAGCTCACTACTCATTCTGCTGATTGATCAAGGATAGGAAGAAGACATACGTGGTGGCGGCTGCGGTAGGTCTTCTTCAAACATTAGATCCATTGTCATAGACGGTGTGTCGCTCCTGAGCGTGACAAGCAGGACCTTCGGCCTCTGCGGCGATTCTGCCATCCCCATAGTTTTATTGCTCTTATATGGAACAGTGTGTCATCATGTATTCGTCGTTATTGTCGAGTTACGGATGATTCTCCGAAGGGGTGGAATAGTGTTAAAATATTATTGTTAAGATGAGGTTTTCCTGGCCTGTTATAAATAAATGCGCGTGAACATTCCTGGTAGGTTACACCTACCTAAATGACAGCATGGCATTCCATAAAAGATAAACATTTCGATAATATATGTCAGAATTACTGTGGCGATTTCTAATATAAGCATTATTTTGTGAAATTTTTGTGTTACTTTAAAAATACAACAGACCCCTTTTCTGAACAACAATCCAACCATACTTGAAGTACATGATGGATATACGGGATATACTGGCCTTAGTATAGACCCGGGGTTTACGGGTACAGAACGAGAACTTGATACATATATAAGGATAAGTTATCCAATTATAGACTCGAAGCTGCGATGAGACTGCACAAAGCTCCCACGTGCGATAGAAGGGTGCGGTGAAGATCCGCTGCTTTCCATTTGGCGCTCCAATCCTGCACAGCTTCAAGGCTGGCTCTCGGCACATGATCCCCAGGTTCATGATCCTGCTTTGAAAGTGCTCTCTGCTCAGCGAGCAGAGAATCGTTTAATGGGAAGACTCGAATGAAAGTATAGGGCGCAACTGCGCCATAGCACAACGACGCGACGACGTTGGGCCAGAAGGTTGGACTATCACGGCCCGCTGTTTATATTGAGTCAGTTGAAGCTTCTCCGTGACGGGGGTGATCGGGTATTAGGTTCAATACCTGTCCAGGCAAGCAGGGCGTGTATAATTGAGGGCCCAATGTTCATATAGGGTCCGTACTTGCGACCAAAATCCCAGGCGCGAAACCAATGACGCACAATCATGTCTCGATCTTTTAAAAGTAGAAGATTATCCATCGCGACCCTGTCACTACAAATACCGTAGCCTATCCAATGGATCTGGTTAGTGGTCCGGACCATCAAGCACTGGGTTCAACGAATATTGCAGGGTCATGGAATTACCTCCCATGTGTGCCGCGCCAACGAGCCCGACTAGTTGAAGCAACTTCGGCCAATCAATATTGCTGATAGACATGATGAATAGGCTTTTCAACGACGTTGTTATGTTCGTTCGTCACTTGTGAATGGAGTGACTGATGCAGAGAGCGACTGGTGAGATGGATATTTGTGTCATTAATATTATCTACCAAAAGCCATGGAGAGCCAAGATGGGGAACACCAGGGGGCATTTGTCAGCATTTGTCATATAGTTCATCAGTAGTAGTAAAGTTTTAATAGTATATTGACGACGGATGTTGCGTCGACCTCTCACTTGATTCGTCACAGCTTCCGTTGCCGAACTCACAGGCTCCGGAAATTCGGACTTCGGAACCAAGACTCTCCATCTCCGGCCTTGACAGGGCAGCGTGGTGCTTGATAATACGTGTGCTTGCTATCGATTTAGTCACTTAGACCCTAGCTCCGGAAATGAAACCTCTGGTTGAATACTGCTTTTCCGTCCGAAATCCGAATCCACGAGACCGGTGGTGACCTCAAGTGCTGGCATCACGTCTTCAGTCCCTCGAAATTACAGTAGCCCGCTTGTTTTCGCCCAAATTTTAATGGTTAAGGGATCAAAAAAATACCTTGCGGGACTCCTCCCGGCTGCCAGACTAACAATTCTTACAGTACAACCATCAGTAAAAATTGTTATACTTACACAAAGACCTTGGCGCTTCGGCTTCCGGTCCTTGGCGTTACCGAGGCCGAAACATATACGCTAGTTAAAACTTCCGAAGGCATATTCTAATAGAAGGTCTTCAATCACCTCTTGTTTTACAACTCTGTCAAGTTTAAAAGCCGTTTTGCTTGTATTCGCCGCGTCGAGCTCTGGGTACCAAGCGAGGATTACCCCCGGGACAATCTTAAGTTTGCGCTCTTCTTCTACGACCACTCACCCGGACTCGATCTATAACCTCCATATTATTTAGGAATCACCACGGCTTAATACTTTCATTTTGCCTCATTTTTGGTCCGACTAAATCAGGGAAGAATTCATGAGTGATAGCAAAGCTGGTCACACCATGACGAGCCCGACGAAGGAAGTGAGCAAGGTCATCGACGCTCCCATCGGGGAGGTTTGGGCCATAATCTCGGCGTGGGGCTCAGAGCGACTCTGGTTCCCGGGCGTGATCAAGTCGAGCGTCGAAGGTTTCGGGATAGGTTCCGTCCGGACGCTGACCTTCTCCGACCACTCGTTCAGCGTTTCCGAGAGACTCGAGGTCGCGGATCCGTCGACGCACACGATCTCGTATCTGATTCTTCGGGATGATGATAAGATGAAAAAATCTCGAGGGACTCTCTCTTTGACGGAAGTCGACGATGACGGTGCTAAGGCTCGTTTCACTTGGACTGGGCGCTCGGAGTGGATCGCGCCGGAACTCAAACCGCAGCTTGAGGATATGCTTGACGGAATGTTTAACGGAGCGATCGATGCAGTCGCTAAAATCGTTACCAAGTAACCCTTATTCCCTATGTCAGCGATATCACAGACTACGATTTGTTCATATTTTCATCACAGTAAACGCCATGTGCGCAAAAGTCGGCTTCGTTTCAACTGTTTTATACCTAATGCTTTCCCCCCTTTACGATTTTACTTCGAATCCACGTGATGTCAGTCCGTGTCATGGTCTCCTTCTTGGACCCCATGCCCAGCAGAACCGCTTCCCTATGGCTATGTAATGTCATGTGAATCACATTGCTTAGAGCTAGTAGGGACGCAACTCTGATTATATCTGTCTGTATTCATATCAGGCTGAATTCCTGTTAGCGATAACATAGTCCTTTATACTGAGGGACCCCTTTCTCTAGCCTTGTTACTGGCCCTGGTATCCAGTCTCAGAAGTCAGCGTCACCTCCATCCTCAACATGGCACATTACCGATTATACCCTATTACTCGCTGCCTCGGTAGTTTACCTTCCAGACACACTACGCTCTATTAATTCATGTTTAATCTACGTGTATGCGGGAGACCTTTTGAACGACGGTACGTGGCTCTTCGGAAGAATAAAGTATTACCCCTTTCGTCGAAAGGCTTTTCCTATAGCCTCAATTTAAAATGTCATGTTGGAAAAAAATGAATTATATTACAGTTTAACTATCGTCTAACTATGGATGCACTCATTTACGGCTAATTCGACGGGGTGGGGATGTTACGAGGCATGAAGATGATGGTTCGGAATAAGTAGGTGAAATTTATGTATAGAGCTACCTCTTCAACTGGCTAGGACCTCTATAAGTCGGCCATGCCGGTCTGATGACTTTTCTTGTTTTAACTCTATTAATATAATGATAACCTATGCGGGCTACGGTCACGAGATTTGGAGTTGGTATGAACTTACATATATATCTTTAAGTTTTAGAACAGGAACTATGGTCTGGAGCTATAAATTAGGTTCGCCCCTTGTTGGAAGAATTAATAATATATGAAGATATTTTAATAGCATTAGAACAGAATCCATCCCCGATATCACCATCAAGGCTGGCAGCGGAATTTTCGAATCAACAATCAGTTCTTATTCCATTCGTATATCTTTGCGTCGCTTTGCACAATGTTACAGACCTGCACTTGTTATTGCGGCCATTTATTGCACATTGTTAATTGTGTTGTGAACATGCTGCTAGATAGTTAGTTTCCAAGGGTACACGCGGTAATGCCCACTCGACGTTATGTTGTATTGCTTCTCAAGATATATATTTACAAAACATATAGATGTGTAGATTATGGAGGAAATATTAAATAAACGCGAGTATGATCTTCCCATTTTATCTCAACAAATTACACGACCAATATCAGAAATGGCCGTGGAGTCCATGAATTGAATGCTTGACCTTTTGCCCGCCCACTTCTTTTCAACCTTGCGTTTCATGCAAATTATGGCCTCCTCGTACATCTTGGTGGTGATTGTCTGATGCCCGGCATCAACTCCAAGTAACTCATGTTTGTCGACGATCATAATTATTTTATCAAGGCCTGACAACATGTCGAAGAACTCTAGTAGGTATTCCCTTGTATCCCACAGTACCTCCTCGACAAGAACTCGAGAGAGCGCGGCCAGCTGATCACCGTATGAATCTTTGAGCCCGGAAACTTTGTCAAAACAATCCGACGAATCCTCGGTAAGCCAGAGGATATCGACTCGAGGGTTCACGTAAAAGACACTGTGAGTCAGAGTCTTGTGTTGCAATTTGATATGACGTCGAAGGGTATGGATCCGGGACTCGTGACAGACGTAAAGCGCCACGGGATTGGGGCAGGTCTCGAGCGGTTCTTCGCTTTCGAAGTCTCGGTAGGTGTCATTCTCGAACTCCTCAATCCAACGGGACAACGAACATAGGGGTCGGAGGGATATGAACCTGGGATGGACTGGAAAGTCGTCCAGTTCAACTTCGTCATAGCTTTCACCGCAGGTTACTTCAATGACACGCGGTTCAGACCACGTCTCTTCCCAGATCTTGAAGCGTAGCTCTGGGGGAAGTTGGAGGAATTGGGGGAATGCGTCGAGGGCTGTGAGTTGGGTTGCCATTGTTTTATTGTTCTTGTCGATGCTCGGATACGTGATCTGTTTCGGCTGTGAAGGAATGGGTTTGATGACAAAGGCACAATGTAGAGCTTCATGAAGATGGGGGAAAAGATGCAATGGTGATGCGGTAGATACTTGGATTGAATGGTCTATTTATATTTCCACGAAGCCATCTTCTAAACCAAGAGTTCCTATTATCGGATTATACCCAAAATAGCCTCGAGCCAGGGGTTGCAACCTCAGAACTTGGGTCGGCCAGTCACGGCTCTTAGGCGCCGCGGCCGGAATCTAAATTTGGACCCTCATATACTATAAATAATCACTAGTTGGTCCTCTACGGAGGTAAGGGAGAGGTGACTACGGCGGCTACAAAGTCGGACCAACATTCGGAGACTAGCGTAGGACTGGCTAACACCTCCGAAGAGACGGGAACGGACGAAGGCAACGGAAGGCGAATCATAGCATAGAAGTGGAGCCAGGTCTTGCTCCGTGGAAATAATGGCCCCGCTAGAGTAGAAATCAGCTTCGCTCGCTAATAGCGATGAGCGGACTGGCGCAACGTGTATTAACTAATATGTGTACGTAAACTCTCGCGATCCCTATGAAGCGCATTTAACCATAATTTCACATTGTCCACATGGACTGAAGCCCCATGCCTCCATCACTTGGTAAGTCTAGCCTGCCGCCTTTATGTTGAAGCTAAACTTTGAAGAATTTGGCTGCATGACGCCGCACGTGCCTGTTCCATCTTAGCCTCTGTCCTTATTGTTGCGATATTATCCCATGTGAAAATAAGAATCCTAAAGGGTGGTTCAGTACCATGACAGATTACAAGGCGGCTGAAAACCAACTGCGGATAGTGTGCTCATACTGTATTGTTTCCACGAAATGGGGGCTAGTTAAGCCGAGCCCCCCTCACCCTCCACTACGCCTCCCCTGGAACTAATGACAGATGATCTCTTTGATGTATTTATGATAATTACATGTATTTTCGGGAAGGAATGGAAATCAACTAACATCTGGAATGAAAAGGCAAATCAATAATAAAAATATGCAGCGGAATTTTGTCATTAACATGATTTATCGTGTAACAAAGAGAATTCATCTTCCATGAAAAGGGAATGCAACTGTGAAACCATGTGACCCAACTAATGATTCATTCCTGATTCCAACATGTCAAGAATTTACTTTTTGAGGACCTTATGAGTAAAGAATCTTTCACTCTTCCTTGCTTTGATGTTTTTTACCTGCTCAACACATTGATGCTGCCAATATTTATACCAATCACACGTCACCAGCCCTTTTTTCATCTGATTCTATTGCGTCTAATGAAAAACACCATAACATGCCATGCCTATAACATTTGATGTATTCGACTCCGAGTCCAGGGCTCCTAAAGGGCGCATCCACATCTTTTGGCTCAACTGGGAAGACCTACCCCGACTTTACGACCCGGCTCTCAGCGATCATGTCGTTAAGATCACAGACAAGCATCCTATTTTGCATGATATTGATATCCCTAGGATTCCCACTTTCGATCTCGATCCACCTATCACTGAGCTTTCTGGAGGCACTGGTTTTGGGGCGTCCGTCAAGGAGGACCGTGTCACAACATTCCACGATCTTCGTGCTTTGATGTACGCTTATTGGGATGCTTGTGTGGATGATGTTGACGGGAGACCAACCAATCTGGAGAAGAAGAAAGAAGAGTTGAATGAAGAAGAAAAGATTCTCAAGCGCACTCTGGTTACGAGAATCAAAGGAATATCTCAACTGAAAAAGATAAAGGAGGAGCGGGAGAGTGTCGAGTCTCGCCTAAAGATGTTTGAAAAGCTTCTGGTTTTGGCGAGTAACAGTTTTCGTATTATGTGGCCTCACTGGCGGCTTCTCAAGCGTGATAGCTTGATTCATAAGTAGTCAAAGATCCATGCGCTCTAACGTCAGCTAAGATACTTCATGAAGTCATTCAATTTTAGGTCTTCGCAAGCAGCCTCCCTACGACTCCCAATTGCTTCTGTGTCAGATCCTCCCTCATTCTTGTGAAGAACGTAAAAATAAAGCATTGACTTGATAATAGCCACTAAACTAGCTCTTGTCCGAATCGTAATAGTTAGAGACCCGATTCTGCTTACTATTATAGTGACCGTAGCCAGGCTCTCGTCGAGGGCAACAACGATGGTGCCGGGGCATTCTACCGGGAGTGTCCGAAGTGGGGCGCGTAACGAGGGACCTAACCCGATGGTGGGGATACGTAGGTAGGTATGATGCAATAGCGCCTCACCTTCCAACCTTGCCGGATGAAATTCAGACGTATCGTCGTATACCGTATGCAGCTGCTTAGCTGTAGCAAACGAACAAGTTTTTCCAATAACTAGATGCGAATGAACAAATACATAAATAAATGATATCGGGGGATCAACCGAGGTATTGTGCGATTCGAAAGGAGAGCGTTGTAATTAGTTAGCTCTAACTGAATGAGTAAGCGACGGTCCGGCACGGCAGGCGGAAAGTCATGAAGTCAGAGCTCGTGATGCGAAATGGACCCTGAAAACACTCGGCACTTGTGAGACACCGACCGCTCACCTGGACGACGCATGAGGATCTCAAAAGATGATGGTGTGCTGCAACGCATATGGATCCTGTTATGAGTGATGCGATGCGATGCGATGCGATGCGAGCATCTCAGTTATGATGGATGCAGCACCCTTGACCCTTCTCGAGGCAAAAAATTCCCCGGGGTAGCAATTTGGCGAAATCGACATCTGCAGTATGACGCCGCTGGTTAGTAACGTGGAATTGATGATGGAAATGTATGTGTGTGTGCTCAGTGCCCTAGTTACGGCCGACCGCCGGCCTTACCAACCTAAAAATATGTATTTGGATTCACGGGGTCGTTCACCAGTGATTCGGGTTGCCCGATTGAACTAAGCCGAAATCGAGCGATCCGACCCGAAATGGGGAAGAACTATAATACACTCACCTAGGCTATTAGAGGTAGACTAGATAGTCGCCGAAAATTATATGGTATGCATTGAGAAAACGGAGTTGCTTTGAGGTGAGCCTTTAGCAAGGCGAGGGGAAAAGGATAATTAGGTAGTAATAACTATTTGTATGAAGTGGAATTTGTATCTTCAGTATTAACAGACACAGTGCGTGGATTCAAATGAAGACATCGTCATGTCGATAGCTATCGTAGCAATTTTATCATGTCAGTATGTTTACTAGGAATGCTTTGTGTAACACAACACAGATTGGTAAGGACGTAGCCATTTCGGGATGCTGCAACCAAGTCCGGCAGTTCGGTTTCAAATGGAAGCATACCTACCTACCTACCTACCTACCTACCTACCTACATATATGCAGTATTATAATAAGATGGACGGACGGGAGGCTGCCTTGAAGAGGAGATGAGAGCAGGAACTGGACGGCAGGAGTGAGAACAGAGAGTCAGAGACAATTGAAGTGCAATCGGACGCGAATACCCGAGCGAGCCGAGAAATGAAGTTGATGCCCTGGTATCGCATCTTGTCTCAAAAGGAAACGACAGCTTCCTGACGTCCTGCACATTCTGTCGTGTTACATCGAATTGATTTCCTACTCTGTGACACTGAGCTACATTATATCAACCAAATATACTTTGCCTCTTCTGGTAGGTATTGCAACATACGATCCCGTACGGTAAAAGACCTTCCCGAACGAATAAGCATGCAGATTCATGTAGTTCTAAGTAGCTCATCTTCCATGTCATGGTTTTCATTTTCCCCCCTTCTGCCCTTCTCTCCTATCATTATCGTTATCTTCTTCTTCGATGATGGATGTGACAGACTTCTTCTACCCCCTACCTCAACTATACCTCTCATATCTATCTCCGGAAACCCCAATAGGTAAGTAAGTATATTATGAGAGCATCTAAAACTCAGCATATTGATGATTGGACAGCCAGGACAGCTATCGTTAAATACTAGAAGAACTTAGCTTAATCTACCTATGATACTTGTGCCACACCAGCCACATCTTAATCTCAGAAACGGACGGCTATTTAGACGCCGCAACCCCACAGAAGGAGACGCCACCAGAAGAAAGCTATCCCACTCGTCCATGACGTCTTAATCGTAAAGGAGGAGCATCCTTGGGCTTCAAGAAAGAGGGGCGCAGAAAACCAAGGCAGGCAAGGCAGATTATTCCGCCAGGAACTATAGGTTGGTGTTGTATTGGTATTTTATTTTTATACTTTGTTTTTTTTAATCCATTTCTCCTGCATGCCAATATTCACGACTAACTTCTCCTATCGTCCGCCATTGTCTTTCGCATAAATTAGACTTAAAATTACAGAACATATATAACTAGAGAAAGGGAGGTATATCGTCATCTGTGGCGAGATCTGCAGGGTTCAAATATTGAAGCTCTACTGACTTTTCAGCTGGCAATCCACTATCTGTCTTTTTTTTGCCGCCATTTTGAAGCCAACGATTACTAGTAATATCGGCCAGCAGCAAGTGCGGACCGATCGACGGCGCCTTAGGGATCTGATTAGCAGCACTGGTGATTCGAGCATTTATTAACGATTAGCGTCTGCTCCCGACTTGAATTCAATACTTACACAACTTAATCCGAGAGTTAAACATTCCGGTTCTAGCTACAAGGTCGATCATCTCGCGACGAAAGATTCCATCGCATGGTGCTGTGTCTGCTCACTCGACCACCGATCGAACTAGCGCTCCACGTTCCACCCGCAATTGAGACGATAACAACGAAGAACACAGCACAACACCCACCTGAAAAATGAACGGCGCACAGGGGATAACCGCCGCCACGGGAGGGTCATCATCCACAATCGCAACATCGCCATCACCATTAGGGGCTCACCAAACACAATCGCAACCACAGTCGAGATCCCAACAACAGCAGCAACAGCCACAATCTCCTTCATCAACAGCAGCAGCCGTTCCGCCTATGATGGCGGGCGCCAATGGAAACGGTCCAAGCGCTGGGCCGACCACGAATGCTGCCGCCGCCGCCGCCGCCAATGCCGTATCATCGATAAATAAGAAGCGCAAGAAGGAAGGGCTGAAACCGATCATAACAACCGAGGGTCCGACGCCAACACCAACGTAAGTATACAATAGCATTTTTCATTCATTTTTGTTTTTTCTCTCGAGCCTGTAGTAGGCGAGTGACAAGCGAGCGACCAAGCGACCCCTTTGGAAAATTCCAAAGAAAGCGAGAGGCAACGGGTTGGCAACCAAGCCAGCAAGCAACCCAACAAGCAAGTAGCAAGCAAAAGGCAACAAGCAACAAGCTACATAGTTGGCGATTTCTCAAAAAGAAACCCTTCCCCCCAAGTGGAAGTGGGTGGAGAGCTGCGGACAGGCACACAGATATACCGATCATACAAAGGATCCAATCACCAATCAGGGACTCGGCGCGTCAAGCGACGTACATACATAGTTAGTGCCAGGCATTTGGGCCTCTCCCGTTTGGTTGCCCTTTGTTCTAGTCAGCCTGTCCTGTCCTGTCCCGTCTGCTTAAAATCGCAATTCGCCATCAAAGTGGCATTGCTCATTGTCATGGGTATCATCGTTGGCGGGGCTCAGCAATGCATACCGGCCTAGCATACCACATACCACATACCACATCCCGCATCCCACTTACATACCATATCTACCATACCATACATGCTCAAGCACTCCATTGTTTTGATCGTCAGTCAACCCCTGAGTGAAGGCAAAGTATTCTTTCACAGGTATATATATACACACAAGTTGGTTACTAGAAACGAGATGGTGGGCTAGTAACCGAGCAAGCGAGGGGTTTCAACTGTTAGGTACCTACATACCTAGGCGGAAGACCCAACTCAGCCCCAGACATTCATCATTTAGATAACGACATACTTCGTGCTTGCTTGCAAGATTGGAATCGAACAGGGGAGAACAGGTGCCAACATACTTCGTATCATTCAATGAATGATTGATTTCCTTACACAGTAGATGAGAGTATCTGCTGTATACCCCTGATACCTTGCTTCAAACAATAAATACAATGCATATTTCTCGAAGATCCTGGCGAGCGATAACAAGAGATCCATCCGGATGCCCTTGTTTTAATACTTGACAAGGTCCGGGTATGGAAGTACACCTATACATACCTAACACTACTCTAGCAGGCTAGGTAGAGTCTGCGGGGGGTAAAGGAGGGGGATCATCGCCTCAACATAGCTAAAAGGTCACCCTAACTAGCCGCGCTTTTACCATTTGGGCGGCCTTGTGATTATTCTCACAATCTCACTCGACCACTCATTGAATTGCCTGCACACACACGCACATAACTACAACATACATGCACCCCCAAACCAAGTATTGTACTTGCATACATACCTACAATACATACATACCTAGGTAGTTACATACATACATACACACACATACACACATACAAGACATCAACCTCTTCTCTTTAATTGGAAAAGAAGGGCTTGGCCATCTTGTCTCCTGTTTTTCCCGCTTCGACCATACAATCAATCATCATCATCATCATCCTCCATTCATTCTTTCTGCGGGTTTTTTTTTTCTTCTTAACTTTTATTTTCCTTCCTTCCCGTGCCATTTGTTTTTGTTTACATTTCCCCAAGCTAAGCTAAGCGTCTCTTCTGTCTCTATTCGATTTTCGTCTGTCCCACCACGTTCAAGTCGCACATTCGCCAGCCAGCGAACATGACGTCCATAGCGAAGAAAAGGTGTTACTTTTACTAAATCCTGACTTATCATGATCCCTACCCCACATCCACACAAGCACCACCACATCTACCTACATACATATGATATCTGCCACCACTACCACATTCACTGTTTAGGCTGACAGGCGGCGGGCGGACGGGTGGCTGGCTGGCTTTCTGGCTTCCTGGGCGACGTTCTACTACAGAATTGCCCTGTCCCTCTTTGGGCCTAAGATTGAACCCGATCCCAAACCTGAACCTGAACCTGGATATAGACCTGACTGAGCCTTGAACCCTAAACTCGAGTCTGAGTTTGAGTCTTGGTTGCCTTTTTGATTTACTTCTATCACCATCCTTGAGTCCATCTCGTTCGCCGCTTTAAAACAGCGAAGGGGGAGCGCATGCCTCACCTAGTACTACATTGCCTGCAAGCGCCACTACCTAATGCTTCTCTGTCTCGCCTGCTTGTTTCCTCGATTATTTGCTTGTTTTTCTTGCTTAGTCTAACAGTTTTGATTGGGGTTCTTGGCTAGACTGAAACCTTTCAACTCCTTTTTAAATTCCGAAACTTAATTGCCACACCCCATTAGTCGCGTTGTCGCAGTTCATTTCCAAATTTTCCTTTGCGTTGGGGCATATCTGCTTACACTACTCTGAATAACAGGCCGCCCCATCTAGCGACCAACATGCATCAACACTCCCCGACATCGTCGTCCGGCCCGGAAGACGCCGCGGATAATACTGCAGACGAAGAAGATTCCGAAGATTATTGCAAGGGCGGATATCATCCAGTACAAATCGGAGAGAAGTTCAAGGATGGGAAATACACGGTTGTGCGGAAGCTTGGATGGGGACATTTCTCCACCGTCTGGTTATCGCGGGATAACGAGAACGGTAGACATGTTGCCCTCAAAGTCGTGAGATCCGCTAGTCACTATACCGAGACGGCGATAGACGAGATCAAGCTATTACAGAAGATCGTGCAAGCTAACCCGAATCACCCGGGCCGGAAATACGTCGTCAGCCTTCTCGATTCTTTCGAACACAAGGGTCCCAACGGTGTACACGTCTGCATGGTATTTGAAGTGCTAGGGGAGAACTTGCTGGGCCTAATCAAGAAGTGGCAGCACAGGGGTATTCCTCGAGACTTGGTCATGCAGATCGCGAAGCAGGTCTTGATGGGCCTAGATTACCTACACCGGGAATGCGGCATCATCCACACCGATCTGAAACCAGAAAACGTCCTGATAGAGATTGGCGATGTCGAACAGGTGGTCAAGAAGGTGGTCAAGAATGATAGTTCGGAAAAGGAGAACCACAGGAATGGTCGCCGGAGAAGAAGAACTCTCATCACCGGAAGTCAACCGCTACCGTCACCCCTCAATGCATCCTTTAACCGAGACAACCTCTTCCCATCCCCTCAATCGCACAAGAGTCTCAGTGCTATATTACATGACTGTACGTGACCTTCAACAGATATTGTCGAATTCTTACATAGCTAACTCCCCTACCCACCAACCCACCTTGACCCCATTACCCCGACTTCGGTCCCCCCACCCCCTCACCTTATTCACCACCCCTAACCTATATAAAACCCCAATGGCACCAACTTCAATTTACAACATTTGATCCTATTTGCTAACATATTCTGATAGCCACACAAAGGTCTCCAAGTGATAGACAGGGCCAGCGGGAAAAGTCGGCGTAGGTCCTCCTCAACTATGGTTTCTATGCTTTGCTTTGAGCTACATAACTAACCAGCCATTCCTTACAGAGACCTGATCACCAAGGAGGTATCCGGTATTTCTCTCGATAAATCTTCAAGTGGCAGTTCTAGTTCGAGCGACAAGAAGAAGCGGAAGCGAAAGGGCCTAATCATCAATGTCAAGATTGCCGACCTCGGTAATGCTTGTTGGGTATCACACCATTTCACCAACGACATTCAGACGAGACAATATCGGTCGCCAGAGGTTATCTTAGGTGCAAAATGGGGTGCTAGTACCGATGTTTGGAGTATGGCTGCAATGGTAAGGCCTCGCTTGTGAAAATTGTCTTGGGTGATGTGACATGCGATTTCGCCTACAGTTCCGATTGTCGATAAGATGTCTATTCTCATCTCAGTCTGCTGCTCAATTGTTCCAGAGCTAACCACAAACTACATTGCAGGTCTTTGAGTTGATTACGGGTGACTATCTCTTCGACCCCCAGTCTGGCACCAAATACGGCAAAGACGACGATCACATTGCGCAAATTATCGAACTGCTCGGTCCTTTTCCTAAAGACCTCTGGAAGACCGGTCGGTGGTCACAGGAGATTTTCAACAAGCGGGGCGAGCTCCGGAATATCCACCGTCTTCGTCACTGGGCTCTACCCGATGTGCTGCGCGAGAAATATCACTTCAAAGATGCCAAAGAGCTGACACCGAGCGAGAAGGAAGAGAAAGAGAAAGCTGCTAGGGAGCGGGCTGAGACTATAGTCAAAGCGAGGATGGAGGCGAGGAAAAAGGGTGAAGACGAGGATGCCGTGGAAGACATGTTCCCCGAAGACGAAACCCCACTCGAGTACCATCCTTCCGAGGTCGCCAGCTTCTTATTACCCATGCTCGAGCTATTGCCGGAAAACCGAGCCAACGCCGGCGGTATGGCGAATCACCCATGGCTAAATGAGACTCCAGGTATGGAGGACATCAAGCTGGATAGCCTCGTACCAGGTAGCAAGGGTGAAGGCATCGAGGGTTGGTCCTTGGAGATCAAGAAGCGATAGGATGCCGACGATCCCTTTTGTCCGACTAACAAGGACCTCGACTTATTATTCTCAAACCAGAACGATTTGACCGGAGACGAAGAGGACACGAAGTTAGTAGAACTGGGCGGCACAGGAACAACGGGTTACGACGGACAACAACAGCAGTCATGTCTGGACGGGAAGGATGAAGATGAACACAAGCAACAACAACAACAACAAACGGCCTTCGAAACGGCGAAGGGGATATTTGAAGCGTTGATTAGTAGTAGATCATAGGAAGAAAGGGAAAGAATCCTAGGGGGTGTTGATGATGATAGATGGAGAAGATGGTATGGTATGGATGTATGGATGTATGGATGAAGGGGAGAGATAAAAAAGAAAGTGATGATTAATTCCCGATCGGTATAAGATGGTATAGGTATTATGTCTGTTTCTGTTGCGATCATAGCGTGGCATGGGCATGGGCATGGGCATGGCACGTGTTGGTCGGGGTGGATAAACAAAGGAACAGACAGACAGACAGACAGACAGGCAGAGACAGACAGATGGACATGTACGCAACACACGCATACGCCTACCTAGGTATATATCTATCTATCTATAGGCCGCCTATTCTTACTACTACTTCTGCTGCTGCTGCTATTATTAGTTGATACCTACTTAAGTAGGTAAGGAAGGAAGGAAATCAAGCAGGCAGGGAAGACGTCTATTGTCAGATTTTTGACTTGATTTGACTTGACTTGGGAGCTCATCTTCATCCCATGAAGAAAGAACTAAACGATGTTGCTATATTGAATAGTCTTTTCTTTTCCCCTTTCCCCTTTCACCTATCATTGTTGTTATTGTTCGTGGTAGTTAGTGCGTGGGTGTTAACTGATCTATAAGTCCTAGGTAAGTAATGCCAATGCTTTAGTGGGTGTAATCATTTATGTATCCCATTACGTATCTGATATACCCCTTTTAGCCCCCTCTTTATATATATATTGTCTTGATATGATCTTCTTCACCCAGCGTAGAGGGTAGGAGGCTGGGGGCTTAGATTTTGCTCTTACTAGGCAGTGAGTTAGTACTTATTTGTATTTGTATATGTTTGTTATATTTGCGGGTGGTGAGAGGAGAGGAGAGGAGGTGGATGTTAGGTTTCTAGATAGTTGGCTGATTAATTAGGTAGGTAGATGGATGAGTGTGGACGTGAGTAAGTATATTGGGGGTTGGTAGGTGGATGGATGGATAGTAAGTAACATGGACGAATGGATTATGATATATAGATATATAGATATATATAGATAGAGTAAGGAAGAACCAAGATTAAATAGAATATGGGAAGACGTAAAATTATTCATACTTAATAGTGGCTTCCTTCCTTCACTTTGCTACTCACATAAAATCGCTATATCTGACTGTCCGCATGCTTTTACTTCTTATCCCTAAACAATTATGTTATTAGATTGTTAACATTATTATGATTAATTCTTGTGATAAAAGCCACGTGGAAACAAGGACGGGACTGGGCAAAGTTTGTCTTTGTGCGTGTCTGTGTGTCTGTGTGTCTGTGTGTGTGTGTGTACTATTCACTTCAGTCTTAGGTATCAATAGGTAGATACTTTAAACGTTTCGTTGAATAGCATAGGAAGGGGGGTATTTCTCTTTCCACATCACGGGATCACTCAGCTAATAAACCAGATGTGCAGGCAACCATCCTGGTTATCCTAGTAGTGTATGCTCATTGATTGAATCGAAAGAATGGCGATGTATAAATATTCCTCGAACGTGTCCACAAGCTACGGACTTTTATAACCTGAGTGCCAAGCTATCGTGAACATGAATAAATCATATTGCCTACGGTTCAACGGCAAAGACCTTGTCAGAACAATGGAGACGTAGGTGTAAGCGGCTGCTGGTTTCGTTTCTCGGACTAAAGGGTCATCATACACGTGATGCTGTACCATCAGCGCATCGTGCTGTATAATTAACGTCCATTATAGTTAATAGATTCAATACACCAAGGCCGAATCATCTCATTCTGGATAGGAATACTTACTCAGTCATGGTTGGTGCCATAAGATATTATCTAGAGTATTGATTCCTTAGACCAGATACGAGATACTCCAACAGTACTTTGTAAGCCCTAACAGGATATCTTTGATATTGGTCATGAAATAGACGGCTACAACCACACTAATATGTGTGTGAATTGATAGAATCTCAATCTCGTATGAAAACGGTGTTATGCTGCATTGTCAAGAGTTCGACCGGGCCGGCCTAGCGGGTTAGGGGGTTTAACGGAAGTAAGCGGACATAACCAAGCGCATTTACGAATGGCAGCTACTAGACTACACAACATCGGACTTCCGATCCAATGATATATTCTTCGTTGACCATATTATAGTGAATGCCGTAAGAAAGTGTCATTACTGAGCAACAAGAAGATGAGGCATAAGCCGGGATAGTAAACTCCACTGATTACTCTGCGTGTACATAGCAGCATTGGAGTCGGGGATCCTTGATATATAATCAACAAGCGGCGGAATTGAAACACCGTTTTCTCAAGTAACGAGCACGGGATAGTGGTCAGTAGTGACTGCTGGAGGGAAACACTGGTAAGTATCATACACGTTCGTATATACGAAGAGGCAGAGACGGTATAGCGGATTTACGAGACAAATGTTATGAATCATGGGTGAAAAGTAGAGGACGGGTAGGTCGTTGGTGTAGTATTAACTCCGAATTAAAATGCAGTGGTGAAGAAATAGGATAGGAATCATGATGGGGTATATAAAGTAGAATGATAGGAACAAGAAAGACAAGAAGGAATGTCACAAGTAGACTGAAACAACCCAATCCTGTCCAGTACTCATCACCAGTCATCATCATCAGACATATATTATATACTACACACATACTTCATGTGAAAAAACAAGATTCAAACAAGCTCCAACCCAAAGAATCAAAAATGGCAACCGAACACGAACCCCCAGCTCTCCCCGCAACCCACCGCGCCCTCGTCCTATCCTCCGTCCGCGACCCCCTAGACATAACCCTAGTGCCCAACCACCCGACGCCGTCCCCCGTCCCCGGCTCAGCCGTCGTCCGCATCCTCGCCACGGGCGTGATCTCCTACGCGGGCGAAGTCTACAGCGGGATCCGGTCCTACCCGTTCCCGAAGCCCATGGTGCCGGGGTCGTCGGCCATCGGGCGCGTCGCCGCCGTGGGGCCCGACGCCGCGTCCCTAAAACCAGGCCAGCTCGTGTTCCTCGACAGCTTCGTGCGGGGCCGCGACGACGACGCGGCCCGGATCCTACTGGGCCTCTCGGACGGCGTCACGGACGGCTCGCGCAAGCTCATGCGGGACGCGTGGCGCGACGGCACCTTCGCCGAGTACGCGCGCCTGCCGCTCGAGAACTGCTACGCGCTCGATGAGGCGAGGCTCCTGGGTAGCGGCCATGCCGACGACGAGGGGGGCCTCGGGTACGCCGTCGAGGATCTGCTCGCCATCGGAAACATGCTGGTCCCGTACGGCGGGCTCCGAGACGTCGGCCTGCAGGCCGGCGAGAAGGTCGTCGTCGCGCCCGCGACCGGCATGTTCGGCGGCAGCGCCGTCCCCGTTGCGCTCGCGATGGGCGCCAGCAAGGTCGTCGCTATGGGCCGGAATGAGGAGATGCTCGCGCGCCTGAGGGAGCTGGGCCCGCGCGTTCGTACGGTTAGTATCGTGGGCGATGTCGAGGCCGAGACTAAGGCCCTCCGCGAGGATGGCCCCGCCAATGTCTTTTTTGATATCTCGCCTCCGGGGACGGCGGGGAGCTCGTATTTTAAGGCCGGTTGTGAGTCTTTTTCGGTTTTGTGCTCATTATCCTTTGCAGCTTTCTATTTTTATTTTTTTTATTTGTTTTATTAATCTTTTTATCTTTCTTCTATTTCTTCGTTTTTGCTCGCCCCTTTTAGCTCGGCCTCTCCTCTCATCCTATCTTTTCCTTTGGCATTTGAAGTTACCTAGCGCAGAAGAAAGGGGCTGCCCAAACAACAACTCCCACCCCCCTCAGCATAAAAAGGACACCCACGACACCGAAACCTGCTAACCTTAAGCACTATCTTATAGTACTATCCCTAGGCCAAAACGGGCGCGCCAGCCTGATGGGCGGGCAGTGGGAAGACGTGTCGTACCCGGGACGCGCCGTCACGACGTCCAACCTGCAGCTGCGGGGCAAGTGGATGTACGAACGGGAAGACGTCAAGTCGTTCATCCAACTCGTCGAGGGCGGACTCGTGAAGCTCGGTGCTGCGGGAGGCATCAAGATTGTGGCGAAGTTCCCGCTGGAGGACTTCCAGGCCGCGCTTGATACCGCTGCGGCTAACGTTGGCCCGGGGTTGTTGACTGTGATCACGCCTTGATTTGGGGTGCTGGGGGTGAAGTGTCGGATAGAGGAATGAAAGGGGGTAACAAGGGGGATCTAAGTTCTGGGTTCCGAGAGGAGAGTGTGTTGGAGGAGGCTTACGTAGTGTACTGATCAGTGTTAAAGTCCCTACTCCATTTTCCTAAGTTAAGGGGTTGGATCGAATAGAGGACTATAGGGATTCGAAATCTTTATTAGATCAAGCTTTGCCTTGTGTCTTAATGAAAACGTGTGTTGGCTTTCTGGTGCCCACCTCGGAGCCAAAAGTTCTCGGGCTGTTGAATATTCAAACATGACATAACACTATTTCGTTATCTTACTCTTTTCGTGGAGAATAAGTATCAAGGTGGTCCAAAGTGGCATCCTCTACGTACGTAAATCTAAACCCGCTGATCACTCAAGGCTCCTGCTTACTATATATACTGCTGTGCCGCTGCTCGTTTCATGTTTTTTCCTGTTAATATTGGCCCACCCACGTAATCGCGACAAGGGCGTCGCCCGCAACAGTTCTCTACGAGAGCTGAAGCGCTAAAGCGGCTGAAGATGGCAGGTTGTTACTGCTAAGAATAGAATGATTGGGCTAATTTATAGTGTCAATCTTTGGTCAACATGCGGGGTGATGCTTTCGAGCCCCTAATCGGATATTTGTTTTTTGTGGACCCATAGATGTAAGACCTTCCAAGAAGAAACGAAGAGGTGGCTTGCTAGCTTCTATTGTAGGAAAAAAGGCGACCTTTCAAGCCCAGGGGGTTGCGCTCTTTATAATATAGGGCCCTCATCGATCGATCTCGGGAGATCGGCGACATAGCATTTACTTGGAGGCGAGGGCTTGTATCTGAGTTGGATAATCAGGTTGAACTCAATAGTAGTTCTACTATTTAGCCAATATGTAAGCGCATTGCGGCATCTCAACTCGAATTATTTAGGATAAGTCAACGTGGTATGCCGTCCTAGCTATAAAACTAGGGTCTATTGTGCTTTTCAAGCCTATGTACGTACTTAGGTCGTTATTCCCGATCTAGGGATTCCATTCTTTGCTGACAAGCATTGTATTTATACCAATCCGTTCCCATGTCTCAGCCCGTATAAGACGAAGCAGACCTCAGGTCTCCAGTCTCCAAACATGCCTGGGCCATCCTATCTTACTCTTGCCTCATTCATTACTTCGCTTTCTGGCTTTGCTTATATAGTGGTGTAGGCTGTTTACTATACACATCTTAGGTCGTTCGTTCGTTCGTTCACTAGTTTGTAGTGTTTAAAATGGAATTCTCTACGTTATATTTCCTCGCATTTCTCCTGTCCGGTTCCTCTGGTGCAACTCCATTAGACAGTTATCCTCATAGTGAGAAGCATCATGCGAAACGAGCTATTACTCCCGTGGTTGCGGGTACACCTGAAGTGCTCGGCGTTGCCTCCGACCCGGCTCTAGACCGAGATTCCTGCACCTCCGTGCGCGTCGACGCTCGTTCGCTCTGGACATGTAGAGACACCTCGAACGCCGGCACGCCGCTGACCTTTTTCGTTAGCAGCACCGCATCGTGGAGCGACTTCAACAGCGACGGGACGCCCAAGGTAGAGAATGGAGTCTTGAGCCTGTACGGCAGCAACAGCGCCCCTTACTTCACCATCGGGTCAGATCTGTGCGGACCGGGCGGGAATTGCGACGATGGCACTAGGTATGCCATCTGGCCGAATTCCCGGCCGTTGTCCGTGACGAACGACGACGGGAGCTACTCGCTTTACACCTGGATCAACCAGGCGCATCTCCAGGGTCTGACGTTGTTGAACCCCGATTCCGCCGCGACTCTGTACCGCTCCGACGTGGCCGCGGGAGACACCAGCGATGCTCTTCCGCCCGTGACAGTCGTTGACGAAGCGTTCTGGCCCACGGGCAGCATCTTGTATGGGAACTACGGATTCGTGGTGTCCGACAACACAGCATACCTATATGGCGCACTTAGCAACAGCGCCGGGATCGCCGTCGCCAAGGTGCTCGTGGGCTCGATCGAAGATAAGTCGGCATACAGCTACTTCACGAACTCTGGGGGCTGGAGCACCACAGCACCGGGGATCACCGACACCGACGCGGCGATTCCCAACGCCGGGACCGGCGGCCAGGGGACGTTCTACTACAGCTCGTACTTCGGATCGTTCGTGTGGATCGGCGCGCCGGCAATAGGCGTGAACGCCGATTTCTACATCGCTACGGCGCCTAGCCCCGAGGGACCCTGGTCCGAGCCCGTGCTGTTCTACTCGGGCGCTGTCGGCACGGCGCCCCTTCCGGCCTATAGCCAGCAGGCGCATCCCGATATGAGCGAGGATGCGGGCAATGGTAAGGATATCTATTTGACGTACACGAAGGTGGATGATGTTTACAGCACGCCTCTGATCCACGTGGTGTGGGAATGATGCTCGACTTTGCAGAGTGTCAAGCTTTCTCTGGTGCCGATTGATCAAATTTATAAACATTTTGATGTTTACTCTTTCGTGGTTCTTGTATGGAGGGCACCGCGGCAGATTATGCTAATAGCTTTAATTTGCTAAGTTGTTACATATCCCTTATATGTAGTCGTAAATATATAAATACCACAGAATTGATATGCTTCCCCGAATGCTTGGAGTTTACAAGCAACCTGATTTACCGTGTCCCCTAAACTGGATATCCGTAGTGACGAACGATCTCGTTAACCTTTTCCACTGCTGCCGATCGCTCATGTTCCGGGACGTCGTCGTGGTTATTGTCAATGTAGACCTCTCCATTGACCCGCCTCAAGTAGCCTTCGAAGTTGAAAGACGGTAGTTTCAGGGGCTCATCCCTTATATCCCCGTTCTTTGTCCAAAACATCGTATTTCCTACTGTCGAGTGCACCGAGGTTATCCAATCGGATGTGGGCAACTGGTCCCCAACGAACATCTCTTCTAAGAGCTGCCAGATACGCCGCCGGTTATGGAGGCCTACTGGGACTCGGTTGGAGAAGAAGTCATGGTAGCCCTTGCAGGTCATCGTGCTCTCTGTCCAGTCCGCGTCGGGGTTCATATCTGGGGCGATATCGGGCAAAATCCCAAAATCCACCCCCTGACTTAGTTGACGAGTCAGGAGCTCCCAGTTCCACTCCTTGCCGTTGGAACTAGCCTCGGCATCTTTCGCCTCTATTAGATCAATGTCAAGATCCCACAGCCATGGAAGGAGGTCTGGACTCGTCGGCGCCCTCTTCAGGAGATCTTTCCACATATTCTGCGGCATTAAGCTAGTAGTGACGACTTCAAGATTCCTTAAGGAGCCCATAGCATCAAATATACCATGCAGGATGTCGTATGGAAGTGACTCAAGACGGTACCTGAAAGTTTGGGCCCGGTCGTGATCAATAGCAGATATAGTAGCGGGCCCAAGACAGAATTGCTGGAGGTTCTGTAAGATATTTCCCGTTAGGTTTTCGGTATTGAATGGGTCGGCTCCAAAGGTCTGTTCTGTCAGTACCCGCAACTTGTAATGAACTCTACAAATACTTACATGAAATATGTTGACAGCCGGAACCGTAGAAGGACCAGGCCACGCCGTTCCCCGTTTCGTCCAATCCGACTGGTTATGATTCGAACAGAGATAGAAGTGCTTCTTCATATAATGCCCAGACCGACCTACGACGTAATTTGCTTGCCTCTGATATTGGATCACAAGAGCGACGTTCAATCGCCACCTCAATGCGGTCCATAAGGAACGCATATCAATCAGGTAAGCCTCGCTTGACTTGAATACACGCTTGGCCATGTCTAGGCATACAGCGTGGATTGGGGTGTATACACGGTCGTCAAAGTTGAAATCGTTGTGATCCACGTATAACTATCCTCATGCCTAGATCCATCAAGATCGATCCGGTAAAAAAAAAACTTCCCATCTGGTTTTTAGCCTTGCGAACCCCGATCTTGGAAGACTGCAATCTTAGTTAAGGGTTGTCCCCAGAAGCTAACTGACCGAGCTTGTGGAATTCATCATCTGGGTCGCATAGTAGCAGGACGGCGCTCCACCACTGCATGTTTCTCAACCACCAACTTCTCGTCTATTCACTCATCATCATCTACTGAGTATTTTCACTGCTTCTCCGCTCACTGTTTCTTCGTCCACTGGAGACTCGCTCATTACCCGAATACATTAGACAACAACCCTCCAGATTCAAGCTCAACGGGCCTAATTTCCACTACCACATCTACCTCGGCAGTTCCCCCAAGCTTAAAGTTCAAATATCACACCTATGGGCACGATCACAAGTGTACTCGCCGCGCTCACAATCGAAACTGCAACTGGTTTTGAGTGGACGAATGGTAATATTTGGATAACCACAACTCCACCAGAAGGTGAATCCACCGTTGTCCTTGTTTTGGTTGAAGATAAGGATGAAGGCAATGATGGTAATGACGGTGTTGGAACCATTATTTGGGACGGTCTAACTACATAAATTCCCCATTCTTCCCAAAAGCTCACTGCCTGGTATTCGTGTTACAGGAATTGGGAACTGCCCACCACCTCAAACTAAAGGCTCTCAAGAATCCGAACCATTTGCGGCCGATGTCCCAATAGAGACATCTACAGAGACTTCGGCATCCTCAACTACTTCAGATATGTCAAGCTTATTATCTTGTTCTGTTGCAGCGCCTTGGTCACCTCTAGCACAACCACTCACGCCTGCTATGCGGCAGCATGTAACAGGACCACCAGCGGCTTCAGTGTGACAGGAATGATATAAACTACGACAATAGGGTCATCTTGCATGGCACAGGCCACTAGATGTAGGTCTGTAGGTCTATAAGCTGTAAGTCCTGCCACCACCTAGACCACCTAAAGTAGTCAGAAGCTAGGTGGTCAGTAACTAAGTGGGTAATCAATGCACCACCTAAGTTATCAACAACTAAGTTATCTACAGCTTCATTATAGGTCTGTAGGTTTATAGGTCTGTAAGGCTAAGTCTAAAAGGTTTAAGTATATAGACCGTAAAAGAGGATGCACCCAATCAACTATAATTACAGACTATATGTAGGGTTTTCGAAAAGAATGCACCCAATCAAAGCCAATTATGGAAAGCTAGGTGGTTCTACAGTCCGAGATCGACCAATCCGGAGCTGCAATTGCAGTAAATATGTATTTTTGAGGTATTTAATCACGTAATTAATCGGTATTAAATGACGGAATTAAATGGTTTAGACTTAACACAAAAAAACCTCCGGTCAGAATAAATATCTGGCATCGCTACAGACGGACAGAAGAGGGAGAAAGTCGTTGTGGACCTTAAGACTGAGAAAGATTATTATTTGAATAGAATCTCAGTTCCAAGTCTTACCGATATTATCACACTCGACCTCTATTCCTATTTGTCTGGTCATCCAAGATTAAGACTACCACTTCATTACTTTAAATATTTATTCCTTCCGGCAACAGGCTTGATGTCACGCGGGGAATGGAGCCATGTGTGTTGGCTGCAGGATAACTGCAAAGGAATGCAGCTGAAGGCCAACACATCAATATTTGGAGGTCACACGATGATCACAGGAATGCATAGATGCCTAATAAGAGCCAACAGCTATTATCAGCGGCTAGGACGGCAATAGGATATTATAGATACGTCCCTTTATTTCGTGTATATATATAGTAGACGACCCTACAGGTCGTACAGAACAAAAAGAAGGACATCATGGACCTTAGGACCAAAGAAAATTATTAGTTAAATAGAACCTCAGTTCCAAGCCTTCACATCCTTGTCACACTTGATCTTCATAGCGAAGTCTCTGGATACTTTTTGCTTAGATCTTTAACTAGCTTCGATATACTTAGTTTTTATATCCAAGATGGAAGATTTACCCAAAATATTCCGGGATCATCCTGTCCTGGTGATGCTTCATAAAGAGGCCCAGAAGTCTATAGAAGCCTATTCGGCCAGGTTCTGGCAGAACTTCCTCCCATAGCATTTCTCCCTAGCCGATGACTACCTCTATCTCTGGGAGTCTCCTACCGACAATTCCTTAAGACGGGCCGACGGTCTCATCGAAAAATACGATAGAGATCACCATACGACAGCACCCGTCCTTTTCATTGAATTCAAGCGAAACCATGACGCTATAAGAGTGGTTAAGAGGCAAGCGAAGGATGCGATGAAACGTAAAATAGAGCACCTCGGATTAACAAGCTTATAGTTATACACTGACCACGATTGGAACCAAGTTCCGCTTCTGGTATCTGGGTAAAGATGACAAGGAAATGTCCTCACTTGACAACTTCGTTGCCAATGAAGTTAAGGGGGCGTATTATACGGAGATATGTTCCCAGCATGGCACTGCGTTGTTTGATAAATCTGTTGATTTTATTAAAATCCAGCGGCCAATGATGAATGCCCCCACCCTGAAGAGCCAACATGATCCTACTCAACAAACTTCTTAACTTGGAGCGTATGAAGCTGAAGCGTATGATCGTGGAGCGATGCTACAACCCGAGCTGATCCTCTCCCTTGGGCCGAGCATGTACAAGCAGGCACGGAATATCTCGATACTTGTCACGGCACCAAGTGGAGTGCACGGGCGTATACCGGATTCCTGTATATATAGTGGCGCTACGCGCCACCTAGCTAGACTTCCTCCTTTCCTCCTTCGTACAACAACAATATACTTATCTTGACCCTATGGTTCATCGGTGCCGTGACAATACTACTATGGACGAGGGCCATGACAGCACTTCCCTCCGTTGTGATGAATTCAAGCTCTCATGAGAGCCATGGCAATGCCTAGTTGTAAGGCAAACCAGAACAAACTCAAACTTCGAACTATAACAGTCATCGAACAAGAATGAGTGGAAAGAGAAGGAATACCTCGGTAGCACAGTATGGGCCCGCAAAGGAAAAAAAGACAACTTGCCTTAGCAGAACCAAGCCCTGCTAGAGACCGATATTTTGTTGTCTTTAATCTCATTCACTTTTCTCTTTTCATTAACAATTTCGTTTTAATTACTTATAAACCTTAAATCTTTTTCTTTCTTTTTTTCTTTAGTTTTTATCCAGCACTAACAGAGGAAGTGGGACTAAGAAGCACAGTTACATATTTACATATGTAGTTATTGCATATAACTACTTCGTAGTTCTGTATTTAACGAGGTATTTGTCTTCCATAAGCAACCATGTGAATTAAACGATAACTAATAGCAGAGTCAGCTATTAACACATGGAACGTAACAACTTTCTTTTGCTTTTCATCTTTGATTGTTCTCTTTATTACTTCGTATTTATGTTAACAAGTAATTGCCAACAATTTTATTACCAGTTTTTCTTATCATAAGCAAGACAATCATGGCACCAGAGCTGACACATTATATTTCTCTACAATGCAAACTTTGCAGGTTTAATTTAAAACTAGGCGAGCTTGTTATTGCAAGTAAGTATGTCTTGCATGGCCAATCCAAAAATACTCATTAACAACCACTAGGCACAGATGATGGCAGCTCTGACGAATTTCTTTATGGCCAACCTTTTTTTCATAGTATCCCATTACGGTCAACACTTGAGCTATGTGGAGGATTGTGTCGTCATATGGACGCCCAAGCCATTGCTTGTCATTCAAAGTGCATATCGTTCTTATCGTTTCATCCGCCGCAACATTTCCTTAAAGCGATGGAATTTTCTTTCGAGCCTTTCCTTGGTGCTAAAATTAAACGGCAAAACAAGATCTGTTCGGTTCTTCAGGAAGCCCTGATGAATTCCCAGGAAACAACGACACGATTGCCTGCAGAAATCTGGTTGCAGATAGCAAAGTTACTTGTCCGGGAGTACGCTGTTGCCACAACAAGGGAGGCTTGGCTTATACGCTGCTCCTCCGATTGTTGCGTTGATATTTCTGCTAGCATATGGGCTCGTTTCGTCTTGAT
This sequence comes from Eutypa lata, assembly GCA_022661535.1. Lineage (NCBI taxonomy): Eukaryota > Fungi > Ascomycota > Sordariomycetes > Xylariales > Diatrypaceae > Eutypa > Eutypa lata. The sequence goes on along the minus strand of JAKULF010000004.1, from coordinate 4,463,730 downwards.
CGACGGGGTCAATTATATTGCGAATCTAGCAAACACCCCTGTTATTGGACATGGAGACCAGCAGATCTTTGATGCCAACGAGCTCTTATCGACCGAGATACTCTATGTATCAGAAGATCATCTAGGAATACGTCAAACATTGTTTGCTGCTGCCAAAAATTCGGTAAGTTGTGCTGAGTTAAATGACATGGAACTTATGCCAATACCTCTTAAAGCTGCTAATACCAGACGATACTAAGTCGGGTACTTGGTGGCGAACCATAAGAATCCCTTCTGGTTCCAGGGTCATAAAGGCAAATTCGGACGTGAGTCACGTCTCTTACCTGATCGTTATGTCTATGCGTTCTGATTCCTTAGCAGGGCATTAAGCTTCGGTGCATTGTTTACCCAACAGCAACCGATTCCATCTTGTGGGCAGCCCCTATGGCCCCTTACAAGACTGCGCCTTTATATCAACACAGTCTCACACCTACAGGAGTTAAACACCCAGAAAAAAATCTCCGGATGATATCCATTGAGTGTAATAGTCCCGAAATCACCGGATATTCTGCTTGTTGGTATCACCGTATCATAGCACTGTATGCCCATCGCAAAGGCGGCGCAACACCTTTTTATGAGGAAATTGATGCATGCTACCAGAATGCCATCTGGATTTACCTACCACTCGACAAGAATGAGTGGATCTCTGATATCTGGCAACGAGTGGGTAGATTATACCGATGTACTGCCTTACTGGTAAGGCACTTTTGATATATTATGCCCACGATCTCTTAGCTAACGGTTTCAATAGTTAAAAACCAACCAAGGCCGCATAACCCTTATTGGGCCACATGTAGTTCCACATCTGTTTTCGCCAGAATGGTGTCACGTTGCAAAGTTATCAAACTCTCCGACCCAAATCCATTTCAACAGCTCTCCCCGCGGCATTGATCGGCTAGCAATAGACAAGCCTCCTGACTATAGTACACCTTTCCCAATCGAAAGCTTTTCCCCACCGTCTGGCCATATTGCATTCCACGACTATTTCTTGACTTCGGCCACTCTTGATAACGCCGTGGAAATTATCCCTTGCCAAAGAAACCTGGAGACGCATTCGCCAGTAATTGGTCTTTTGATTCGCTACGGAAACGGGGACCAGGCTTGTATTGGGCAGTTTCGATTCGATTGCGCAAGTACACCTTTAGTAATTGGTCGGGTTCAAAGGCTATGCTTAGGATTTGCACGAACACCTTCAAGGCGCCCATACGTGTCGAAGGTTACTCAGGGTCCATCAAGCAAAGAAGAAGATGGAATTCATGAATGGATTGAACTACCTCGGACAGGACGAGTAGACTGGTGGTTCACTGACATACAATGTCAGGTAATTTGCCCCGATCAAGCAAGTCTAAAATTATTATAGCTATGATCACGTCAGCTATGTGGTGTTTTCTAACGGGTTCTTCTTGTATTAGTTCAGGAAGGGTGGGGGGGCTCATCTACATTCTTGAGAATGAGGGATGCCAATGCTTATTTATACCTCTTACTACCATGTCTTGCGCGGGATCTGAGTGACAAGGTGACAACCACTTTATATTGATGGTTTGAAATCTGACCTGCTAGGATTTCTAGAAATGTGACGACCCTTTAGATCTATGTATATACCTTAAAGATCGGTGATTAATTATACTAAACACGGCCATCACCTAAGACTTGTCATTTATTAGATGTTTTTGTTTAATTATTGTACTAGTTTATATACCACAATATAAGCAGATTATAAGAGACTTGTGCTCTACCTAGAGAATGCGGGTTTGATCTTGATATTGGACAGAGAAAGTAAGAAAGCAGCGTGAACAATTATGACTATCTGTCTGTCCGACTCTCGATTTTTAGTGCTGTGCCGCTGTTAAGAATAGATATATATTTGGTATGGCTGGCAGGGCTGGTGACGCTCATGATGATAAGGGCCTGACGTTAGCCGTTGTTCTTGCTGAAGTGGTTAGCTATAACAACGCCACCCAAAAAGTAGTAGTAGTAGTATTAGAAGAAGAAGAAGAAGAAAAAGAAGAATATGATGATGATGATGATGACGCAATATAGGTAGTATAGCAGTTCCGATGATGGGATGGTTAGGAGTATGTAGTGCGGCCAACGAAGAAAATCAGTCACATAAGCTTGTCAACTGCGTGGGTGCCTTAAGTCTTCCCACGTACCGCTGAGAGCGCCATCAATCATCTGGACGAAACTAAAATATTTACACATATAACAAAAGCAACGGGTTTAACGAAGTAAAGAATTGTCATTTTACAACACAACCTTATGTTACGTACTTGCCTGGCTATATACCCAGGTATTTATGTAAATAAGTAATTTTTTCTATGAAACTAGCCAAGGGAAGAACTATTACATAATCGAGATGGTCGAAATAAGAAAGGTGCTGTTGTTGTTGAAGGATCAACCTGCAAGTAGCGATTCTTTAAGAGAACCGCCGCTTATCACTCATTACCTAGACAAGACCAAAATTTCAAGAATACCTAATCTTCATCTTCATCCTCACGTCTAGGAATCCTGCACTGCAACATCGTCGTAGGTCTCATATTTGATATAGGCATCCATATGCATGGCCTATTAGTTAATAAAGCGAAATTACAGTCGTAGGGCCATCTGGCTACAGACAGACAGACAGACAGACAGACAGACATCATCATCTCATCCCTTTGACTAATAAGTATTCCCAGATTCTTTTTTAAACAAAGCACGACATGTGGCAAAGTGAACCCTGGTAATGTAAATTTGATACACGAGAAGCAAGGCAGCTAGTTTACTTACTTACTAACTGGAGGACGAAGGCAAGCAGTTGCTCTTCTGCCCTCCCTTCCTTCCTTCTCCCCTCCCTTCCTTCCTTCCTTCCTTCTCCCCTTCCCCTTTCTTTAAATCCCCAGCACCAACGGTATGCACATACACACCCACTACCCGCCGCCACACAACCGCAACCATCACTCACTGCACCCTTCCCTCACCTTCACCTTCCACATCCCACCATCAACCAACCAACTCAACTCAACACTCACTACTAACCCTTCTTCTTCCCCTTCTGAAACGTCTTCCGGAAAGCCTCCAGCCCACTCGCGCCGATGGGACGGTGCTCGGGCCCCCGGGAGGGGTCGAAGGTGCTGCGCGGGGCGATGGAGTAGGAAGACGGGAGGCCGACGACGCGGGCGCGGTTGCTGGTGGTGGTGGGGGCTAGGATGCGTTCGCGCTCGGCGTCGCGGATGCTGGTGGCCGCTGGCCGCTGCGTCAGCGTGAGTTGGCTGGAGCCTGTGGCTTGGCGGAGTTTGGCGGCTCTGTTGGATTTGGTTAGTTAGATCGATCGGTAAGGTAAGTAGGTAGGTAGTCATCGTCATCATCATTGAGAAAGGTGCATCTGGTAGGGATGGGGACGGAGTAATATGTAATATGAAGATGAAGTGAAATGAAATAAAGTAAGACAAATCGTGATGGGGTAAACAAGAGGAAGAACACAAAGAAAATAACATACTGGTAATCGAAATCACGCGTCTCCACGTGCCGCTTCTTGTAGTCATCAGTGCGCTTAAGGATAGGTCTGCTCCACTCGCCCAGCAGGCGCTCGGCCACGCGCTTGATGCCGACCTCGGGCCTCTTGCTCTTGGTGTAGAAGAGGACGACCTTGCCGATGCCGCTGGACAGGAGGGTGTCCTTCTCGATGGGCAGGCGCGTCAGGGCCGTCAGGATGTCGCGCTGGATGTTGTAGGCCGGCAGCGAGCCGTCGTTCAGGGGCTCCAGGAAGAACTTGACGTGCTGCAGGAAGTTGGTGTCCGGGTCGATCACCGCCGCCTGGTTCGTGTTGCGGTTCAGGAGCGACATCACCTCCGGCAGCAGCTTCAGCTTGTGCACCGCCGGCGACCCCTCCTCGCGCGCCTTGTTGTCCGCCGTGCAGGCGTTCTCCATGCGCAGCTTCAGGTCGGCGATCTTCTCGTCTAGCTCGTCTTCGAGGTCCTAGGGGGGTATGCATGTTAGTCAAGGAACCAATTCATCCCATTTCCTCAGGCTCGAGAAACCCAAGATCTGGTTTCGAGCGCTTGTCATTGTCTGGCGGTCTGCCAGTCTGTCACACGTACAACTTCGTCCTTCTTGCGTCTCTTAGCGGGTTTCTTGACCTCTTTCCGCGCCGCTCTCTCAATGGCTCTGCGCCTTCTCTCCTCCGGCGTGAGGTTCTCCTCGTTCTCGGGCTCAGGTGAAGGCTTCTCGCTCTCTTCGGGACCCTTCCGGACGCGTTTCGAACTCAGGATCTCACCATCCGGAACGTCTGCCTCGTCCCCGTCGCGTGTGCGCTTCTTCAGGCGCCTTCCTTCCTTGGGTTTCTTCGTGGCCGTGCCTTTCCTCTTTCCCGCCTTCAGGGTCCGGGCGACGTCCTCGTCGATGTCGACGGGCCGCTCATCGATGTGCACGTTCTCTGGGTTGAAATCATCGAATTGGTCCTCGTCGATCTCGGACAGCGCGTCGGAGTCCTTGTCCGAGTCGCCGGCGTCGGCTACGTCGTAATCGCCTAGCTCCTTGGGCTGGTCGTCGGGGTCTTCTTCGTGGAGGCTTGGGGCGGCAGGCGGTGAAACCGCAGCTGAGCCGCCGTCGGACATCTTCGGTGGCGTTTTTGTGTGTGTGATGCTGTGGAAGTGGAAGGCGAAGGCGCGTCGAATGGAAGATGGAAAGATCACGAAGCGAACTTGGGTGCTTCGACTCAAGTGGAAGGATGGAAGGAGATATGGAAATCCCTAGTTAATACGTGATGGGATTTACTAGAAGTGTGTAGAGTAGTCAGAAAGGGAGGATATGCCTTGGACTGGTAATTAGGTCGCTTGATGGTGTCTGGATGCGACACAGGTGTTTTGTATGTTCAGATGAGAAGTTGATTAAAAAGCAAGAATAAGTTGGTGATGATTGAAGTGAGGTCAGGTAGGAAACGCTTTTATCAGCTTATCGAATGCAGCAAGAGGTACGAAGTACAACAGGGAGGTAATGAGTTACCTACCACCATTCCAGCCATTAGCTTTTAACTATGGGTATACTATCAGCCTCATCCATCCCCATTCTTCATTACTGTGACTAACCGTTTAAAGGTTAGTTGGAGTATGTAATTGCAGCTAATGAAAACGTAGCTATAAGTGTGGCTAGTAAGTTTGTTTACTTGAGGCTGATGGTTACTAGAATAAGCAAATGGAACAAAACCTGGAAAAGCCAATTAATACATAACCAATTGAACAAACATCTGAACCCACTTTCACTCAAGTTGTTAACCTTTCGCAAACTCACCAGGTGGAAATCGCATTGTCACTTTTCTGCAGGTGCAGGTGGCTCATTACATACTTGTCGCTCTGTCAACATTTCCTTTTGTTTAATTCTTGGTTACTCGGGCCGTAGCCTGGTCCAGTCGCCATCCAAATCAAACTTAAAACCCCCGAATTGTTTTCTATCGAATATACAAAACCACCCAAGATGAACAGACGAACCTATGAATCTCCTATGGATTGGGAATATCAAACTCATGGCCCCATGGATCCCTCAAGTCCTTTCGTGCAGTCTACAAGACGTCTTCAGCAGCAGCAGCAGCAACAACAGCAACAACAACAGCAACAGAAAGGTATGCACAGCAATGCACCCTTTATCCCCTTCATTCTCAATGGAAACAAACATTCAACTAACTTCTATTGTAAGATGTGTTTGGTTCATCTAGCAGCTTCGGCACATTCGGCCAGAATCCTCTGAGTCGCACACAAAGCACACCCTCCAAGACGAAGCCTCTACCAGGTACACCATCTCAACAACCACCATCCATATTCTCCACCTCCCACATAAATAGAACCATCACCGCACCTCCCTTCCGCAATCCAGCATTCACCACACCTCGAAAACCCTTCGACGCCGACGCCTACTCCGAAGCAGCATCACCTGCAGAATCCAGTCCCGCCGCTACTGACGTCTCGGACTACGCCGATACTCCGGAAAACGACCGCGCCTACAACGACCTGAACCAGATGACCATCACGCCGGCAACTATGAGCAGGCAGAAGAACTTGTTCGGCGGCAGCAGCAAGAAGCAATCAGGGAAGGGCGAGCTCATGATGCACACGGTGTTTCCGAACCGAGACAAGGTGCGCAAGCGGAAACGCTACAACGACAAGGACATCAGCGGGTACCGGCTACCATACCGCCAGCACGACGAATGGGAAGAAACCGACTACGACTCGGACGAGAGCACGACCGAGCGGCCATCGAGCTCACACCACAACCACCAGCGCGCGTCATCTCGGCGAGGAGGGGGAGGGGCAGGGGGGCAACGAAAAAACGAGGGCTGGCTCGCCAACTTCCTATCGGTGATCCAGCGGCACCCGCACGCGCCGGCTATCATGACGTACTGGCTGAACACGCTGTTCAACTTCGTGCTGGTGTTCGGGTCGTTTTACTTGGGGTGGACGGTGTGGACCGGGTTCCGCGACGACTTCCTGATCGCCCGCCGCAAGGCCAAGGATAACATCGTGGCCGAGATCGAGCGGTGCACGAGCAGCTACACCCAGAACCGCTGCCACCCGGTGGAGCAGCGCCTGCCCGCCATGCACCAGCTGTGTGACGACTGGTACGATTGCATGCTGCAGAACGAGGACGGCGCCAAGACCATACGCACTGTTATTCTTGAGCTAGCGGAGATGCTGAATAGTGCCGTTGAAACGCTGCATTGGAAGACTTTGGTATGTTTAACTAACTACATATATCTATTCATCTATCAATTATTCTTCTATTCTTCCATTAGTGTATTCTTTACATTGCTAACATACATACACCCAACCACAGATCGTCATAGGTATCCTCATAGCAATCGTCCTGTTCAGCGGCGCCTCGCTCGTGAAAAACGCCGGAAGCGCCAACGATTTCCTCCGACAGCCACCACCTCCTCCACCATATGCCTCTACACCGGCATACCACCCCTCCGATCGCAGCATCGCCTGGGAGCACATCGCGCCGCAGACGCCGCGCCACTTCAACCCGCGCCACCTGACGCATAACGACGAGACGCCCGAGACGGACGCCTCGCCTCCGGTAGCCCCTCTGTCTAGCTTTAGAGCCTTGGCCCCGCCGCCGCATACACCCGGCAGCCGGAGGAGTCCTACGAAGTTGTTGTTGGGGGATAGGGATAGAGAGAGGGAGAGGGAGAGGGGAAGGAGCCCGACGAAGAGTCGAAGTCCGACGAAGCGGTACTGACTAGAGACTTAGTTTATATGTCTACTCGGTCACTCAAGAGATATGGGCGTGTGTACGTTTATACGGCGATGTTTTGTGTATTAGCTGGGAGGAGTAAAGAGAGCACGGGCGTAGTAGCATGGTATGGATGATTCAATATTGAGTTGCATTGTGAGGTTCCTATAGGATTTAGGGGTATAACAGGCATAGGGACAGGGAACTCCCCCTTTTTTTTCTCTTTTGTAGCTTTTACGTAGTCTTACCTCCTTACATACACACATACATACATAATACCGTTGCCCAAAATACAACTTAACATATGTCTAATACGATAACAAGGTCTTTTCCCTTTTTCGAATCAATATAAGCCTGCTTTTTTTCTAACCACTGCATCGCCGCTACTGTATCTTCATTGATCCAGATTTGATCCAGATGTATCAGCCTACCTAGGAAATAATCATCATTCAATTCCCATACATACATACCGTATCCTCGTTATACATAGACATACATACATATATCAGGAACGTCAGGACGGGAACTCCATATATCCATCATAGGTAGGCAATAATGACTCCTTATGACGGGATAAACACGTTGGCGGGGAAGTGTCGCCACCATCGCGCGCGTTGCATGCATGCGTGCGGGATGTGACAGACAGCAACTGAGACAGAAGGGTCCTTGATATGCTAGGTATGTAGGTATATAGGTACCTACTAGGTAGGTAGGCAGTAGGGTATGCATACACCTTGATGCATGCACCTTGAACTCGAGACTACGACGAGGACGACAACTTCTAACCGACTGCAGAAGGGCGGTATGCTTATGTACAGCTGAAAGTACTTTCGTATTGAACGATCGTTCATTATATACAGTCTGTACAGCAGGAAATGCAGTCGATAACAAGAAAAATTGTACGGACCCCGCGGCTCCAATTGCAAAATCGATCGTCGTAGTCCCTACATACAGCATACATAGGGGCAGTACTACATACAGTAGCAAGAATGCACCAATGAAAAGGCTGATGTCCTGTTAGGGTGCACTCCGACGCTCTGGGGCATTCCTTATTGGTATATTCAAAGGTTCGGATCACACACGATGGGGGGTAACTAATCCTGGGTTTATCCCTGGATCTATATATGTATCGTATACATATATAATATTTTACATTAATAGCCTCAGATTCTACATACGCTGCTTGAGGCATAATGCCCTCCAGCTGCATACAAGATATAATCTTCTAGTTAGTCGTGATATTACAATATTGGAGCAAATACTCCGTTGATTGTCTGGATGTAGTTAACGTTATCGGCAGTGAAGAGCCTCTCTCTTTTATAACCCCATTTGCCTTATGACGTACTTCGTATGCTGAAAGGAGAGTTAAGCATAACTAGGCAGCTAGGTATCCAATCAATTCGCTAAGGAGACACGGAGAGCTCTCCGGGAGCTTCAAGTTTTCCCCTGTTGTGGTTGGGTTATAATTATGCCCAGTAACTAACCCCCCTTTTTTTCAGGATTTACAAATGTATACTTTTGATTTCAGTTACCTTTTATCTCAGCCTTGCGAAACATAGTCTAAACACAAGACCACTCATGGAATACCTAAGTAACTAGTTCTACATACACATAGGTATATTTACATCCCTTGGTATGTACGTTCTCTGACACTGTATGCCCACTGACGTATATCAGGGGAATGGCGTTATATAGCTTATATAGCTATCTAGAACGGGTACCTACCAAACATACGTAACCCCCCCAAGAATCGTATTAGCAGTCTATGCATGCATGTAAACGAGCATCGTCATTAGTGGAACCTTCTAGATATGAAAAGAAGTTGAGACTCGTTATTGCTATGTAGATGAGCAAGATGAGGTGCACATCAATTCGATCTTTGCATATCTTTAACTTCTCGCATCCGCCCCTCCCCTCCCCTTTTCCTCCCCGCCATTCTGATAAGTACATACCGGACTCCACCCACCTTCGTAACCGGTTATGTATGTATAGAGGCACATTCATTTATACATAGCTAGTTACTTCTACCCTGAGAACAGAACTTATTCTTCTTCTTACCTTGGATGTTGTACTGCTATAAAAAATATACAACAATATGAGCTTAGGAGGTTAGTTATGGTAAGCTGTTTAGTATCTACCTACCTGTACCACGTTTTTAAACGTCAAGTTGCTTCTTACATGTATATACACCTAAGTAGATAACGTAGGTAGGTACCTTTGACTAGAGTACTTAGATATGTACTTACCTAATCTAATCTCGACTCACCTACTACATTGCATATGCATGCATACATACATAGCACTACATACATACATAAGGCATCATGTCCTAATATCTTTATTGACTTCCAAGGTATCAAACTTCCCAATTCCAATCTTCTTCCCAATAACCAGAATTCCTCTTTCTCCGGTCCTCTTAAAGTGATAGGTCAATCGTCTATTCTCCCGCTCTGCTCGATTGGCAGTGAACTCTGAAATCCCCAAACCATTTGCGCTATTCGTCGAGTCCGAACTAGGCGGACCGAATATCGAACAATAGTCACCTTAGTATAGCTAGCACGTCACATCTTACCGGCGGTCTATGAACCACACGTGTCAAGTTTGACGCCTGCTCGCGAATTTCCGTCTCATCTACTCACTGCATGGTCTAACCTCCATCTCAAGACTCGGTATCTGGAGAGGAAAGAGTCTTTGTCGCAATAGTCGCTACCGAGCATGATTTAGTCTGACGAAATTAGCTCCATGATAACATTAAAAGATATCGATGGAGGAGGATCCTAAAAGCGCAAGCTCAGCTCGCTCCGAAGATACGTCCCGACCGTCTTCGTCCTCCAAAACTGGCCAAAAGCACGAGGCGCCTCAATCCGCCGGCGCTGCTTCTATCTCGGCTACTAGCGACCCCCAACAACAGTCGAAGCGTCGGAGAGGGTTGGGTATTGTCACCCCAAATGCTTGCACCGAATGTAGGAAGAAGCGCGCCAAGGTACGTTTCACTTTCTTCTCGGATAATATATCTTTGCTGTGTGGTTCCCTCTCCTATCACCTACCTTCATGCGCGCATTGCTCCTTACTATGGCGCGTTGTGAATCGCCAGCCTACACACGCACCCACCTATCTATTCGTACAAGTATTTATACGCCTCTATGAGTGCGTTTCCCGCGTTGCTGCTGACCCTGTTTCCTCTTGAGTGTAGTGCAACGGTGAAAGGCCATGTGCCAGATGTAAATCTCAGAAAGACATCCAGTGTATATACGAAGTTCCAGTGCGACAGTCCAAAGAACACCTACGTCACGAAATCGATTCCCTCCGTCAGCAAAAGCGCCAGAGCGATTCTGTGCTGGAGGCCCTCGCGCGTCCCGAGCTCTGGAGTGAGGTTTTGAACCGGATACAGAACAAGGAGTCGGTGCAGAGCATCTCGGAATGGCTGGCTAACAATGCGCCTGCGGGCCCGCCCGGAGCAACCGGCGTTCTCATGCCGAACTCTGCCCAGCAGCCCGAATCCCGCCCAGCGAGCAATCTGACGCCCCTGACGAATTTCGGTGGGGGAGTCGGATCAAACGCCGAAGCCTACGCGCCAGTCAACGTAAATCCTGTAGCGAACCAACTGCTCGGCAGCATCAAGCAAGATTACGCCTCAAATGGTCCCTGGGGTCCACAGAGTCAGAGTCAGACGGTATCGACTAGGAGCGATTCCCATCCGGATATAAGGCAATGGATCTCGGAACCCCACTCTAGAGTCGGCATGTGGGTTCAGGATCAGTCCGCCGCCGGAGCCTCCGCTTTTTCGGGAGCAGACCAAATCCTCGCGCCACTAGAGGACTGGACTGACGCGAAACTGCCCCCTACGTCGTGGACCACGGTCACGAATGATGTCAACTTGGTGCGCCACCTGTTGGCGCTGTATTTCTGCTGGGAATACCCGACGTTCGCGTCCCTGAGTAAAGAGCACTTTCTGAAGGACTTTAAGAGTGGTCGCCATCGATACTGCTCTCCGATCTTGGTCAACGCCCTACTAGCTCTCGGCTGCCGCTTCTCGGAACAGCCGAGGACCCGTACCGATCCCAACAACCCTCATACCTCCGGCGACCATTTTTTCCAGGAGGCACTTAGGCTGTTGTCGAGGGAAATGAACCATCATAATCTCACCACGATACAAGCTTTAGGGATCATGTCTATAAGAGAGGCAAGTTGTGGGAGAGATTCAGAGTCTTGGTACTATGCGGGTCAGAGTATCCGACTTACGGCTGAGATGGGGTTACATCGGATGGCTGAAGATGGAGACGCCGATGAGTTGGCGGTTCAAGCTGCCACCTTCTGGGGCGCCTTCGCCCTCGACCAGTAAGTTTACATCTTAATCTTAGGATCAGCAAATCTTTTAAACGGATGTCTTTTTAACTGACTGATCCGACCTATAGCGCCTGGTCTTTAGCCACGGGCTCCTTACCGCAATGTTCTGCATTCGTGCAGCTTCCGCCAAAACCTGCAATAATCGATGACATAGAGGCATCCCTTTGGATACCTTATACAGATGACGGTATGCTAGTTTCCCTCCTCACCGTTTCGACTCCCCTGTGGGTCGTAAAAGAGGGAATACGACGATCTCTAACAGTTTAGGTGCGCCTCTGTCACGGTCCTGCGAACAACCGTCTAATGTCCGCTCGGTATATACATGTTTCTGTGAATTGAGCGAGCTGGTCCACAAGTCTCTATATGTGTTACATTCCCCCGTGCAGCCGGTTACAAGCCGGGACCTTCTCTATATATATCACGAGTACCTCAATTGGTATGATCGCATACCCGAAGTTCTGCGCCTCGGACACAATTTCACCCCGGCCGTGCTTTTCGCCCAGTAAGTTTGCCAATATCTATCTACCTACCCTAACCTACTTAACCTAGCCTCCTATTCCATTTTATCCCGTCATTGTCTCAAATGTTCCACTCACTCACTTGTTCTCTTTAGCATGTACTATCATTTCGCCATTCTCCTTTTATTCCGCCCACTTATCAAGCTACGAATAATCGGATCGTCCGTCCTCCCCCGCGATGTATGCACACAGGCCGCGGACGCGATCCAGGGGCTTTTGCGTTCCTACGCTCAACTATATACCCTCAAACGCACGCCGTCATTCGTGCCTTATTTTGTGCTCACGTCGACGATCATGCATCTCGCCACCGGCTCCTACGAGAAAGGCGGGCCGCCCACCATATCCCCCGCAACTGAATCCAGCTCTTCTACCGTCAAACTACAACAAGAAGGCAGTTCTAGAGGAAAGCGCCGTCGCGGTGGTCATACGGCCGGGGCCATGTCCTCTAGTAGTGGTGGAAGCATCGCTAACAAGCCAACGTCGCCGCCGGAACCCACAAGCACTACTAATAGTGCTGGTACTACTATCACGTTCCCACGGCAAACATCGAGCGTGACGACAAACAGAGCCCGCCTACCGCCCCGCGCCGCCGAAGCTCTAGGCCAAGGGATCGCCGACCTGGCCGAGATGGCGCCCTGTCACCACTTCGCGGAGCAGGCCCTCAGCATCCTGCGGTACCTGGCGAAGAAGTGGAACGTCGATGTCGAGATCCCGCGGAGGAAAAACCACCAGAGGTCCTCCGGTGGCAACGACGGCGTGCTGGATGGGAACGATGATGGGATGGTGAACGGGTTGGCGTCGGAGCTGGCGGATGGGTGGACAGACGAGAATGGGAATGGACATGGCGACGGAGAGGGGAATGATAGCGACGATACGGATCGCGTCGTGAGGCCCGCGACGAATAGTCTGAACTTCTTCGTACCCAATATGGTGGAGACGGATTTCATCTGTAATTGGGGACCTAGTGCTAATAATGGTGGCGCTAGTGATAGTGGTGGTAGCGGTAGAACAGTAGGCGCGGGGAATAGTCAACAACAACATCCGCAGATGGCTAACAGCACTGATGGTGTCAAAGGGGAGGAGGGGGAGGAGGGGGACGATGAGGAGGAGGATAGTCACATGGGAGGGATGGGCGACCACCAGGAACAACATGAAATGCACCACCACCCACCGAGCCATCATCAGCAGCAACACGCTTCGGGCGGACTACCAGGCTCGCTGCAGATGCCGCTCAGGCCCCAATCCCAGGACGAGGCGATGGGACGAGGCGCCGAGAGGGCCCCCTTCGCTCAGAGCGCCGATAGCACCCTCGAGAACCCCCTCTTCTGGCCCTTCCCCATGCAGGGGAGACCTATGCTCCCTGAGGGCCCACTGTTGAAGGACGCTGGGTTTGAGCCGCTTTAGGTAGAGACAGGTAGAGGAGAGAAAGAGAGAAAGTGTGTGTATGTGTGTGTATGTGTATGTACGTGGGACTTACATAGCTGTGGATTGTACATAATCGGTGTTCTCAACTACATAGGTATAGATAGGTCTTTGGGGGGGAAGGGAGGGGGGATGGTCGTAATGGTCGTAATGAAAATGAACACGAATAGGCGTGTGTGTGTGTGTGTCAATGCTCTATGAGTGTGTTCTTATGTGGTGATTTTAGATGAATTGATGAAGTGACGCGTTGGTCGATGGTTGTATGAAAGTGGGAAGGGTGAGGGTAAGGGTAGGTAAAAGTGCCTGATGGCTGAGGGGGTAAGGAGGCGAAGGGGTAAGAGAGGAAGAGAGTCAGGTAGAGGGAAGTCAAGGGAAGACGGGAGATATCGAATAGATCTGCGTCCATGAAGGAAAACCCTGTCGATAGAGATGGTTCGGATACTAAGTATCACCGGAATGTATGGAAGGGGCTCGTTCCAATGTTACCAACCCCTCACCCAAATAACATTGCGCGAGTAGTATCACAACAGTGTTGATGCGCCACAACAAGGCATCCATCGTCTTTTAGAAGTTCTTCATACGTTTTCGTTATATCCGATTTAGGGCTGCGCTTCACCGTTCAAGATTCAAAAATTGGCAGTCAAGTAGTTAGTTACTGCACCTATCTAGGATATGTTACAAAATATAATAAGTTCTATAAAATAAAAGCCTCTGCTATCTCGTGGATCCCCCTTTACTATGTTATAGGTCAAAAACTCGACCCACCATTGAGTATTAGGGGGTTATCCGCAATCAAGGGGAATCTCGGCCGTCTTGGCTCTGAATCATCAGATGAGATTTTTATTTTCACAGCTGCGGCGAGATCTTGGACATTCTTTTACGGGACTCAAAAGAGCGGGGGACGGTATGTCCACCTTGAAGGTATTCCAGAACTAGATAGGTACGGAAGTCCGCTGCTATCTATTATGCTGTCCATCCCAAATTGCACTATCGCCTTGCAGTTGTCAATCTTGTCTACTTATCCAGGGGAATTAGTACAAGACTCGAAAACCGCTTGCTTCTCAACTGTAGTGCTGTCCGCTTGCAGCGAGCCTACGTCTACTTCCGTTAGGAGAGAGTTGGCTATTGTGGTCGGAAGGGCTTTACGTCAGGGGGTTCTAGCTATTATGTCTCCCCTGGCCTAAAAGGTTCTAAGCTAGTGAGCATGTGTGCGCTCCACAGGGAATCATGCAGCCCACCTCGACTACCTGAGGTGTTCGCTTCAACTGGTTACCTCAGCGAGGACCTCGGAAGCTTTGAAAGGGGCTAGCTCGATCATGGTTTCCTCCCAAAGCTTCTTGGCTATCTTGGCGCCCTCGGGTTTGTATATGAGAGGTGCCATCCTACATAGTGGTGTCAGTGAGATGAACTACAAGACATGGTCTGCGAACAAGAGGTCGGATATGATGTAACCCACGGCTTCAGTCTGCAATCACCAAGGTATTGCCCATGTACTTCCTCGCCATGCTTTACCGCGGCATCCGTTAATGTGCGTGCTCCAATGGGAGATGAACGGCCGACCAACCGCTTCGTTGCAGCAAGAATGCCGCCCGATATCCCATTCGTTTCATGATGTAAACCCGATCCCCAGCAGAACCCTGGGTTGACGAGTGTGATTACAGCTACAGAAGGAGGTACGCGCTTGGTGAGTTCCACAATGAACAGCTGGCAGAGTAGCTTCGACGTGGAGTATCTCTCTATGAAGTCGAAGCTCGACGGCTTCTTATCGAGGGAGGCGAGTAGAGAGGTCGAGCTGTTTTTCTCTTTGAACTTGGCCCAGGCAGCTGTCTCGGAGTTCACCCAGACGATTCGAGTTGGCGCCGTTTTGGCCTTGTTCGCCGCGATCACCGGGAGTAGGAGGATGCAGAGCAAAGCATTAGAGAGGTAGTTGACTTGAATGACTTCCTCATGTTGTGTGCTCGGGTGGGTTCTGAATTCCACTGCGAACGCGGCGGCATTCTGTATGAAGATGTCGAGGTGATCGAGGGTCTTGACGCGCTCGACAAATGAGGTGATGGAATCGTAATCGGAGAGATTCAGCGGCCAGACCTCAACAGAGGTTCCGGAGGGCTTCTTGTCAGAGAGGGCCTTCATTGCTGCTTTGCCCTTGGCTTCGTCTCGGGCCGTAATGATCAACCTGCTGAGACCAAGGCCCAAGAGCTCTGCACCGCTGTGGAAACCGAGCCCGGAATTGGCCCCGGTGATGATGGCCGTCTTGCCTTTGAGATCGACATCGGTCGGGGCGACGGCAGGTGGAGATACTCGAAACTGTCGCCGGAGAAAATCAACCTGGCCGGCCTCCTTTGCAGGTGAGATGTTAGAGGGGTTGGGATAGGCAGCCATGGTGATGGCCCAAGTTTCCCGGATTTTATTATATACTTGGGGGGAGAAGGGGGGTTGAAGATAAACGAAGGTGGGGAGTTGGTGTTATTGAAATTTGATTTGCTTGGCTACTTACTTAATGTGATGTTGGTTACTCTAGGTCTTACATTCGGTATTTACACTACCGAGGTAAGGGGTGGTTTTGAATAATTCACAGTTGGCACCTTTACATTAGGTATCAAGTTAGCTAAACAGCTGTGAAATAATTAAAACGTCTGATATAATATTTAACAAATGTATTACTTGGTTGATTTAGTGTATCTAAGTATGGACATGCAATACAACGACGCAATGTGCACATGCCTGGGAGGCTGGCCCAACATTACATGCCCACTCACATCTCATTGCACTACCCTATCACATTAGCCTTCTTAACTTCATCTCTTTTCTCAATTACCTGTCACTCCTTCTTCACCCTCGCTTCAACATCCTTACCTCATAATTCAGGCCCGCGAGTACAGAGGATTTAAAAATGTCGAGTTTGGTCGACATTACGTTAGGAATAGCGAGAAATGGCGCTCTGCTCCTCGTGGTCTACGTAAGGTGCCCCTTTCCGTATTGAATGATAGACGAACTGAGAATAGCTCTGTCTAAGTGGCTTATGCTCTGGGGTTACCGCCTGTCGCTGCACCCTCTGGCCAAATACCCCGGGCCTCTTCTTGCCAAACTTTCAGACGTCTATGCCGGCTACTTCGTTCTTCACCAGAAGCTTCATCTGCAGACGTTCAAGAACCACATGAAGTACGGTGTGTATTCCTTTGGCCATACCTTAATTATTCGTAGAACCAAAGCTAACTCCGTGTGCTAGGCTCTGTGCTCCGACACGGACCAGACAGGCTCATTTTCAATACGACCGCTGCTTTACAAGGTGAAATGCATTTTGAACCGTTCCAAGTCAGTGAATATGCTAACTCTCTGAGACATTTACCTTAATGACCGGGTGGCGAAGTCATTCGTGTACGATTTGACGAGACAAGCTAACGGTACTGTCAATGTATTCAATGCTATTGATAAGGATATTCACCGCCGCAAGCGGCGCCTCGTTGGCCGTGCCATCACAGAGCGAGCCATGCGGACCTTCGAACCTACCATGGCTGGGCAAATCAACATCTTCTTGTGTCGTATCTTGCAGTCTGCGCAAGCCCAGGAGCCCGTAAACATGACGAAGTTCGTGAAGCATTTGTCCATCGACGTCGTTGGGCTCCTCGGCTTCGGCTATCACCTGAACACGCAGACTGATGAGCGTGACAGGTGGTTAGCCGAGGGCGTCGTGAAGGGCAACTTCCGCATCAACAGTTACATGAACTTCCCGGGTCTGCGCTACGCGAGAATCGATCTAATCATGGGCCTGCTGGCCGGTAAGGCCCGCCTTCGGTACGGAGAGCTGATAGGTCGGATGGTCGGATCGCGGCTATCGCAGCCTAGAGATGCGCACGCTGACTTGTTCGCCTCCATGACCGACGAAGCGAACCTCGATGGTGAGAAGCCGCTCCCACAGTCTGAGATCTTTCAGGAGGCCGTGTTCTTCATCCCGGCTGGGGCGGATACCTCGTCGGCTGCGATATGCGCTGCGCTTTTCTATCTATCGCGTCATAAAGTAGCTTATAATAAGCTTGTGGATGAAGTCCGTTCGACCTTTACCAGTGGCGACGATATCTCCGGTGGGCCTAAGTTGACAAGCTGCCAATACTTACGTGCCTGCATCGACGAGGCTCTCCGCATGTCCCCGCCGATAGGAGGCACGCTATGGCGCGAGCAACAGAGGGCCTCCTTGAATAATAAGGCCGTCGAGCCACCGCTCATCATCGACGGCCACGTCATCCCCCCGGGCACTCAGGTCGGCGTGAGCATCTACGCCCTGCACCACAACGAGTGCTACTTCCCCGCGCCTTTCGCATACAGGCCGGAGCGCTGGCTCCCCTGTTCGAAAGATAGCGAGAAGAAGAATACTACTAATAATAATAATATGCATGACGCGTTCGCTCCTTTCTCTCTCGGGCCCCGCTCCTGCCCGGGCAAGGCGGTGGCGTACCTCGAAATGAGCCTGGTTCTCGCGAAGCTTGTCTGGTATTTCGACTTCGCGGCCGCGCCCGGGAGCTTGGGGCACGTCGGTTCCAGGAGGCAGACCCAGGGGGTGCTTGGGGTTGGGGACTCGGAGGATCAGTACGATTTGCACGACGTTTTCGTGTCGAGCCACGATGGGCCGTACCTTTTGTTCCGGGCTCGAAACGACACTTTCAAGGAGCTCGAGTCGCTTTAAGATTAGTTTTTTTCTGGCATTGACCTGTAGCGAGCGAGTGTGTGCGTAGAATGAACATATTGTACTGATTGTTATGCTGTGGTGTAGGTAACCTACTCTGGCTTGCTGGTGTTGCCTCAAAATCGAACTTTTATCCTGGCATGTAATTTCTACGAGGAACAGGGACGGACGTGTCCATCCCCCCTCTCCCTTTCCCATACTAGTGAAACGAGCGATCGATCATACTACCTCCCCCCTTCGATTTTGATGAGCTGTAACGTATCTATTGTCTCAAAGTATCAAAAGTCTACCCTCGTTCTTCTTCACAATATAGTCGGTTGTGAAAGAAAATGGGGTTTGAAAAGTAACCATTTACCTACAATGTTTCCTACAGTAATCCATACCTACATGAAACCGTACCTCCTTCAAACATGGGCGGACATCCCGTCTTTACGATACGCTTACTTCGCCGCTACTTAATAGCGATTCCATCTCGTCTCTCTTGCTAAGATTGCCCACGAGGTTGTGCTTCCGGGTTGAGAAGAAGCGGTGTCGGAAAATCGCTATGATCTTGGCTATGCCGCCCACCCCTTAGTACCGAAAGCTCTAGGTTCGGCTGATATCGTCGCCCGTGTGCGGTCACGGCGGCAGCAAGGCTTCTGTCCCTAACTCTTGCGAATACTTGGCCCAGTAGGTGTGAGACGTTGAGGGGGTCCTCAATGGTTTTCTCGGCACCCGAAGCTCGGCGCGGGCTCGCTGCGTCCGCCGTAGTCTAACAGCACCAGCTTAGGGGCAGTTTGTGTTATCAAATAACCAATGTATCTCACGCCACACCTTCAATGTAGTCTTGATCCATGGCTATATGTCATGGCCTAGATATAGATAGTTGATATCACAAGACACCTACATGGTATCTACTTCGCCCAAATCGGGCGTACCAAAACGATACTAGATAAACCCCTATCTGTTCTTGCATACCGTGCCATGGAGGTAGTCTAGTTAGCTTGTTAGCTTGATGTCCATAGCAGTTGAGATGTGGAATGTGTATAACGTTGACGGCCAAAAGACCTCGTACACCACCATTTGGAGCCCCCTGTGAGCTAATGAACTACTGAGCTTCCGATCGTATGATCTAGCAAGTCGCCCCGACAAAGCTCGGTGAAGGACGGATAACCACTACATGCGTTTTGCAGCCCAGCCCAGATTTCATGCCCGCCACCACGCCGCAGTTTGAAGGGGCTTCGTAGAGTACGATTGCCCTAGCGGCCGAGGTCATTGTCCCATACAGGAGGAATAGCATCCGAGGAACGACCCACCACTGGCTGGAGACGAGGACTGGCGTAAGGCCGAGGACTAAGATCCTCATATGAGGAAATATCCTATTTGAACAATATGTGTTCTGCTATTTCCATTGCTTTCTGCTTTTGTATTTTTGCTTCCTAAAGTCAAACTTTACAGTAGGGGAATGTTGCTCCTCACCGTTTCTTTACTTGGTAGGTCCCCAGTGCAGACAGCTTGCCCCGGCCATGGTCACTACCGTCATCTCTCTCAACACCGACTCTGTCACGACCCTTCAGCTTTTGGCTGGAACCCCTACTATCGCTCAGGGGGTTGGTGCGGCCGCTGCTGCTGCCCATCATTAAGGCATCCACTATGGATATTTTAGGGCTGGGGTAGAGAGACATTGTGTCGAGCGTCAAGAAAGCGTGTACGGAAGATTGTAGACTATGGCTTCGGTGACTTGTAGGCACCAACCCCCTTTGCGGTAACTTAATACACCCTAACATTGCCAGATTCTCGGAGCCCGCGTCAGGATAGCTACAGTACCTCTGATAAGAAATCACCTCTACATAGCGCGTGCCTGAATTAAGATGGCCTTTCGGATATCTGTTGATGAAAGTCATGGCAAGGATCATCAAAGACCGAGATCGCTTCTGCTCGTTATGGCCCTTAGGTGAAGAAAGATGGTGTCGCAAACTCGGTCAGGTAGGTTGCGCGCTCTTATGTACCTTTACTCTATAAGACAGCCGTTTTTGCCTTGTAGGAACATCATTCCTGGCCCGACTTGGGTTTGAGATACGAAAACACAAATCTGATATGTCGGGCGAAACTAGATCCCAGTTTGATAACAAGCAATGCCGGTGCGAGATAGTCGAGATCAATATGACCTTTCGGCCGACGAGCCGCAGATTGAAGAGGGTGCACCTGTCGAGGCACATGAATAAATCTTACTACTAGTGACAATGTGGCCGTCATCGGATGAGAGCTACCTGCTGAAAGGGTTGCACACTTCTCGGTGTAACAGGCGGCCTAGCCACCCGTTATTCGTGAATCGAATGATGAAGTCAACGCGTTCTCCGAAGAAAATGGCTGAGTAACTAGTTATACTCTGGCCCTAACTGATGTTCCATACATGGATATGAACCTCGTTCCATTGGATCTTACCTAGCTCTGGAGCCGTGTCGAACTTCGCCGCGTGCCGCGTTATAAGCAGAAGTAAGCAAAAATAAAATCGAAATTTACCTGGTGATAAAACAATTAGAAAGGAAGGTTGAAAGATTGGCCTTGAAAGGATTCGAGAGGCTAGCTAGCTACTCACGCACATCCATCGGCTATAATTCAACACTAATCGTCGAAGTGGCTACAATGACGACGTTGATCGTCGGTCGCGGTGGCCGAGTTGAAAGTCCGCCGGACTTTCCGGAGTTTTCCTGCTCTTTGTTTTGGCGTTTATGCAGCCACCGACATGTCCGGCTCCAGTGGGGAGCGGGGCCCGGGTCCCTTGGCCGATAGGCTTATTTGGCCCCTAGGTTCTCGGTAGTAAGCCTCGCAGGCCTCTTGACGCCCCGACATCTACGAATACCCCAGATTTGGGTGTCCTCAGCAGGGCAACTGCGAGATTCGTTCATACTACATACATACATAGTAACCCCCCATCTGATGGTGGAGTCCGGCAGATGCCCCTGAACAGGCCCAGAGATCCAATCAAATGCCAAGCGAAAGTACGAAAGCATGTAACTAACTATGCCGATCTCGCGGTGGTTTTGTCCGCGCATTGCGACATCCGCGAACCACCTTCCCCCCCGGGCGTAACTTTCGATGTGCCGGGGGGCGTAGTTTTGTCAGGCGGGTATCGTTCCACGTACGTATGTACGTATGTAGGCTGTAGATACGTCACTGCGCGATCGGCCCATGGTAGGATTTCGCTTGCTTGCCAATTCTGTCTACCGAAACCTTAGATTCGCGTCATTAGATAGAGTGGCCAATCTGTAGATGGGCGATGTCGAGCGAGCGAATTGCGGATTTCGGCCCGGAGGACGGGGACTGATGAGCGATCTTCACTCATACCCATTTCGGATAACCAGAGATCGTTCATACATAGATATATATAAGACGTTGTGCCACCTGCTCTAGGCATACCATATGATTGTATCATTATCAACGTCAATGCCAATAGGTCTCTTATAAACAACACCAACTGAGATATATACGATTAATTACAACTTCGCACTTTCAGCTTGACTTACACAAGCGCGCTCTCTCTCTCTCACACACACACACACACACACACACACGATCAAGCACATACATAAACCTACCTTCTTTATCCAGTATCAAAAAGACATGTCTACCCTCACTCTCGCCCCAGTCGACTGGCAACAGTTCGCCGTCGCGGCTATCGATCAGTTCTCGGCGCACCGCGGAGCGGAGATCCCCAGCAACCAGTCCATGTTGCGATTAGTATCCATGTTCGACTCAGGTAAGCCGTCGTCAAACATCTTAAACCCGAAACATATAAGTAGTCGATGTTAACCCCCCCCCCTCTTTTAGTCTTCTTTGATTTCTCGGATTGGACGTACGACGACCTCAACGAGAACACATCGTCTTACTGGGGCATCCCGTCCGGCTCCCTCGATATCAGCTGGTACAACCTGAAGAACAAGAACGCTACGGACCAGCTACACACGGGGTCAATGATTGCGGAAAATATGGATGCTGGTAAGGCTAACACCTGAGATCGAGGACTGATCGATCAACAGCGCTGACCTTTTGATTAGAATCCGGTAAAGATATCGTGTTCATTCACGACTGGGCGATCGAGCAGGCTAGGAAAGCCGGTTCCTATACACCAGGCCAGCGGTGTTTCCGGTTCGAATTCGGAACGTATGCTGGTTCTCGCCCGCTTGCTGGTCTCAAGTTCATAAGCAGAGCTGGTTGAGCCCACCTTTGCACAGGCAATGAAAAAGAGTCACATGTAAGAGATCGGGGTTAGCTTTGAGCTACAACTACGTCACTAGCGGCAGTGTAATGTTTGGCGGGAGGTTTTGTATCGTTTATAAGGGGGTATGTACACTATAAGCAGGCGAACAGGCTATGGGCAGCCTCATGATTCACGAGATTATGTAATTATAATACCATATCAAAAGCTATTGAAGTTAAAACAAAGTTAACAAGAACATCTCCCCCGATATATGTTGATCGTGAGTGTGTATAGGCACCTTACACTTAAGTTCTCTTGTGAACTTTCGGGCTTAATCAAAGGTGGGTACCAAGTTCGTATATAACGCAGATTAAATCATTTTCATATCGGCATCGAGTTTTTAATCGGCCGCAATCAAATAGATTCAACTGGGCAGGCAACAGGTACTACATGTGATTGTTTACGGTAAGTCAGCTACGGGATCAGCATTTATAGCCACAGTCCTAGGGCACTTGAGCCCCGCCGTAGATCACACAAGGCACTACGTAGCACCTATCGTAGCGTCTTGTGCAATAGTCCAATCTTGGGCTGAATGACTGAGTGACATATGTAGCAGCATTGGAAATGGCTTGTTTCTTGTCATTGGATCTCTCGATTCAATGCGCAGTCAGCAATTGTAATATCAAAACAAGCGACTGTACGTCGTACAATTTGCTCTAACTTAGTTAAGTTTATCCATCAATCTGCCAAACCTACATACAGCTGTCATACAAGCCCATGTCCTTAAATTGAATGGCTTAATAACGGTGCAAATTGCCGTATCGCAATCTACACAATCTGACGTTGGATTCGGCGGCGGCTTGCTGTTGTAAAACGTCGCACTTCCCAAACTACTACTAGGGATACATATACCAAGTTAGTTATACGTAGTAGAGAAATCTGCGCGCAGGAGGGGATTCTCAGCACTAAGAGAACATCTCCACCTAAACCGAGGAACTATGAATGCAGATCTTCGAAGAAGACAATTGGGGTGATTACTAATCTGTGTTACTAGTTACTCGTACGTATAAAACCGCAACGCAAATTATATGGACGGTTATTGATTGACAAGACCGTAAGACTATATAACGATCGTACTGGATTAATAATTTTTGCCTACCTCAGCATATGATGTCAAGTTCCCATAGATCATCAGCTCAGCCCGTTGTGAGGCTCAGCCCTGTTAGGATCCCCAGGACCCCCTTATCTATCCCAGCTAGGATAAGCCTTACGAGCTGCACATGTCTAGCTTGCCTATCACAACATGGGAACTTCTATTTTGGGCATCAAACCAGCCAACAGAAAACTGTATCTAGCCAATCAGAGTCCTATAAGACCTGTCTCCTGCATGTAGATATGTATGTTTATCAAACTTAATGATTGCTCTGTGGTCTCAAGAAAATCTACACAAAGTAAGCTCTCCTATGTAATTCGGAAGCGATAACCAAGTCCTTTGGGAGTAAACTACATAGTTGACTAAAAGCAACTATACGTGTATAGTTAGTGACCAGACAGTACGTAGAACTGAATGGTTTGGACAGGGTCTGAAACCATGCAGGTTAGACTCCGCTAAAGCTCAGCCGCACTGGAGCCTCGAGAGCTTTACCTTTTGCATGAGGTAATCATCAAATCATAATCTTCCCCTAACCCTGACGCCTAGGCCTTCGAGTTTCCAACATTATATTCCTTCCAGTTTCACAAACAACATCGTGTTGGTTTTAGTTATTCCTTCAATTCTTTCAATTGTCCCACCTATATACGCACATACATACCTACTGTACATACGCACATATACAGCCCATACAGAGGTACATAATCAGGTATACATACATGTAACTGTACATACTCGGCAGTAATCTACCAAACTAAACATCTGACTCAACTAAGACGTGTAACCCGACCATACCACGCAAACAAAAAGTTTTTTTTCTCTCTTCATATTAAATACCGAAGCTTTTCCTTCCCAGCCCCTACATTCCAATCTACCTCGCTACTTAACATGTCGGCCGACCACGAAAAGATCGTAGTAAACACAGGACCTCAGTACCCGCACAGTCCATCAGATTACAACAACAACCAACATCACAGCCGCAACGACAGTGTTAGTGCCCTCGGAAGCGAAGTCGGGCAACCACAACACCAACAACAACCTCCATACCCGAATCAATATCCCCAGGGACCAGGCAGCGAGGCACAGTTTCAATATCCCGAGGTCACAGGAAGCACCGATCCTCAATTCGTACAAACATCGCGCGACTTCTCGTCACCTCCACAACAACAGCCGCAACAACACCTCCAGCACCCGTTACAATCTTTCAACCAGCACCAACAACAGCATCAACATCAACCCCCAATGGCGCAACAGCAGCTTCACCCTACCGCCTACGGCCAGCAAGGCGGCGAGTGGCAGGCTAGTCTTTGCGACTGCTCGCCATGCTCATCATGTCTTCTCGGATGGTGCTTGCCATGTATCTGTGTGTCTCACCCCCTAGTCTGTCGCTTCTACTCCTTCGTTAGCTACCTAATCCCTTAAGACATGCTTCTATGAACATTGTTTAATTGGCACTAACGCGCTATCACACAGTGGTCGGTCAGACCTCCGAGCGGATTCGCGACCCCTCGATGCAGAATGCGGATCTCTTGAACAGCGACTGCTTGATCCACGGTGCGATTACGTGTTTCACCGGTTGTGGCTGGATGTACGTTATTCCCTTCTGATTGAATTCTTCGTCCTTCATCTCCTACCCCAAGGCTCTCACTGCGGCCAATGGCTTGATCAGACCAACCCCACCCCCCACGTCTATGTATGTACGTAAATGTGAATGTACGCTAATTTACCCATGAAACAGCTACTCGATGCTCAAGCGCGGGGAGATCCGAGAGCGCTACAACATCCAGGGCAGCGGCTGTAACGATTGTTGTGTGTCGTACTGGTGCTCGTGCTGTGCTGTTATCCAGCAGGATAACGAGGTTAAGATCCGACAGCGCAACGCCCAGCCCGTCCACCAAGGCTACACCTCCCAGCCCGGCATGGAGATGCCCGCACCGGTTCCGGTCCCGTCCCCAGCTTACACGGCCCCGGAGAAGTAATCGCCTCATAACCTTTTGTTAACTACATACTCAGCCTCACTGGAGTGTCGCGCTGGGTGCCCATAAGGAGAAAGAAGAAAAAGAAAGTTAAAAAAAAAGGGGTAAGGAATGAAACCTGCCAAGGGAAGGGAATGAAAAGAGAGATCAATGATCATTGATGAAAAGCGAAAAAAAAAATAAGCGCTCGGACTAGGAGCGTTGATGTTGCAGGATAGGTTACGAAAAGTGCATTATGTAGTGAGGGAAGGATCAATGTCGAAATGACACGACCCTGCCGAGCTACGGTATATGAGGTTATTCTTATTCTTATACTTTTTTTTTTCATTTGTAGGGCGAGCTAGGACAATACCCTTTATTTGCATTATTGAAGGTGCGGCAGTCAGGTCGGCTAGGAAGTTATATACGAAGGTGGCTTGTACTCTAAGTATCCATGGATGGATAAATGGTTACGATGAGTTAATCAGTCTAGTTACTGGCTTGCATGATTTCATCCTGCTATCCTACAGGAAGCTATAAAAGTCAGCTGTAGATCTATCCAAAACTTCGCGATTGGAATTACATGAATCTTTGATTGTGGCATGATATTCTCGCCGTATGGTCGGGGAGAGGAGGGGCGGTAATAAAATTTGGACAAATCGTCCATATGGCTAAGTAAGTACACCTCGTCTTCCCATCTTCCCCATAGCGGCGGTAGGTAGGTTCCCCTCCCCGGAGCAGAACGAACAAGGGTGGGGAAATGCCCCGCCGGAGAAAATAAAAAGAAATCTATTATATGAATAATGAAACTAATAAAAAGAATGTCCTTGAAAATACCTAACCAAACAACCCATCCCATGCATAAATGCCTGCCTGTGGAACTGCCCGCCCGTGGCGGCACGAAATAGCGCCCAACGAAATGCAACGACCAGCCAACCGTTCCCATCCTGCAATGTAAATGCCAACAACCAGCAACCTCGCCATGCCAAGCTATGTGATGCCCATTTTCCTATGTGTCATAATGCCGTGATGCTGTCCGTAAGTAACGAATGAATGAATGAATGAATGAATGTCCGACCAATGCAATGCAGAAAGTCAACCAACCCGCCTTCAAAAGCGGGCAAAAAGAGAGATACCTAGATGAATGGAAAAGAATGTGAAAATAGGATTGAAAAGTGAAGAAAGGAAGGACATGAAAATGAAAGAATGCAATACAGCCCTCTGCCTACTTACCTCCCCACCCATTTAAGTAGGTACCTAGGTAAGTAGACAGATATGTAGGTAGGCAAGTACTAAGACAGGTAGATAGGTATACATTCACGCAACTCACCCCCTCCCAACCAACTGCTCCATAACAGCAACAGCAGCAGCAATCCTCGCCTGAACATTATACTCACCACCACCATCCCCACCACAACTCCCACCCGCAGCACCCTCGCCTCCCGCGGCGGCAGCAAGAGCACCCGCCAACCTCCCCGCATCAATGCCCACGCCCGGCGCACACCCCGCAAGCAAAGCGCTCGTCTCGAAACCCGCACGAGCAGCGCGCAGGGCATGCGGGCGACATATGGCTTCGAAGGCGCGGAGGGCGGCTGGGATGGTAGATGTAGAAGAGGATCGGGAGGAGTGGGAAGAAGAGTGGGCCCGGCCGAGCAAGGTGCTGAGGATCAGGGCCTCTTCGATGGCGAGGGTTGTGGCTGTGCTGGCTGAGGAGGGGCTGGGGAATGGTGGCATTGTTGATGTTGCGGGGGTTAGGAGGGTTGTTGTAGTATTTCTGTCTCTAGGGGGGGAGGGGGAGGAGGGGCCATCATCGTCGTCGATGGAGGGCCGCATTTCGAGAAAGCCCGCTATGTGGACTGTGTAGACGCTTTGGAAGAGCTGTTGTAGGAAGGATGGAAGATGCACTTCTCGTTAGCTTGTTTCTCTTTTTTGTTTATTTCTTGGATGAAGGAAGGGAAGGGGGTAAATGCGAGAGGGAGAGGGAGAGGGGACGGTGAGGAGTAAAAAGAGTAAGTAAAGCTCTCTCACTTAAACATTACATAATGCTCTATTGCGTTATGTTATGTTATGTTGCGTTGCGTCGCATCACGTCACGTCACATCACATACCTTAACAATCCCCTTACAAACCTCCGCCCGGCACCCCGCGAACATCTCCTCGAACTCGTCGGGCGTAAACAGCTTAACCCACGGCGACTCGCTCCCATTCGCGTCATCTCCGGCGCCCAGCCGCGCATACACCACGAGCTGGACGTCGCGCCCACCATTCACAAGCCCATGCTGCATGAACGTGCCATCGCCGACCCAGCGCGTCTGCGCCGATGCTCGCGCGTCCGAGTTCCCCCCAGGCCCCACCACCACCATCGTCAGGAACTCCGACCCCAGGAAGCTCTGCGCTCTCTCCCGGGACACCGTGACGTGCAGGCCCCAGAACCCCGTCGGTCGCGGTGGCTTTTCTTCTTCTTCTTCTTCTTCTTCTTCTTCTTCTTCTTCTTCTTCTTCTTCTTCTTCTTCTTCTTCTTCTTCTTCTTCTTCTTCTTCTTCTTCTTCTTCTTCTTCTTCTTCTTCTTCTTCTTCCTCTGTGCTGCTACTGCTGCTGACGCCAGCAGTTCCGAGCGGAGGAGGAAGAAGAAGCACGTGTTTCCGCGCTACGGCTCCTAGGACCCGGTCCGCGCCGATGACGACATCGTACCGCTTCTGCGAGCCGTCTCCGAGGACGAGCAGGATGGGGCCGTCTGTGCCGCCTGTGCCGCTCTCGCGCATCGCGGTGACCCGGGAATTGAAGTGCAGAGCGCGGGGCGGTAAGCTAGCCGCTAACTCTGACAGCAGCGCCTGGCGGCCCACGACAGTCGGGTACGATGGAGGAAGCTGTCCTCCGGAAGCTGGCATGACGACCTGGCCGGAATGCGGTCCTGATGAGAGTAGCACCTCGGTTGTGGTGAGGAGAGCGCCGGCGCGCGCTAGACTCTGGTCTAGATCTTGCGCTGTTGTGGTTGCTGGGCCGAGCGTGCGCAGAGCTGCTAGGGAGGCGTCGGTGAGCTCGATGGCGGGGCCTTCGTCCCGGAAGGAGGGCCTCGATTCGTAGATTTCTGCTGCGATGTGAGGGTACTTTAGGAGGCCCTTCAGGAGTAAGATGCCCGCTAGTCCTCCACCTAGGATGGCTACGCGGATTGTGGTGGGAGAAGGGTCGTTCATTCTGGCTGTTAGCTTGGCGACCGAGGAGTTAGTTGATTCGACTTTGATTGAGTTGTAGAGTTGGTTAGCTGTCAACCTGATGAGTCTAGACAAGTTGGTTGACCTAGACGAGATTCAAGGTTAGGATAGAAGGCAACTCCCGTCGTCTTCTTAAGTATTGCTCGTTCATCCTGTTCTCGAGTATATTTAATATTCTGGGAGAAGAAGATCTCGGTCGTATCGATGAGACCCTCCGACCAGGAATGTTGAAAAGGCAGTCATCATCATCGTCTGTATTTTCGTTTTCGTTGCTGCCTTCTGGAGATTACGGTCAGGTATTTCCTTGGTCTCTTTCCCATGAAAATCCTCTTGTGTTTCCCACCCCCGGGAAGATGCCGGATGGCTCCCTCGTGGCTCTCTCTCTCGGGACCGGGGGGTGCCTAATGCGAAAGAGAGACAGAAAGAGAGTGAGAGCCACATTTGACAGGTGGGTGCTAACTAAACTAGAGTCTAATCCTAGTTTGGAACGTGTTCGTGAGGCTCAGAGGCTATCTCCCCTTCCCCTAGCTAGCCTGTAGCTGTAGGGCTGACATGGGAAGGGATCCGAAACGGGGTGTGCGATGTTCTTACATGACAAACCGGGTGAGCAGGTGACAGCTAGGTCAGCAGCAGCAACAACAGCAGCACACGGCACCGACCGAGTGATTACCAGTTCCATGATCACCAGAAAATGGGATTCGTGGGGGTCGCGATTATAATCAAGCTGCTACATGGAAAAACCCGAATGTTAATTTCAATCTACGTAAGTACATAGATAGAAACTATGTCTTGGGAGCGGCAGTGAGAATGGCAGAGCTCAATCCTCTTCATGCAATTGTTTATGTTTCTCGTAAGCTTTACTTCTTCAAGGGAAGAGGGAATAGACTTACCGGCCGGGGTCAGGTCAGGTCAGGGGGTTAGGAAAGTATGTAGGAGTTCCCCGTTCCGCTCCTGACGTAACTATGCCTACTCAATGCATGGCTTCAGAAAGACAAGCCCAGCCCAGCCAGCCATCTTAGGTAAACCTTAGAAGAGCGGGCTGAAGAAAGTTGTTTCAATGTGATTTGTTTCTGCATTAGTCATTCATGACGCTTGACCATCCACGGAGGGAGGAGCTGAAGGGTCTTTTTCTACTATTTCTCTATGCAGTAGGTGCAGTTTCATGAATTTGGGGTCCGTACCGAAGTAGTAGACGACGTTCAGCCCCACGACCCGGGAATCTCAACCATGTCCCTGGAACGACAGGGGTCCTCCGTCAGCTTGCAGGGGGGAAGAGGGGGGGAACAGGGGAATAGAAGGATTAGGTCATCGGTGCTAACCTTAGAAAGGAGTCGCCCTAGCCGAAATGAGGCTAGACAATCCTGAGCTAATCTTAGCCGCAACCCGTTGTCCGATGATCCGATCCAGCCTAATTGACGAATCAAACCGTTTAGTTAACAAGCAGTTGTCGCCTAACTGACCTATAGAGTAGGAGCTTAAACGCAGACGCCGGCCTATCTGCCCATCAACAAAAGGAACTGCCGTCAAACCGGGATAACCTGGTTTAGTGAGCCGAGAAATTTCCGAAAGGTTGCCTATTTAGGATGTCTTGTCTCCTACCACCTCAAGAAGGAATTCTTTATTTATAACCAATGTCGTTAGGCACCTGAGATCTCTGCGCCTGTTTGGGGAGGCGGGATGTTAAAGCAAACGATCTAATCGATCAGGCACCGAGAATTGTCTTCTGAATAGCTTCAAATCGCAAGCTAATATGTATTTTAGCTTCACCGTTGAGCCGGGGTCTTTTGTATAGGTGAGCAGGTACATACGTAGGTAACCCGGTAGCATGGGTCTATTAAGGTAAGCGCGCGCCCGAATGTCGGTATCCCGAACCCATAACTTAGAGTACTTAGGTAGGTCAGATTCTTCTTTCTCATACCTAAGCCTAGATCGATCGCATGTTACCTAGAGCGGGGACTGTAGGTAAGTAAGTAAGTATGACATGAAGCTATAAAAAAGGATCGCAGGCAGCAGAATTGTTCAAGAAGTGGATGAATGGCTTGTCTAAGAACGTTTGTAGGCTCGGACAAGCAATGCGAGAAGCAAGCA
The DNA here is from genome assembly GCA_022661535.1 of Eutypa lata. Classification (NCBI taxonomy): domain Eukaryota; kingdom Fungi; phylum Ascomycota; class Sordariomycetes; order Xylariales; family Diatrypaceae; genus Eutypa; species Eutypa lata. The sequence goes on along the minus strand of JAKULF010000004.1, from coordinate 4,432,932 downwards.
AAGTGTTGGGTACTTACTCTATTAATATCGAAGCGGCCGCACGTGGAGTCAATCCCCCATCGTGCACTAACAATTGCACACCCAAAGCCACCATTCTCGTCATGACATATTCCTGGTTCTATTCTAATTTCCTCGGAAGAAAGTCGCCATGTACAATAAATCACAGAGGAGGGTCCATGTTAGGCATACCAATTGGGAAGCCATTTTAAGGTCTAGTTTGAGGCCCTCTTAGACCTGACGCCATCTTAGTCCTGAAGGACTTCGGGGTATGGTCATGAAGGGGTTACATATTTCCCCGACCAAGTTTCTGTGCTCGGTGAAACCCCAATGGCTCTAAGAATCGAACATAAGTCAAGGTCGTATCATCATCTCGCCATGGCTAGTGGGCACATACTTTGCTGGTTATGGAAACGAGAAGAGGCGTCCAGATTTGGAATATATATACATTTTTGGCGCATTATCGTTCAGTTTCGGTAAGTCAATTGGTATGAAGGCTTCCTCCAACGCATTGGATTCTTTACCAACCAGTTATGTTGCTTGGGTATACAATTTTGAGTCTGGTATTGTGGCCACATATATTGGAGTGACCTCAGGTAATTAGTAGCTGAGACATGGACTCCTGGGATGGTGTCAATCACTTAACGACTTAATATGAATCGTGTCTGAGATGCATACCGTAATATTTCTCTAGTCCACCTAGGATACCTCGAATTCCAACGCGCTTCAAGCAAGTGAGACATGAAATACAGCTTGTTTAGCTCATGTCCCTGGCACATTCGTAGACGCGACAAAATCACCATAAAGCTGCAAAACACCCGGTCACTCATGGTATCCTTTGGTGCAATTTAGATTTATCATAACTAGATAATGCCTCTGTGTACTTCCTTTCTAACAACGACAATAGAGCGAGGTCAGTCAAGTTGAACAGGCCAATGCAATGTAATACCAATTAATCCCCAGACAGTCGATTACAGCAGCAGGAAGTGGTAAAAGATGTTCGCCTCGGCATTTACAACTTTCGTTATTTTAGCAGGCAGCGGCATCTCGGGAGCGATGCTGGAAAGGCGAGATGGACAGGACGACTGCGACCCTCTCCATGGCCCCCTAACATGCGGGTCACTCTCACGCACCTGCTCGACTGCTACTCAATGGTGAGACTTTTAGGATTCCCTGCAACGGGAGGACCCGGCACTAATACCTGTATTTATAGGTCGCTTACGAGTTTAGACGACTTCATTTCCAGAAGTGTTAGAGCTCTTACATGATGCCAGGACATAATCCCCTCAATAGACTAAACGAGAGGCTGTATAGATAAGGGAAGGAGCAGTTTTTACTTGTATTTGGTAAACTAAAGCGACAAGACGTTAGGCTAACGTATGCTCTCAAATTTCACTAAGGGATTCTCTCCTTTGTTTGAATTTCAACTGCGTTTAATGGGGAACAGTTACAAACCTTTTGAAGCGTGGCGGAGTTTAAATAAACTGTTTTAATAAGGTTAACAGTACGTAGCATTTGACTAGATTACATTCCATAATGGGGAAAAGTGCAGTTAATCGTCTTGCTTTTATTTATCAATCTAGTTTGAGATCTACGTAACGATTAAAACTCTGACCACTTGGATAAAGGAATTTATCCTTAGAACGAGCTTCGTGTTAGCAGATTTGTAAGAACATGTATCTAATGAGTGATCAAGTGAAAGATGAAAGAAGAGAGTAAGAAAGGGGTGAGGTGAGGGGAGGGGGGAACAGGAAGGGGTCTAAACATCGACACTCTACTTGATGTTTACGCTATAGAATCAGCTTGCGGCCTATAGGCAGCACATTGACTTCCTTGCGATCTGTTAGATTGGACTTCTACCATGGGATGAGGCAGAGACAAATCGCGACAAGTAGCTCCTGAATGGATATTTCCCCTCACTTCAACGGATATACCACTTAAAGTGGGTGAGGAAAAAGAGGACAAAAGACGCCGTGAGCCGGAATCTGCCTGTCACATAGTGAGCAGGTCTGCGAGTTCTCGGTCTCACGGGGGGCTCTCCCGGAGTCGACGGACTTTCGAGGAGACTTACCACTGGCCCCCGGGGAGTTGGGAGCGCTACGGTCTGATGCACGATCTCCTCCATCGGTGGTGGAGGAAGGACCGGTTGGGGTCTTTGGTCGTGGCTGAGCCTCAGGCTTCGAGCTAGTGTTAGATGAGTCCTGAGTAGCCATCTTCTGCTCTTTGTGTTTGCGATGTAGTTTTTGTCTTGGGCGAATCAATGGATGTATTTCTACGAGGTTATGAATAATTGGTATGAATGCCGTTGTCACACATTGAAAGGACAAGTAGGGACCAACAATGACCCCTTTATATAGCAACAATTGGGGAAACCAAATAACCATATTGTAGGTAAACATCGATGGTGAGCAATAACTACTTATAATTGTGAGATGTTCATGTGTAGAGGAACAATTCTATCGTTCATAAATAGACCGGGAGAACTGTTTACAGAAGTATATGGTTCCCTCCTATGAACATGCCTGACTATACATTGATCCAGTGGGGTTGTGTATATAGAGGGCTCGAGAGATTTGCAGGCGAAGATATATGACATCAGCCATGATGTGTCTGTATATATAGCGGTGGCGCCAATGTATAATAATATAGGTAGCTAGGCCACCCTTCTAGGACATTATTGGTTTTAACGGCGAACGTCATTCACTACATTGGAATAAACAGAAATATTCAAATCGCCATATGCGACCTACGGCGACAAGGCATTATTCGCGATAATTATAAGCATTATAGTACCGAAATGGCCTGAAAGGGCAAACAGCTTATGTTACGGATGATATTATAGGATCAATTTGCGTGTCAGCATAAGGTTTAACCAACCGTTGAGGCAAGATTGTTGTTGCAATTAATGCTTTCGAGCCACAAGTCCAATAATAGCAAAAAAGTCTAGTTCCAAAAGGTCCGAAGGAAAGAAATGTTATTCTTCTGCTGCTTCGTTGTAATTACCGTGTGACCATTTCCATATCGCTGTATCTACCCATCTCAATTCACATTTACTACTAAAACCCCCAGTGCGCTGTTCTTAATCAACATCTTACCTAAACTTTAGGTACTGGATGAAGTACTTCGTCATCGTGTTGATAACAGCGGTACATCCTATCTCTCTGTAATTGTGTATTGTGGCCTATGCCCAGTTCGCCAACCCATCCATCTCCGCCGGTTATATCACCAATGTACCCCGGTGTCTCATCAAGAGCTTTGACTCCATCGACGTTTCTTGTCACCAACATAGGCAATCGATCTCCCATCGCAGCCCCCAGGCGCATCATGGCGAAAGAGTCAAGCTGACTTGTCCAACGTGGCGTCCACGCACTATATAAGGCCAAAGCAAGGAGGAATACGAAATCCAAACCGAGTAGGATTGATATTAGAACCAACCCCGGGCGAGATATCACTGGAATTTCGGTATCGGCACCAAGGTCATATGTAATACCCAACGTGCCAAAATGATCCGTCATCCATACGTCGTTTGCCAAGAACGCGGCTGAAGTAAAGGCTTTTTGAAGGCTTTCGCTGTAATTGAACCTAAATCCATCCGGTATAAAGATCGAAAGGTAGTATAGCGCTATTTGTTTAGGTTCACTCTTGGTAGACCAATATCTCTGGCAGTTTCCAAGCTCATTCAAGGCACTGCCCCCTACTAACGGTAAGAATGGAACTATCTCAATACAACAATTTCCAAAGATACTTTCGTCCATGGAGGCTGCGTATGCTATAGAGCTTTGCAAAGTATCGAGGAAAGATCCGAGACCAAATAATGCCTCAGCGGTTGTAAGAAGTGGCCCTTTATTGCAGGTTTTAGGAAAATTTAGAGTTGCATTACCGGCAACCTCTACTGTCCTGTTGGGAGCAGCTCGAGAAGTGGTTTTATGATTGTATATTCCTGTGTCCAATCCTGCTTGGAGCTGACAATCTAGGCCACGGTGATACTAGGATCGTCTTCCAGTAAGGGGCCGGCAATTCCACCGTTCATGTAATTTGGAAGTTCGAAGAACCCAGCAGTAGTGTCGACTGATATTTTGCTGTAGTAGACGCCAGCATGAGTTGAGGAAGACTCGTCGTCTCCTAGGCTGATATTCAAGTACATTTCTTCCCTAAAATCCTGTCTCATATGCTGAGCCTTCCAAGGTGAAACGCTCTGGTTACCAGGCATGCAAACCTCGATACTCCAAGCATTTGGGGAAATCTCTGGTTGTCCCGCGCCTGCGTAATGAACGTAGAACCAGTCAGACATCCTGGCGCAATCTCTGGGGAAGTCGCCCGCTGTAATGTTTTTCCATCAGGCCGTCGAGTTGATTCGAGGAGCAAACTGACGAACTAGGCCAGTGGAAAACCCAGAGGGTACCTCACACCAAAAAGGGTCATCTAGTAAAGAGATACTGGGGACGGAATTTTGGTTACTTGGAAGATTGCTGAGGAAATTGTTCTCGTGCTTGTTGCAATCCTTCAATTTCCCCCACAGTCGATTGTGCGGCCGTGACAAATCTGTAGAGGCTAATCTACTTCTAGTTATAGTCGTAATGGAATTATCATGGAATTTTGGTAGATCGCCAAAATGATCAAAAAAGTCTACGACGTTGAAAACCCGGGTAGGGGATGCCGGCGTCTTGATTGTTGTCGTCGATAGGAGGACCTGCTGCAGCGGAGAAATGGAACTACCTTGTTGGAGTCAGCAAACATTCCAAGTAGATATCCTGTGAAAGGTTTATCTGTTACCAAGGAGGTTAAGGCAGATCGCGGCGAACAGAAATGATGAACCATAACGTTTCCACTGGCCAAAGACAAGCTTCGACAACACTGCGGGGCAAATACATCCCTTATCCGCCAGAACCATAGTTTTCCTCATTGTAAGCCCGTTGTCATGTGTATGCCTTTGGAGGAAGATAATAGCTGCTTGAGCGCATACAGCAGAGTTAAGTGGAATGGTGAGGACAGCGACGATACTTTGGACAACACGAGCGGCCCTGTAGTATTTCTCGCTATTGACGTACAAGGAGTGAGTTTGGCTACCACTGACCCAAGCCCCACCATCATCATCATCCGTGTTGAGGACATTAACACCATAGTATCGTGCTCCGATGGGTTTATATGTCAGTATGCAGGTGGTAACCCATGCGAAGGTAGCCAGAGCTATATAGCAGAGCATAAGAGCAACTATGTAACCTTCGCGATGGATGGAGGTTGAATACTGTTCCGATTCGGTATTTGACTTGCTCTCGGTAAGTAACGTCGTTTGATCTGCTTGCTGCTCACGCTCTTCTTCCGCAACCGATTCTGCAGCAGGCCCGGGTGCGCAGATGTCATCTTCAAATGGTTCGCGAGATGACAGCCGCTGACGATCATAGGACGTACTCAGTACTTGGGTCATGGTATCTTGTCCCCTCAAGGCTTCAAGGCTTTGGGTGTTAACTCAAACAGTATGAATGTAGTAAATAAACAAATGATCTTTTACTGAGTCCATAGATGTCTGCAGACGTCCTCGAGACCGTCTATAAAAGGCCCCGTTGAGCTGTAGTGAGGCTGGCGTTAACGGCCATACCTATCACAGCCCCAGCTCTGTTCTCTATGTTCCACTCTATAATACACCATCACGTAACAGGTTTCCACTTCCACGGCGCGCTTATGGGTTACATATGTATTAACTTAACTACTCCTTGCCTAATGGAACACAAGAAAAGTGGTGTTGGGAGTTTATTTTCAGGCTGTGCTGTGTGTAATGGGCAAGGCACATTTCTAACTCTAAGTGACAATGGCAAGGCTCCCGTTGATCATGTAACGAAACTATATATAGAATAGTGAGTTAAATAGATTAGGTTGGAATAGTGTATTCAAGGTTACAACGTGCTGTTTAATGGGGAAATAATCAACACTGTGATGCATATATCGGATGATATCTTTAGCAAGGCTTTGGTGATACGAAATGTAACTGTTTCCTGAAGCAACCGACTTTAGTTATACGACGGAACAGAGCTTTACCGCGTAGAGACGTTACATCGATGTTTTTGATAGGTTGAATTTAACCAATCAAATTGTAACCCCTTTAAACTTCTGCAATAATTATGCATAGCAATCATGACTTATTGTCCGCGCTAACAAGTCTAGTCAATATGAACTTTAGCCTGTCCCCGCGCGGATTTTTTTTTTAACGAATGGCTATGAAGAGGCGTACGGATTTTCCGACGGTGTTCAAAAATTTTCCGACGGTGTCTAACCTATTACGGAAGTGCCCTATGTACTGGCTCATTATCTACCTTTGTATACTTACCTACACTTACCTACCTACACTTACCTACCTACACTTATTGACTTACCTCCCTACCTACGCATTGGCCTGCGTATAGACATAGAAAAGCTGCTACCTACATATTAAGTAAATTAAGTATATACGTAAGTACGTAGGTACGTAGGTGTGTAGGTGTGTAGGTGTATAGGTGTGTAGGTGTGTAAGTGTGTAAGTGTGTAAATGTATAAGTGTATAAGTGTGTAAGTGTGTAAGTGTATAAGTGTGTAAGTACGTAAATAGGTATGTAAAAAGTGAAGCTATTTAGAGATACGTAGCTAAAATGTATTAGCAAATGGCGGCGTTGTACCGTATTAGCTTTAAGGTGATGTAAATAACTTAGATGTATATTATGAGATGGTACATGACAAAATTCCAAAACAGGTTAGACACCGTCGGAAAATTTTTGAACACCGTCGGAAAATCCGTACGCATGAAGAGGGTTGTGGGACGCGTAATCAAGTACTTGTATAGGTTTAGCCAGGCGGCTATAGTAACCGATCTTCTCGAGCAGTCCTTGTCTTAACGGTGCTCTGCTATTGCTTAATGGTTAGTACCCGCTCAAACCAGAGAACGATAGCAACAATCTTCTCACAATACATATAAGTGATTAGCCTGCCGTCTCAATACATAACTTTACCTGCTCGACATACTTTACTAAATGTTCGCCTACCTTGCGACCAGGGAGCACGTCAGAAGGAAGGATCGGATATAAGCAGCACCCAGATCCCAGGCGCTACGAGTATTTGCTGATGATCAACCGGCTAAATTGGGATATTTGCAGATCGGCTGCCCTGTATGAGGGCCGAAAAAATTTGCTATTACGATCAATACCGTCTAGCCAAGTCCTTTCAGGGGTCGACTTTCGCCCCGGGTGGAGCCGCCTCGGGCGAGAGTGGAGACGGCAGCAGAGACGGCAGCAGAGACGGCAGCAGAGACGGGAGCGGAGCCAGGTCCTTGGCTCCATGCGTGCATGTACCATTGCTCCCCCCTGGCCAGCTGGAATAGGGTTTGAGGGCGTCATTCCATACAAGCTGCATATTTTTTGTAGTAAAAAGAAAAATATTACTTGGTCATAAACTGTAGAAAAGAAATAAACCTAGAATATAACTTCCCTTGCACGTTCTCTGACCACATATACATCATCGCACTTATCTAGAATCCGGTCTTTTGACTCTTCCACTTTTCTCTGCGTATATACGTCCATGACAGTTCTTTCCTTTTCGCCTAATAGACTCATATAATCTCCTAGAAATGTTCGCGACACCTACCTGCTTTTCGCCAAAGAACCTCTTATCAAGGTGTTTCCGAAGATCATATCGAAAGTCTGGCTCTTCCTCGCCGCATAGTCGAGCTAAAAGCGGCCAGTCGCCTAGCTCTCGCGCATGTACGTAGATAACTTGATCCCATTTAGGCTGGTATTCGTACCATTCTCAACCTTCTCTATTGCCTGCAACCAAGTATCCAAGCGTAAGCCGTAAGACTTGGCCCAGTCATCAATATTAGTGTGCCACGTCTCCGGCACGTCTCAAGTGAGAACTGTGTAGGGGCGAAATAAGCACCACACCATCAATTTTGCTTTTTCTTAGAGTTTATCCCCGAGAACGTTGGGTACAGCATACTTTAGCGCAGCAAGGGGCAAAGCTAATAAGCTAACTAAGATTCTTTCAAACCTTATTTTAACTTCCTAAAAATTATTAAACGTTTTGGTACTAAAACAAATCCATTGGAATAAAGTCAGACAGCTGGGAAGTACTAGAACGTGAATCAATATCAAGCGGTGGGGCGCGTTAAAGTATGCTGTACTCAACGCTCTAAGGGATAGCTAGCTTGGAAGATATGTAATACAATGGTGGAAGTTGCGGTGGACTTGGTGTCATAAGTACGGTCCCGGCTGGTCCCAGACCAGACCGTAGAACTTAGAAAATACAACATCTTTTTACCCCCCAAAACAGCAACAACCATAAGAACCCCATCCCGGTTTTCTCCGAAGCAAGCTCGCTGAGATAAAAAGGGCCCAACTCTTTTCTTAAAGATTTTTACATCATTATTCATCACCAGTGTTCGGAATAGACAAGATGGCTGCACTTCCCACGGAATTCAAGATCGATGAAGCATTCATGCTTCTTACTGGACGAATAAGAGCAACGTCTGCGAGAGAGCTGATCGTAAAAGCCCCTCTCACGCCAATCGACCTACGTACCGCGGCTTTTTTAACTGCGGAGACAATTCCAGAAGGAATACCATTCATATTCGCTAGGATGCCTAGCCGTGAGCAACGACGAAAGTTATTTGGGCAGCTGGGAGAAAGCGCAACCCCTCAAGCCGTCCTGAAGCCAGTCCATGTACCATATGATACAGATGTCAAACCACCAACGCCTCTGTCACGTGAGCAACGCCGTATTCTGGCATCGAAATTCAAAGACAATATGCCGCCGGGATTCCCCAGTATGGTTGTTCTCGAGTCTCCCTTCTGCGAAAACAGTCTTCCAGCATTAAAAGCTTCGATATTGATCCAGGCCATCGATGGTGGAGATATCGATCCTAGGGAGAACTTGACGGCCATACCCATGCTTTATGATACAGGAGCACAAGCCACAACAATCTCGGAAGAGCTGCTGAGCCCTCAATTCCAAGAATTCCTTCGCATCGACGAGGTCCACGAGCCGCATCATACTTCTCAGACTCCCCAACAGCCTCGATTGGTACAGATTACAGCCAATATTTGTTTCACTAATACTGTTATTTCTTTGCATCTCATCGCAGTTGTACGACCAAAGGAAACCATGCCGAATCATTTCAATGGGGTGATTCTAGGCCAAAAAGGCGCGATCGACTCGTTAGTTACGGAAATGGACCACCCGCCAGGATGAATCAGCAAGCACCTTTGTGCCGTATGTTCGGTTTAGCAAACCAGAGTATCTTGTATCTTATGACTATTACCCACTCCAGCGTATAGACATGGTGGAGTGGTTGGCGTTCTTGACGCAAACCACGCTTTCCTCCCATTAGGTACGGTGGTTGAGGCTTCGCTAGGCAAGAATTGGGGGTCAGGGTACACTGGGTTCGAGTCCCATTTCGCCTTCGTTCCTTATTTCATTCCTGTCCTTTGTGAGGTCTTCGATCTTTTATACATCTTGAGCTGGTACTTGTCCTTGAAATAACCATATTTGGAAGCGCTTGATAAGCATATGAAAAAGGAAGGCTACTGCTAAACCGCCGCTAATGTTGGCGATTCTGTTGAAAGGCTCCACGGTGCTGACCTTGGGCTCCCCCTTTTACTTCGGCTTACGTACTTGCTCTAGTGTTAGAATTCGGGTAGGCTAGGGGCATCCCCTATTTGAACCTATTAATCGAGGACGTATGTAGGGTATAAGTGATTGAAGGTGGAAGAACTCCACGTCGACGGGCTGAGAAATACATGATGCGAAGTAGACTGTTTGCTTATGAGAGGGACAGATCAGGCCACCCCTTGCTTCGGCTTAGAACGCGATATCTGCATATGAATGTCCAACTGCAGTCTGCAGTGTAACATTCCTAGTATTTAATACCCTACTGTGACGTATGCATTATTCTGTTCCAGGACATCTTTTAACTGTTGGTTGTATACTTACCCTTGTTTGGTAACCGCCGTCTTGCTTCGATTCCTCAATTACTCGCCCACCAAACAACCAATCATTTCAACCTTCCACCTCGCATATTTGCACTGCAATTTGTCCGTTTCTGCGACTCGTTGAATAATTCACTATTAATCCAACAAATACCCCGCCTCAAAAACACCAATGTTGGCACCTCTTCTGCTGGCAGCCCTAGTGCTGCTTGCATCGTACCTATATAATAAACTACGATACAAACGCCTAAGACAATATGCGAATTTTCCTCAACTACCAGCTTCTGTACTCTTTGGGCACCTCAAGGTCTTCGATGAGTATATTGAACGCGGTGCAGCCGACCGGGATTCCGGTAATCCAACTACTTGCCGTAATAGTGATGTCAAGTGCATGTATACTAACTGATGATGGCCAGACATGGTATTCTCGGAAATGCACAATTCTCTTGGACGCCCACCGCTGATGTTAGTTGATCTCCGACCTGTCAATAGCCCCGTGGTCCTTGTAACCAGCCATGAGATCGCTGAGCAGATCTCCAAACCCTCCAAACTCTTCCCAACAAGTGTACCGAAAGCGGACCTAAGGTACCTGGAGCATCTCTTAGGCTCAACCTCTGTCTTGGCTTCGCACGGGGATGAATGGAAGGCACTCCGCAAGAAGTTCAATCCAGGCTTTGCCCCGCAACACTTAATCACGATGTTGCCATGCATCCTGGGGAAGACCTCAAAGTTCGTTGAGCACCTTGATGCCTTCGCGCGGACGGGAAGTGAGTTTTCGCTAGTGCCTCTGATTGTGAACTTGACATTCGATATCATAGGTGACATAGTCATGGATGTCGACCTTGGGGCCCAATTCTTAGATCCATCACGGCAAGGTGAATTGGTCCGACTATTTAGCGAGCTTTTAGATGCTTACGCGGACGGCAAAGCCGGTTATCCCTGGTGGCTCGTCCCCCGTGCCGAGATAAAACATCGTCGCCTGGGAAAGCGCATCGATGTGCTGCTCAAGGCCATCATACGGCAGAAGCATTTCGAGCAGCACCGGAAGGGCAAATTCATTGGGAACAACAAAACACGAAGCATTCTCTCCCTCAGCTTAAAGGACACCGACGTCCTCTCCTCAGACCTTGTGGACGTGACGTCCGACCAGCTTAAAACATTCTTGCTAGCTGGTCATGATACGACTAGTGTAATGTTGGCCTGGGTGTTCTACGAGTTATCGCGTACTCCGCACGCTTTAGATGCCGTGCGCAAGGAGCTAGACAGTCTCCTAGGTACCGAGACGGACCCCGAAGCCGTGTACGCCCGGCTGCGGTCGGTCGACGGTCGGGATATAGTACAGCGCATGTCGTATGTCTCTGCCGTCCTTAAGGAAGCCTTGCGGTTGCATCCCCCGGCAGCCACGGCACGCACCCCGGAGCCCGGAACCGGCTTCACCGTGCGCACGGCAACGGGGCAGGAATACTGTCTTGACGGAACCGCAATCTATAACTGCAACAGCATTATCCATCGGGACCCAAGTGTATACGGAGAGTCCGCCGACAGCTTCGTGCCTGAGCGGTGGTTAGGCGGCGCGGAAGATGGTCTCTCGGAGAAGCCTTCGGTAGATGAAGCGGATGAAGTGCCAGATTCTCGCAAGATCCCCGCTGGTGCGTGGAGGCCGTTCGAGCGCGGACCTCGTGCCTGTATTGGCCAGGAGTTCGCGACCATTGAAGCCCGGGTTATTATCGCTATGGTCGCCCGCCGTTATGACTTCACCAAGGTCGGACTTGGGGAGATCATCCGAGATAAGGAGGACCAGCCAATGCTTGACGACTACGGCCAATATAAGGTTAAATCACGTCTGTATAACGTGGGTATTCCCTCTTCCACATCGCTCAATACGAGTTCTCCCCATTGCTGACTTAACTCCTATGTAGACACGACAAGTCACAGCCAAGCCAGTAGATGGAATGAAAGTGAAGGTCAAAATGACAGGCAGACGATGACTGGTAAGATGGAGCCGAAGTCATGGGATATGGGGTACTACGTACTATGTCTTCAAATGAACCGCAACTATTCCATTCAAGGCAAGAATTCATGTATTTGATGCTACAAAGTGAGGAGTGGTACATATCTCAATACATTGTATACTAGCATTCACGTAGCAGCCGTAAAGATGGATGCAATTAATTGGTGATGATATGCCTGCCCTCACCATGTTGCCTGTCTATCACGAAATTCCAGAGTAGAACCTAAAGCTTTTCCCTAAAAAGTAGCGAGAGTCCTGGCATAAAATATTAATATGCTTAGCGCCTAGGAGACGGGTATCCTATCTATCTAAGGTACCCCTGCGAACTACATAGTTGAGGAGATTCCCGTTACTCCAAGGCCTTTAGCATGCAGGGTATCATTAGCCACCACGACCCCCTCTACCACCTCTTCCTCTGCCTCTGCCTCTGCCTCTGCCTCTACCAAATACACTACCACCACCGCGCCCACCACCGCGTCCACCACGTCCACCACGCCCCGGCCCTCTTTGCTCATCCTGCCTACCAGGGAAGAACGAAACATCATAAATGGACGTCCTACCATCCCCGGCCCGCACAGCCTTAAGCCGCATCTCCGGCGTACAGGGTACATCCCTTTCGAGTTGGAGGCGCAAGTTCAAGGCCTCCTCCTGACTGAACCCCCACTTCGAGTACCCCTTCTCCATGCTATCATGAATCGTCTGGCGCAACAGGGTGGTGAAGGTCTCCGCGCTCGGCACGTTCCGTAGCCCCATCTCGCGCAGAAACGCAGGGAAATCGTTGATCGTGTGGAGACGGCGGACCTCGGCCGCGAGACGGGCAGCTGCGCCGCGCGGGGGCGCCCCGTGTCGGTCGAAGAGCTCGTCGCGAACTTCTGCGAGCGACTTCTGTTTCTGTTTCTGTTTCTGCTTCTCGTCCTCGCTGCCGTCGTCATCGTCGTTCGAGAGGGGTCGCGCCGTGCGTCGGAACAGCTCCGAAAACATGAGAAGACGGTACGAAGTCCGCGAGGACTGGAAGGTTCGGTCGAGGCGGTAGGCAGATACCGCCCCGGCTTCCATGTACGAGAGCTCGGGGCGCCGGGCCCCGCGCCTGTCTAGCATCCAGACCACGTTGCGCGTGATGGCCTCCGTGATGATGGCCTTGCGCAGCTTGTCGGTGACCTCGACGTCGCTGATCAGCAGCGCGATGAGCAGGTGTCCCAGGTTGGGGCAGTCGGTCTTCGAGCGCTTGCCGTCGGCGAACTCCGCTAGTGTTCGGTTGGCGGCGCGCACGATGGAGGGGTCTTCAGTCGCGAGGCAGATCAGCAGGTGGAAGAGGTGGAAGTACGACTCGATTGCTTTCTCCGATGCGTGGCGCAGCGTACTCCTCTCTTCGTTGAAGAAGCCGAATTTGTCGGTGATTACTTCGTTGAGGCGCACTACGATGTCGTTCATGAAAGTATACAGCACTTGCGCGTTCGAGGGACGGACTCCTTTCAGATCCATTTTCATAGATTCCAGGGATATCTTGGCATCTGTCTTGACCTGTTCCCAGTGGCGCCGCGACAGAGGCAAGGGAAGCCAGACCTGGAACTCGAGGCCGTGCACCGAATTCCGGATCTCTAGCTTCTGGTAGGCTGCCTCAGAGAGCAAGTCGAACTCAGATGCGAGCTTCCCAAAGTCGGTGGAGACGCCCACCCCTAGCTTAGTCGCCTGGTAGGTTTTCTTGGTGCAGAAGCACTGCAGCTCGCGCTGGCGCACGATGTCGAAATCCGTGATGAGATGGCTGACGCGGGGCCAGACCTTGGCGAAGTTCGTGAGGTCCTGGAAGTCGTCGAGGCGCTCGAGGACTAGCAGCAGCAACTCGTTCGGCAGCTTATTGATGGCGAACGTGGTCACAGCGGCGTATTCGGCCTCCAGGCGCCTCCTACGCGCACGGCGGCTCTCCTTCGGCGTGTCATCCGCGACGTTCCCATGAGCGTAGCGCGCGTTGATTGTCCGGAGTTCCACGGCGTCAAACGTACACTTGGTGCACTTGAAGGAGTCGAGGCCGTCGTTCTTCCGCCAGCTCTGCAGGGACACCGCGCGGCCGCCGTAGTCCTGGTCGACCCTGTCGCTGCTGAAGAAGCTTAGCATCTGGATGGCGATGCCTTTGAGGGTGTAGGCAGGGGTGTAGCCGTCGCCATCCTTCAGAATGTCGGCACAGATGTAGTGGTGGAAGACGTTGGGATGCGACACCTCTTCCGAGTCCATCTGGACCCGGGGCGAGACCTTCGGATAGCTAGAGTCGAAGGTCATGGTTAGATGGAGCGGCTTGTACCCCTCTGGCGTGAGTACCAGACACACCGATGTGAGATCATCGTCGTGCACGTGCAGTGAGATGTTGGGGTACGGGTTCTTGGTTAGCTCCTTGATGTCGAGGAGGAGTCGGTTACGACGGATGCTAGAAGCCGTGTCTGTGGACTTGTGAGGCATGACGGATTATGTGTAGAGTGTGTGACAGCGATGATTTTGCATTAAAATTTTAACAACATGAATGCCTACTTAGTTGTTGAAAGATGATCGGATGTTGAAGGGTTATAATTGGTAGAAGCCCAAACGTTGGGTGAATGGAGAGGGAGGTAGTATTAGATGGAGGCGAGTGCGCCTTCTCTTTAATATATCTCAGGTAGAATGAATGCCTCAGGAGGGTGAATCACTGAAGAAATAGAAAATAAAAGACCGAGTTCCGCTTTGTTTGTCTGAGTCACTTCCGTAATCCTGACCGCAAGTGAATGCAGGCTGAAGCCTTACCGTTTGTGTCTCGCCGGACACAAAAAGTGGGACTGAGGCTTGATGATCCGTTTCTTTCCAACAATATGAAGTAATAGTATGATCATTTGATCCCTCCTGGCCGGCTGTAATATCAAGGCAGAAATGACATTATTAAGGTTGTCGTAGTATATTGGCAACTGTCTAGCACGGTTGCCCTGAAGCAGGTGTCTGGAATGAAACATGGAAATTCTGGGCGCCTACTAGACGCTGTAGAACAAACAGTAAAGGTGCATGATAATAGGAATTTCCTAAACTTAAATCAGCCAATGCCCCTATATGATACAACTGTGCTTGTTCTCCTGGTTATTGTCCTATAGCTAAACGAAGTGAAGATCAAGAACTGCATCACGATTGCATTATATATGGTAAGTTTCGCAGCTACTTCGCTATTAGGTTTTTATTTAATTAATACGTATATGGGCTACATCCTACTTAACTATGGATTCACTGGGTAACATATAATACATACCTACCGGCTAATTAACCAGTGATGATTTGTCTGGCTTAGATTTTGATGGAGTAAGGGTTGCTAGGTCTGGAGTGATGGGGGAGGTGCGAGTGGTGATGGCGGTGGCTATATGGAACTAGGTTCATGTCAAAGGTCTAAAGTTTTGGTGAAGCTATGCAGTAGACGATGTATATAGAGGTGTTACCACATGAAGCAAGTTATCTAATAGCAGCTTGGTCCTTCGATATACACGACCATCCTTTGAGAAACACCACAAGGCAAAACCAATGCATTCCCTTGGCTTTGCGCTCCACCCTCAACCTTAACCCATTGACTTGGTAGTTCGCCCCAAATGATTCCGTGCCAGTAGAGGCATAGCACATCAATGCAGACGATTGATACTACCATTATGACCCAAGGGAAGATCCGGCTCCCCCAAGTTGGTTTCTCCTTGATAGATGGTTGAGAACTACTAGCTGGGGTCTCTGATGGGATATCTTCCGACGTCGATGTCGATGTCGGTGTTGCGGCCGCTGGTATTGTCCTTGTAAACGTTCTCGGTTCGATTGCTGCGGTCGAGGTACCTGCAGACCCCTGAATCTTAGGCTCCCTAAGTTCTTTGAATTCTCTAGCCTCTTTGAGACATCTGGCCTCCTCAAGGCTCTCGGAGCTTCCAGATGCTGAAGGTTTTGAGCCTGCTCGTTCCCTTGGTGGCTTCCTCTTTAGCCACTCGTCTTCTAGTGTATGGGGTAGATCTACTATTGCATCCGGGGTGTACTTGAACCAAGGATGACCCAGTGCATCTGTGACCCGAATTCGTTCATCCGGGTCGTACTTGAAAATCTTGCCAAGAAGATCGCCCATAAGGAGGATTTCATCGCGCGACATCTCCTCACCAGCATCCAGCGCGGTATGGATTGGATGTTGCAAGTCGCTTCTCCTCTCTGCTTCAACCTGCTCCTGGAGATTGATAAACTCAGTCGTTGGTCCTGTCACAGGCTCGTTCTCTTGGTATTCAAGCTTAGCGTGGGGGCCATAGATGCCATCAAAGCCCCTAAAGCCATGCTCTCTCTGCAACAACCGCAGGGCTCTCGGTCCATACGCTGCCGGGACCGGTCCGATGAAGCGCTCCATGCGCCTAATGATCTTCCAAAAGCTGCGCGGAAATGACCCGGTTCCCATCACCTCTGCCATTGTATAGCCCCAAGACCAAATATCATTTCCAATGCCCGTTTGCTTACCGAGAAGCCACTCGGGACCTGCGTAGCTATGCGGGATATCGAGCCTCTCGGGTGGGGTTGAAACCTCGTAGGCTTCTCCAAAATCAACAATTACAATGTTACCGGAAACTAGTTCTGACAATCTTCCATATAGGCATTCAATTGAAAGACAGGCGTACTTCGGTGCATGTGGGCTCCTCTTGTCGTCATCTAAGAGTATTTCGCCCACGGCTTCACCGCCAAGGAGGTCAATCATCTCATCGTACCCAAGCTGGTCAAGACACCCAGGCTTGAGCTTCATGAGGATATTGCCCGGCCGAAAGTCTCCATGGCATATGCCTTTCTGGTGTAGGAAAGCAAGGCCTTTTGTCAGCTGATGGCATATTTTCCTCTTGTAGCTGAGTTTCTCCTCGCCCTTGAAGTCTTCGTAGATCCTTTCCTCCCAAACTGCGTAACTGGGTCCCGCAACCGGTAATACAGAGCATAGATGCCTTCCGTTAGGTGAATCAAGGAAGAAGGTCTCCAGAGCTACCATGATATGATTCTCCTCTAGCTCCTTAAGTTGGTGGGGTTGGTCTCCCAATAGTTTGATAGCCTTTAGGTCGGCACAATCCTCTGAAGAATGACTCGATGAATTTATTTTGAGAGCTCTCCATTTACTGTTCTGGAGGTCCAGACACAACCAGACTGTCGCGATTCCTCCGTAGCCAAGCTTGTCAGCCACCTTGAACCTGTCATGTATGACATCGCCGACGTCCACGGGGCAATAGCCGCCAGGCTTGTACCATTCGACATCCTCAACATCAGAAGATATAGAAAGGCTTCTGTACTGGAGTTTAAATGATGACTCTGATCTTTGGGTATTAGACTTGGAATTATAGACGTGGTCTGAATTGGACCCAAAATTCTGACAAGGTAGTCTGTCCATCTTAATATATGTGATATTTAATGATATGTAGAAGATTCGCGTAGGGATTGTGTCATAACTATGATTTAAAGTCAATCAATATGTGTCGTGTTACATATGGGATTATGGGGTATTAAATGAACAAGACTTTGGAAGGAAAGTCTTGCTGTTGGCTCGACTAATATATTAAGTCCTCTGTATCACGGATTTGACTAAGAAAAGCGGACCTGGGATGACGCTACAAGGGGAATGCCCTGGAGTAATGAAGGGTAGTTCGATGTTACACGAGAGATGAATCACTCGGCAAGTGGCATGCCATCGGGAAGAAATGATTAACAAAACACAAGGTCCGATTACTCCCCATCGAACTTGTCGGAACCCTCACCCCCCGGCCCCTCCCCAACTGATCAGTGTTTACGCCAGATCTACTTATACGGAGATCTTAAACCAGTTAACTCTTGGTTTTTGTACCATAATATCATTTAGAGCCCTGCATTGCCGTATCACATCAAAAACCGCCTTATATTTGCTCTGCTAAAGCTCTATGGAAGGAAAGGGGGGAAAGGAGCATCCTGGGCCAATGGGGGTGCCCCCACCCTTCTATACAGCCAGAAGGAGCTACTCCACCAACTTGACTGAGGTCCTGCTATTGTGACATGCCGATATTCACATTACGAGCTTGTGTATCTTCTATAGTTAATACATGTCGGATTATCTAGTGGAATTTAGTGTTACAATGCATTTAAAGAAAAAGAAGAAAGACTGAACATGTCCGTTCGACGAGCGGTCCTCCTACAGCGTAGTAAGCTACCTAGCAAAGCGACCACCAGTATCACCAGGCCTATTATTGCTTCGCTTGTTCTCCCCCTTGTAATCTTATGGCTCTAATGATTGTGTAAGTACTTATTCTTGTATAATACGAGTGTCACACGAGTTCCGCCATATTATAAAGTCCCGAAACGGGGATCACACATACGACTGCCACACTTGAACAAATCGAAAACATGACGCATATGTGAATGTGAATAAAACTAAACCTATATAAACAATCCCCAGTGTAAAAACCTCCCATATCGGAACACCATCGCCACACACACACATGCGCCTCGATAAAGCCCAAACTACACACGTACTCAACTTCCCCCCTCTTATTCCTTATTCTCCATCAACTGCACCCGCAGCCTGATCAGTCTTTGGACTACCCACCTTTTGTCTCTTCAGCGGGGGCTCAGCTGTCTTTTCACCATCGGCTTTATCGTCTTCACCTTTACCCTCCTCCCCGTCTTCCTTTTGATACTCTTCGTGCTCCCTCTTTCCCAGCGGCGACCACGAAAACGTATTCGCAGCAATCGAGAGCCCCGGGATGACGACTCCGCCATTGGCATTGCTACTATTAGTCGGTGCTTCTGTGGGAGCGGGCGTGAGAGCAGGCGACCCGGCAGGTGGTGGTGGCGGCGGCGCAGGTGAAGGGGACAGCGAGCGCCGTGGGCCGGCGGCGTCTTGCCCGGCAGTCGCCGTCGTACCATCATCAATCTTGTTACCGGTCTTTCCATCGCCATCACCGTAACCACCGGCAGCAGCATCAGCAGCAGCAACATCGTTGACCGATTCTTCATCTTGGATGATCGTCACTGTCGGCAGCAACAGCGTCGGCTCGGCGTCTACGACATCTGGCATTTCTTCGTCGAATTCCCGGCCCCCTCGCTCTTCTTCGTCTTCTTCTTCGTCCTCTTCTTCCTTAGGATTAAATGGATCGTAGCCTACGGGTCCCCATCCATCGTCCTCTTCCTCCTCCGCCTCCTCCTCGGGGACAAAGAGGTCCTCGCTCTTGGCTGTTGGTGAGCGAGGGGTTTCGCCGTTCCCGAATATGCTGTCGGATTCCTTGTCGTTTGCGTCTGTTTCTTCTGCTAGTGATGCTGCTGTTTCTGTTTCTGTTGCTGTAGTGGCAGGGGGTAAGCTCTCGTCGCGCTCTATGCTAGCTTTGATCGTGGCTTCCTCCTTGGCATCCTCAGCAACAGCAGTCTTGCCATTGTTAATATCATCAGCAGGTTCGGGCACCACAGTAGTGTTATTTGTATCTTGAGACTCTGGGGCGGAGTTTGGGATAGAAAGTTCTTCGCTCTGACCAGGATCCTCCATTATCGCCTCGGGGGCCTTGTTTTCCGGCTCTTGTACTTCCTTACTACCCACTGTCTGGTCTTGCTCTGGCGTATTTGAATTGACCTGTGGCTCATTCGATATAGCACTTACTTTGGCGTCATCATGTGTAGAGGCTTGTTGAATTTCCCGAACAACAAGAGTCTTTTCAGGTTCCTCCCCTTCAACCGACGGGTCCTCGTCTATGTCTACTTCTTGCTGGGTTGGGGGCGTACTGGCTCGTTCTTCCAGTCCCACGTCCGACATGACGACATCCTCCGAAGCCTGCGTAATGACCTGAACATCTTCTGTTAGGTTTTTTGCGGCAGTAGCAATAGCCTGAAGATTCTCCCTTAATTCCGAAGCTGGGTCATTCTGAGGAGAAGGGGGGTCAGGCCGAGGTCCTTGAGCCTCAGTGTCAGGTTCCGGGGATTTCGGTGGAGTATTGGGGGTAGTAGTTTCTTGTGGCAAGTCATCCTCGGATTCCTCCTCCAGAATATTTCTCTCGGGGACATCATTTTCATCTTCGTGATCGTCCTCCTCCTCCGGTAGATCTATCTTCAGACTGAAGCGGCGCGTCTGATCTCCGATATTGATCTTCTCGTCTAGCACCTCGCTGGATATGCCAGCGTTGTGAGGCCGAAGACCCTTAGCCACATGACCAGCTGCTACGCTCGGGACTTCCAGGGCGCTTCGGATACGGTATCCCGATGCCTCTATGACGTAGTTGGAGCAAGCGGACATCATCGCTTCTCGATAGCCGTCAATGGAGGGAGTCTCTTCGAAGGCAGTCCACAAGAGCTGCTTCTCGGGGTTGGAGTCAGGTTCCCCGAATTCCTGTCGCTGTCTTCTGTGAATGAGGATCTTCAGCCTTCGGAGAAACTCGCGCGATATCGCGTAAGACATGTAACCCGACTCCCATTCCTCCTCGACTTGGTCGACTGTGAGTGTTTGGACCAACGCATCCCCGGATAAGTAGATGCACCCCTGCCGGAGTAGATTCTTAAGTCGCCCAAAGATCAATTCCCAGCGGGCTTCTCTATCTTCGTAAACAGGATCTACGATGGCGAGCTTGTTGACTTTCCGGTCGAAATAGTAGTTCGATGAAACACCGTGTTGGACCACTGGTATGTCCATTTCCACCACTCGCATTATGATGGTGATCCAAAATCCTTCAACCAGTACGGGCCACACGGTGAACTCGCGGTCTCGGATGTTGGAGAAGACATGGTGAATCTCAACGGAAGCCGACGAGGATGAAGGCTGCTTTAAAACTTGTTGGAGTGATTCTTTCCACGCGGACTTGTTCGTGGAAAAGAACGGCACGTCATGAATAACTCCCGTAGTTATCCTCAGGTCATTCAATTGCTGCTGTTGTTCCCAGATCAATGCGGGCGTTGAGACTATCCTCTGGTCTGATAGCTGGTGATGTTCCCAAAATATAGCGTTGTGAAGACTGAGAGGCTCAACTTCTCGGTCCCGTTGGATCTGTAGTGAGTACATCGCGGCCGCATCGTCTAATAAGCTTGTCGCCAAGTTCTTCTCCTCCGGAGATAGTTTGCCACTCCATCCTGTCCCGTACAGCGGATTTTTGATTACCCTCGAAGCGCAAACTGGGTCTTTGATGGCCTTCTGTCTCCGCCTCTGTTTCTCCTGTATGCTCTTGTCGGCCATAATGGGGGTTTATGGATGATTAGCTGTAGGGATATTTTTGTTCGTTATTACTTTCCTCTTAATTAGTCGACTTCGCTTTCAGATTGTAGCAGACTGTATCAACTGATGATAATGATGCCAAACCCGTGTTTGATTAGATTTGCATTGCATATAAATAGTATAGAGGCCGACAACATGAATTTCTCAATGAAGGTATATAGCGTTGTTGCGACTAGAGCAATAATGGTTCCGTTTTTGCGATACAACAATAAGAGAGGTCAGGGCGTAATCATAATACAATCCAAAGTCATCCATGTTGATACATCACTAAAACACTTGCATTGAGCTGAAAACGTCTTCGACATTTCTTTGTGGCTTGATATGTTTCTTTGACTTGTCGCTCCGTCCCTCCTATGGACCGAATGCAGTAACTAAACAACCAGCTCCAAGTTGAGGGTACACCAGTTGTATTGAAAGAAAGAAAATTACCGTCATAGAACAGTTTCATTCTATGGATATATATTTCCAGATAGATACAATACCATTCGGAGCTAATTCGTGTTACCAATGATATGAGTGGGATGTGACCTTAAGGCTCCAGTGCAACTATTCCTAAATGTGACCTCACTTCATAACGAGTAGAATGTTGAATTGTATGTCAATTACCATTGATACTAGTCATTTGGTATTACGTAGAAGTGTTTGGCACGTGCTTCGGACAAGAACAAATGCCAACCTGTAGATTGTCTGCATATGGTAGTTAATTGACAATGAAGTGCATCAATGTTCTATTTTATAAATATAATAATGGGCGTCACTACTCATCATTATAATAATTGTGCAATTCAGACTGAAATGTCTATAGTCTGAAGCCGTGCAAGAATTCTATATAAACGGGACTGTGGCTTATAAAGGGACTAATAAAGGGGGGGCGGGGGAGGAGAAGGGGGGGCACACAGTGCACTACTATAGCGGCCGATTTATAGTGCAACTTAGCCTGTACTTAGTCAATCCGGAGAAACACCGGAGTGCATTAAAGGTAACGGTCAAAAGTCAGAGGACTCGTCGACAATCCAGCCTTGGTACGGAGTAGTTAAATAAAACTATGTATTGTTTTGGTACGATCAATTAACAGATAATTTCTTAAGCTTTTTATTGTATAAAATAAATAAATTAAAAGGTAAATATCTTTAGTGATGCTATAGCTTTTAACCACCTAAGTAAGGTACTTGTATTCTGTGCAGACTAGTACTTGAGCCTATTGTAGGACAAAGTATCCAAGTCCTCTAACTTTTAACCAGTACCTTCATACACATGACCATATAAGCCTAAATATGAACAGAAATTTCAATCAAGTTGGTCTGACCACCTCAAAGCGAGTTGGTCTAATCAAATCAAAGCAATCTGGCGCAGCGGAAGCGCGCCGGGCTCATAACCCGGAGGTCCCTGGATCGAAACCAGGGATTGCTATGATCTTTTTGCTGGTTCTTTCTTTATCTATCTATGACCCGGAGGTGCTTGGATCTTCATCAGCGATTGCCATGATCTTTTTGTTTGTTTTTTGTTTCTTTCTTTACTTTTTGCCGTCTAAGCAGTTTGACTTCTTTTTTACGTACATAGCTTCAATCTTACACACACTTGCATTCTGCTTTTATCATCTTGTTCAATCCTTTTGCCCCCATCAATTCCCCCCCTTTACCCCTTAACCATCTGATACCTAATTATAGTCTATTTTCTAAACAATTGTGGTAGTCGCGACCGTGTAGATTACCTAAGTATGTAGCTGTCCCAGCTGGGCCGGCACCACCTGGTGGAAACTTAGAAAATACAACATCGCTTTTACCTACCAACCACTAACTACATACATGTAGGTATTCATTGGAACAGTTGCATACCTAGGTAGGTACTAGAGTAAGTCTTGGCGCATTAAATGCCACTATCACCGGATCAGGCAAGCCAATAAAATAGGATGTCTTTACCACTTAAATGGTGCTAAACAATACCGACAACCTATTCATGTAGGTGCAGTATAAATGCATATAGAGCAACTTGGCAATCGCTACAATCTCCAACTCAACCCATTCCATATCTAATGGCCATGGATGAAATTTATTACCCCTTCTCACCTTTATCGCCAACTGCAATGAAGATTTAGTGCAGAGGATTTCATGTGGGGCTGGCTGCCACGGTTGCGCAGTGACATAAAAGTCATTGTGTTTATGATAACTACAGGTATGCACGTACATCTAGCTAATTATAGTTGCTACAAGCCCCGACTCGTTAACGTCGCTAGCAGCTAGAGAGAGGTAGGTAGGTGGTGGTCGTGGCAGGTAGATGGTGGCAACGGCAGCTGGAGGATTTCACCTGCTGCTCGACGATTTATTTGATACTACCTAACCGAGGTTACTATTATGTACCTACATTTAGTTGTTATTTAATCAGGTGTTGTCTAGTAAGTAGTTGTTGAACAGGTCGTCAAGCTGTGGTTGGCGTTATTTACTCGCTGCTACGTATCACCTACCTGCCGCAGCCGTCACTTGACCGTTGTTATCATGTCATTAAGCATCGTCAATGTGTGCTCAGTTACTGATCTGGTGTCTGCAGCCTGCTCAATTGTACAATACTTACCTAGGTATGCATGCACTTGTCCAAGCTTGGCAGCATGCAGCGCTACCTACACACCCACACCATTATTACCATTGACCAATTGCACAGAGGCTACCCTCACCCAGGCTACATAACACACATGTTAGTTGCTACGCCTCATTCCAATGCCGCAGGACTCTACCAAACCAACCTGCAAGATGAGATATGTTGCGTATTACAGGTAGCATCTCGTCTGGCCTTAAATAATTCGACAAGTGCGTAGCATAGTAGATGCTATTCTCGGCTGGCGTGAATATATAAATATGGCCAATTCCACAATATCCCCCTGAGGGGATGAAGAAGATACCTACAGACAGAGACAATCCTCCACTACACTACCGGTCGGATCCTGCTAACTAGTTTGCTTCATACTTCTTGAATAACTACTTCACCTCCTAATTACTTTATATCCTATCCAAGTCGGCTAATTATGACCTTGTCAGTCCCATTCACCGTCGAAGACGCGCACCAGGGCTGGCCCAACCAGCCCATCCTATATCGCATCCGCGTCCCAGCCCGCGAGACCGGAACCTCCCATACAAGCGAGGTGATTCGATATTTGACTGCCCCCCAGCCCCCCAAGGGCGCCAGTGGCATACCCGACTTCCGCGGAGAGCTCCTGGCGTTCGACGCCGTCCCCGCCGGAGATTGGAACCTCGGCCGGCTTGTTGTCCCCGGCGGGGACAGCGCCGAGGGCAATTTCATCCTCGCCTCGACCGAGATGGCGCAGCTAAAGGAGGCCGCCGGGCTGCTGGACGCGGGTCCTGTTTGGTGCGATAGGAAAGTCGACCTCGTGGACCTCTTGGACGCACTGGACTCTCACCGTAAGAGCCAGATCAAGAGCAAGAGCAAGAGCAAGAGCGATCAGGCAGACGACGACGATGACGATGACGTGGTTCTCCTACAGGGGTTCGGCGGATCGTTCGAGACGACGGATACGGATAGGGAGGTCTTGGACCGCGAGCTCGAGGGCCTCGAGCGGGTTCTGGCTCAGCGGCCCTCGGAGCTGGAGGCGTCCAACGCACCCATTGACGTGAGCCTCAGCGATAGGTTGGTCGAGTTCCAGAGCCATGGACTTACGCATCCGTTCGTGCACCGGCAGCTTGCGGACAGCGGACGCGTCACGCTGACGGTTGAGCAGCACAGGGGGATGGTGGCTGAGCTCGTGGCTAACGATTACCGCTGGACCGAGGAGGACATGGAGAGAGCGAAACAGCGCTTCGGGGGTTCGTAGGCTGTTTGTTGCCTTTGCACCTACTCTACTACACCTGATTTCTGTATAAATCGCTATACGCATATTGACTTTTGGAGTTTTTTTCTTCCCCTTTCCTTTAAATGTAACCTTCGGCGTCACTTCGATGACTACTTAAGTACCCTTGATGCGAGATTGAGCTCCTTCTATCCTATAATGTAGACACCGCATCGCTATGTTTATTATCAAATGTCCTCGTGTTAATACAGAAACCATCCGTTCGAGAATCGAGCCTCCGTCCTTCTCGTCTTGGTCAACTCCGCTGCCGCCCTCTATACCTTATACTTTCCTGCCACCAGCAGCTATGACCCTTATTCACCTTCACAGTGCGGTATATGTCACCTGTCTGCGTCTAGATGGCCAGCCAGCCAGCCCAACAGACCGACACGCTGATGTAAAATAATCGCGATTCCCACATTAACACGTCACCTCTTCCTGCGCACCTTCGGTAGACAGAGGTCGAGAGAGCTGTTACCACCACCCCCTCTCCCCCATCTCCCCCCTTCCCTCTCTGCATTTTCTAGTCCACATCCATACCATGGCCACCTAACGCCCAATCAAACCACAAGTGATAATAATAATACAAAATAAAGCGTCATCATACGTGACTGACATCTCAAGGCCGACGAGAAGAACCCCGAGACGCACCAGCTCCGGACCCGGATCCGAAGTACGAAGAAGAAGAGCCGCCGCTAGCGCCGTATCGGGGGTTCGTGGAACTCCAAGGGCTGTCGCGGGGCGTCTCGCTGAGCCAGCTGCTCATCATTGAGTTCGCGTTGACGCTGGAGTAATTGGCACTAGAAGCCCGCGTTGTCGACGTTGCTGTAGACTTGGTGGTGGTGGTGATGGTGGTTGTTATTGGGAGGCCCATGGTTTCGGTGGGGTGTGTGTGTGTGTGTGTGTGTGTGGTGATGAATTTGTGAAAGGGGGGGGGGGGGAAGGGTGGAGAGAGCAGTTATGATGAGGAATGAATGAAACCAGTGTAGATGCTGTAGATAACAGATATACAGTAAGTAGGTAGATGTTGCTAGCCTAGTTTCAATATCAGTCAAGAGATGACATCGATTTTGGATCTGGCAGTTATGTATTGTGCAGTATCATGTATGATCTATCCTCAATGCTGTCTAGTTATCGATGGATAGTATTTCGTGAATCCTGAAAAGGGACTTACTTCCCTCTCTTATATACACTTTACTTACACTAGCCTACTTGTCAGCTACCTACCTACACCTGAAGCATCATCGCCGTCATCATCATGGTCATCATTGTTCACCATCCATCCAGGCAGATATCTATTTACCTCCTTCTCTCACGTAACGTAACCTACATCAAAACCAAAGCGGCCGCGCAATATGCCGGTCACTGAATACGTAACCAGTATACCTTCACCGAGATTGATAAAAAGGGCGAAATAGAGAAGGGGGGGAAAGAAAAGGAAAAGTGAGGAATGAGGAGTGAGTCCTGGAGAAAGACCCATATCCACGAAGTGTATCAGGTAGACCAAAAGACGAACCACACCAGACCCTGACTGACCTAAGTAAAATTTAATCCAGAGGAACGAGTGAGAGTTCCCCCACTCCATCTCATTCGAGGAAATACCAATAGAGAGAGAGGGGACGGAGAGCAAGAAGGCCTGTGGAATTAAGGGAATAAACCCGATTTATTCCTCCTCAGCGAGGGGCGGAGATAGGGGGGAGGGGGATGGGGGAAAGGGGTGGATTGGGGCAAGTGGGGGCGGGGGGTTCTAGGGGTTATGGTCATTGGAATAGGAAGTAAGCAGGCATGAATAAAGAATGAAGAATGAATTTAACTAGATGGATGGATGAACGAAGAAGTGCCGACGGCACTTTCTATTCCCCCACTCGCACCGCCCCTAGTTAGTGTAAGGTTGTGACATAACATAACATGAAATGACATGCGGATGGGTAGTGTAAGTTGCCATTGCCATTGGCATATTCTGATTCGCGTCCGTCCGGTAACTTAGGTACGGTGCGATGCGGTGTCGTGCGGTAAGTATGTACGGTGGGGCGGAGCGGTGCGCACCTGAGCCTGAGGCAAGCACTAAGTTAGCTATTAGCAGTCTAGTTAGTTAAGGCTGAGAAGGAAGTCAGTCAATCGGGCTGACTTGACTCGACGGACTGGCTGGTTGACCGTTCCGCTCCGTTTCAGGTGAAGAAGAAGAAAACCCGCGGGCGGAAACGAAACGAAACAGAACAGAACAGAACAGAACAGAACAAAAGGAAGGGAAGGAAAAAAAAAACCCCCTAACAGAGTAGGTGGTCAGCGCCAAATAATTCCAAAGTTGTGAGGTGATCTATCCAAGTAACCCAGCCGACTCTCATCTCATCAGTTATTGATTTCGTTGCAACCTTTCTAATAACTCAGATTAGCACCTACCTATGCTAAGTAGGTACGTATGTAGGTAGTAGGTATGTAGTCATACATCTTAGTTATCTACGGTAGTAGGATAGGTACCTAGGTAGTTAGATAGTCTGCCCTATAGGGCCAAGCTAGGTAAGTAAGAGGTAGGGAATCACCCGCTCGATCCCCTCCCCCACCATACCACACCACACCACCCACCCACACGACGGCGAGTCCAGGAGCCTGGTTTTAGTTTTTTAAGTTTCGAGATGGAGATCGACGACAAGCGAGCGGGTGGATGGTTAGACCGGTGAACGAACCGGAAGTGGTACCCAGCACGCTATATACCTACCTACCTAGGTACCTACTTGCCTACTAACTTAGCTTACCTATATGGAGAGCCTCTAGAGCCTCTGGGGGTTAAGTTAGTTCCAGGAGGATCTATCGCATGTACTACATTATGTACGTAGTAGATTGGTAGTGACGTTGCCGGAAGATAAGCAAAGTTTCATCCATCCCATGGTTAATCTCAAAATCTGTTCCGTTCGGATTAGAGAAAGGACCATTTGCATTACATTACATTGCATTGCGTTGCGTTTCGTTGCGCGCGCGTGACGTGATCTCTTATTCATTAACCGAACTCTTTCGCGACTATACTGCTTTACTCGCTCGCTTGCTCGCTTTGCTTGCTTGCCCGCTTGCCTGTTTGCTATATTATACAATGTACGTTGACTGTGACATACGTACATACTTAACTACCACCTCCACTGCCTGCCTGCCCTCTTGCCCCCCTTCCATCTTATATATGTTAGATCATCTCCCATCCTGTCTTTTCTACCTCCTTTCATCCTGCTCCCCGTAGCCCCCCTTTTTGTAAACCTCCTCTGCCGGTAGTAAAGTACGCATCCCATGGTATCATAAAAGTACAGAATTGGATGATGTGAAGTAGCCGCCAAAGCCAAACCTATCATCCATGCCCCCCTGTCATCCCCTCTTTCATAAAAAAAGCAAAATCACAGAAAAGATAGAAAGAACGTTGCCGGAAACATACGCACCGTACCGCACTCAAGAGACATACATACATACATGCTATATATAGCGTAGATAGATAAATGTTGTTTGCAACTGGTAGGCTTCCAGATGGTGGGGTTTGTAGGTAGATTGTGCCTGTTGCTGAGCTATCACCGCTGCTTGTTTTCACCTGCCATCTTGCACAATATACACAATTTGACATTACGGGGCGAATGTCCTATTGTGAGATGATCAATCCATAATGCGGATCATCTGAACTCTCCTGAAGCATCCGAATCCGTGCCAAACATATGAATGTCGGGCCAGCCAGTCGCCGTCGAGAAATGGTGATTAGCTGCGGTGGTGACCACAAGCGAAG
This sequence comes from Eutypa lata, assembly GCA_022661535.1. NCBI lineage: Eukaryota > Fungi > Ascomycota > Sordariomycetes > Xylariales > Diatrypaceae > Eutypa > Eutypa lata. The sequence continues at coordinate 4,404,174 of JAKULF010000004.1, read as the reverse complement.
CCGCCATGTTGGGGTCGCTCCCTACTAGGGTATTCGCCCTGCTAGTCCAATCCTCTCCAAGATCGGGCGGCATCAGCAGGGCACCCGGCGCATCGCCGAACATCGAGAGGTCGAGATCCATCGCCATGTCGGCTGATCCTAGGGGGACGGGTGGTAATTCCTTGTCTAGCGATGGTACCCGGTTATGGTTTTGCGGTTGCTGCATTTGCGCTTGTTGCACGAAGGCCTGGAAGGAGTTGGTATTGCCGTCTGGCTGCTGCATAGGTGGTGGGGATTGCACGAATGCCTCGGGGACTGTCGCGGGAAACGAAGTGGTGGCGGCGGGCGCGGATCGTGTATCGGCTGCTGCTCTTCTCGCGACGCTGGGATACGCAACATTCGACATTACGCGCCTCGGTCCCCTGGGGCTCGGCGACGTGATCGAGACATGCTTGTGGAGGTTACTCGCCGTGGAAAGTGAGCGCTGTGGCAGTAAGGATGATGAGTGGGCGGGGCTGCCGTGGAGGCTACTGCCCTTGGGCTGGAGGAGGACCTGCATAGTACGCCAGGCGACGCGGACGACACGTTCGGCAGAGTCCTTGGATCCGTCAAAGAACTCGAGGAGGTCCTGGAGCTGGCCCGGGTTCTCGTTCTCGGCGTAGCCTTGGGCGCGGCCCGTCGTCTCGGGGATCCAGCTGAAGTGCGGCTGGTGACCTTGAAAGAGATGTTGGTTCTCGGCTAGCTGGTTTTTCCACAACTCGTGGATTGGATCTTGGTGTAGTAGCCCGTAGATCACGTTCGAGTGCAGCCAATCTGCCTTTGTGCTGCCCGTGTCGAAGTGCGCCGCTACGTGGTCGATGTGCTTCTCGAACTGCCGATGCAGTGCTGCGCAGAACCCACAACCCCATGCCTTGCGCTTCTTGGTGTACTTAACTACCGACTCGGCATGTGGACATGTTTGGCATCCGTGGGCGCCCTTGTGGTGTTGGTTAAACGTATTAGGTCCCCAGAAGCTCTGGTTGCAGTCTGGACACGGATATTTCCGCCATCGCTCGTGGAATTCTTCTAGGTGTCTTTTCCAATCGAACTTCCTCTTGAAGGTCTTGTCGCACGATGTGCACCAGAACTTGCTATCAGTCGATTGATTCGATGATGACGATGCCGTAGTCCGTGATGAGGTCGTCGAGAATACGCTGTCGCGATTCGAAGAAGCGGAGACGGTCGACGAAATCGATGCTCTGTAATGTGGTGAATGGTAGTCTCTGTAACTGACATTTGGTGTAGGCTGCGTGGTTCGTGATACTTGAACTAGTCATCATTAGTGTTTGTTAGTAACGACTGACTCGATGAATGTATTGATCGGATGAATGACGTGAGATTGTTTCATATACCTCGTGGATCTACTTGCTGCGGCTGCTGTTGCTGCAATTGTTGATTTTGGTGTTGTGACTGTGATTGCTGCTGTGGTTGTTGTTGTTGTTGTTGTTGTTGTTGCTGTTGCTGTTGAGGATCTTCGATTAAGAGAGCCTGTAACATCTCGCGACTAAGCCCCGACTGCTTCATGAAAGCCTCAAGGCTTTCCCTAGCCTCGGCTAGCTTCCTCGACGGGTCGTCCATGTGGCTCGTGTGACTGACCAATGTATTTCAAGTCTTCCTTACTTAAAAACTGGTCTGTGTACGAGAGTGTTTGTGCTTGTGCTTGTGCGGCTGCACGCGGTTACGATGAACCATGCAGGGTCGATTGTTTTCAGGTCGATGCCAACATTGGAGGGAGGGTAAGCAAGGAATGAACGGTGGCTAGTCGACGGTGAACGGTGAGCGACGGTAGAGCGGAGTAAGGCTGCGATAATGGCGATAATGGCGGTAATAGTGGTGATAGGTATAGGTAACTAGCAATTGTCGACTGTGGTAATAACTATTGACGGGATGATATTTGATGGTGACGATGATGCTAAACTAATAACAGCGATGATAATGACTAACTAGGTATGATAACAACGATAGTGATGATATGTAGATACGGAAGGAAAGTGAATTCAAAAGAAGCAAAAGCAAAGCGAGAGAGAGTGCAGATGCATACGGAGCAAAAGGGGAATGGGAATGAACGAACGAACGAACGAACGAACGAACGGAGCAGGAGGCTGTTGCTGCTGCTGTTGCTTCTTGGCTGGTGTCGCTGCTGCTGCTGCTGCTGCTGTGCTGTGCTGTGCTGCTGTGCTGTGCCTATATTGCACAGCTACTGCATCCACGAAAGACAAGACACGCATGTTCTTCTCTCTCGTTCGAGTAACTAGCAGGTTATTCATTCGGACGGGGGAACCAACGAGTCGAGCGAGCGAGTCTTCCCTACTCCTCCTAGGTTCCTTGTCGAATCCAGTCCAGGGCTTCGGATTGATTGCGCGAAACAGACGAATCAGTCCATCTCTCGGCTTGTTTTTTCTGCATGAATGCCCTGTAATTGTCCCTGTTTTTGCCCTGTAACTAACTAGGTATGTATGTATGTATTTCCCTCCCTGCTCAGCCTGTCCACCACCCACCACCCACCACCCATCACACACAACTACCACCATCACCCACCCACCTGCCACCCCAGTTTCTTGCCAGTTGTTTTTACTTTGCGTGTCTTCACACTTACCTTACCTTACCTACCTACTGCCTACTCTATAGCTTACAGGGGTCTACGAGGGCTATGGCTGCACACGTTGGAAACTTGGCGGGAAAACCTGAAACAGTTAGGGAGTTCAACCTCCTGCATGTGTTTCGAAACACTGAAGCGGCGTGCGCCGGCACGGAGGGCGGACCAATTAAGTCGGCTCATCGGCCTTAAAGATCAGCATTCCAACCTAACGTGGTTTAGGGCCGTTTCTTCGCTTTCTTTACTGGGATGATCACGGCCCCCTGTAGGCAATCAAGGCAATCAATCTGTTTCCTTGATTCTTCACCAAAAGAGCACGAGGCCTTCCCCTTCCATTTCTTAGGCATGTTCGGCAATTTGATCTTTCGTTTATCTCGCTCCCGGATGCGCCATCAATCAATGTCATACATGAAGTGCTTACATACCTCCTCCTAGTCTAGTTATCTCCTAACACACGTAGATGTTCGCCTCTATTGCTGCTATATTCAAATGTTTCATTCAATTCGCTCTCGTATGAACTATAGATTGATAATCCTTACCATCAGTCAATTACTCAGCGTCTACCTACCTACCTACGTATGTCGGATTGTTTCAAAAGGATGGATGAACTCTTTTTTTTGTTTCCCCTCCATCATTCCTTCAGTGGGGTCCAGATCGCCCATTGAAAAAGAGTAATCGAATTCTCGTCTCGTTTCATTCATTCATCCGAACTTAAAAATAAACCCGTGCCAGTCCACGCGGTGATCCTATGATCGCCGCCAGATGGGACCGTACGTACTACTTACGTAGCCAGCTATCCACCAGCAGTTCTTTACATAGTAAACTACAATACATACATAGCTACCCAGGTATGTAAGGGAGGCATAGCTATATTTATTATATTCTTCTTCCCCGGCATATATATTAAACTTGAGTATGTCTTTGACAGTTTTCCGCGAAGATATACAGAGTTTAGAGAGATCAGATGATAGCCAGAACTAGCCCGGTCCGCCCCCCGCCTCTCTGTCATTGATGATGACGTTACTTCAACATAACGTGTGCCTAATATATTCTTCCTACATGTGCTTACTTAAATTGACATATTTAGACCGTAGAGCAAGTAGGTAAGAAATTTAAGATAGCCTACATGAAGACTCAATTGGTAAAAGGGGTCCTGCGTGTAAGTTGTGACGGCATTCATGAATACAGAATCGTTGGTTTCAGAAAGTGACCGTCGGGCTGCTGCTGCACTACACTACACTACACAACTGCTGAGTTCCTACGGGATAAATCCACATTCCACATCTGCAGCGCCAATAATTGCAGTGGACAGACAGACAGACAGACAGACAGACAGACACCTTGGGGGTTAGTAAGTATGTAGATAGATGACAGTGATGGAGGTATGTTTAGTCGCCTTTGAACTGTGATGAATCCAGCCGCCCCCACGAGTGAAGATTTACGTATGTACATCGCCATTTGGACCCGAGTAATTCGTCATTTTCGTTTCGTTTCGTTTCAAGACGCGAAAGAGATCTTCTCCAAGGTTAGTGCTACATAGGCAGTAGGCAGGCGCTGGGCAGGGCATTGCTCTTTTGATTGGGCAACTTATCTGCATGAAGATGGATAGATTGCATACCCTATTTTACGAGGTGCAGTAGCAGAGTAGAGCTCTAGGTAGTAGTTAGGTATGCAGTTGATATATCACAAGCCAAGCCAATCGTCTTTTCCCGCTGTTCGAAGCCAGACGAGGGGAAATACAATTGTTGTTGATGTTGATGGAGTGGGGTCTGTCTGTTCTCAACTAAGGGGGTTATTCAACAATTGAGCGATGTTGTTTCACGTGTCTTAACCATGTATAAATTGGACCAGCCACACCTGTTCCTTGTCTGCTATTATTATACGTACTATTCACTCACGAGCCTTTCCATTTCCCTCCTGATTATCAGATGTTATAATCATATGTTGTCAAAATAATAAGGACGAACTCGCATATCCTATCGAATGATGAATTAAAGACATCAATTAATTAGTTAAGCTACAGGGCCTTGTGAAACAATCTTAGAGGATTGCTATACACGTCGATGCTTGAATAATTGTTAGCCGAAACGTTAGCTGGTACGGGATGGCTACCGATAGGCAGTATATATGATCGACTCTGGGATTATTATCTCGATACTTGCAATTGCTTGCTTTTATATGGCATTTTAAAGTATATAAACAGTTTCGAAAGCATTATGCAAACCTTGGCTAAAGGTTTCCAAGAAGTAATTCTGACGGTTTCGGCTTACATTATTTTAAGCATTAGAGTGTATACCCGCAGGAAAGTCTCAGATTAGGTTGATCCGATAGCTATATCTATCTACATCTAAACGGTTCATGGTTATGCCATGCGAACATATACCTAGCAAATTAATGGTTTATGAACCATGGGCTGGTCCTAGCACAGTGATTGGATGGTATGCACCGGATATCCGGGAATCTTCCCATAGCTCCCGGATGACATCGATCGTCCTAAGAACGTGGCCGGCAGAAGCGGGAGCTGGCACTCAAGCGTACAATGCATGCATGTCACTAGTTAATGAGTTAACGCCCCTAATTCTGAAACATACCTTATGTACGTACCTGACATCGGCCTCGTATCCAACCAGGAGATGAAATTCACATATCGAGTGTTGGAGAAGTGGCACGCCCCTTTTCACGTCTGCTATAACAAATAATAGGAATTGAGTTACTGCAATCAATAATGGGTATATATACTTATGCTATGTAACTCTACGGGACTCTAGGACTAACCAACAACGTTGTAGTAAGTCCTATCCTAACGTACCTAAGTATGTATGCATGAATGAAGAGGAGACAATCGAATCGATGATGATGATTTCGTTCCCGGAACACCTGAAAAAACACGCCCCGCACCCCGCATATCAACCGCGACTTTGATATACGGCCCCTCTCCGTCTAGTTCTTCCTAGTCTACCTAGTTTAGTTGAAGACGTATCCGACTCCTTTCTTCACGTGACCAAAGAAGCCCTTGACGGGAGCTTTCTCGATGTCGTCCTTGTAGAACCGGCGCCCGTCGTCCAGGTCGACGGTGTCGAGGTCTACGTACCACCGTCCGCGGTAGACGATGCGAGCACCGAGCCACAGGATCACGATCAGGATGACCGAGACGTAGTTCGCGAAGAAGTTCTCGGCAGATGGCTCCGCATCCATCGGCCAGACCGCCAGGTAGAATTGGACGATGATGAGCAGGATGCAGAGAACCAGGCCGTACCAGGCTCCGTACGGGTATCTATAGCGGGACTGAATTAGTACTTGTACTGAACTGAACTGTCGAGGTGAAATTGAGGAATGACACCAAAAAGGGACCAAAGTCGTTCCTATTCAGCAGTGACCAGAGTAGGTGCTATGGGTTGCCATTACATAGGAGAGAAAAAACATAATTAACATTTAGGACAACTTACAGCCAACTCTTCCAGGGGAGCTCCTCTTCTGTGCGACCCTGCCTTTTCCAGGCGGTTCGCATCCGAATGTGGGAGAGGCAGATCATACCCCAACCGAAGAGGGTGAACAGGGAAGTCAAGTTCGAGAACCAGCCGAAGACGTCGGAACCGCTCTCGCTCACATTCAGGTACGCGAGACCACCGCCCAGGATGAAGGTCGGGATCAGACCGTACCAGGGGCGGCCGGTCTTGTCGGCCTTGAGGAACTGCTTGGGCGCCATGCCGAGGGCGGCCAGCCCCATGGTAGTGCGCGAGCCGCCGTAGCCCGAGATGGTGCCCGTGGACACGACCGAGATCAGGATGACGGCGTTCATCATGTGGGCGAGGGGCTGGACGCCGCCGTCGCGGTAGGCGATGACGAAGGGCGAGGCGTTGGTGCCCGAGCCGCCGAAGAGGTCCGGGTGGTTCGGGCTGACGTTGATGGTGATCATGAGGGAGCCGACGAGGTAGAAGAGCGCGAGGCGCAGCCAGATGGACCCGACGGCGCGGGGCACCGACTTCTTGGGGTTGGCGGTCTCGGCGGCCACCAGGCCGCAGTTCTCGGACCCCGACATGGCGAAGATGCACGTCGGCATGACGGACAGGAAGCCGCGGAAGCCGTTGGTGAAGGGCATCTCGCGCCAGTACCGGAACCCGACGGGCTCGTAGCTGCCCCCGCCGGCCGAGAGCACGATCATAGAGATAATGACGACGAAGATCCACCCGAACTTGATAGACGAGCAGATGACCTCGATCTCGCCGAAGAGCGACACGGCGCCCACGTTGACCAGGATGATCACGGCCCACCAGATGGTGATCCAAGCCGCGATCGGCACCGCTGTCGTCCAGAAGCTGATCACCGTGTTGGCGGCTGACAGCTCGTTCGCGATCGTGATGCAGTACGAGAACCAGTAGGACCAGCCGAGGGCGAAGCCGGCGGCAGGATCGACAAATTTACCTGTTTTACGAAGCAGAATTGGAGTTTTAGTTTGGGCGCAAGTCAAAAGGGGGATTATTTTAAAAATCACTCCAATAGAGCCGATATGTGCATATATATATACTTAACTGCATGAAGCCCCCAGAACACCGTACACAATACAACATAACGAATGGGATTATACTAACCAGACCATTGCACAAAAGCGGACGGCAGAGGGTACATGCACGCCATTTCGCCGATGGAGTGACTGACGCACCAAATCATAGAACCAGCGAGGACGTAACCGAGGAAGATACCAGCCGGACCACCGTTGTGGAGAGACGTGCCGCTTCCGAGCCACAGACCCATTCCGATGGACGAACCGAGGGCGATCATCGTGACGTGACGGGTGCTGAGGAGGCGCTTGAGCTCGGTGTCGGCGCCATGGTCTCCGACGTAGACGACGTCGCCGGTGATAGAGTTGCGCTTCTCATAGACATCGGGGACGTCGCTGCTAGCGACGTCCGGTGAGGTGCCTTTGTGATCCATTATCTTTTACCGCACCGTTGTGTCGTGTGGTGTCGTATCGTATCCTCCTTAGGGTGTGTCGGGGGGACGAGGTAGCTACAGTAGAAGGGAAAAGAAGAGGGGATAGGAAGGGGATTATAAGAATGGGTGCAGGGTTGATAACACCCTTATTATACTTACATATGCTTAACTACCTAGGTGCCAAAGGTGGACTATCAATGGTTCGGTTCCGTGAATCACCTGAATGAGAACCTTGGGATAGGTATTGTACAATAGGTACTATGTAGGTATGCACGCTGATAGGGCAGGCACAATATGTATGCAGTACATAGTAACATGTATAATACAACCCTTTGCACCACAGGGCAGACAGGCAGGAGCGAGATACATGCCACACACACACGTAAGTACGAAGGTTCGCATGTACACATGGCGTGAAACATCCAGCCAATGCTATCCGTATCTACTCTACGTCGTTCCTGTCGCACCACGCAAGCACACACGAACGTTCAGTACTAACTAGTAGAGTAGCTAAAAAAAGAGAGGATTGATTAGGTGGATAATTGTTGTTGTTCTAGGTTAGGTTACAGGTGGTCCACAGCCCACTTCAAATACCGCATACAGTGCCTTGCACTTGCCATCTCCCGTACCTGCCCAATAAGACCCTTACATACAAGTGACCACCGGGCACCTTTTACTTTTCAGCTTTTCATCACGTTTTTAACGATAACCTCATCGTAACTAATCTATTCGAATCTTGCTCTTTTAACTTATTTGCTTAGCTCGAAATTCTAACCAAAAGTAATAGTTCTTTAAGCTTATATAAGCCCTTTAATATAATAACGTCGATATTTTAAGTAATCTTTAAAACGTATTATTAACGCTTATCGTTATAAGTTTTTTCGAAATTAAATAAATAAATATTAATAAATTAAATAAAAATTATATATAATATTTTTTAAAATAAAAATAATAATAATAATAATTTTTTAAAAATAATTAATAATTTTTAAAAACGTTAATTTAAAAAATTATTAAAATAAATTAACGTTTAATAAAATAAATTAATAACGTTTTTTAAAAATAAATAAACGATTTTTAAAAATAATTTTTTAAAATAATAATATAAATCGTTATTAAAAACTTAATAATTTAAAAAATATAAATTTTTAAAAATAATATAAATTATTAATAAATAACTTTTAATATAAATAATTTATTATTTAAAATAATAAAAAATAACGATTTTTAAAAAATTATTAAATTATTAATAATAATTTAAATAATTAAAAATTATTATTAAAAATTTAATTATTAATAACGTAAATAATAATTAATAATTAATAAAAAAAGTTTTTTTTTAAAAAAACTTAATAATAAAAATAATTTATTATTAATTAACGTTTTTTAAAAGTTAATAATTATTAAACGATAATAACGAAATAAATAATTAAATATTATAAAAAATAATAATTATTAAAAAAAATAAAAATTTTAATAATAATATAAATTTATAAATAATTAAACGATTACTTTTTAACCGAAAACATTAAAAAGAAAAATTAAATTAAGTAAATAATTATTATTGTTCTAAGTTAAGTTACAGGTAGTCCACAACCCACTTCAAATACCGCATACAGTGCCTCGCACTTGCCATCTCCCGTACCTGCCCAACAGCTAAAACCTTCAGCTCCAGTCTGTTATCATCAACCCTCCGCATCATACCAAGCCTGCAGGGGAAAGACTTTCATGGAAGTTACACCGAGCAATATCGATGCCACTGCATGGGGGGGCACGAGCGGCATCTTATCGGCTCCTACACTAATAAAAGCAATCGTTGTTGTTGGTCTAAGCCATGGATTACTTACTGCATACGAAGTACAATACAGTTTAAATTGTTATATTGCGGAGACGACGGGCTTGAGACAGGGCATGTGTACATTTTTAGGATAACCTAGTTACCTACTACGTCTTGCTGTTCCTATTGACTTTGCTAGGTGGGTGGGTATAGTCGAAAGTCACCTCAATGGCGTAAAGAGAGCCTCACGAGGGTTTGATAAGAGACATTCATTTAGGTTAACACTACTCTAACTATGTATGTCTCCCTCATCGTCCTCCCTCCTCCACAACCTTAAGGGTCTCGAAGAATGAAGATCCATCATAGCGTGGGATCGCATGGCCTGAAGACAAGCATCAGCAACATCCAGTGGATATCAAGATATCTCGGGTAGGGGTGCCCCCCTGCACGTCCGGGCGGGCCAAGATACCGTTTCCATAGCTATCTTGGCGGGAGAGATAAGCATCCGACCAATTATAGTCTATCCACTCCCATTCCACCTCGTTGGTAAAACCCAACTTCGATCCAGATTCTAGTAGCTCTTCCATGCCGCGCTAGTGCTGGACTATCTGACTAACTTATGTATGATATGATCTCGGTCGCCATCTTCTTCTTAACCAAACTCTAACTCCATACGCAATCTGCTACAGACAGTCGCATATCTTACGCATTTCATATATCCAGGGGGGCCTTCGAGCCACTCGGAGAGCCCGCACGCATACACTACACTAATTAGATACTATACTAACTACTATTTCGTAGCATTTCAATCATCCCTCGCTTGCTGTCTGTCTGTCTGTCTGCATGTCTGCATGTCTCTCTTGTCTGTCTCTCTCGTGCAAGAACGCGTGGCGGGCATAGCCAGATGGAGAAGGTTGCTTATCGTCCGTCTCCAAAAGCCCTGGCGAATAAACGCTTGGCCTTTGGCAATGTGTATGTACCTAGTCGATAAGGATTCGATGTAACCATCCTTGCTGCCGCTTTGTTCAGCTCGTGGCTGTCAGCCCGTCAAGTCTGGCTCGCCTCATAATACCATTTCCTATCAGGTGGAACTGATATTCTATCAGTGTGTAGGTACGTACATATGCCCGGATTGAGATGTTGAGTGATACGAGAAATCAGGTTTGTCTGCTTTGAATAACCAGATCTGAAATTTCTACCCGTCTTGGACGGATGATCTTCCGCACTATTCATCTAGTCGTTGCTTGTTGTCATACTCTACCAATTAGCGAAATTATGGTGATGTCGCACGAATCTTAAGTACTACATCCTCAATGGGCGACCCTTCTTCCCTTACAGAAAGCGGACCGATAGCGCGGTGGGGTGTGTCTCTCTATATTCCTTCTCATTGATTGTTACACACACCAAAACTATCGCAGTGAATGCACCTTATCATTTTGTATAAATAGGAGATCACGCGGCCTATGGTTTTCAGAAATTGTGACGGCGGCTGCAAACCAAAATATGACACTTAATTCGCAGAGCACTGTAGAAGTTTGGATACGATAGCAACAAACCAGTTACCCAGAGGCATCTCAACTGATTTTCATAAGTTCAGAGTAAAAAAGCAGTTTTAGTTGTAATAGTCGTAATACAGAACCAATTAACCGAGCTCTTGATCTATCTGCATTGTCCCTCGGTTCGCGCGGTTAACCGGGCCCGATGCCAAACCCACCCCAATCGTCGAGGTGGTGGTGGTGATAAGCATCTAGACCAATTCTCCATAAGCTTTTGCTAAGCTCATATACATAACGTAGGGCAGAATCAGAGATGGGGTTTTTACCCTTTCTTTCCATATGCGCCGAGGTCTTGGTATAATAGATGAAAGCTAACATATAGTGAACCGTAGCAATTGCAAGATTCGAGCTGAGGCTGTCTGTCGCTTTCCCTTTCATCTCACCGAGCAAACAATCGGCAATTCCCGTAGCAGCGCGCGCGATATGATCAACCAACCTATAGGCTTTCCAGTCCACTACCTAGGTCGGAGCAATTACAGGGTGGTAATTAGCTACTTATGCGAAACCTCACAGACTCGCTTTCCTACTGCAGAAGTCAATGCAAGAATAGATGTAAACATAAACCATCTACAGATGGCATTGCAAGATTCATGCTCTCAATTGCTACTTATATAATCAGCTAATAGCGATGAGTGAAACCTCATTGACGAGATGCGATTATCACTTCGATCCGCCAAGCAATAGGGAACACAGAAATCCACCTTTGGTAAAGGTTAGGCATACTGTATTGGCCAGAACTGTCGCCAAGACGGAACTGTGCTGTGTTTGACGGGGAAGCAGATGTGCGTACGAAGTATTGTACAACCAACCCTTCATATGTACTCAGTACTCTCCGTGGGCGTGTGGCAGATAACTAGATACTGTCCAATCACGGCACACACGGATAGTCAGAGTCTCGGGACGGACGAACGTACCATCCGTAAGACAGCATCCGGGTTTGCGCAGATGCAGGTCGTATTCAAGAGAGAGGGATCATCCATCTACGACTCTACGGCTGCTCCCGAGGTTCCCGAATATTCTTTCTTCTTTTTTCTGTTCTTTTTCGAACGCACGAGCAGGCAGCCCTGTGGATATGATACGTAGATGGGCAAATCGCAAGGCTTCCTCGTCGCAGTTCAGTCACGCAGGGATACATAGGTAACATTCATTTCATAGGGTTATTAGTTAGAGCCATGTATGTAGTTCTGATACCTACCACTTTTGTAGGTACCTAATATAATTCTCAGCTACCTACCCATGTAAGCTGTGTGTATACCTAATGCAAGGCAAGGAACCTACACGTGCTGTGCGTGAGCGTAAGCAGAACCTTCGCTGCATATTAGTTCGTATTGTATTACCACCGCCCGCATTATCGAGACAACATCCCCTGTCGATGAAGCGCCACAGCGCTTGACATCGAATCCGATGCTACTCCTTTTGTCCCGTGACGAGCGGGCGGCCGCATTAACAGAGCCGCGGTAGAACCGAATAAGGTCGAGACAGTGACACGAAGAATTTACTCTCCAACCACCCTTTGCGGCTGACGAGCTAGCAGGCTAGTACGTACATGCGATGACCAGCCAATTAGCGAGCGGTATAAATACCGAGAGAACCCTTATGCCGATTCTAGAATGGAAAGATGACCGGAGGAAATGTCTGACGAACGTTTTCGTGCTCGCTACAAAATACATGTAGAGAGGGAACATAAAATGAGCCGCACGATGAAGATTCACCTGTCTGTCAAAACCGTGGAGTTCTTATCTAGGTAAGCAGCTGACACATTGATGGGAAATCTTTTCCTTCTGATAACCACCGTTCAATGCAAATAATCGGCATTATACTTATTTAGTATAGACAGATACGATACCATCAACTAATTCGCAAGTAATGATACGCTTTAAGTTCTATAATGGTTCATCAGGCTTCGAAATCACCTGCCAGCCCTTTCCTGCGTCACTCGCTCGTACTATTGGTACCAAGCTACTAGGGTGGTACTCAGATCCGAGGAGGGAGGCATGCGCATTCCGCGATCTAGGTAGAAAAGGGGGACGCCGAAGCCCTACCAGGAGATTCTTTCAGCCTCTTACTTATACTGACCACTTCAACTAGTCCCAGGACCCTTTTAACCGCACAATGATCCACTCCTGAGGGTTGTCGTCTCAATAAGCTCTATTTTTTACGTAATGAACACCCCTTGATAGTGTGGGGCGCCGTTCACAATGCAGGGGTTTGCTTGCGATGCCGGTAGGGCTAGTTTCCCTATATCTAGCTGGCCGGGACGAAGTTATCCTGACTTTTGGTAACGTATAACCTGCTTCATTCGATGATCCTTAAAGACTTTTCGTTACATGATCCGCACCTCAATGGATCTCGAAGCCCAACAACGTACATATCTCAGAATTGTGGAGATCATGCTTCTCAAGAGGCGCTTAAAAGCCAGCACTTCAACCTAAAGGGGTCTATTCATCTGATCGTTGCTGAAATACTCCTATTTAACACGCGTGAACAACATTCTTGATCTCTTAGCAGTCTCTGTGTTGCACGGGTTAATCTGCTCCGTACGCATCAGTGACATGTGGGCGTGCTGAGAACAAGTAACCCCATAAATAGACCGGACAGCTCATGGCCGTATTCATCAACATCGCTAATTCCTAGGATGAGCTATGGCACCTGAACTATTCGGCATAATGATCATGCTGATGTGTGGAATAACAAGTATAGAAGAGGACTAATCAAGCAGTACCAGAGAATCTTTGCGGTATATTCGATGTAGATGTATGCAATGATAGACTACCTAGACAACTAGCGTTGAGTAAAATAGCATCTACAAAGAAAGCAGGTAAGTATTGAAACAATATATGGATACATCGATAATAGTCGACTACTGGCGTGATGAGGAAGTATCTATAAAGTATCTATAATACCTGCAAACACTGTATATCGCCACAAAATGAACGTCACGGACGGCACTACAGTGCCAAGTAGCTTCTAGTTCCTAGTCTACGCTAATAAATAGTCCAATAGAATAGTTATATCTTGGCATCAACTGGTATTCAAGAAGAACGATCGTATTAGTCTAGAGCTATCTATACCTGAACAAAGCCAGGATGGGTTGGTCTGAAAACGCGATGTTCCGCCTCTTTCAAGACTGCCATCATCTTCGAGGGCAGTTCCCATTCAAACTGCGCCGGATCACCACCACCACCACCACCATCATCATCTTGTAATTTCTCAGGTCCGAAATCCATCAGCCAGCGATTATGACTCCAGAGCGAATCACCCAAAGGCCCGCTGCTAACGTCATTCCAGTCCGTGTCGCGGAGGGGCTCCCCGACGCTGGCGTAGAACAGATACGCATTTCCGGGGAACTCGCAGCAGAAGTTCCGCAGCGCCGGCATGCGGACGACGGCGCGCGCCATCGCCGTCATGAAGGGGAAGAGCGTGGCCGGGTTCGGAGACCCGACGTTATCCTGCCAGGGAAACATCTCGGTGTTGGGGGCGGAGTTGAAGTAGCGCCCTCCGGTGGGCGTCATATTGGAAACGGAGAGCTTCAGGTGTTCGAGCGAACGCCAGGCGAGGTTCCCGCCGTTAACCTCATCGTCCAAACCGAATACCTGGGGCGAAAGGATGAAATTTCCCTCCAGAAATAGTTCTTTGAGACTCGGTAGTTTGGAGACGCGATTCAACGCTAGGCTGAGGTCATCCTTCTCTCCGGGCTTCACGAATTGTTGTATGGGAAAGTCCGGGGGTATCTTGGATGGCTCGGATTCGAGAAGAACTATACGCAGGGAAACAAGGTGGGCGAAGCTAGTGGATTGCAACGTGGAAGCCAGGGTTGCTCTTAAATTCGTTCTCAGATCTTCGGACCCGGGATTGTAAAGAGCCCCTACGGAGTGCCAACAGCAAGTCTCGACGCAGGGTAGAGCTTTGGACAGGATGCTTAGGACGCTCTCGTGGACGTGATGATGACTCTCCTCGGTGTGGGTGAATCCCTTAACCCAGGAGAGCGGTGGAAGCACCTGAAGATCGACAAACTCGATCGGCAAGCTTTGGAATCGGAGATGTGTTGCAGCCAGGTTGAAGGGTGCCAAGATTGGTTCGAACGTGATCACCAGGTGTAAGGATAGCGCTTGTTCGAGACCGGCGGTGGAGGCTTCGTCCCATTCCTGCAATCGAGAAAACAAGGCCTGGATGGCTCTGGTGTAGGCGGTGTTGTTGATAGCTACCTCGTGACCATGGAGACTTTGGGTAGATAGAGACCTCACATAGTCTACACTAGTGTACATATTGTTGGTTTGTGGAAAGGGGAGGCCGGTCTTCAAAGTGAGAGTTCGAAGTAAGGAGCGCCGGCGCCGGTCAGAAAAGGCGGCGTCGAAATCCTTCAATGAGTCGTCCGTGTTGCTAACATGGATCGAGGCGAAAGTTTTGAATTCAATCACGTGCTGGAACAGTTGTGAGACCGTGCCATATGGTGCAAGGGGCTTAGGGAGCTGCCATAGGATCTTCTGCAGGATCTCCAAAGGAACACTGTCCATTTTTGCGAGTTGTGTGCTTTTGCGTAGAGACTTGGTAAGATAGATGCGAGAAGTATCATAGGATTGGTATCGTGTTGCTTATGATAGTGGAGACGCTCTAAGAATGACACATTCACTGATTTAGGACACTGCAATATTCAGTTAAAAAAAAGGGTATATTGCAAAAGTCCAGCGTCATAAGCGATCGTGAATATCACCATATGATATTAAACGTCCCCACACCAGCTAGGCAGTAGTCAGGTCTCGGAGATTAATACAATCTCCGATGCGGGGTCTGGGGTTCTATATAAGGATCGAATAACTATGTTCTCTCTCTAGACTATAGGCTTTTACCTGTTCGGAATTATTCCGGTGTTTCCTCTTCAGTCTGATTGTTAATATTTCAGACGGGAGCCCTTATGAAAAGCTTAATCAACAAGAAGCAAGTAACCAGCGTAATTACCTAAGCACACTTCGATATATCAGAAGAGGTCATAACCGTTCGAGTTCATAGGGTTATTTGCCTTGATATTAGGTATTGCCATTTTTTCACCTCCTGTATAGGGGTTTGGGATACTGCGTTTCCCCCCTTACTCGATTCATTGTCGTGTCAGTTATCATTCAGACCAAGGTGTGTACCCCAACAACTCTCCATCCCTCAACACAAGGCCATAACTAATCATTAGTCTTTGATTATGTTCTATTATTTATAATTTTCAGCGCCGAGAAAGCCATAGACGCCATCTTTTTAATCCATATCTTTGGGTTTATATCCCTGAGCGTACAAGCCTGTTGCATCTAGCTCCACTGGTGGATAGACGTCGAGTTCCACCACCATATTACTATTATCGAGTTCTGCACGTGTTGAATTCCCATCTAACTCTGGCCGCCATTTGTAAAGAATATCTCCCTGGGTTCCTTCCAGTTCATGCTCGTGGCCGTGGAAATGTTTATCGTTGCCTTGCGCGTCCTGGTAGTCGCTGATCCTTGTCCTCTCTCTGTTCTTGTTGCGGTGCCGCCTCACTAGGAAGAACCCGAGTCCGAGGAGCAAAGCAGCCCCTAGGATGGACCCGACGATGGCGCCAATCAGTCCGTTTTTCGATGGGCCTGATGTATCCTCTTCGTCTGCAGGGACTTCTTGGTCTGCACCCGCGCTTGTAGGGCTTAATGTGATTTTGGTATGAGCAGTTTCCGAGCTAGCCGAGCTGGTAGAACTTGTAGGTTCCAGGGAACTCGTTGACCATGTTTGGCCAGAAAGAAATACTCCCACTGCATAGACACTGAGCACGATGTCGCTCACGGGAATGGTGGACGTCACCAGCATTCCGGTCCCATCTGCTGGGCGCACTGCGGCAGTGAGGCCTTCACTTCGACCCGGA
The DNA here is from genome assembly GCA_022661535.1 of Eutypa lata. Classification (NCBI taxonomy): domain Eukaryota; kingdom Fungi; phylum Ascomycota; class Sordariomycetes; order Xylariales; family Diatrypaceae; genus Eutypa; species Eutypa lata. The sequence continues at coordinate 4,387,423 of JAKULF010000004.1, read as the reverse complement.
CCGAAAGTAATTGTGGCGGGCTCAACATCGCACTGGAAGGTTGTAGTAATGAATGACCCTTCTGTCATCAATCCACCACAGTATAGTGGATATCCCACCCAACTTAAGGAGCTGTTCTGTGATATCAGCTTCAAGGTCTGACTAGTAAGACCAGGTGCCCGAGAGCCCTACCTACCTAGGACAGCACCAAACACCATTTGGTGAAATGGCACTAGCAGCAGTTGTCATGCCATGGGGGCAAATGAGTCCAGGTGAATACGTGTAGAATACTTCGCTCTCCGACCTTGTTTCCGGATAACATGACTGCCTTATGTCGATGGTCGTTGGATCAGAAAGGCAATAACGCGCCTGGTTCTGGTAGATGTTCCCGACGCATGTGACTCCGTCGGTACAGTCCCGAAGATATACATCGGTACAGCCGGGATCTGGCGTGAACGTGGTGGTTAGTGCGAGAACACTCGTTGTAGTAGCCATAGTTTGGTTATCGTCGGGGCGCTTGTATTAACGGCCTTTCCTGAACGCGTGGAGGGGATTGCATTGTAAGTCTAAGTCGTCAAGCGCCATACAGTGGAAGATCAAGACAGTTTGAAAGTGCACCATTGGGACGCGACGAGAGTAAAAAAACTACGACCATGCAAGCGGGAGGCGCAGAATAAGGGGCGTTTTGGCAACCTTAAACTCTTGTCGGGTTTTGCCTATATGAAGCTTTCCCATCCAGGCAGCTCTGGTAGTTCAGTTTTTTAATGTCATTTGTTGTTCTGTTTATCCACTTTCTAAATGAGGGTTGATCTGCAGTCTACGCATTAGGTTCAGGCTTTGTTTGGAAGGTGGATAGGCTCAAAAGTAAGCCCAATCCTACTTGAAGCTTCAGGGGTATTTACAGCTCCCCACATGAATCTGGATTTCGACGTGCGACTCTATCATTTGCTGAGCTGTCTCACTATGCCTAATACATATTTGGTGCTTATTCGTGCTCATAAGTCGGTGGTACGCTATTTATATAGTCATGCGCTGCCTACTTACATGTATCTTTCTTCTCCGGGCTGATCTTTAAGAGCTATTAAGGAAGGCGCTTATAAGTTCCAATCCTTCGGCTACGGGTCCCGGTGATTTAAAACCTACCAACAAAACGTTTTAATCAAGACAGGGTTGGGATTATGTTAGAGCTCTGGAGCTTTGGGTATAAACCGAACGGCCTAGGGAAAGTTGGCTAGGGTAATTATGGCCTAAACTACGAAATCGCGTCATGCGGCCGCTTCTCTGAAGAGACACGAACAACCAGACGAGTATCACGGAAGCAACCTTAGCTCATATGTCACATCACGTCCGAGGTCCTGGAGCTAGACAAGTTAATCCTATTGCTTAACATTAATGCAAGGCTATTATGTCGATAACTGATGCCTACATAGTTAACAACAAGTGCCTAATAGATGGGCAAATGGTCGATGCAGGAACTTCATAGTTATTGTACAAAATATTGGATGCATGTTTGCACTGAGGTTTTAGGTAGAACAAACATATAATGATGGCGTCTTGATCTAGCTCTTTCCTTAGGACTGTTCAAACCGCTTATTTGGAATTCAATGCTGCTAGCTCGACGACATGACTTGCAGCAAGAACTGCACATGTTCATACTAATTGACGTGTTGCTGCCTCAAAAGACCCCAGCTTTGCGTCCGCCTCTATAAGAATAACCGTGGAATGTGGAAGGCACAGACGCTGGCTTTTTAATCCGCATACTAAGATGTGTCACTACCCCGTACCTAATTATCTCTTCTTCCACTGCCACTTCCACTCCTGTAGCCTCCCAACTTCATCCCATCCTTCTACCCACGTCTTGAACAATACAATAATCCTCTCAGCATCCCCTCAGGTGTGATTTGAAGTGTTACTCAAAAGGCTGGTATTCTAGCAGTCTAGATACTACTCCCTCCTGTCAACAGCGCTTTCTGGATGACCTATTTTCATAAGAATACGTTGAAACAAGCAGTCATCCGAAGTAGGACCTACTTTACGGTGTATTGAAACAGGGCTCAGTTTCTGAGCACAAACATACAGCCTAGCTGAGGGTGTCACCGGCATCTTGTCGAGCTTTGTATGCAGATTCCCAGACTCACAAGTCATCGGAGCAGTGCACTTTCCACTCCTTCCCGCTCCTGATCATGGCTGCAGTGGTGAATTCTAGGTGTTTCTAGTCTTGAAATACCACTCCATTACGTTACTTACCCGTAGCAGCATCTCTCAATGCAACATAACCACTTCACCAAGTCTCTTCAGACAGTACCTTCTTTGAGCAAGGATTGCCTCAGAACTACACCTCCCTTGACATACTAACTACCACGCGCGCGTGGAGCTTCCCTAATAACCTGATAACTTTTATACCCGCATTAGCAGACCAATAACAGACAATCCCTCTCCAGATGCGGAGAAGAGGGAAGGAACCTGGTGCGTGAGATTCTTACTTTCCTGTTTCACTAACAGCTGAAATTCTTAGAGACGCAGATATTAACTAACAAAAAGGCATTAACCAGTCACACCCGACTATTACTTACCACGCATCGTCTGTTAGCTACATAAACTACACGCTTCGAAGAGTGTTCAAATCCCAAGATCACGGAATCAACATGACCACGACAAGAACAAGCGTCTAATCAACATAACTTGTCAGGGATACAAAATCCAGCAACCAAAGATTGGCCAGAAAACACTATTACTGGACTCGCATGGCAGTGACTGCTGACACAGCCGTGAATACCAACACAGCAGTGAATATGATCATCGAATTTGGAGACAACTAGTTTTGTCCTATCAAGTTGAACTAACTGCAACACGTCCTTGGGGAACGTGTGGTTCTTCGAATTCATCTCCTGCTCCACGGCTCCCCAGTAGCCCTTCTTCACCCTGCCGAATTGCCCTTCTCGTTGGGTTCTGCCTTGTCCGCAATCGCAAGAAGCAGATACATACATATGGTCTTCTGACAATTGTAGTCCACAGGCATCTAGTCGCTCTGGACTAGCCTCCGCCATGGTATAGGCTCTTCCCTCTACCATAACTGCCATAGTCACGAACAAATCTTGTGGGAATGTTCTGCACTAAGAATGGAAGATGATTCTAAAGTGTACACTTTCCTCAACCCCCCCAACCACCACCACCTGATTGGCTGCTTTCTCTGCATGGGTGTTCGCGGCTGTACCACAGAAGCCTTTTACTCGCCACTTGAGGATAGTGGGAAGACGAGACACTGTCTCCGCAGACTTGTCTTCAGATGGTTTCTTTGCTGCGAGCAAGATAAGACTGGTCCGGTGACCCGATCGTACGCCGTGGTCCGTCGACCTCGAACGTGGATGTATTCCTCTCGTTCGACATCCTGCCTCGATCAGGCTGACGATTTGTCGCAATCAGAAGTGGTCAGGGACCCCGGATACCCAACCATGGTCTTTTTGCCCTTTCTGAAATTCGGATCACGATCCCAATTAACAGGCAAGATCCCGCAGGTTCACGCCACTGGATGACCGGTGAAATGGGATCGCAGGACAGAGTCCCGTTACCGTGTTGCCGGTCTCCAATCAACGAACATCACTGCGCTTGGCCTCTGCATCTATAAAACCCCCACGACTTTGGCGGGTTCCGATGTCTCGCCCGCCATCCCAACGCTACCACAGCGAATCTGACCACTGGGTTTGAAGCCGTTGAGCTGTAGGTGGCTGTTCAGGTACCTACCAGCTTTCTCTCGGTCTTAAAGACCTGCCCACAGGTATTCCTAAGGTTAATCTAAAATGACTGCACTGGATGACCTGGCCCTCTGCGTGGCGTTGCTGTCTCCCTCGGCCACCCGTGAATGTGATGCCACAAATGCAGTAGCAGAAACCGTGGTGTTGGACGTCTTGGTCTCTCTCTTGCCATGGGGATTCCCCGGATTATCAGAGCTGCAAGTGCGCAGTATGGACGTCTCCATTGCTACCGAGGCTGACAACGCTGGTTGGCTGTAGATGATCCCTTGGGATGTTTAAGGATAAAGCATGGGAATTGGGCCCATGGGGCCCTTGTAGGAGGTTTCCGTACGGACTTTCCTCGATATTCTCCATGTCGTAGTGAGTTCGATAGTGGTGCTCGAAACTCAGGTAGTTTTTTTGCACCTGCGTGCACTCCGAGGATCTGCACTTGACCCCCGGTCCGTCCGTTCTATCCTTCGCTCGCTGCGAACTCGGGTTGTGTGCATTTGTTCGGTGGCTCGATAGAGAGACCACCTGCTTCCCACAGTCGGGGCAAGCGGTTTTCTGGCGGCTGTGGTTCACAGGATCACCGGCTCTTTTGACGAGCTTGGTCTTGGTTTCTTTCGTCGCCATTAGTGTTGAAAAAGCATGAGAGTGTTTAAAAAGCATGGAAGGTTTGAAAAAGCATGGAAGTTTTGAAAAAGCATGGAAGGTTTGAAACAGCTTGGCAGGAGGGCCAGGTTAGGAGGGCCCGGCGGCCACAGTCATCATAGTTCTCCTCGTCCACGTTGGCGCTACTAGCGGAGGAAGGTCCGTCGACCATGTGGCTAGCATCCCTGACCTTCCGGGATTGGCGCAGCGATTGGCGCGATCGACCTCGTGGTTCCATTTACGACGGACCTTGCCTTTTGACTGTTCAGGAAGCATGTAGGCGTTCAAGTGGCGAATAGGTTCAGCCTCGGTTGAAACGGCATGGCCGCAGACGGCACCGTTGTCCATTGAGAAATGGCAGCGCTTGCTACTTATCATTAGCTTCCCCCGTATGCTGCTGTTTGATAAACACACCTGATGAAACCTGGTCACGCAGGCCGCAGAACCGGCCCTTCCCGTTATTCATCGCTGCGAAGTCATACAGTCTACGGAATAAAACATTCCGATGGCATGGATTGCAATGTGGCTGCGGATTCCCGGGCACAGGTGGACTTCCCAATGCCACTTTGGCAGCCTGGCACCAGAGAAATGTATGGGAGAATTGGGAAGTATGAAAAGGGTTCATAAAGCATAAAAGGGGTTGATAAAGCATGGAAGGGATGGTGTGGTTGGGAAGAAGATGTCAGGAGAGAAGTAGTGATGCAGGTGGCACCACTGGGCCCCTGAATGCCTTCAGGCGTTCCTTGGATCTCCAGCGATGAAGATCACCGAATGGCCATTCCTGCCTTCATCATCCCCAGCTCCCAGCTCTTCGCCCAGAGTCCAATCAGGGATGGTACAGAGGTGGGCTGAGCCCTTCCACTGACCACCATAAGGAGGACCACTAGCCTCTTCTTCCCCCTGCCATCTCTCTCCTTTCGGATCCCTTCTATGTTCTCCTTCCTAGGCTCGGTAGCCGTCGGACGGTGCCTTAGTACCGATGATGCGGGTGGCTAAGCTCGACCTAGTAACGAGATGAGTAACATCCTCCAGAGCTATCTCGTCCGTGACGCATAGGTCTCATGATCGCAAGTAGCATCTGGGAATGCTGCTCAGCCATATCTTCGCGGAACTTCTTTGCTCTTGGATGAATAGCTATAGCAAGGACAGGCAAGTCTTCAAGGCAGGCCTTGAGCTCTTTGGCGTGGGATCCAGCTCCCTAAACCTGAATCTCACAGCCATTATTGGCCAGTTTTGGCCTCGAAGGCCTCTTTCCTAACTAGTAGGCGTGACTCAACGACCGGGCGCAAGTCGCCATTGGTTTGCTAGCAGGAGCAGGTTCCTTCTGCTGGGCGGTCGATGGTAGGGTCGGTGGCCATCACTGTGGTGAGTCCACAGTGCTTCAGGACGACTCTGAAAACAAGAACGGCTGTCTGCCGGTGCTCAGGTTTATCCATCTCGCTGAGCTGGTATTAGGCGCCCCAACAGCAGTACAACCCTACAACATCAACAAATCCCCATTACTCCCGACCCCCTGCGCAGGGTGGAAGATCTGCTGGGGATTGTTCTGGTTGACGACATAATTTGTCTCGGTGCCATTCGCATCACCGAACGCATCACCCTCGTCGACTCCTACCTAAACGGTTCTTCGTCCCCTTTACTTTTACCCTTCACCGTTTCCCCAGAAGCGTCTTCTCATGAAGTAACTAACAAATACCAGGCAGAGGAAGATCACCATCACTGGGTAATGAGTCTCGCGACGGTGAGTTCGGGGGACTCTCGCGACCGTGAATACGCGGCTCTCCCGCGACGGTGAGTGCGTGGCACTCTCGCGACCGTGAGTACGCGGCTGTCTCGCTGACTCCTCTTAAACCCGATGGTTATAGATTCATCTAGAAACACGCATACTCGATTCCGAATGTTAGCTCCTCTACGGAGGGATACTCGATACCCTAGGTAGGAACGCGACGGGACTTGGAGTCCTAGAACTGCCAAAGTCGTCGGCGAATGGTGTTGAGCATGGTCGGTCCACGGCGCTGACAGCCAAACAAGAGATCCCATCTATCTGGTCGACCATAGTAATAGCGACGGCTACACTTCTAGTAGGGCTCGTCACTCCCACCGTTACCGTTAGGCAGGCGCTTGTCAAACTCGCGGGGGTATGCGCGGATTTGCTCTCAAGTGAGCGAGCGATGTCGTTTCGGAGGGGCCGGTGCCCCAGATGACATTTATCTCGATCTCGAAAGAGAATTGTTGAGCTGTTAAGGATGTGGGGGAAGCTTGTGCTAACCTTGCTGGAGCTACGCTTTTATAGCTAAAGGTCCTCTTTAACGATGCCACTGCGAGGGATACTAGTAGCCCCCTTGCATGAGCAAGCATTATGCGTTCCTCTAGGGCCGTTGCCCGAGTATCTGTGACGGCAATGTCATATAGGCGAAGACAATAAGGGTGATGACAAAGGAAATTTAACGTCTCTTGAAAAGAGAGCGACAGAGGGAACGCCAGCGGCGGCGTGGGATAACTCAATATCCTTGTGGCCAGCATCAGCAGTGGCGATGGTGCTAGACGCTACTGAATTGGTGTCCTGCTTATACTCGAGGTAGGAAATGAAAAGAGACGGTGGAAACAGTCTCATGACTTGCCCATAGGTAGCCAGGAGTCCAGCGCAAAGTTGACGGCTTCGGCACAATTGTATCCCAGGTTAAAACCTGGACTGGTTGTAGAGTTGGCCAATTTAACTCAATGCAGGTTTTGCGAATCAGAGTCCACGTGAGATGTGTGTTGGGAGAAGGATGGAGAAAGGATGAATCACCTGGACTAGACGGAATAGCCTGAAAGGTTGCTGGTCGCGGTGTTGGCATGGTTGATGGAGGCGCGCTGCTGGCGTTGGTGGTGAGGGTAGTAGGCCTTACCAAAGGCGTATCCTTTTAAAGGGGGACATTTCCGGTTGCCACGCCTCCCCCTGAAAGGGCAACGGAGAATTCATCTTGTAGGTGACATGGGAAAGCCGCAATTTTCGTGGACTGGCTTGTGGCCACGTACGTCTGGTTGACGATTGCGTATGGGCCTACAAGTCCGTGGACTCGGCTGGCGTAGCCCCTGATATGGAATCCAATGAAGCCCGGCGGCTGAGACTCGAACTATATGTGAGACGGATAATTTTCAAGCCCAAATTTATGTTACCGCCTCCAAAGATGCTAGGCTATTCGAGGCTGGGGGCAACCCGTTTGCTGGTGAGTTGAAGACGATCCGGGTACTGGCTAGGACAATGACGTGTCCCTTCCTTTCAGCTAGAAGGCGGCTGTTCATCCGATATATGGGAGTTGGTTCACTGATGCTGCTTGCTCTTGCAAGGCCTCTACTTCTGCGAGATGAAGTGGCCTTCGATACACTCTGTGGGGTGATCGCGACTTTCCTAGAGGTAGATGTCGCTGTGGGGCTAAATAGTAAGATGGGAAGACTCCCTGTGGTCTGGTTTCGAGTTCCCAGCACTAGCTTGAACAGGAGCGAGTGTTCTTGCTTGGATCCCTGTTGAAGATTAACACCAAGTTTGCCTAGATGCGTTGGCACGTCGGGGGAAAGCAGGCTAATATTTACCTAGAGCCATATGCCCAGCAGCCACCGAACCGCTCGCTCTCCTGGTACTTGGAGGGGGATTTCCATTGGTGCCTCGTCTCAGCTAAGGGCCGTTGCACCACCAAGGGTTGGTGGCGAGCACCTCCTTTGAGAGTCTGATGGAGGCGTTTCCCGGAAGGCTGAGGGGCGCCCAGGGGTTTCCCCACACCCCTGTTCGGATCGCCTCGTTGATTGATGCTTGGTCTTGTTCGATTCTCTCCTCCGCCCAAGGCCCAGTGCAAATAGCTCTTGGATGGGATGAGCATAACAGGAATAATGCTTTCAATTCCCTCCTTTACCAGGTTATGTACGCTGTTGTGAGAGGTTAGTTTAGTCTCTAGAGGGGTGTGAGGTAATGGAGTGAAGAACCTACTACAAGGTGATCATTTAGCGGCCCTTGGCTGCATGTTTGGTCTCAACTGGATCTTTGGCAGCAGGCCAGGCCAGGCCAGGCCAGGCCAGACCATAACGGAGCCGAGATCACTCACCTTCCCGCCTGGATCTCATTGATGAGATTAAGCTTCAGCGTTGCCTTTTCCTGCATCTCCGCCAGTTTTGTGGCTGGAAGAGTCGTCGGGGTTGCCGTAAGTGCCGAAGGGAAAGACTTGGCCATGGAGACCCAGGCCAAGTGAGCTCCTAAAATGCCGAAGACCATAGCGGATGAGATGACTTTCGTGGTGTCCTGAGGGTACGTCCACTCCATCATTAGGAAGCCTAACAAATCCCCGTTGACGCACGCAGCGCGGAAGAGATGCATCTCGTAGTGGGTGCAGACTCGGCCGTCGTAGTCCCACAGAAGGGAGTCCAGCCTTTGTGTCCGAATGAAATCGGCACCGGCACCTTCGACATAATAGTGCACTCTTTGGTTTTTCGAGCATCGCTATCCGGCACACTGTAGCCTTCGCTAGGGCATAGCGGGCAAACCAAGGGCTTCCAGACGGTGATTATGGTGGTTTTGATATCAGCCATGGGTAGTGCGATCAGACCGACACATACCCACCTCCGCCACCCTTCCACGCCTACTCCTCCTCCTCCCCATCTCCCTCCTCTACTTCCCTTTCTTATTTTTTATATATTTCTTTTATTTTTTCTTTTCCCTTTTTTTCTTTTTCCTTTTTCCTTTTTCCTTTTTTTATCTTTTTATCTTTTTATTTTTTTATTTTTTTATTTTTTTATTTTTTTATTTTTTTCCTTCTTTCTTTTTCTTTTCTCTGAATTCCTTTCCTGGTACAGACTTCATCTGGGAGGCACCTCTGGCGTCCTCGACTGGAACGGACATCTGTGTTCGTCCCTCCACTGCATTATCTTTTTCCGAATTCTGGCGGGTGATGGGGCAGGTAGTGACACGTAGACAAGCACTTCCAGATAACTACCGGAGTAGAGTTCGGAAATTCCCTTGGGCGGTTGTAGTATGGAGAGCAGTGAGCTTTCCTGTATTGCGTTAGCTGCGAAGTGGAATAGTTGTCCATTACACTCTTACCCAGTGGAGCGTTTTGTCCGAGGTTTCAAAGGTTCCATTGTAGGCGATTGTCTCCAGGAGGCCCCGAATGGCTTTGCCAATCTAGAGCGCCCTGCTGTCGGATGAGTGCTTGACCCTTCTCTTTCGACGAAGAGGCACCTCCATGTTGTTATCCTCGTTACACTGCTTGAGATCTCGTTAGCCGGTGCTGAAGGGGAAGCAGAAAAGGTCTATTACTGAAAGCGCTGACGTAGGAGACGAGTAGTAGCAATCGGAGTTGCAAAACTAGTCATCGTAGTGACAATAGTGATAGTAAAAGCCAAGGGGGGTTTTCGCAATCCCAGAGCTTCGAGGTGGTGTCGTTACAAGACGCAATTGATCGTGCCTTCGAAGGACTTATGGCGCAAAGGGACGAATGTGTTTTTCTGGTTATTGAGGACAAGAACACGACCATGTTGCTGGTAGTTCGGTTACCTGGAGAAGACGACGTTTCTGGTTATTAATGCCAATGAGAGTATAATGTTGTTGAGGTTTGGTCAATCCTAAGATTTGGTTGTAGGAAATCTTTGCTTAACACAAATATGATTGTTCCTCACCTATGTGATAGGGATAGGGCTCTTCTAGGATTTCGTCACGATCTAGGATATCGAGACAGGCAGGACCCCAGTAACTAGTAAGTGGGGAGCGAGTGCTCCTCAAACAGGAGCTCGGCGGCTATTAATAGCTTTGCGACCTTCACTGTCTCCCCTTATGTCTCTGCTGCTTCCTCTGTCCCCAGCCCAGCGGCTATCAGGAGTTTTGCGATCTTTGCTTCCCCTCTCTTGCATCTCTGTTGTTTCCGGGATCTTGGGTAGTAATGTAGCAAAGGCTCGCCCGCCCATGACCAGTCCGGACGCGGATCCTGGGAGAGGCTGTGGAGCGTCGCGGTGAGATCGTGCGCTGCCGCACAAGTTGAACCAGGAGCACCCTCCACGTGCTTTGCGGGAGACCTTTACTCCCGAATAGGTTCCGGTTGGCCGAACGGCTGGGTCTGGCCAACGAGATGGGAATATTCGAGAGAAAGAGAGTGACGGACACATGGCCTAAAGTCTTCTCCTCGACAAGGACCCCACTCGAGGGGACGGCACGGCTGCTGTAAGATAGTACTAGCCATCTTTATTCGGCTTGAAAGATCTCTGCGAATTTCGCTGATCTTGCTTCCGGTACGTCCGATGACGCAGCCAACCATATCAGCAGGAATGCTGATATTCTGTGTCTGAATCTCCTCGCCGTTCTCGTTATGCGCCGGTGGCCCGTTGGCCGTTGGCTGTATCGGAGTCCGAACGAGAGTCCGAACGACGGTTATACGGTCGTCCCCCCTGCATTGCCAGAACTGGCGTCGTTTCCTGCTCGCATCACACGAGGCGCTGACATATAGTCACCTCAGAGTATGAGAGGGGGCGCTGTTCTCGCCATCGGTAATGCCCACAGGGGATTCCGTCATACACTCACGGCATGAGATAGCCTAGCCAGTATACTACTCAAGACAGTATTCGAAGGGAAGAAGTCTCGGTAGACTCTAGGCGATTAGCCTCCGCAATTGCATCGCGTTGCATACGGCACGCAGAGAGTTTCAAGTGCAGATGTAGCACCCCTGCCACCATCTTCTACTCAAGACACTCTATCGTCGAGGTATAGCCTATTAATTGAGTTGATGTTGGCTTCTCTTAGAAATCTTTATGGGATAATTAGTCAATCCGTAAACAAATCATTCATTACAACTGTCGGCCTTGACTTCAATGCCGCTTGATTACCGCTGTATATGGTGTAGTCAAACATACCTCCCCTCTGATGAATCACTCTCGGTCAGGTCTTTGGGGCTCACTAAAAACCCAGGAGATCATTAGCCACGCGTAGAGCTTTTTCCTTCAAGTGGTTGCTCTGATGCCACGGTGAAGAGTTGTTCTTTGGCCTCGAGTCAGAGTCGAAGAACGTCTGGTGCTGTTGCTTGTCTCTGCTACTGCTGCTGTAGATGCTACAGTTGCTTTGACTGCTGCTAATCCCGCGCTGCGCTTGCGGCCACCTCATAATCGATGATCATTGGTTGACACCGGAAATGACCGTCCACCCTGGGAGGTTCACGCGTAGGTACACATGACCATCAAGTCAGTGACCCCTATCCGAGGCTAGGATGGTAAATATGAGGGGGAATAGAGAAGTTGGAAGTAAGAGAAACAAACAAAGAGAGAAACATGGGTGCGGGGGCTGAGCACCTCTCAGCGTCCTCGTAGCTGTTCTTGAACTTCTTCTTCCATACTTGGAAGGGGGGACTGTCAAGAGCTGCAGTCTATGGTCGGACGGCCCAAGCCCAAGCTTTTCTGTCGAAAGATGGGTGGGCTGCTAAGAGCTGTAATGCTCTGCCTCTAAGGTGCCCATCTCATTAGGTGAAACCTTAAGCTTCAGGTTGGGATTTGAGATTGAGGGTGCTCTCATGAACAGCTCCTGGCATCCCTTTTACCATGCCATCGCAGCTTTCTACCAGGCACCGGCACTAAGTAGGAGCCCCAGGCTCAACAAGAGAGAGGGAATTGTCTGGCGTCCATGGCTAGCATATGAGACAGTCCAGAATGCTCTGAAGCAGGTCGTTAATGGTCCTGATTCCAGTTTTGCCGAGTAACCATTGTCTTTTTCAGTTGTTTAGTTGAATGAAAGGAGAAACTTGGTAGTGAATTCCCATGCTTCGTTAGCAGTGAGGGAAAATATACAGAGAAAATATCTGACACGGCTGCTAAAACACCATCGCCGAGCTTCGTGGCCCAGTAGTAGTGAAGTCAAAGGGTCCGTACTGCTGTTTTTGGAGCTGCAGATGATCACCCACTGGCTCTATCATAGCATAGTCCACCGGGATGATGCGACTAGCTGCGGCAGGAGCCACCGGAATGGCGGGTCTTGATCCCGATGTCATTTCCGGTAGCCAGACTAGGCATTGGAGTTTGCTTGGCCTGCTTCGGCTTTTCTATCGGGTAAAGCATCGGACGGGGATAAAGAATGTGGTGAAACGGACACAAGTCCCGGCGGACAAAATTTACAACAGTAGAAACCGAGTCTCATAAGAGCTCATCTTGGCTTGCGAGACTCCGCGGCCGTCAGGAAAATGGGTTATACTCTAACAAGCTTGAAGCGTTGCTTTCAAGGCGCTGTTGTAGACGTTAATGCTCCTTTAGTTAGGGTAGCCAACGTACTCTCCGAGCTTAGCTCTGTCCACATAAGACACGTTGAATCTTGTTCGACAGGTCTTCGTCGACAGCTGGAAGCCTAAGCGACAAGAATAACCGCTAGGCCAACTAGTAGGAGTCCGCCACACAACATGCGATGCCTTGTCTACCGAAAGGTGGGAATACATGAGCAGCATTTCCGATTAAGATGGTGCGACCCTTAAACCATCTATTGACCATCTTGTGGGTGAAGCGGAATGGGCGGTAATGCCTAATTGCAACGCAATCGCGGGGATATGCTACAGGACCAAATCTCCCGCTGGCAGTAGGCTTTCCTGGTGGGGCAGAGGAGTGGAAGCCTCGGGCCCAATATAGATCATAGACCTCCTCGGGTGTGAATCCGAGCTCCCACAGAGGTCTCGAAGCGACCACTCGCTGCAATATGTCACCATGCCCAGATGGTGCCGGATAGCCAGGAGGGGGAGACATTCCTAGTCGCACAATATAAAGTACATAATTGTACAATAGTCTCATTCATAGACTTGCCGGTGTTTGGAAACAGAAGCTCGTCCCTGTCCCTTTTTCTTCCCCCCCTAGCTTTTCTTGTTTTCCCTTTGTGGGGCCAGGGATTCCAGAGTTGACTGGCACCGAACTGCGCAGATCTCACCTCTACGCCTTCCAGTTCTTGCTTCAAAGGTATTAGGTGATTATTAATTAGTCCGGCGACATATAAGGATGCAAAGGCTTGGAAAGCGGGCATCCTTCGTCGCATTCTTCTCGGAATACCAGACCCGGGCTCCTTCGAACCGTCGAAGGTGGGTTGGGAAAGCAACGGGAAGAACGACTGTCGACTTGGTCATCGAAGGACCTTAAAGGGAGACTTGGGTCTTGCGCTTCAGATGGTATGGGTTCGTGTCAACGTACTGGCGAGAAGTAAGGGCCGTGCAGACATGCTCGAGATGAGATTTGGCGTGGTCGAAATCCAGCTGGGCTCCAGTCTTCGCAACGCGAAAGGGGGAGATCTCGGGCGCTTCCCGTAGATGGCAATGCTCTGTATGAGACTATTCTTAAGCCTCCGTGGCTCAGGTCGAAGCTCATCTGTTGCCATTGGACAACGAAAGCGACGAAACCGAGAAGTCCAAAGTGGACATGCATAACAGACGGAACCGGGAAACGCGATGCCACTCGGCCTTGAAAGCCTGCAAGGTTTCTATAAGCCCGTTGGCGATATCTCACAATACCGTTGGTTATATCTTACAAGCCCATTGGCTGTACCATACAAGCCCGTTGGCTGTATCCAGAACGAAACCAAAGTGTTTTGGAAAGCATAAGGGGGGATTGAAGGAAGTTGGGCAGACCATGTTCCAGGAGATGTTCGGGGTAATCTTCGCTGTGCTGACCTGGGATTCACTTCGAGTGACAATGTATATGTGACAGTAAAGATGACGAACATCGAAACCGTAATCGGCGGTCCCGTCGACAGACTCCCGCTAAATCTCATCTCCGAGACTGGGCCCGACCCCAGATCGTCCACACCCAGCTCAATAGCTTTCGGGTCTGATGTGAGAGCCGAGGTCGGACTTGATGGAATGATTTGATGTATGGTATCGGCTGGAATGGGTTGTCTCGCCTGAGCTAATGCATGCGCGATTTGAAATCCCGCGTTTTCATGGCGGAGATCATCCATCTCCATGCCCGCCTCCATGTCCATCTGGACAGCCGAAACGGCCTTGGTCGGCCATCGACCATTGACCTCGAAATATGTCAAATCACAGATGACTCTAGGCTGCTGTCAGGGCCGTGAACGGGGTCGAGTTTCGTATCTGCTGCCGTGAGGGTCAACCACCATATGTTTCCCATGCTCCATGATGAGCCCGGCCTTTGGAGCCTCACGAAACTGGTCCAAGATGCGGCGATAAGGCCTGATTTTAGATAACTGGACTCTAGGGTCGTTGAATCTGTGCCGTCGGGTTGGCACTACCGAACTGACCGGCACAAAGGGTGACCGTAAAGTTGCGCGGTGTGGGTCAAGTAAATCGGGTGAAGAGAAACAAACATATGAACGACTTGGAAAGAAAGTTTTCGTGATCGACAGTGCGATTTTACACCTAATAAAAACAATATCCTCCGGCGAGGTTGCTGTTCGACGAAGCTGTTTGAATGTAGTGAAACTCTTGAAGCCTGAAGACAGTAAGTAGTGTCTTGCCTAGCAAGACGAACTTAGAGAGTTCTCGAGATGGTAGTCTCGGAGGTTGCAGCTCAACGTTGCCCTCCATGAAGTCGGGAAGCAAGGGAAGGTCGTCTTCATCTTCGCTGAAGCCCGGAATTTCTCCTCGTGGCGCCCAGGAAACTGGGGACCATGATAGGGTGCTTCTTTCGGGTTCGTCTTGGTCGGGGGTAGGAGGCCGGGCCTCAACCGATTAGGAGTACGTGGCTTGGGCTGAGAGTCCCATCTGTTTCACGATGTCATGAATCATTTCTACAGGGAGGGACTCGAGGTAGGAGTCCCGGGAATAGGCGTGGACGTCCCACAGGTACCGGAAGTGAAACAATCGAAATGACTTATTAATACTAGGAAGCGTATTTAAGTCATGTTGCAGACTAGGCAAGCCAGTTGGTTAGCTGCCATGATTTCGGAAAGCAGGGAAGGAGCCAAGCCATAGCTGCTCCCATGTCTTGATTAGACTCAGGCGCAGGAGGGTACGTAGCAGCTCCACTAGGCTAGCCTCCCCTCCCCTAGCCCCCTACCGTGTATGCTCTTGTCCAGTTTATCCCTCTAGGCTTTAAGCACGGGGGTACAGACTTCGAGGGTTCCCGTACCCCATTGCCTCTGGAGGTTGATAATGGTTGAGGGCTTTAGGGATCCCTCTATAGGGGTTAAGAACACGGGAGAGTAAAAAGCACGGGGAGTCCGATGACTGTAGGATGAAAGCCAATACGTTTGGAGGGACATCAACCTTGAGCTCGCTGTTATGTACAGGTGACGGGTTTACCACACCCCCAATCACCTGTACCAGGAGCTTCCAACCATTCATCCCACTTCTTGATGAAAAGCTTCAACGCTTTGTCACCCTAGAGGATGCTATATGCTGCTTATAGCATCACATACGCTGACCGCCATGGTGGCCGCTTGATGGAGCTATGGTGAATTGCTTCCAAAGAGAGCTGGCCCCTCACCGACTGACTCATGTTCATCTTCTCTCTTAATGTAGACAGGCACCTCATCTTCATTCTGGATGGTTGAGTTGTCGTTCTAAGAAACCTTCGCCAACTCCGCGTGGGGGCACCGTTAGAGGAGGTCTCTCGCTGGCGCTTTCGCGCGTCCATGGCTGTGTAGACTGGCTTAAGCCGACTGATGGGTTGCGAAGAGCAGTGTTCGCTAAAACCACCTAAGTGACTCGACATGGTAGTGCTCTCACTAGGAGCTGTCATGCCCGACTAGGGATGATAGTCGTGTCATTGGAAGTGACCCATAGGCGACTAGAGTAAGCGGGAATTGCGACGCCATGGATTGGCTCGCCACGATGGCCTGGCCCGTCGGCCAATGTTGGCACATATGTGCCATCCCCTATTATGTAACCTTTATACTCCTACAGAGATTGTAGCTATGACATCTAGTCTCGACAAAGTTGTCGTGCATCATCTCGGATCTCGCTGAATATAATGAGATGTTCAACTGACACCTTTCTTCTTCGCAGCTGCCCGTCGGCAGCACCAGGTCATCTGTCCGGGAGTGAGATTATCCCGCAGCCGTATAGGGCTCCCCACACTCGTCTAGTGAGGTGACTTGAAGTCACTCGTAGCACTGTTAGGTGGATGCCGAAACCCGATAATGACGGGTGCGGTATATCAAGGTACCGTTTAATAGGGCGAGAAGAGCGTCGGCAATTGCACACATGCCAGACTTGTTAATGTCTAGTCACTGTCTTCATTGAAGATCGGGGCGTCTTGATCAGTCACCCAAGGTGCTCTCTGTATCTCTGACGATATGACCACCGTCTTGCACGGGATTGGCGTCCTCTGACTCTGAGCTAATGCCGGTATCAATGACGAGAAAAAGCCTCTCCTCCTGCTTAGGAGTCATCAGGGACACGAGCAGCATTTTGTGAATGATGCTCAGCAATATCCTCCCGGAACTTTTTCGCCCGGGGATGGATCGCGATGGCATCAAAATTTCTGAATGATGTCACTGACAATATCAGAAGGTCGTGATTAGACCCGGTGGTCGCTGTACACTTGTCCAAGGAGTCATTGGAAATATGATCTCCTGCTTAGCGAAGAAGGCTGTGCCATAGTGATACAGTAATCTAACATCGCCCTGGGCAGCTGTTACTGCCTCAGGGTTTCGAATAGTAACAATATCTATTGACAATCTTGTCGTAGACAGAGGGGAAGACGCAGGTAATGTGATCATCTAGACCGGCTCTGATATTGGTGATTGTCAATGAGACATATCACAGTACCACTTGGAGTCTGTGGTTGCAAACTTGAAGATACAAGCGAGATCCTTAAGATCTACGCATTCCTGCAAGAATGCTGCTGCATCAATGTGGTCTTTTACCGACGTAGCTGAACTCAAGTGCTCGTTCCAACTGACCACCCGTATTGAGCCGACGCAACGGCCTCGTCCTTGTTGCCTGGTCGGATGTAGTTGATAACCCGATAGGTTTCTTCCGTGGAATATGGAAGGGTGGTATACTTCTGAATATAGTACACAAATGAGCACTCGTATGTCACCAGGGCAATCATGACCCCCAGTAACACCGTGAACACGATCGTTGCTTTCTTTCAGGGACCCATTTTCAAGGAGAAAGCGTGGCTATAGTTACATATTTGGATCGCCTTCAGCAATCCTTGACTTGTAGCCTTTGAAATATTTCCGGTGAAATTCATGTGGTAATTTCTTGTGGGAGTTACCCGCACCCATTTATCCGCAACTCGGTCTTCCTTGGACCAGGAGTATCGCTTGACAAGCGCTGGGTAACCTGCTCCGTGAATAATATCTGACAACATTCTGTCGAGATAATACAAAACAGAGAACAAGATTCTTAGCCACACTTGGGGAAACACCATAATAGAGCATGGCAACTCTGAATTGGCCCTCGCCTGCCATCTTGACGCTTGTTGTCGTTTGACGACATGATCACGGTGAATATCACGAAATGTCGGTTGGCAAACTTTGATTGTACCGGTGATGGCTGCACACTTGTACGAGAGAGTAATCGACTTCGAGTACTCAATGCCCCTTAGGCCGAGGCCAACACTGACCTTCTCGTCGATAGAGAATGTTAGGCCCTTGAGGGACTGGCTTTCCGCTCGTCAACTGAATCATTTCTGAAAGGGGATAGGCCCTCGTCAATGGAATTGCCCCTGGGAGAGATGTCTTCGTCATCTGAATAGTCCCGGAAAGGGGACATGCCCTCGTCAACTAAAGCATCATTGTCTTCTTTCTTGACGTAGGCCGGTGCCTCATCTACCATGTCGTCGTTCTGGATATCAGGGTTGGCATTTCCCAGAGTGTTCTGTTGGGCGATAGCTTCATCGTTTTGAGAAACCCTCGACATCTTCGCGTGGGGGGAGAAAAGCTCGCCCCGTGGCGTCTGGCTGCATCCTCCCAAGGTTGAGAGGAGCTCGGAATCGTGTATGGGATTCTAGCTCTGTCCTGGCCACTACTGGGGTCCGGCGACCCGCCTTTCTCACACCATTACTGTAACATCGTGATGTTCCTAGAACATCCCAGTCATGGGCAAGGGTTTTATCCCCACTTGAAGATATGCCAACGTTTAACGACTGTGGCCAGTCGTACACGGCCATTCGCTGGTAGTAGCGGATCTTCAGGCCTCGCTGGTTTGAGAGTCGTCTAGAACGCCGAAGGCTAATGTGGAATGGGGATGAGAGCCGGAGCGGTCGGGTCCCGGCGGACGATGACGATGCCTCTATAGAGTTTCATCGTGCCTTTCTTCCTTTGGTTTATACCACATGGTCCGACGACCCCCAGGTTAACTTCCACCTTGCGAGGCTCCTCCAAGCCCCTGAAGAGCCTTCCCTCCATAATCTCCCTTGGGTGTACCTTTTTGGCCTCGGTAGAATTGGTCGATATATTCGATGCCGAAGAATCTACTGTTCTGTGCTGTGTAGTATCTGCAGCCGCAGACTAGTAGTGGCAGCCACAAGTTTGGCACTTGTGTACCGGATTGAGTCCCGGGGCCCCGTGGCAGGAACGAAGCGAGTCGGGCCGCCCCAGCAGAAACGGAGACAGTAGCCGCGCTTATATGGCGGAATTTCGAGTTCAATAGAACGAACTATAACAGGAGATGATCAATGTCCCTTGACTGTTGACGAGATACCTCGTCCTCGGCCTCCTCGTCCTCCTCGTCCTCCTCGTTGCCCGCATCCTGGCCGCTGTGGCCGTCCTTGTCATCGACAAATGACGAGGGCTTTGAAAAGTATGAAAACAAACTTTTTTTTTTTTCGTTTTGTTTTTATTATTATTAAATATTTCCGAAGAAATAGACGGGGTTTATGAAAAAAAAAACATAAGAAAATTCATACAAAGTATGGGAGGGAAAAGAGGCAGAGGTCTTCAACTCAATTCGTACGTCCAGTTTCCCTTATACGTCAAAGGAGCCGTGGCGTGGCACGTTTGCCATGGAGCATCGAAGCTCTTTACCTTCTAGGTAGCACCAACGTGGACCTTGATCTAAGGGTTTGAACTCGCGATCAATTGCGCCTTCTCGTATTCCTCGAGTAGTGTCTATTCATGAGAAGCGAGTAGGTTATTGGTGATTTGCCCGGTGCTGTGCCAGAGGCAATTCTTCCTTTCTGGTACTTCGCTACCCAGGAGTCCGACGACCCCACCTGGCCCTGGATGACAAAACCTTCCCGGAGTTGTTGCGAGCCTTGAGGGTCGGGGAACATAGACAATGGAGCTTGTAGGGGAGACTAGGAGTTGTTGGCGAGGTAGGTTGATAGGCCATCAAATGAAGTGGGTGGAACTCCTGCTGTGGCATGCCCTCGCAGGCGCCTTTTCAACTTTGCTTGTTGAAAGGGTGGGACGGTAGTCTGAGCTTTGGAAGTGAGATCTGTGAGTTTCTTCGGCTTTCTACGAGGATTATGTCAACTTCGGCTTCGGATGCCAGCAACATGGATGACTCAGCCCTGAACGAATCCGCAACCCTGAACGAATCCGCAACCCTGAACGAATCCGCAACCCTGAACGAATCCGCAACCCTGTCTAGATGGAACCTAGACGTTGGTGGTTCCGCCGAACTCCAGAAACGCAACCCTTGTCGGGGCCCGACACCGCAACCCAAGGGGGGTCTTTACGTAGGTGATCTCGCCGGGATCCGCAACCCTCTCCGGGAGGAATCTTCACGTAGGTTATCTCGCCAAACCCCGAATCCGCAACCCTTTCCCGGGGGAATCTTCACGTAGGTTATCTCCCCAAACCCCGAAGCCACAACCTTTTCCATGACCACAAAGCCGCAGCCCTCGCAGGGTGAAATCTCGACATAAGTAAATCTCAACAGAAATAGTCTCAACATAACTAATCTTGACATAAGTAGTCTGGACATAAGTAATCTTGACAGAGGTGATCCTGACGTAGGTGATCTCGCCAGATCCCTGGAAGAAGGATCGGAGTTCGTCTTCGGTTACGTAGCCCGAAAGGCCGCCGACTAAAACAGTCGTGTTGTTTGGATCGGTGGGTGGCGATCCAATGATGGACTCTATCCACCATGCATGCGCATGAGCATAGTCTGGTCAAGTCGTTGACCTTGACTTTAGCCTGACGGCTCTAGCCCGATCCCTGGAAGAAGGATCGGAGTTCGTCTTCGGTCACATAGCCCGAAAGACCGCCCACGAAAACGGTCGTATTGTTGGGATCGGTGACGATCCAGTGACGGACGGACTCTGTCCACTATGGATGCGCATGAGCACAGTATGGTCGAGTCCGTTGACCCTGACGTGACGTAGCCCGACGGCTCTAGCCCGGTGGCTCTCGATGCTGGTGTCGATGCCGGTGCCGATGCCGATCTCTCTTCGAGACGGCTAGCCGAAGCAGTCGCTGCAAGAAGAAATGCGATAGGGGCGAGCGTTCGGACCACGTCAGGTCGGCTTGTGTTGTTGGGGACGGGAGTTCTGGACTTGGCGACCGCCAACTGGCCTCGGGCGACACGGCCCCATTCCTGCCGAAGTGAAATTGTTAACAGTCCGTTCTACGAAGTCAATAAGGGGATCGTTTCAACTTACTGCATGACGTCCTTTGCGCCGTATCCCTTCGAATTGATATTCGGAAGTGGAACTTTTATTTTTATTTTTATTTTTATTTATCTTTTTGTTCTTTTTTCTGGATTTTCTTTTTCGTTCTTTTTTTTTTTTTTTTGTTCTCTTTTTCTTTTTTCTTTTTAAAAAATTCTTTTTTCTTTTTCTTTTTTTTGGGGGGGGGTTTTCTTCTTTTTCCTTCCATAGCTTATAGCTCTTTCGCCGTATGCCCTCACGTAACAGCTGCATGCTGATTACAAGAAGTCAGTACACCTCCATTTATCTATCCATACATGACGTGACAGCTACGATGGACAGCGAGCCCGCCGCATACGAGCTGCGTGCAGGCCCAAGAGGGAGAGAACCGTCTGCTAGGAGCCGCATGCCGGCCTTGACCTTCTTCCAGCCATCCTTGATCCCTTCGATGGGAATGTCTCGTCAATGTGGTGAACGTGGCGTTCTAAGGACCGCTGTCCAGTAGATCTCCAACAGCGTTTTCAGTCCAATCTGGCTTGGAAGGTGATATCAAGGCTGGAATGGTGTCTGAAACCCGTGAGAAGCTCCACTTCAGGAGATGTCAGCATGAAGTTCGTGTGCACCGCACTAGGATGTTATCCATGTTCGTAGGACTCACTGCGGAAGCTGCCGTTGCAGATGGTTTGCGGAAACACGAGTAGCGGGAGAGAACTGCCAGCTCTTCCTTTGGCTCGCGATGAACAACCCGAGGTTGTATGTTGTTCAGTGGGTAGCTACTTGAAAATCCAACGCTCGTTCCATCTATATTCCGGTTAGTATCTCTCCAGTACTTAATTGAGGGTCATATAGAAGATCTCACATTCTCCCCGGAGCTTCCTAGACACGAGCTCCCAGTCTTCCAGGGCATGGCCTGGAGCCAAAACATCTTCCTGTCCGATTGGATATATCGGCGCCCACTATGGCATTAACAAGATACACTTTACAGTGTCATCAAGGTACCCCACTCTAACGATCTCCTCTAACCGCATGTCTCTCTCCTTTGTTGGTATTCACCAACTAATCGACCGCAAAATTTGCTATTCCCAACTATAGACCTGAGATTGACGACATCCCTAGGGCTTCCGGAGCAGTCCCTCTCGGCGCAGGAGCCGAGGCAGCCCCTCCTGAGCCGGAGCGGCAACGGTAGCCGGAGCTTCTGTTGCTATGATCATGATAGCATTGTTTACTGAGTAGAGAGTCCAATGACCGCCAGAATCTACCTAATCTCCGGGAAGATTACCCCGAAAGTTACACTGCGAGTCCGTGACCTCGGGTCACGGCACCCTTGAACTCCTTGGTGAATTCCTCCATGTTGAAGCTGGAGCATCGGGATGAGCAATTCGTCAGATGGTCGCCCTGTGGCGATTGGATGAGCCGATTGCCCGGCGGCAATGGCGCTCCGGAGCTGAGGTTTTTCGATTGGAACACCGCCGGTGCGTGTCCTCTACCTTGCCATTGGGGATCTCAAAGATGCCGGGGAAGTACTCGGCGTCTTGTCTGTGACGTATCTAACCATCGAGACCAAGCAAGGTTTCAGTGCCACCATGCTAGTGGATCTCCTCAACGGTAAATGCTATCGCAGGTGATTTGTGAGGACCTTACTGCTTGTTGGATTTCTTATGCGTACGTCCGGAGACATGTGCGCCAGGGACGCGGTCGTCACGTTGGGGACCGTCCACCAATCTTTCACGCTTTGCCCCGGCGAGCCACCACCCCTTAAACGGGAGTGGGTTACTGGAATAGGAGAATATGGGATGACTGATTCCCCACGACCAAGGCTGATTCACCGTTGTGATCCTTGCCACCCCCAGTACAAGATTTCCCGTTGCAGGTTGGTGTGGGGGTGACCCCAGGACCAACTTGGATAACCTTGCATCTGGCAGATGGCCGTACTTCCCCTTTTTGATGAGTTCATCAAGAAGGTTGCACCGGCTGCTTGGCCATAGTGGTAGACTGAAGGTGAGTTGTGGTGCAAGGGTGAGCTATACGGAAAGTCAAGATTGAATCGTGTCTAGTCTGCAGATCTAGATGTACACTATCATCATAGAGGCTCGTTAGAAGAGCCAGTGGGCTGCATCGAGTAGACTGGAAGTGCATGGCGTTGACCGGTGTCCGTGCGAAGTGAGACATGTGAAGATGTTGAATGATTTGGGCCAATTAGACGAGTGGAATCGCTCTCAGATTTCCACTTGCTGATGTCCTTAGACTATAAGATAAGTTAGTTATACTATATATTTTGAACACCAAACAAAACATGATATACTTTACCATTGAATCCATGCACTGCATTGAAAAGTCCATGCTGATTATATTCGCAAAAGGTGTTGGCCGATGGTAGTAGGCTGATATGCTGGAAGGCTTGAGAGGATATGCAAATATGGGGGAATGTAGAAAGCATGGAAGGTGAAACAATTCTTTGGATGTTGTGCGCACACAAACCTGGCATGTACGAATTTTGCAATATCTGCATTCGAAGATGCACCAGTAGTGTCCCGAATGGCATAGGTTGCAAGTCAATTGCACTAAGCATGCCCGATACTCGGGTCGGGTTTGTCTTAGAGGTGTAAAAAGTATGGGAGGGGGGATGATGTCCTAGATAGTTGTGAGAATTGTACTATGTATCTTTAATCACTTGACAATTGGTGATGGTAGCGCACTGGTGTTCACTTGACATGACGACGGTCGCACTTACCATTAGGATGATGGAGGTGGCAATAATGGGTAGAAATGTTGTCTCGCCTGTCTGCAGTGTGGTTCAGAAGAAGGGGGTTCTGCAAATTACTGTCAAATGTATCAATTCAGCATTATCCCAGAAAAGTGGCGTATTAGTTTATTACAATGAATAAAGCAGATGAAATGACTGTGTAGAGTAGACATACCTTGAATGTTTACGCTTTTGGTGGATGGAAGTAGAAAAGCGAAGTTGCTTGATCCGTCGATCGTTCCTGTAGTAGTTAGTAAATGAGGTTGGTAGTAAGTCATGTTGACAATTTATCATTAGAGGTTCTGGGAATGATGTGGAAATGTACGCAATAATAATTAAAATTGTGCGAAACCTTGGCCTCAATCATGGTTTCCATCAGGATAATGTGGTGTGCTTGGGTTGTTTTGTATCCGACATCACGTTGTTACTATTTAGGATTTCATCACTCACCATAATACCAAGCCATTGATGGTAGACTGAAGTTCACGTTCTGGTTGGCCTGTGCCAATATGTGTTTCCTATCATGGAGTTGTTAGTAAGAGAATAAAACACTGATGTTCTGATCAGGATCGTTGATGCGTAATGTGTTGAAGGGTTATTGTTGTTGAATGTATTGGAAAATGGATGGTAAGTACGATCAGGTGAAATGCCAATGGCGCAATTATCAAGGATCAGGAATTGTGTGTTACCTTTTAGACCTCAATGTGTATATACAAGCTTCAGAGGTTGATGTTATATGGATGTAATATGGAGGTGTGATCGTTACTTCCCTATGGAAGGTTGATGTGTTGCCACTGGGATGTCTGAAGTTGAGGGAAAGAACGGTCAGAGGGTTGATAGAGGATGAAGAGAAGATCAAAAATGGAAGACTATGACGAGAATGATGATGACGAAAAGAAAAGGAAGAGGACGAGAAGGCGATGAAGATGGATAATAGAATGGATTAGATGGGTAATAGAATGGGTTGGATGGATGGATGAAGTTGAAGAGATGTAAAGAGGAAGAGATGGGTAGGAAGGTTGAGAAGGCACGAATTGTAAACAAGGAAATTAAAGATTAAGTGAGGGGTGCAAAGAGTTAGAAGGCACGAATTGTAAAAATAAAATACAATCCAGTGTACGTACTAGGTAAATGGAGTGTCAGAAGGCACGAATTGTAAAAATAAAATACAATCCAGTGTACGTACTAGGTACATGGAGTGTACACAACGACGAGTATGGAAAAGAAAAGAACTGCAGCATGCCCGAAAGTTCCTCGCGAAGTAAGTGGACTTACAAGGTTGTTCGTATAGTGTGAAGAAACAATAATACAGAAGATAAAAGAAGCAATGGTGGAAGAAGAGGATTTGATGATGGATTGTAGGTTGTGTGTGTGGAAGGAAAAATAAATCAGTAGGAGTCGATTAGGGCTGGGAGACACGTAGATAGGTACTTGGCGTGAGGTAAGAAAAGAAAAATAGAAAATGAGAAAAGTGTGCGTTGGTTCTTTTTCTCGGTTGGTCCGTAATCACTCTGTGGACGAAATTGCCCTAATCCCGAGTTCCTAAGGAGTATAGGTTTTTCCAGACCACCGTACGCGAGTAGCCTCTAGTTCGTAGAGGACACGTACTTAAGCAGTGTAAGGCATTGAACTTGTTGCTGTTGTACATACGGCCTCAATATACCACCATGACAGTACCGGATCAGGGTCGCAATACTTATATAGCCTCCTACAAGGGTATATTAGATAGATATTTCTTTACAATCAATATATATCGTGGCGTCTGCCATCACCAGTCGTTACTTTAACCTGGTCATAGTTATATTGATGTAGAAGGCACGACGAAGAGATGAACGAAAGCAAGGTGAAAGCACATATACCTCCTACCTGCCTACTCAGTATCAACCTAGAATTGACTACATATCTAGACTAATACAATATAATCATATAACCATTCCCATCTCTCAGCTAGGCTATCAGCGAGTTATTACCTGTATTCAGACTTGCGAGGTAATTAAAGTAGCCCCCTGAGTCCAACACAAATAGAAGGAACGCCAAGGGCTAGAGTTGATACATAATTCTTCACATATACCCTAGATATCATTCAAACGAGATGCGTTGCCTAGGTACTCTAACAGAATAGATAATTATGCAAAGACGCAAATCATCACCTGAACTATGTAGGTTAGATTAACAGAATACATGCTCAAGAACGCACCTTCCATTTCAGTGATTTGTTGATGGCACCCGCTGGTAGTAAGATTGTTTATTCGATAGAACCTGCCGCAAGGCAACACATATCTTCATAGCGCCCGCCGGACAACAATTCATTTTTCCATGGTACCTGCCGGTACTACGACTTTTTGCTCCATAGCACCTGCTGGTACTAAGATATTTCCCTCCATAGCACCTGCCGGTACTATGACTGTTTCTCCCACAGCACCCGCCGGATGGTAACACATTTTACCACTGCTCCTGCCGAAAGGTAACCCATTTTCCACTGCACTTGCTGGTACTAAGGCTCTTTCTTCGACAGTACTTGCCAACAGGTAACTCGTTTTCCATAGCACCCGCCGGTACTAAGGTTTTTTCTTCCATAGCACCCGCCAGTAAGCATCGCCATAACATCTGTGTTTCCCAGCGGCTCTTGCCATCTTAGTTTTTCATCTATTCAACAGCACCCGCCATGATGATTTACATTTCCTCGTAGCTTCCGCCATTCGCCTCTCGTAGTTCTCCATACATCTCGCCATTTGCATTTGTATTCTTTGATAGCACCTTCTGATGTTAGTCTACCATGACTTTTCGCCCATGTGGTTCTCTACTTCTTGATAGCTCCCGCCGATGTAAACCTTTGTTGTTCGATGGCTCCTGCCTCCATGTGATTCTTTGATCCTTGGTTGCTCCCGCCGATATGCTTGTTTGACCCTCGACAGCTCTTGCCTTGATATGAATTCTTGACAGCTCCCGCCTTACAGCACATCTGCCATGTTGGAGTGACCTTCCATTTCTATAGTGACCACTCTTTACTTCCCAAAACGCAATGAAAGTTACATCCTTCCTAAGCTTTTGGCATTCGATTCCAGCCTACCTCTCTATATGTAATACTGGTGCTCTTCACCAGAATGAATACCCGAAAACTAAGTGAGAAGGGGCGTACGACGATGTTGGCAACTTTTGAGTTTATGATTTGCCTACAACATACCTTTATTAAATTCAACCATCCCCTGTTGCCTCTTTTACAGTTGTTTACGAGTAAGAGAGGAAAATAGCTACCTAGTATTTAGATCTACGAAGTGTGGTCACAACCCTACATGTATAGGGGTACTCAGGTCAAGTATTTTCACCACTATCGAACTACCATTGACCCTGTTCTACAGCACCTTCACGATTACGTGCCCCCTTTGTAGTAGCATATCTATTCTATGATTACCCTGTCCTGTTTTGCGAGCGTACCCGTGGAAGGTATCACTGGAGGCTCACTGGAGGCTCCCAGAACGGGGGGACAATTCCCCACTCCTCTGAAATAGATTTTTGCTGTCCCTGGCTCCTAGCTTGCTTGGACATTGTGGTTGTGACTGGAACTAGGGAAATATGTCCCCGGATCTAGTCCCAAATCTTTGAATCTATCTAAGTCTGTCATTGATAGAACGATCTCGTCTTTTATTTTATTTTAGCTCACTCGGATTTGAGGTCTCGTCCCGATTGGCCTATACTCTCGGTTGGCTAGTTATCGTGTCTCGGTATAAAGGCCCTTGTTTACTCTACCCGTCGGAACTGGTCGGTTATCGCGAGGCTTGGGAGGGCTGTCACACGGTCATCCTCTTCGTCATAGTGATCTGGTGGCGCAATTATGTCAGCACTCTAGTCATTCATGTAGCGCCGCCGCTTCATATACACAGGTTCAATGGTAGGGATACACATTAAAGGAAACAAGGTCATATCTTGATACTCCCCGGGGTAGACGTCGGATTGGGAACTCGGGCACTATAGTGTTGGTTGAATAGTCGTAGGAAAGACATGCAATTGGATAACATTTGTGGTGAGGCGACCTGGCGGTAGGTAGACCTGCTTTCTGTCGAGTCTGCATAGAAAAAGGTAAATTAGAGATGTAAAATACAGTGAAGACAATGTCAACTGACATGTGTAGTGGTTGAGCCTTAGGCACTCCAGTCCATTATCGTGTGTTCCAGCGCAGGTAACTCTGTGCGGATCAATTTGCTGTAGATACTTGGCATTCATCTCTTCTGCATGTCTTCATTTCCGTGGATGTATTCGAGCTGCTCGGAATTTTGGCACACTTGCATGAACCCTGAACTTGTCGTATCTGTTTTGTTTGATAACAGGTTAGGTGGTAGGGTGATTCTCGTAGATACTTTATCAGGCATCTGAGGGGAGGGCGTTCGGTTCTAGGTCGAGTCTTGAGCGTATGAAGTCGAACAGAAGAAGGAAGGAGGGAACGAGAGGAGGAAAGTTGTTGCTGGATACAAGGTAAGATAGGAAGTCGCGTTTGCGGGTCATCATAAAATCGGTCGTTTGTGTTCGATAGATGGGTGAAAGGGCAGGCGAGCCACGAGTGTCCTGTTTGCATTTTCAACTTAGCAATTATCAAAGTCCTCTGGGGAGTAGAATGAAAGATTGTTGATTAGTCATGGTTCCAAGTTAGGTAGAGGTGAGCAATTGTAATTGACAGGTCAATGCGAAGGAGTGTGGTATGTGTACAGTACTCAACTTCTCTCTAGTGTGCACTATTCAGTACGGTATATTTGACCATGGTACCGTATGATACTCGTAGTGTGTTCGGGTTGGTGGCCTATGGATGCGCATCAACGCAAACAATCTTGTACCTAAGAAATGGCATTGCGGCATACGTAGAGTCAATATTGGTCAAAGAAATGTCGCAGGCCTTAGAGCTCGAATCTGACTCGACCTCTGTTTACATAGGTAGGTAGGGAGATGAATTGCAAGCAGGTTCCTCACAGCAGGCGCACCCGCCCTGAAGACTTAGGTCCTCTAGGGCCATTAAGCAAAATAATACGGCAAGAATGGATTCTCGAAGGTTACTACCTTCTCTCTCGTATGATATCAGTAGAAGCAATACAATCCTATAGAATCAGCTGTAATAGTATTGACAACCTGCTAGGATCGACTGCAAACCTCGCGAGGATTTACGCCATAGGTACGCATCTAACCTAACAAGTACATCTTGAACAAATATCCCAAGATAAGCGAAGAATGCATTGTCAGATGCCTATCAATCAACTACCTCATACAGATATGTACACAAGTATCAACCCTCTTCATAGAACTACGGGATGCCTACATGGTTCCTGTTTAGTCTCTATGGGTTTATACCATCTAAGGCCTCGACCTTGATCTAGCAACACGACATTCGTCCCTAGAAATCTCTAATAGGTACACTCGTAAAACGGTTTCCCTTAACATGACGGATGCATTCCTCACTTTCAGTATGATATTTATTTTCCTTGAAGCTATCTAGTACCAAGCTCAGTATATATCCTATCCTATTAACCACTTTCGACCAATAGAGGCAACCGCCTGTGATGCCGGGTTGCTTTGAACGGCACCAGTAATCGACTCGAGGTTCTCGAGTTCGAGGTTAAAATTTACCAATCTCTTTCGTGGCATGCTCGGTGTCAGATATGAATTGGATCAAAGATTTAGATACAGAAGCCAACCAGACCCTCTATCACAGCACCAAGTATTTCCATCGCTCCTCTGAAAGCGAGAAATCTCACGAATCCTAGAATCCTGAGCTGATGATTCATGGCAACGAGAAGGGAATCAAGGCCTCGAAGGTCCTTGAAGGAAATTGGGGTCTAAGTCTAGTCATCAGGCTTACTAAGTAGGAGGCCTTGAGTCGAGGCTATGCAAAGAGGCTGCAACTACAGGAAACCTAAAAACTATTCAGAGCAATAATGTCACGAAGTACTGCCATGTCTTCATACGTGTCCAGGGTCAGATGGATGTTTATGATAGTTGAACTCAAATTGTATGGGTTTTGTATTGCTGTTGCTGCCATTCTCCCCCTTCCCCTCTCCTCCTATCAATATCCTCCTCATATTATCCCCCCTCCCCCCATTTAAGGCTTCCAAATCGTGGGCTTTTCACCCCGCAATGCGATGGTGCCCTGAGGCCCACGTCGTCCATCACCACCATGGCCATTTGCTATGATGAATAGCTGCATAAGCTGATATTGAGAGGCGCTGGTACTATGTTACTAGGATATGTGCCAGGTGGCAAATGGGATGTCCTCGTGTTGACGACAGGAACAGAGTGTACGAGTCTGATCTTGATCTCTTCGTCACCTTCACCGTCCTCATAGCCGTTCTCGGCGTCGTCGGCCTGAGCTGCTTAGATGATCAGGAACGTTAGGTTTGTGAGTTAGAATAGAGTATGGTTTACCAGCGACGGCCTCAGCACTCGTCGTCTCGACGATGTGTGCCAACTGGCACGACAAAACCTTCTCTTCTCTGAAGGGGCTCTGATGAAGGCGCCCCTTCAGAGAGCCCTGCAGGCGGGACCACTCAAGAGCAGTTGCATCTGGCTGATGGCCGTTTCGTACACCCCACACAATACACACCCTGCATCTCTACCAGGGCCCTCTGTTGGTCTTGTTCATCAGAGAATCGAACAATCCCATAGCCTCCAGATTGCCCAGTTGGCTGATCGGTCATGATCTTGGCACTCTTGCACTACGCAAAGTTAGTGCACCATAAAAGTAGAAAGCATACGCGTTAAATAAACGCGTACTCACCGGTGCCGACCACAGTTTTTGGAAGACTGTGTAGGAGATGCGAACATCGCCGGTACAGCTGTACTGATAGCTGTGAACAGCATCGTAGAGTTTGTAAAGCATGGAAGTTTTAATAAAGCATGGAAGGTTTCATAAAGCATGGAAGGGTGCAGAGCTCTGACACGTTGAGTTGAACTCTAAACTGTCTGATAAAGTGTGAGTGGTGAGCACAAATAAGTCGCCGTGACAAAAAACATACCTTCTTTGTCCTTGTGAGCGAAGTATTGCCTTTTGAATGAAGCTACATCAAAAGATTTTTCCGTATACACTCCTCTCGCTTCTCTACTAGAGTCGCAGGTTAATGCCAGTCACCAAGGGAAGGGGCCATGATCAATGGAGCTAAAACTTACTGCAGGGTGAACTGGTCATGCCCGGTGGCAGATCGTACGTAGGCGGGTCTTGCGTAGGTATATTTGGATAAATGTGGCCGATTGGAGAAGACTAGGGGTCTGCGGAAGGAGAAACCACGTCTGAATTGTTCTGGGAACGACCCCAGGCA
The DNA here is from genome assembly GCA_022661535.1 of Eutypa lata. NCBI lineage: Eukaryota > Fungi > Ascomycota > Sordariomycetes > Xylariales > Diatrypaceae > Eutypa > Eutypa lata. The sequence continues at coordinate 4,356,536 of JAKULF010000004.1, read as the reverse complement.
ACCATGCTCGCGAGTTACCAACCCGGGGGTCCTGGGGGCGTAGGACGGTATGGTGTACCTACTCCCGAGGGGAGTAGGACGGTAAGGTGTACCTACCTACCCCGGATGGGAAGGACCCCGGAGGTCCAGGATGGAAGTAATGGGGCGGAGGGGGCCCCAGGGCAGTAGGGTGTACCTACTCCAGATGGGAAGGACCCCGGGACAAGCAAAAGCGGGTTACCATTAAGGGTAATATTGCATCTGGCTGATGGCCGTTCCGGCGATTTTCATGCCAGGGAGCCTCCGCAGAAGCGGGAAGAGAAGGTAGAGGGGAAGAAGGTGATGCGAGTATGGGAGAGGTGTGGTGGCTGAGATGTCGCTAGGCGACTTGGATTAAGGTAGTAGTAAACTAGGTGGTGAATTATGATTATTAGTGAAAAGGGTCTTTGTGTTGGCTATACAATGTGCATAAAATCGTCGAAAAGATCACTAAGAGGTAACGTACTTACAGTTCGGCAATTGTCTGTTGCAGAAAATTCTAGATGAACAGTAGTGGGATGAACAACAAACAAAGTAGAAGCAATGGTTGTGCAGGACTGGTGTGGTAGTGTATGTGGTTTAAGTGTAGAGCAAAAGGCTGGTGAGTTTTTTATGTGCGGGGAAGTAACAGAAAATTATTTTCAAGTGGACAGACAGTAATTAGAAGGAAAATAATTGTAATTTTGACAAAAAGATAATTGTGCGTGGGCTAGGTCAACCGAAATCTCTTTTCACCTTAAGCGAGGGAGTGAAATAGCCAGACAAATCATGAAAAACAAGTGATTATTACAGTAGGATGTGCGGATGACGTAGGTTCACCAATTAGACATCCTCCTAACCACTGATAGCCGAATAATCCATTACGACAGAGTTAACTTGGTCAGATCCGTTAGCAAATGAGTGGCAGCGCAGAATATAATTAGCGGTCAAACATATAAAGGAGGGTAGACTGAAACATAATATAGGGGCACGTCGACAAAGGAGTGGGTGGTGGTATAAACTATATTTATATTGATGCTATGTTCTGATGGCTGTTTTTATTCATGAGTGATTGCCGTAGATATGATCTAAGAATAGCATGCCACATATCACCACTCGTAAAGAATACGAACCTCATTGGTCGAGACGATGTAGCCGCCCGGTGCTTGAGCTTCGTATCCATTTGCATGGACGTATCCTACCAGCTGCCCCCCCTTTCATGTCCCCTTTCCTAGCATGCTTCCGGACGTTGGGCTGTCCGTCTACACTGACAGTCTTGTTCCTTCTAGTTGCTTCTAGTTCGGCTTCCGCTTTTACTACTCGAAACCAATCGTGGTTGAGAACCGCTTCGGCGGTGATCCGCTCTTTCGGATCATACTTAAATATCTGATAGAGCAAGTCAGACATACTTTCAACCTCTTCGTTAGATAGACGATATATCCCCCAGGCCAGCACGCCCTCTTCTGTCCTCACTTCTCGCACCTCTCCTGGTTCTAGGGGCTTGGGCTTTTCCACCACTGGTGGGCTTATCACTCTCAAAAGGCTGTCCTCGTCTGTGCGACAATTGGAGTTCGAATCTGCTGGTGGAACATTTCCCTCGCCGGTAGAATCATCTTCGGTCTGGTTGGCTTCGACAGGGGAATTTTCTCCCTGTTCTACTGATTGCGAACGACGGCGCTCCATTGTAGCTTGCAATGATCCCGGTGAGCCAGCAGAACTTTGAGAAACGCTTGAGTCATCACTCTCATCGAACAAGCTCAGTGGGGGAAGCGGTAATTTCTTGTAGCTGCGAATTGTCTCGCGGCTTAGTGTATACCTCAAGAAGTCCGCATAGCCGGTAGATGTTCGCCACTCTTCTCTCTTTTCCGCTAGGTCTTGGATTGAAATTGAAACTGGTGCTAAAGATGATCCGGGCTCAGGATCTTGATTCCAGGTGTCTCTTATATAAGCTTCATTGCGCACAGACCCATTATATCTAGATATGATATCAATGAAATCATTCTTCCAGACGTTTCTCAGTGGCTCAGGCAATGGTCCTAATAGCATCTCTAGGTTTTGAACTGCATCCAAGGGATCTTCAGCAAGAGGCGTAGAGCCTCCAGATATTTGGCTAATACAGCAACCTAGTGACCATATGTCGCTCGGAGAACCAGCCGAGTGTCTAGCTCCTTGTAAAAGTACTTCCGGCGCTGAGTATCCCGGAGGCATTGCGAACTCAGGTGGGTTCTGCGGTAGCGTATAGCAGCATCCGAAATCAACCATAGCAATTTTATTCGATTGCTGTTGTACTAACGGAGTCAAGTCTACGGGTATTACTAGGCGCTTAGGGGCTCTGGCGGGTGGTAGGCCTGAGACTGTACGCACCCGAGGTGTCACTGGTGGTGAACCTAGGAGTTAGATCAACTCATCTTCACTCATTTGGTCATGTAGCCCATGCTGCATTAGCATGTTGTTCGGCTTGAAGTCTACCCAAGTATTAGCGATGCACCATACACTAATCCATAATACATGGTACACTTACCACCGTGGTAGAGTCCTTTGCTGTGCAAAAAGTTCATTGCTCTAGCCATCTGGAAGCATAAACCGGTAGTGAACTTTCCACGGGTACTTATACTAGCCAAATGGGCGAGCATTTTAGGTCCAAGGAAGGGCAGTACAAAACATGCATGTTGTCCATTTGGTCCCGACACCCAGAACTGTTCAAGTGGAGGAAATAAAAGGTTTTCATGTAGTTCTGCTGTGTTCGTATCCCGTAATATCTTCATGGCTATAATTTCCGAGCAAGAGTCATGAGACCATTCGGCTTGCAGTATCTTCAGAGTTCGCCATCGCATATTTTGTGTATCAAGGCATAACCCTACTGTGGAAAAGTCTCCACGACCAAAGTTTATGGACGACTTTAAAACGATCGTTAATATGATCTCCGATATAGACTGGATGATATCCCCGCACTTGATAGTCATCTAATTTCTCAATATTTAGAATCTCATCGCCAGCTCCCAAGAATTCATATTCTTCATACCCTGGACTTGTATCTGCCGGTAAGGCTAGATCTAAATATTCCCCAGAGACTTCGGAATGCTCGGATACCAACGAGCCATTTAAAGCGCCACTATAGGAGTCTCTACTATGAGACTTGGCCTCTTCTATATCTGAAAATGGCTCGTCGGACTACAACTACGCTTATTAAACTAGTAACCAACGAGCGCAGTCACATGGATTCAAGATGTATGATTCAGAACATCAGGAATATAGACAAAGAATCACTGAAAGGCAATTCCAGGTTCCAGTAACAAAGCGCTTGAAATCTGATCACGTTATATACTTAACAAAGGTCTTACTCCTACGATCTTGCGTGCCGGTGCGCGCGCTGGCATAGGTAAGCAGGGCTAGCAAAGGTGTTTTTAATTCTATGAATGGATTTTTTCCAATCCGGTCGAAACTTGCAACGTTAATACGTGTCTCTGTAATTTCCAAGAAACAAATAATAATCTCTACTAACTAGATGAAATTTACCTAGATATACATGTCTTGTCTAGTGTTATTAGTATTTCTCTGACCTTCTCATGTAGCTCTTCTCATGTCCCAGGATATCACACTACACATATGTTTAAGGAATTATAGCTGACAACGCTCTGGGCATTAATTATGTGTCCAGAACTTGTTTCTTAAAATTAACCTAGTAGTGTTATCGTTTCCCCTCTCCAGATTACAGCTAGAACTCCGTGATCTCCCTTAATAGTTCCATTTATCGGCAGCGTATCGCCCGGTAGCTCCGCAGCTAAGGCCCCACTCACATCGGATGAGTGCCGAGTCAAGCTCCGTAGAATCGCCTATTGGTGGACTGAAACATCCACAAACTCCATAGGGAAGGTTAGGCCGCTGTGACCACTTGGAGTAAGTACTACTTCAGCGCTTAACGACAGGGAGATGCGCTGAACCGAGAGCCTATCATGCCTTCTGTCGGGCTTCCATGCGTTTTCCATTGGGTTTCAGACAGTCAACCCGTAATGCACATAAGCCTTCAGCTGCGCTGATGACCAAGCTTTTTAATTGCTACCAATATATCGCACAGATGTCGTTGGTGGTGGGTGATTTTTTGCAGGAAGTTCTAAAACACGGCATATCTTGGATGTCGCGCGGGGCCAAGCCACGCGATCTGGCTTGGTACAGATTGGCGGACGGCGAGCTTCTCTTTTTAGCATGGACAGATCGAGTTCCCCAAGATGTCCTATTGTTAATATAGCTAGTCTGACCGGGGTCCACGTGTTAGTATATAGGCCCAGATGGATTATAGACTCATGGATCATTTCTGAGACGGAGGAGCATGGTTTTAGGAAGGTAGATCGTAAACAATAGTTTGTTTAGCCAACTGTACTTATACTTATGCACACAATGCTTTGAAACGCTTACTGGTCATGCGGACAGAAGCGACAATGTGAAGGATCTATTTAATTGCCGGCCTTTCCATTGTGCAGCCAACAATATGCGCCAACAAACTACTGCAGCATTACAGGAATCTTTTACTACATAAGTGAGAGCCGGCCTCTTTCGTCGGGCTTCCTCGGCACTCCCGTCCTACATACCATCCACGTTAAAGACCAGCCAACCATCTCTTTAACACGCCCTCTTCTTGTGCTACGAGATGAAGGTCTCCTTCTCCCTCTTTTCCCTGGCGGCCTTCGCGGCTAGTGCTTTCGCTGGTCCCGTACCCGAAGACCCCCGATCAGACTACACCCGCCAGGAGCCGGTGGGAACCCGACAAGTTGGCGACACGGCTAACGAGTTCCTCGAGGGCGGGTGCCGGGACGTAATCTTTATCTATGCACGAGGCACAACCCAGGATGGCAACATCGTAAGTACCTAACTCCCTACATACCTACTACTATTAATCCATTCCTTGATGTTGTGCTCGCTCACCACCCCATCCACGCAACACAGGGCAGCGCGCCAGGCCCGCAAACAATCGACCTGCTCAAAGCAGCACTCGGCGACGCCGTTGTCGCTGCGCAGGGCGTCGAGTACCCAGCAAACCTACTAGATAACCTGCATGAGGGTGGATGCGACCCAGACGACGCAGAGGGCATGGCGGCGCTAATCACGCAAGCGGCGACGGAGTGTCCCGATGCGCAGCTCGTCGTGTCGGGCTTCAGCCAGGGGGCCGCGATGGTGCACCGGTCGGTGGAGCAGCTTGAGACGGCGGTCGCGGCGCGCATCGTCGCCGGCGTCACGTATGGCGACACGCAGCGGGAGCAGGATGACGGGCTAATCCCAGGTTTGGATGCGGAGAGAACGCATATCATATGCCATGATGGGGATCTGGTCTGCGAGGGGACGCTCATTGTGACGGATGCGCATGATGGGTATGAGAATGAGGCGCCCGAGGCGGTGGAGTTTATTGTTGGTAGGCTTTGAGGTGGTTATTAAGGGGGTGGGTAGGATGATGGTCTTGGCATTGGGCAGGCGTTTGGTGGTGCGTTTGGTGGTTATGCATACAGCGAGCGAGAGGTTGATAATACGGCGTACCTGAATAAAAGTCGAGTATTACCAGAAACATAAATTGAGCGTCTGTGTCAAAATGGCGGAGTCATGTCAGGGATTACAAGGAAGCTCAATCTGTATTCTGTTCTGGATAGGAAATCTCTGGCTGGATATAGCTTACATGCACCTTGCTGATACTGCCTTGCCATTGATACCTTAGGTCCTTAGAGCCCTTTGAATCCTTAGACCTCTCGGGAAGCAATCCATCCATTTTGATAATACATCCTAGCATCTTCGCTGCTGACATTCTGCAACAAACCTATTTACAGGATCCATCCCGACCTCATTCAGGCTTAGATAGGCAGTCAGTCGATTGGATCCCTCATGATTAATAGCTGTAATCCAGCGCACAGTTGCGAAATACTATGTATTGGCCCGTGGTCGTCCTGACTACATCTTTCTGCTTTATTGCTTTTAAAATTTAAATAATTAATTCCACTCCTGTCCGCAGCTACATTTTCTTCCAATAATCTAAAGATAGGCTTATCAACCGATCCTGAAGCCTAGGTACCAACAATAACCCATGTTCGAATTATCGGGCAGACTATGCAAACAAATAGACCAATCAACCTGACTAAAGTCAAGGACGGCCTGCTGCAGGCCTATGAAGTTCAGCGTTTCTCGCTCGAGCCAATAGGAGCAGATCAACAAGGGCTTCATTCAGCTCAGTATACCTACCGCCTAGTGTTAGAGGACGCAGCCGATCTTCTGCTAGCTTGATCGTAGCAAGCCGTTTGCCTCTGACACATTTTGATAATGTAGAACAATACGGAGGCTAGCGGTTCTAGATAACAAATAGCTATGTTTAAACCGACTGTCGAAGGTTTAGTAGTTACTTAATACAGTTAAAGATAATCATATTAACGCTGGTAGATGCAATAACCTCTTTCATCTGAGCAAGCTCAGGCCAGGATACTATGGTAAACACTGAAAATTTTACAACGTAACAATGGTGAATGAATTCAACGTGTTTAGTTGTTGGATTAGTCAATACCCTGTGGGGGGAAATTATAATCAAATATCACGTTAATGTGGTTCATCAGAGGTTGTTTGCTACATGCTAATACACATTACACATGCTACAACAGAGGAAAGAGACTAAACTATCCAGATAATACGTACGTAGAGTGTCTAAAATTTCTGTTCGGACTAGCATTCATATGTAAAATTGAGTAGTAAACCCACAGAAACTGAGGCGGCAAAAAACCGTACTGATTAAGTCCCAACTCAACTAGGCTGCCCACCACCAACCTTTGAACACCATCAACGCACACACAAATTATCTTGTTGCCTCAGAGAAGGTTTTTTTCCACCCACCTTCAACCCCAATATCTTCCTGATATATCAAATTTACATTCCTCTTTCTTTACCTTCCATCAACTTCTTCAAGCAGACACTGTCCATTAGGCATTCGCCTTTCAGATCAACCCGATCTCTTCAACCATCAGATTCTGACCACCATGGACGGCCAAATGCAATACAACACGGAGATATTTCCCATCATATCTCGTACCCAAACATCCATACGTTTTCGTACCCCACACAGCACATTTGTGGCTCAGAACACGGTGGCTTGGCTTGAAATATGGAACACTATGCTAGAGTTCCTGAACGTCAGCAGGGAATGCACTTACCGCCACCCTGTGGTGTTGGACCCCCCTGTCATGCCTACTACTACAACTACCAGGACACATAAACGCCTCTCCTCATCTATGATGGCCTCCATACCCAAGCGACTATTTTCGTTCTCTCGCCTCCGCAAACACCACCATCATCCCAAGGAAATACCTCACCCCCCCATCAACATTCTTGATCTTCCCATCGAAGTGCTTAGACTGATTTTTGAGAACGTTAATGAGCCTTACGTGCTTAAGGGTGGTACTTGGGAGTTCCAGCGCGAATTCTACACGGAAACGAACATCATGTTCGACGAACCTCGTGACTGGGCACATATGAATGTGTTCCGTGTCTGCAGAGCCTTCCGAGCTCTTGCGATTGCATGCTACGGCGAACCAGAGTACAACACACTACCCTTTGATCCGTGCCGGGACTTCGTCAGCATCAGGGTTCACCCAAGGATGGTCGGGGGCCCTCCTATGCAGCGTGCAGTTCGATATCCGCAAACCCATGACCACATACCAATAGAGGCGAGAAGTCCTCAATACACGGACATGATCCGGGGATGGGACTTATTCGCCACCACATATACGCCGTTCGATAACTCCGTAAACGGATTGTTTTTCTTCCGAGCTTATCTGTTCAATATGACGTACCAGAGCAAGCTCGTCAGATTCTCTCCCGCTCTGGCGTCGCGAATCCAAAAGGTCGAGATATTGGCCGACGAGAATTGGTTCCGGGTGCCATGGAACGACATAACCAGCACGCTTGAACGGAATTTGGGCCATATGCGCCATTTACGACTGAGGGTGGCACGACCCGACTTCTGCTGTTCTCGTCTGGCAATCAGCCGCCTGGAGAGCGGCTCGTGGACAAAGGGAGAAAGACCACAGAGGTGGGCGAATCGGTTCGGTGTTACCCTATATCCGCCGGCACAGGGCATTCCCTGGCGCACGCCGTTGTCTTACCAGCCACAAACTGTCAGACAAACGCTTGAAGCAGCTACAGCACTGGACTCCGGTCCAAACATCATTCATCCAACAACGCGAACGATGCTTCGGCTGATTTGGATGTGGCTCAATCCCGACATCCACCTCTCCAATGACCCCAGTGAGGCTCCACCGCCTACCTCCATTGTGGAATCAGAACGCTTGAAAGGGCTTGAAGTCCTCGAAGTTCTGATAGATAGGAATATATGCACGAAGGATCAAAGGTCACCTCTTTCACTGAACCAACCTCAAGAAGATGGAAAGCCGCGCTGGGAGACGTGGGTAGAGATCTGAAAGGTTACGGAGAGATCCCAATACCGGTTCAAGATTGCAATCATACAATATGGTTGAGGTGGCGAGACAGAACCCCAGGACCTGGTGGCTACGGAAGGGTTGATTACGATACTGTGACGGAACACAAATGCAAGGACTGCACCGCTACACCACCAAAAGTAGGATATTGTTAGCTCGGGAGCTAAATATCTTACATATGACTATATAGTAGACTGTCACTTAGTGTGGTGACAGATACCACAGCAAGAACGATCCTCCAGATACGAGGAATAGACCGCAGGAATGGATAGGGCAGGGCCCGTAGGAATTCATAGAGGCGGGTAGATATTGTTGTTAGTCTAGGATTTCTGAGACACCCTGGGGGTGGATATTGGTGCAGTCCATGAGTCCCTAGGCAACCACTAGGCCTCAGAACGAGGACGCCCTCGAAGACGGGCCCAGGATGTCTTCACGAAAGAACTGGAGCAAAGCCGGTTGCCTGAGAAGAACCTGAGCGACTTCCTCACTAAAGAGCTCCAGACATCCAATCAGAGTGCTGCGCATCTTAGCTAGTATTAGAATTAGAATACTACCATTCCCTATGTACTTAGTACCTAGAACAACCGCACATAGTAGGGTCCATCACTTCTCGTCTGTCTTAGGGCTGAGCCCGTTGGCAGCACGTTCAGTGAGGGCCGATTTTAATCCTCATATATTAGGTACTGAATAACTAATAGTTACAGCGTACATACATACAAGACATCTCCAACAGCACGGAAGCTCGGGTAGTCCTGAGTCTTCAGTGTATTATTAGTGGTCTACATGCAAGTGATTCAAAGACAGGTACGATGATCACCTTGATCTAACTGCTAAGTCTAGCCAGGAATATATTATGGTGTGTCTGATATCACTAATCCTAAACAGGTTGGGCTTTAACTGATTCTCATACAGGCCGCCGCCAGATCACAGCCACCAGAAGACTTCCTCGACCATGGCGGATACTAGTTACTCTCGCACAACCAGCTTTTCCTAATTTATAACCATCGGGTATTGCCATCATCCACACACAAACACACATCTGCAGACGCACATACATACAATCAAATAAAATAAAAGCTTAAAAGGGAAAAGTACCCCCAAAAAACACGCAGAAAAAATAAAATAAAAGCCTGACTAGCAAAGATACATACGTATTTGTATTGTATCCCGAACCCGGCCCATCAAGCCACTTATCTTCTCTCAGTTCATCAATTCCGTGTTTATTTTTCACAACCATACACCCTCCTTAACTAACAACAGGACACATTCTACTCTCTTAAGGCCAATTTTGCCCTAACCTTCCCACAAAAAAGGCCAAAAGAAAGCAACAACAAACAACAAGAAGAAGAACACCATACAAGTTACCTCCCTGTCAAATACACCCCGCTCTTCTTCTTTTTCTTCTTCTCATTCGTCTTCTTTCTCATCCCATAAGAAAGTCTTCTTTTCACACGACACTAGATGTCCTGCATCACCAGTCTATCGAAATGGCTTATGCCATTTCCCATTCGAGACCGTCACGGTCGATGGGCATGTTTTTCTTGCCGAGATCAAACTTATTCGGCACTTGGACGGCCACCGGGCCACATGCTCCTTGTCGAGGAAGAGAACAACAGCCACTCTACCAAACAGCAGCGTCATGTCTCAGCTTACTTATCGAGCGACAAGTGTACGCTCCAACTCCCTCCCACCAGGTCTCGGTTTTGTCTAGCGACACCATAAGTATCTAACCCATTTCGCATCCTAGACGTGTGTCAAGTGGTGCCTTCGAGCATCTATTTCTTCGTTCCTTGCCGCCTTCGGTGCCGCAACCGGCCGCGAGCGTTGAGGAAAACGACGATGCAGAGTGGCGTTCGGGGATATTTGGATTCCATTCCAGGCTCCAATCGTCATAGTAGATGATGTCACGTCCATACATCTCTGTCCTAGTTGCCATCAACAGCAGCTAGTGACCTACTTACTGGTGAGGGTCGCACCATAATAATTGGCGATGCCGCCCATGTGTTACCCCCCCACTTCGGTGGTCAAGACATCGCATGTGGTGTAGCCGACTCTCACCAGTTGGCCTGGCGATTGTTCTTGCTTCTTCGTCTCCCACCTGTGGACTCGATAGGTTAGTAGTAGTAGTCTTGATACCGAAATATGAGGAAAAACTAACCACCTTTCCCGCGATATCTCTAGTGGTTGGCACACTTGAGTGAGCAAGGTTTACTGCCCTGCGGCAATGCCGACGAAGAAGATTTCAGTCGCGGTGTCCCCTCCCCCCTCTTGTTTGACCAAAACTTCCATGCTTTTAAAAACTCTCATGCTTTATCAAAAACCTTCCATGCTTTACCAAAAAAACTTCCATGCTTTGAAACTTCCATGCTTTTATCAAACAAGAGGGGCGAGGCGATACTGGAAATCTGGGATGCCACAATCCACTCGTGCCTGCCAGCCATCAACCAACGCAGTAAGAACAGTCTTTTCCTGGAGTGGCCCTTTTTTGTATTGACTCCTTGAGATAGATCCGAAACCTGGTTAGCGCACCTTGAACTGTGGGGATCTTCTCTGGGAGCACATTACCCCTATGATCACCAGACGCAGTGACATGGCCGAGGAAACTTGGCCACGTACAAGGCACGAAGGGACAGGCAGGTGCAGGCCAGGGTGGGTCAGTCGGTCGGTTTACGTCACCTTAACGAGAAATTGTCCGGAAAGTACGGCGTCTCGCCATCAGCAAAGCCTCAAGCGGCAGGTGCCTTTGGGCATTTCATCCTTGCCTTCTTTAGTGCGGCAATCAACTGCTAGCGTTGAGGAGAACGACGATGTCGAATCGAGGATGACAGATGACATCGTGTTCAAGGGGAAAACCCCAACGAGGGACACTTTCAAACCGAATCCAAAGGCACCTGCCTGGGCCCCATCGCGGTTCAGCGACGACAAGAAAACGGCGGCTACCCCGTCTAGAACTGGTACGAAGTCCAGTGTCAGGAAGAATTTGGAGGGATGGGACTTCCCTACAGTTGAGTGAGGACTGGCTAGTCCACGACCAATCCCAATTCCACATAGGATTCTAAGCTACGATGAGCTTCTGGAGCTAAAGACACTTCGGTGCGCTCGGGCTTCAGCACACCACATGGAGCGGCATCCGAACCGAAGAGTCGCTCACGTGAGACTCGGTGATGCGGGTGCAAACCAGTTTTCCGCCATGTAGGTTTCTTTTTCGTCTCTAATACAATGCGTGACTTGTCGCTGACTGGTATAGCTATCCGATGGGCCATAGAGCCCGAGACTCGATCGAATTGGTCAGTCCACGTTCTCCGTCTTCCTGGTCAGGACAATTCGAGCCAGATGGCATCACCACCACAAGGGTCAGATAGCTTGGTCATCCTTTTCCAGGATACGGACAGTGGCGGGTCGTCGAAAGCCACTCCGTCTGGCACGCGGAACCCCGAGCGCACGGAGATAGTCTCCCCATTAGGATTGGGTTGTTCAGTAAGGTATACTGGCGGATGTGTACACTACCTAAGGGAAGACGGCACTGAATATAAGGAGGAGGACCAGGCTAGAATCGCACTAGATTGCTAGGTAGTAAAGGAAGGGACTATTTGTAAATTCGAAGAGCCGTAAGGTAGACTTAGTGGTCTTAGCTACCTAAACAGTTCAACATTCAGTATGTTTCACTATGCATTGAAACTTCCTGAGATAGTAGTACATGTATAATAGTAACAAGTCTATCGTTTCGAGCCATAGCTAGTAGTGAGAGATCATGAAGCGAGACAAGCACACACTCCTGTGCATATGCCACGCATCTAACTGTGCTCATCGAATGTTTAGAGACGCATAGTAGACTGTCAGACTGTCAGACGAACTAGATCCTCCAATTATGTAGTTATCGCTAATTGCCAGGAAATATTCTATGCATTCCATCTAGCGAAATACCTTCTGAAAAGTGCCTCATGCTACTATTTTAGGACACCTTCGAGCAGTCCTCGTCAAGGGAGGAAACCCCCGTCCTGTCTACAAGGAGGAAGGCTAATTAATCCGCTCTACAGGATAGTTTGTAGATACTGTTGCTTCTTTTCTGTTTATCCGTTGATTGCATATGGAGCATATGTGTAAGTGTGATCACGATCTAGAGCTGAGGTGTAAAACAAATGTGTGAAATGTACTCCGAACTTAAAGACACTACACGAGGGTACCTACAAGCTTCAAGCCTCGCATTCCCGAAACGCAGGATAATGAGCCTGGTTGACTAAGGTAACAACAGCTACTCTACAGGTAGAAGGAATGTCTGCTTATATACACGATCAGCGAAGCTGCCTTGTACTGGTAATTACCATTCATCACTCCAGCTTTGACCCTTAATTCAAGACGCATGGCCCCCTTCCCCGTAATTGTGTTTTGCATTGGTGATTTCAATCTGTATGCTTAATGTGAAGTATAGCTGTTAAATCAAGGTGTATTCTCGCATCGTTCTCTTGTTTCCTATCCTGTTTTCCAAACACATCTGATATATCAGGTCCTAGCATTTCAGGTAGTTGTTCTAGCACCCAACTCTAACCAAATATATACGTACATAATATCCGCAAATGAACCCCCAAGTGGTCCTCAGATGGCAGTAAATTTTGGAGGCCTTCCAGGGCCACGTGCTTCACCAGGTGACATGCCTTAAACGCTTGATATCCTTGGAACAAGTCGCTTCGGTCAAAAGAATACAATTACTGGAATATGTATGCTCTGTGTCAATTTCGTTCAGCCCTCGAGAGTGGTTTTTCTGGCGTGGAGGACTACAAGAGGATCAGTGTTGCGGTAGTAACCACCTGGAGTAAATCACTCGCCTTATATATAAGCCACTCTTTCCAAAACAAGTCTCCCTGATATACATACCAGTGATTTACGGAGCACGTAGAAGAACACAGACAACGGTACAAGGCAATTAGTGTATTTGGACTACCCTTCACTTTGAATCTACCTACCTAAGTGACGCAGTACTTGTTTCCAGCACAGCAAAACAGACATACGGCGCGGGGGCTCTCAAATAAACAACAACAGGTGCCTACCCACACACGCAACCTTTTCCATCCTACACTTTCTTTCCCCAAGTGACGGTGTTCTTCCAAGCAACCACCACTCTCACACATACGATACGTGCCTACAACAACATCAAGTCCAACAACAACAATAACAACCATCTGTGAAAGTATTTGTTGGTACCTACTACATCATCATCCTCATCATCATCACCATCACCATCACCATGCGACCCATCATCCTCCTGGCCCTGGCGCTGGCGCTTCTGAGCACTTACACGTTCCTAATCGGCTTCTTCGCCGGTTTGCTGTTCAGCCTGGCCACTATGCGTGGAACCATCGGCACCATGGGTATAACCGTCGCCACCCCTCCTACTACCGCTCCCATCGCCGCCCCGACCGTCCCTGTTGCCACTGCTCCCGTGAGCACCACCCTTACCCCCGTCAACGCAGTGGCCACGATCGGTACTACAGACTCGGACTCGGACTCGGACTGGGAGATGGACACTGAAGACCACTCTGGAGTGCATGATGAGAACCGCCAGTTCGAGCACCTGTGTTGTTTGCCTGGCTGTAGCCACTGCAAGAACCTGGATTGCGAGAAGTACCCGTGCCCGTTCCCGGTAAGTCTATTTATTTCCTTTTTATTATCCTGTTGAATTACCCCTGGATCGTCGCTTCCTCGCCCCCTTTATTGCTCGTCGCTTCCTTACCCCTTTCTTCGTCGCTCCTACCCCCCTATCTATCTTTTTGATCCACATATAACAAACAATAAAACAAACGGCACTCGCAACCATTAGGTACTTAGTCAATTACTAACCACATCCCCATTTGTTAAGCGAACCAGTTCTACGCCTGCTGCGCCAATGGCTTCCTGCTGTCCAGCCCAGAAGACCCGACCGAGGGCTGATCGTGGAATCACCAAGTTCCAAGCGGCGATGGTGTGGTCGTTTTTCCTCACCATCTTATGGTTTATGGTTGGGGATCTGTTGTTTGGGCTTGAATGAGGGTCTGTCCGTCACTATACTCCCCGGCGAGTCGACGAAAAACAACAAGGAGATCATGTGGCGAGGGAGGGGGCTTTGAATGGTTTTTTTTTCTGCTGTTTGCAAAGGATAATTAGCTGGCAATGGTAGCCAGCGAGCTTTAATAAAAAGACGCTCTGATGAAAGAGGCTCCAACCGAAATGGCATAACTTGCACACTCACCCAATCACATCCTGCGTCCGCCATTTCACATGATCCCTTATGATCTACTCTAGTGGTGGAATTACGTGAAAATACGAATAATCAGTACGGAATAATCGGAAGACAGATGATTATCATACAGATTACGCCGGTAGTCTCTTCTAATTCATACACTCCGCCTGCCATGTAGGTAATCTACAGCTTTATCTCTTCTAACTACTTACTACCCCTTCCTGAGCCAGTGGGTGGTGGGTATCTAGGTACTAACGAGACCACTGGCTATATAGGTAGGTAGTTAAGTAGCCCGGCAGCAGCAGTTACCGCCGTCGTCATTAATAAATTCGACAACCAAGTAGGTAGAGCCAGGCGACTGACTGGCTGACTGAGTCAAGCACAACTAACTATCCCAACTCTTCGGAGGCCACTACCTCCCAGGACGCGATAGGTGATGAACGGCTGCCATCCACTTCTGCTCGTCGGTACTGTGATTCGTGTGATGTTAGCCAGACTATTCATTCAACCGCTCACTCATCCATTGAACCTTATGAATAAAGGGAGAAGGGGTGAAGTATCAACAACAAAAAAGGGAGAAAATCAAAAAAACTAAAAAGGAGAAAAAACAGGCGGAACAAGAAAACAGGTAGGTAAAAGAAAGGACGAAGGAAAACACTAACCGATCGAACCGCAACAGCTTGCCCAGCACAGGCACAAGCTGCGAGCGGACCTTCTCGTCCTTGACCTCGAGGAACTGGAGCAGGATAGTCTTGAGATACATGGTATCGACCGTGGGATCTCCTGCCGCTGTTCCCGAGGCACTCCCCGGCCTACCACCACCACCACCACCACCACCGTTGATACCACTCCTCGAGCTCTCCACGCTACTCC
The DNA here is from genome assembly GCA_022661535.1 of Eutypa lata. NCBI lineage: Eukaryota > Fungi > Ascomycota > Sordariomycetes > Xylariales > Diatrypaceae > Eutypa > Eutypa lata. Next base: position 4,340,993 of record JAKULF010000004.1, on the reverse strand, counting down.
TCCCGCTATTCGCCCCTCTACTCCCACCACCAGCAGTATCCGCGACACCGGGGCCCCCCACCAACCTAGCCTGCACCCCTCTCAACTCCTTCCTCACGCCCTCGTACCGCCCCCTCATCTCCTCCAGCAACCTCTTCAAATCCGTCCTCTGCCCCTCCGCCTCCCGGACCTGCGCCTCGCTGGCCTCGAGCGCATCCCTCAAGCTTTGGACCGCGGCCTGCAGATCCCTCACCTCATCTTCGGCCTTGCGCTCGGCGCTCTCGATCTCCTCCCTCTTGGCCTTGAACTCCTGCTCCCTCGCCACGAGCCCATCCCTCTCCGTACTGAGACCCCTGACTTCGCGCTCAAGCTCTCGTAGCTTCGTCTTGAGCTCCTCGGCCTCGCGCGCCCGCTTCCTTGCCGCCGTAGCCGCCTCATCCTCGGCGCGATCGCGCTCCTCGACCGCGGCGTCGAGACGCGTCCGCAGGTCGCGAAGCTCCTGCTCGGCGCGCCCATCGACATCGGCCAGCAGCCTGCGCATGGTCTCGCCCTCGCGCGACCGCTCGGCTAGATGGCGCTGCGCCTCGGCGAGTTCCTCGTCCAGGGCCTCGGCGTGGCCCCTCGCCTCGCGGAGCTGAACCGACAGCTCGGCCGTCTGGTCGCGCATGGAGCCTAGAAGGCCCTGGGCGTTGTTGTACTGCTGGGCGCGCAGGTCGGCCTCGTCGCGGGCGAGCTTGCGCTCCTGCTCGAGGCTGGCGACGCTCGCTTCGAGGTCCTTGATCTTCGGGGTCACGGTCGCGAGGTCCTCTTTCAGGGCTTGCAGCTCGCGCTCGGCCTTTTCCGCCTTTGCGGAGAGCTCGATCTTCTCGGCCTCGGAGCGCCGGAGGTCGCGGCCCGTGACGCGGCGCTCGTCTTCGAGGCGGACGCGGGAGGTCTTCTCAGCGGCGAGCCGGTCGTTCAACTGCCGGATCTCGGATTCGCGGTCGGCGGCGAGGCGCTGGGCCCGCGTGATCTCGTTCTTGAGTTCCTTCTCTTTCTTCTCGAGGGCCCGGAGTTCGCCCTGCTTGGCGACTAGGTCGTCGCGTGTCGTCTTGAGTGCTGCTGAGTCTTGGCGTAGACTCTTGAGTTCGGGTTGCGCTTTGGAGAGCACATCACGTAGATCGGTGAGGTCTTTGTATCGTGTTTGTGCGAGTTGCTGCGCGGCGCCGAGATCTGATTGCAGCGTGTGCGACTTGATCTTTAGCTCATCGAATTCAGACTTCACTGCATCGTACTCTGCTTGTAACTTAGAACTCGTCTCAGAGTTTGTGGTGAACGTGGCGACTTCCTTCTCTAACTCGGTGATACGAGCCTGAAGTGTCGCCTTCTCCGATTCAAGCCCTTTAATCTTCTCCTTTGCTTCAACGTGGTCTTGGCCGATGTTGATGAGATTCTCCTGCATGTTCTCAATCTCTTCTCGTAGATCTTCTTCCGTCTTTCTCTGCTTCGAAAGGCGTTCGATCTGAGTATCCTTCTGGACGATCTCATCCTTTAGTTTGGAGATTTCCTCTTGGAGAGCTTCGGTATCGGAGCTCTCTGGTGCTTGCTCGGATGTCTCACTTGGCGTAGGTTCGACAGCGGGAGAGGTGGTTGCGGCGGCTGCTCCGGCACCAGCACCACCCTTCTTCTTTTTCTTGTTGTTCTTCTTCTTAGAACCGCCAGTAGTAGGTGTAGTTGGTGGGACCTGTAATGTTTGAGAAGATGATGGAGATTGTAGGGGAACCGACTGTATTTTCTTTGTAAGCTCATCAACCTTCTTCTCGGCTTCAGACTTGGAGGTCTTCAACGAATTTATTTCCTCAGTTAAACCCTTAATCTTCTTCTCCAGTTCCGCTTTCGCTTTTCCAGTCTCTTTCAGTTCCGTGGTTAGTTTAGTGTTCTTAGCGCTAGACGTGGCAAGTTGGGACTCTTGTTCCTTAGCTGCCGACCCTGCATTGGATTTCTCATTCCTGAGGCTGGTATCCAGTTCTCGAAACTTAGACTGGGTTTCACTCAGCTTGTCCGTCAGAGATTGGATCTCGACGTTCCTTGCATCGAGTTGACTCTGTAGAGAATCCTGTACAGCGGCCTTGTCACGTGTCTCACTGAGTTCCCGTGTTACCTTCTCCAGATTCTCAACCAGCCCAGCGCTATTTTCCTTGGCAACTGCAATCTCCTCCTTTAATATCGTCATCTCAGATTGAAGTTTGGTGATTTCCTCAGATTTGGAAGCAACTTCGGCCTGGAGTTGTGGAATCTCATCATCGTAAGAGAACATGTCCTGGCTCACATCCTTGTCGCCATCAGAGACGACGGGCTTATGCTTTGGAGAGAACACGCCTAATATTGATGACACTGGTGACTTGATTCCTGAAGGGGAGTGTGCCGGCTTTGACTCGTCTTCATCTTTCTTGGCGACTGTGATATCAGTTTGAGTATCGATATGTGCAATACCCTGCTCTGGCTTGGCCGTCTTCAGGGTGGTTACCTCTTCCTTGAGGGAAGCAAGTTCTTTTTCGGCATCTTCGGCTTTCTTCTTGAAGGAGTCCTTCTCAGCCGATACACGTTTTAGCTCGTCCATGACCATATCTCCTTTTAGATTCAGTTGGTTCAAGTACTCGACAAGGGCAGATGGGTCTTTGATGGTGGTTAAGGGGGTATTCTCTCGCAGAGCCCGTTCGAAGGGTTCAACGGATACAGCACGTCCATGTGCGACTCGATAGTGTCTCAGGAGTTCTGTGGTACAAAATCTCGTTAGTATTACTTCGGCAACTTCACTTAGACGAAATGATAAATTTGTACCTGGATAGGTAGACTCGAGTTTGTCTAATTTCCGGAGCTTGGTCCTTATTTGAGGGGGTAGTTCTCCAGGCGCATCGGTATTCGCATCCTCTTTAGCCTTACCCCCTGAACTAGGGGCATCCTGACCTGACTTCTCGCCATTTTGTTCTTCTTTGGCCTCTTTCTTATTGATGTCGCTACTTGATTGTCCCTCTGTTACAGATTTCGCGTCTTTCTCTGGTGGTGTAGGCTTGGGGGTGTTCGATCGCGTGGACATATCTCCATCGTCATCATCAATCACGAAGGCAGCCTCGAAGACGGCAGGGTCCGGGTTAGGACCGGTCTCTCCATTAGCAGTATCCTGACTCGGTTTCTTTTGTCTTCGTCTAGCAGGCGAGTTGGTGCTATTAGTCCTAGATATAGAACCAGAACGACGATCGGAAGAGGCAGATCTATGGTCGGCGAATGCTTTTTGACGAGCCTGTTCTTGGGCGATGGTTCGATCGATCGCGCCCTTAATGCTCTGTGTGATTTATACTTGTAAGCAAGCCTCTTGTAACATATATACTATACAGGTCCTAGATTAACATACCGAAAACATGGCGTCTCATTCGAGGCGAGAGCGCCACTTGCGAATCACCGGTTCACTGCTATATCCAATGTCGACGTAATCGTGGCCATGTGCGGCTGTATACTCTAGTTGAAGATATGCGATCTTGCTAACTAGTAGGGTTCATTAATACATATATTCGTATGTAGGAATGAAACAGGAAATACTCTGGTAGTTAGACTAGAGTTGAAATGTAAAATACAATAACTAATAGTTAAGACAGACTGTTTCGCGTTAAATCTAGTGACAGTTTGAGCTGAGCCCAGCCAAGCCTTGCCAATCTGTCCTGTCCTGTCTTGTCTATTCTATCCTATCCCCCTATGGAACCGCGTACGTAGCGCTGCACGCACTTTATTAGGGGTGTGACTTTCAGCTATCCTCCCACTGTAGAATACTTTTATCTTAATTCATTTTAGCGCTGATCCCTCATCAGTTTAGGCGTGTTTACAGAGCCTTGCATGACCTAATCATGCTAAGCTCGGATAGTCGGCACTAACGAGTTATTAGATGGGTTTCATTGTGGTCCGTGCTATGCTGTCTACCTACATATCTGCATATGTACTGGATGTGATGCTGTGAGTCAGGGAGTGCATCAGCCTCGTCTTCCCCTGTGCCCTCCATGTCTGGTCCCTTTCATGTGGTTGCCCCATTGTTAGAAGCCCTGTACGTCGTTAGGTACTGTAATTAGCCACCATGTCGTCACTAAAGACCTAAGACAGACACCACTACAATTAATTAATGAACTTACACGTGCATCATCTCTCTCTGCCTTATCTCCTACACCTAATCTTGATTCTGGTGATGCCTTCCTCAGGAGGTAAATAGTTAGCAGCTTCTGCCAACTTCCTTCTCCATTACTTATTACCGACGATCTTTTGATTTATTTTTTTATTTTTACTTTGTCTTTTCATGCCCTTCGTCTATTTTCGTTACTACGTAGTAGCTATTGTTAACAAGCCTCACACGTATGTTACTATGAACGTGGCATAATTATAGCTCCTACCTTACTTCTCTCTATTTCTACGCAATTATGGTCTCTCTCTGGCCCTGGAAGGTAAGTCCTACTTATCCCATGGCTCTGCGATATACCTTGCTGTGGTTCAATCCTGTTCTAACTCGTGTCGCATCATCATAGGGCCAGGATGATTCCCCTGCTTCATTTGAGAAAATCCTCTCCACGCTCTCTAAGAAAATCACCGACACCCAAGCTCAACTCGATCGCCAGCGAACCAACTCACGACGTCTCAAAGTTCTATGGACCCTCTACCTCACATTTGCCTACTTAGTATATGCGATTGTCTTGACACTAGTCGTCGGATGGCAGAAACTAGGAGCCTTAGAATGGACCGGCATGGCTGGAGGTCCCGTGCTGTAGGTCATCCATCACGAGTCGCGTCATACAAAGGGGTTATATTTGCTTACACGTCGCATAGTATATATGTGGTACGAACCGTCACCACCACCTACTTCAACTACCGCATCGAAACCCTCGAGGCTCGCTTGAAGGAGTATCAGGCTGAGAGAGCCAAGACTATCCAAAAGCTAAAGGACGCTACCAAATACGACTCCACCCTCGAGCTTCTTGAAAAGTATGGCGGAGAGAAGCGATCCAAGTTAAGGAGACAAGCCACCGGGGACGAAGAGAACGGCGATCCAGAGAAGAAAGGGGCAAATAAGAGGGGATCCCAACATCACGGCCACCACCCCCACCACCAGCCTGGCCGGACCAGCATGCTCCCCCCACCCACAGCCAACATCCAGCGCCCATCCACCGCGCCCGGCATCTCCCCAAGCCACCAGCAGACCTCATTTGCGCGTCCTCCTCCGCCGACCATCCAAGAGCCGACAGCCGAATTTGCACCCAACGCCGACGACTTCGAGCCCAACAACGCCCCGCCGCTTCAACCGCCCTACGCCTACACTCCGCGCCCGCAGCATGAAGTAGCCAACGCTGTCTCGGCCCCTCCGCGCTGGTACGATCGCATACTAGATCTCATGCTGGGCGAGGACGAGACGGTCCCCAAGAACCGCATCGTACTGATCTGCAGGACCTGCCGGCTCGTCAACGGCCAAGCGCCACCCGGAACTAAGAGCCTAGCCGAGCTGGGTTCCTGGAAGTGCATGAGCTGTGGTGCTATGAATGGGGAGTTAGACGAGGGTCAGAAGATCATGCGCGAGGTTTTAGGAGGGGGTGGTGGTCGTGCTGGTGGTGGTCAGAACTCTGATGTTGGTTCGGTGCAGGGGGATAGTGATCGATCTAGTGATATCGTCAAGGTGGACGGGAGTCAGGACAGTGGGGATGATGGCGAAGAGGATTCTAAGCCTAGGACGCGAAGCCAGAATCGTAGGTCATGATACCTTAGGTAATATACGGGGGCTTTGATGGTGAGGGTTTTTTGTTGTTGAAATTACCATGCTAAATCGCAATTGCTTCGTTGCCTTCAGCACACGTAGCTTGAGAGGCTAGGGAGGACCATCCACCAGGCATGGATACACGTTATATCAGGGGGTCATACGTGGGGTGAAGACCTTAACCTTCGATCGGTAAGAACCCGATTTGAAAGGATGTAATATCAGATCTGGACGCTGGGGGCAAAGGAGGCAAAAATAAATAGCAGATAGCTTACTTTAGTGTTTCACGAATACCAACAATACCAGTATTAAAAATATTGAACACTAACACCTGAGGTGTAATTCCACCTCCTACTTGCCTAGATACCTAGGGAGTAAGAAGTTGGTACAAACTGGGCATGCAGTGACAGGAGAGGTTTCGTGCAGGGCTCTAGGAGGCTACGGCTCTAATATTAACATTGCAACGAGACAAAATGCAAGGACTATAGCGCTACACCCTGAGGCAATAATGGGATGTTGTTAACTTGGAAGCTAACCATCTTGCACTGCCTTCTATAGTGGACACCTACCACCTATGACCGTGATGCATTTAACGGAGATCCTATAACGATGCGTACTTAGGTATGAGTTTTCCCAACAGGAGATCAGTCTCTATATCTCCAATATCGTATGCATGTAATGGATGATGATCTTAAAACATGATGGTCAAAGTGCACCACCAACCGTTCAAATACCAGATTTGGGCAGAGGGTAGAACCATGTCAAATAACAGCAGGGCACATTTACCTTCGATTTTATATTGCTGCCACTGGCTCTTACTACAGCTGCTTCTTGATAGGATAGGGGTGTTTATTTTCCTTTAACCTTTTCTGTGAAACCGCCCACCAAGACAATGGCATCATGGTCTGACTTGGAGAGGGGCTTTGATGCGGGGACGGAAAGGGTTCGATCTAAAACATTTCCTGTATTTATCTGTATCGTAATCAGAAATAGTGATATATATTGCAAAATAAAACATTCGGCACGGATATGTTTGTTGATTTATCCCGGTCCACCTTTTTTTGTAAGTTATATTCAACTGTATTACTTTTTCTTTTCAAGTCCCGTTTTATAATATACCTACCCAAATAACCGTTTTATTATTTTTATCGCTTTATTTTTTTTATATAAGTTTTATTTCGCTTTTATAAACTTTAATCCTCAAGTGTTTATTAGCAATCTCTTCCTTATAAAAGAAATCCTTAGCATGTGATTGAATAGCAGTATGCATTTTTCTTTTAATTAATAGTGTCAATGGGCTTGATACGAGAGTGATTAATGAGCTCGAAATTCTGTAGGGTTGCGAAAATATTACTGATGGCGGTTGCTACAGGATGCGACTAGATGGAGAAGCGGCTATTGCCGAGATGAGGCCCAAGGCTGACGCCTTATATTTAGTAACGGAACTATTTCATCGTTTCTCTACCTTCCTCGTCGAAAGCTTAATCTTATTTTATAGAAAATAAACAGCATTTTCTAGCTCTTTATTTGGAAAGGCTTGCCACGCTCTTCATACCGCCCGACCGTCTCTAGTCTATATATAGGAGCATAACCCCCCTACATATTCGTAGAGCCTCAGAGACCTTAACCCAGTACGTTTCGCCAGTATTACAACTTATGCCACAGTAACTAAGCCCATATATCACCATAACCCCATTTGCATTTAACCAGAGCATTGTGATATCTATTGTACCATTAATTACAACTTGCAATGTTGTAACGGCACAGAATGCAAGGGCTATGCCACTACATTACAAAAGTAGAACGTTGGTAGCTCGTGAGAACTAATGTCTTGCATTTCTTCATATAGGAGCCACTTGGATCCGTGGCATGTGTAGACTTGGTTGCCGATTGGCCATTGCAATCTCTTCTGCATTTTACCGTCCTTGAGGAATTGCCCTTGGTGTTGCAGCCTATTTTTTGACAGGCTGCGGCGGTGAAAGATGTAAGAATTCCCCTCAAATTGGCAGTCTCGCCACTACCGGCCTAAGGAATGGTAACTAGGGCTGTCTTTTCCACGACCATTTCATGACCATCTCGACATAACTGAGTCATAGTTCCCCCCATAGTGATCTCCGGCTTGATGAAATCTCCTTATTTCGACATTCAGAACAGCACTGGACAGAAATTGCATTCGTTAACATTACTTTCTGGTCATTGTAATGCTAGGTTTTCATTACAGAGTCAGATTCTCCTTGTCGGTACCAGATCTGAGCTTTGGTTTCAAGTAGCTAATGATCTTGAATAATATTTTAAGGTTCTATCTGAGACAAACAACTGCATCTGATATATATACAACTTTCGGTACGTGCTTCTGTTGTTGTAGCCGTCCTACTCCTCAACCAACTCGGACAGGAAGCTGCTAATGCCCTCACAAGCCTGGATAAGCACTGAGGAGGGCACTAGATGGAGCACCGGACAGGCGTTGTATGTACTGTCACACTCAAAAACACCCCATTTTGGGTGATAACTAGAAGTCCCATTCTGACCCCTCTGGAGGGGAGGAAAAGAGGGAGAAACCCTAGCTAAATGGGTGGCTGAGAGCTCTTTTATAGGACTCAGGGGCTCCACCCCTAAGTGGAGCTTCTAGGGGCCCCTGGAGGCCCAAAATACTGCGACATGTACGAATATACTAATTAATCGATGTGGTGGCAGTTATCACCCTTGAAGACGAAAGCTCTTGCTTGCTAGAAAGCGATCGTGGCGACCTCGCATTACAGTAAATGGGGATTTATTTGTCTAGTTGGCTAAAGACATATCCTCGGCTGGGCCCCTATTGAGGGACGTAGGTATATATCTTTACACTTTTAAAGACTGGGTAATAGCAAACAATTGCTCCGCTAGGCATTAAACAACAATAGCAACAACAAGGATAACGAAAAAAGGGAGAGAGAAAAAGAAGAAAAGAAAAGAAAACCCCTTGCCTTGACGATGCTAAGCTACGGGCACCACCAGCTTTTTACCAGAAATCGTACCGGTCTTCAACAACTTTAAACCTGCCAAGACACCCTCTAGGCCACCAGGCTCCTGAACCTTCTGCACGGGATGCGTCAGTAGCCTGCCACTTTCAAGCAGCCCCTCAAACATCTCGAAAAACCGAATACCCAATTCAAGCTTGGTGGGATCCGCCTCTTTATCATAGCCCCGACCCAACTGACACCCTTTCCCCGTTATTTCAAACCCAAGCACGAACCCTGCGACGACGGCGTTCCTGAGCGCCAGCATTTCTTGGGGCACCAACTCGAGCGATACGTACCGCCCGCCCACGCGTGAAAGCCCCGCGAAGCACGTCTCTACACTCTGGGTGTCTGAAATGCAGTCCAATGCGTACCTCATCCGGCTCCCCGTGTGCCGCCTGATGGCAGCTCCGACGCTAGCAGATTGGTAGTCGAAGGTAGCCGAGGCGCCACGAGACCGGCACAGCGGAAAGCTGTGGGGGGAGCACGTTACTATCGGGTCGTAACCCGACAGTCGCAGCAGCTGCGTCGCGATGGTGCCTGTGGCTGTGCTCCCTCCGTACACGAGGACAGGGGGCGGCGGAATGGTCTGCGTAGGATTGTCGGGGGTGCCCTCGAGGCATAAGGAATCTTCCCCCCCTCCCCAAAATGCGAGAGCCAGTGTGGCCAATGCCGTCCCGAGCGTCGCTGCTTGTTCACAAGTCACAGTGGACTGTTTTGTTGCCGGTAATGACCGAGCTGGCGCTCCCCGGTACTGATTGGGAAGACGTATCAGGATGCCGGCATGAGCAAGGACGTAATTCGAAAAGGAGCCGTGGTCGGGATAGCCGGGCATCGAGCCGTGTAGAGCGCCGCATACAAGATCGCCTACGGCCAGACCCGGCTTGATGTCGCTTGCCCCTTCGCCAAGAGCCACGATGGTCCCGGCGAAATCATTGCCGACGATGGCGCCGGGGGCTGGAAAGGCGGCACCCATCTTGAAATCGGAAGGATTGAGGGCTACAACCGAGGTCTTGACGAGCACTGTTCCACGCTCTAGGATTGTTGGCATGGGTATATCGTCTCTGAGAATGGGTTCGCAAGTAGCATTTTCGACAATGGCCTTTCGGCTGCTAGGCATCCTCGGAGATGACATATCGTGGTCTTAGAAGTTCCCGCTTTATTTTGAGCAGTTGTTACCCGTTCTAATGCACACTCTAGGGAACGGACACTAATCCAAAGCGCAAGGTGTTTTGCTTTTTGCCGCTGTCTGGAAGCAGATTTGGCTTGTTGGGATTGCGTCAGGTGTGTTGCGGAGGCTTCATACGTACCAGGCGACTGCGAGGCTGGACCTTTGCATGCGGCAGGGAAGGCCTAGTATCCTGTTACATCAAGTGCCTAGTGGCAAGAAATCACTTGAAAACTACAGTGACTAACAGTCTTCTTTTTCATCACTTATTTATACATATACTTGCAGGTATGTGCCCATCGCCGCTACCGCAGGAGTCATCATTATGCGCTGGGGCCGCTACAAAGCAATCCACTTACTAGGCTTCGCTTTATTTACGTTAGGTATGGGTCTTTGGACCTTGTTGGACGAGAACAGTCCAACAGGCGAATGTATGTATACCCACTTGTTCAGTCTTCTTTCCCGCGGGTTATCCCCCAAAACAATTACTCTTTTGTACCATCTGCGGACCAATCGTGCTGCCAGAATTTAGGCCTGCCTTGGTTAGCTAGGAGTAGCAAATCGTACTAACCAGACCAAACCTCATAGGGGTGGGGTTCATGTTTACAGCCCCAATACACGCCTCAGTGTACTGTGTTCCGCTGTACCGGCACAAACTGAACCATGAATCGTGGCTTTGTCAGAAAGCCGAAATGGAGCAGGTAACGCTCCATCCCCTCCATATCTAGCGTTTCTCCCGGCGCTTTCACCACGTCAAACTGCCACAGTACCTTGGACATGAACAGCCTGGCTTCAGCCCACCCGAGCTCTCGCCCTATGCAGGCGCGAGGGCCGAGACTAAATTCGGGTAGCCCCTTAGTGTTGTCGTTAGCGAATGCCTTGTCGTAAAAGGGGTGTGATGCAGGCAGGTGTCGCTCCGGCCGGAAGTGCATCGGGTCATGGAAATATTTAGGACTTCGTCCGAGAGTGTGGATGCTGCTCTGAACGGTCACCTGGAATGGAAATTGTAAGCGAGTGTGGTAGAGAAATTGCGCGAGGGGGAATAGTTTACTTACACCGCTAGGGATGTAATGGCCATCAACTACGGCCCCCGGGCTATACCGAGGAAGGCCTGTCGAGTTGGTGGAGATCATCCGAAGAGTCTCGTCAAGACATGCTACGAGGTAATGCAAATTTGCGGTACTCTGTATGTTGATGTCATCGTAGTTTTCAACCCCAGTCCGGATCTCATCCGTTAGAATCCTATAGCACTCAGGGGCGTTGACGAGTAGAAAGAGCGTGAAGTAGTACCAGTCAGCCATTGGGCCAAACCCACCAAGCATCACCTGTAAGGATACAGAGCCTAGTTGTAAAAGTTCTGCGTCGCTCGTAGGGGGCTTTTCGTCGGCTGACAGAATATACTCGAACAGGTCTGGGTGAGGTGTGTTGCCACGCCTCTCGATGCGGCGCAATACGCTCTTGCGCGTATTTCTATCCATCTCGGCCAGGGAGCTCAATTTCTTCACTGGTGCAAAGAGGTACTTGATGGGGCTTAGAAGTGGAAATCTCTTGAAAACTTGAATCATGGTAGCGAAGGCGTTAAATGAGATGAGGACATCCAGGGCAACCGGGTCCTTTTCTACAGATGGTTTCAGATCAGCACCCAACATTCAAGCAAGCGAGACCTCGTAGACATACCAGCACTCATGGAGCGTGTCTCTTCGCACCACGCTATATCCTGAGACGTATCCCAAGCTACCCAGTGGGTCCAATCAACGAGGTTGACTCCTTCTTGGCGGGCGCCGAGTTGCTCCATCCGCTCGACAAAGCAATTCATGTGTTTGTGCATTAAGGGTTCGAGACTTCGTATCGAGCGGGGGCTGTACGCAGGGAAAAGTTTTCGAGCAACTTCATGATGCTTCACAGGATCTTCTTCCCATATGATTCCGCCCAGATTGGCACCACGGTTCTGGAAGTCTGTCTTTCTGAAGATCTCGAGGCCTCGATGCGCCGGCGAATATATGTCATGAAATGCCTGTGGGGTGTAAAAGACAAGCTCATTGGGCGCGACCCGCACCACATCCCCGTACTTGTGAATCGCATCCTCGATTGCCCATGGGTAACGCCCCGAAAGCCTACCGCCAAAGTAAGCCTATAAACCTTGGTGCCTCGGCAATAGATTTTGGTACTCACCAGTGACGGGCATACCATATATTGGAGACAGCAGCGAGTCGTGGTCCTGGAAACTTCGCAAGTGGATGGAAATAGAGAAGGTAAACACATCGCAGGGTTGCGTAAACGCAGATCTATGAGAGCCCTTGGTCAGCGGTATACAACATTATAGTGACGTTGCCAACGAGTAGCATACTGCTCCCAGAACAGCGCTGAATATAACCTCTACTGTCATGGATTCATGCGAAACAAGATGCTGGATATCCATGGTGATAAACGTTACAGCAAGATTGACGAGAGACCTTTCACTTCTACCGACGGTCAACTGGGTGGCGGGTCGAAGCTCGTGAAGGCGATTATTGTGGCAGTGAGTGATATTATGCTATGTCTTGTGGTTTCAATAGACGAGCGAGGGCGGAATTCCGCGGCATGTATGTCTAGATTTCTGCTAAGGTGCCTGTCTTAGACAGTAGAGCCTTTATTTTAAGATCTGCTCGTCGTTGGCGCAGCCTCGTCAGCTCGTGTTGAATCAGTCACGCTGCACCGCCAAGAAAGAAAAGGCCCTTACGTCGTCGCACCAATAGTTTCATTTGGTTTTTCTTGGCGGTCTGCCGTAATCAACCATTCAGCAGGGATTATGGGAATTAATCGTCTTCTCACGGTCGTCGTACAGTTATCATTCTTAATTAAGATAGTACACCATAGGTTCTTAATGGTGCATTATTTAACCCGATGGTATGTACAAATACTCCACGGTTCAGTATTAGGACAGGAGACAGAAGTGCCGCCTTCTTTGCTATCACTGCCTTCTCCAAGGACCCAGAAGCCCGCTGGGAGCAAGAACCAAGTAGTCGTTCTCACCGGTGCAACTGGACAGTTGGGCGGCGCCCTCCTCAAGGCTATAGTTGAGGATGCGAACGTCACTCGCGTGCACTGTATTGGCGTGCGCGATGCAGTCAACAGAAAGTAAGACATAGGCTTCGAGCTGAACGGAAAGGTAACACTGCATGCGGACGACCTGTATCAACATCGGCTTGGTCTCTCGGACAACGACGCAGACCGTATCTTCGCTGAAGCCACGATCATCGTACATAGCGCCGCCGACAAGTAGTACCAGAAATCATTCTCCTCGCTCCGCGCCCCCAATCTGCAGACGACAAAGGACCTCGCCATAATGGCCGCCGCGGCACGTGGATCACGGCCACCACCCGACTTCCATTACATCAGCACAGCCGCCATGGGAATGCTTGTTGCTGACTCAAAAGGCCAGCGCGGGGCTGAGGGGTTTGTATTCGGACCAGTGTCCGCGGCTGCGTGCCCCCCGCCGGCGGTCAGCTCCTCGCACATCAGGAGGACAGCCCATGGGTATATGGCCAGCAAGTGGGCAAGCGAGGTTTTCCTAGAGAACCTGCATGCTCACCACCCCTACTGGCGTATCGTGATACACAGACCCAGCTTGATAGCACGGAAGCCGGTTCCCAAGCAATGGGAGAAAGAGGATGATAGCACCAACGGTCCAGTGAACGACATGCTGGAGAATCTGCAGTATTTCGCGCCGAGGTTGAGAGCTGTGCCCGCACTAAATACTCCTAAGGTTGGGATAAGCGGAGTCTTGGACGTGGTCACTCTCAACCAGGTCGTCGACGGGTTGGTGGATTCCATGTTGGTTAAGAACAGGTTGCTAGAGAGTGACAAGGGCAGTGCGGTGGAATATATACATCATGTCAGCGATGTGGAGCTACCGCTTGACAATCTGGGGTCTTGGCTTGGGGAGGCTGCAGACATAGCCGATGGTCGTGATGGTTGGCGGGAGTTTTCGGCAGCGAAGTGGGCTAGGTTGGCGGGAGAGATTGGAATGCGCCCTGCCGTGGTGGCCTTGTTCGAGGACGTTTCCGCAAAAGAAGGACGAGTTCGGTTTCATAAGGCGTCCAGGCAGTGAGATGCCTACAGTCCTGACAGTGAAAGTCTTTATCATGGTAAGTATAGCTAAAGTCTGCTGAACTGTACTACGAATAAATCATCCCTGGAAACTGTTAATAGATTATGGAATTCCAGAATTCCATAACCAGTTTGGCAACACAGCTCAACGGTTTCCGCCGGAATACACGGACCCTGAGTTTATTGACAAGGGCAAGGCCCCAGAAAAAGCGTAGTTGTTAATTTCCTCTAAATCCTAGCACCTACTATCATTCGATTACATTCACCGTTATGGTTTGCATTCTATTAAGGAACAAACGCGGTTTGATACGGCCCCTTTGGACAGCCTTCAAGGGCGCTCCTGCTTGCTTTCTCTTACTACTAGTCCATATATCTACCTCATGCACATTTTTCTTCATATCTACAATTCGACTCTATACCCTTAGATAGAGAATATTACTGAGTTTCACCTCCATACTAGATCCGTCACGGCTACTTTCTGAAGAAATCGTCTTAGATGGGTTCCACTCCTGCATGTACTATTTGAGCAGATCCGCAGCTATACTTCGATTTTCCTTTCCTCTTAGACAATGCCACAGAGTCTGAACCTTTTAGCAATCCTGAGGGAATACGAATATGTAGGCATTTAGAGTTATAAAGGAGCAGACCCAAAGATACAGAACTAAGACGAATATTAATAAGTTACGAGAGTATATTATCATTTTATGACTTTATCGTTTTATTGTAATCTTAGCCACTTCCGACTCTCTTTGAGAGAGCTATTAAACGAAGATAGAGGTTCGAATTTAATTTACATTTAACTGTTAACTGTTAACACCGGAGAACCTTGAATATACTCGGGTCTATCAACGTACAGTCACCAATCATCATCCCCTCGAATCCAAAATTCCCCATCAACCAACCCAAACCAAACATACCACCAAAGACGAGCTCTGCCTATCATCACCAGCAAATAAGCAACAGTAAGCAGGTATTCGAGAAGAAGAAAAAGAAACCCATCCCATCGTGGCAACTTATGACATATATGTATATCCCTCCCACCCCCCCTTTACCTAAATACCTACCTAGCTTCTCTTCCCGAAAACCGAAGCTCAAGTCAGGTGCCAATCATATCGCTAGTTGATTACATAGTTAGTGGTGAAGCGGACCCGAATTACTTAACACTAAACAGGCAACTAGCTACCTATAGCAAGCCGACAGACCACATGGTACCCGAGATCGACGCTGCAGTAGGTGGTAGTCTGGCAATCACTTAAACGAACGAACGGAGCGGCTCGAGGAGGGGCAGAGAAGGGGCCACGCTATCTGTCTGTCGCTCCCGTGCGAGCGGACGGGCGCTAAAACGATGTGCAGTGCAGATGGGACATCATGCAGATCGTTTCGTGCATGCGCGGCGCGGACATATGTAATCACTCACCTATGTATGTGTGTGCTTCATGTATAGGATTGAGACGGGGTGGAGGCAGCTGGTCATTTTGTGTTCATATTTTCACGCATGTAGGTAAGGTAAGGAGAGGTTGTCTGGGTGAGTGCGTAGATTTTGTCTCAGAATGATCTCGGGAAGAGAAGACGAGCGAGAAGGTAAATTTATTATTCATATATAATTTCTTCTATTAATTTTGTAATGTATAAATAAACGCTTGTAATTTAATTAATTTTATTTTATAAACATTGAATTTATAAATATATATTATATATATTATATGTTGAATATCAACTTTAATAAATAATTAAGTTGTTTATATTTTTCTTTCAAAAGTTTCTTATATTCGTTTATCGTTTTTACCGAGTATTGTTTCTTCTTGTTTAATCAAAGCCTTCTTGCCTTTTATTATGTGTTGATAGCAGCGATGAGTATTCAGGTACTACCTTACTTGGTCCGATTAGTCCATCGATATATATGACACATAGTATAAGATAAGTATTATAAACTGGTGTCCAACAACCAGTTGAGGATTTACATGCATCGTATATTATCATGCTGCTCATTCGAGCCAATATACATAGCCGTACGGACTTCCAACAATTCACTTACTCCTTCGGAAAAAGTGTTACCACCGACTTGTACAGTAGGACCGACTGATATGTATTTCATTTAACTAGGCATACTCCCGAATGATGCGGAAGAAAGGTGCATTGCAGAGCCATACTTACTGCTTAATGGTTTGCGGCGTAATATAGTTAGCATCGGGCCTTTAGAGTAGGCGAAGAATCTTGTTGTCAACCGCGTCTATCGAGAATGCCACTTCAGCCAACATATTTCAGATACAAGTTACACGCCACGTACACTCGGCACCAACAAAGTGTAGTAAGTTTATAGTCCTATGCAAGGAACGTGTACTTAGTATAGCTATGGGTTCTAATGGATATGCCTGCAGGGGTCAGTATGCACCTGAACGGAGTTGTTCGATTTAGCCTAAACTCAATATACCAGCCTGCTGGCGCCAACAGGTAATGAGGCTGCCATGGGGAATTTTGAAAGAGGGCACATGGAACTTTGACATCACGAATAGGACGCGATCGATAACTAAGCTGAGACAGAAATGAATACTCGGCGGTGGTCA
Source organism: Eutypa lata (assembly GCA_022661535.1). Taxonomy (NCBI): domain Eukaryota; kingdom Fungi; phylum Ascomycota; class Sordariomycetes; order Xylariales; family Diatrypaceae; genus Eutypa; species Eutypa lata. The sequence continues at coordinate 4,324,436 of JAKULF010000004.1, read as the reverse complement.
GATATAGCTCTGGCTCCCAGCTGAACAGACCCGTAGACAGTCTTGCTCATATCACATATTGAACACCCTACAAGTTGAGATGGAGTTAGGAGTGTTTAGTAACAATTACTATGAACGACTCTTTGCTGCTGGCGCATTGCACAAATAATATAAAATCGGGCGTATATATTGAATATGGGGGTTGTAATGCTAGTTCAATAAGAATATGTCTCGTCTAACATAATGAATAGTCATCAGACAAGCTGGCCTTTACTGGTAATGGTGAACACATGGTCGTAATAAGTGTTGAATTGGTTCCATTTACCATCATGATGTTACTCTAGTAATAAAATAACACTCAAAACAAACCAACTCAAGACTACATCATCATCACTTAATCAGGCTCATAGTCTAAATGGTCATACAACTCACCAACTAAGCTGTCCAGTTCCTAGCATGCTAATATCTTGAACATATGTTCTATTTTGGGGGGGCTCAAGTCGAAAAATGGGTAGTACTCGAAGGGAAGTGAAGTTGACGCGAAATATCAACGATTGCCTCTGTCCAATAGCGGCTCAAACCGATAGACTCCCCAGACCATAGCACTAGAATGGATCGAATGACAGTGCCCTGATCCTGATTATATTTAATCTACCCATATTACTATCACGATCTTGCCGCTGCATTCGCTAAACAACAACTGTTGTTCGGCGAAATCGCATCGTGCCATTGACATCTCGCCCCCCTATTAATTCGCCAACTACGCAGATCGCGACATATAGATAGGTAGGTATACATAATTGGCTGGGCTCGGGTGTTAAAGTTACCTACGCAACGAGACCGAATCACCAACAAGCGAGATGACGAGGCGAACCAGCTTGGATAAGTGAAATCGTTCGACAATGTTTCCAACATGTTCGAATACGACATAAAAGCGCAGTGATAATTAACAAACAGGCAATTTCGCGGTCCTAGATCTAAATCCAGACAAAATACCTACCTGCCTCCATGCTTACCTGCATACTTACAGGGTGTCTTAAACAGCGGTGGAGAAGGAGGCTCGTGTATTTGTACCGGCGAAGCTGCCCTCAATTCCGTCTTGGCGGCGCTGACCCGCCGAGCCTGTGCCGGTTGACGAGCATCGCGATTGGTGTATTTTAGCTATAGATCTCGCATTTAATCGTCCCGCCCTTCCCGACCTGGCCAAGAGAGTTCAGGTGGAAACAAGCAATTTACAACGTCTTACGCTTGGCATAAGGTTCGGGTAGGGAAAAGGGCACCAAGCCACTTCGGGCCTTTGGGGAAATCCTTCTTTTTAGTCCTACATGTAACTAAAGGAGGAGAAGCTTTGGCTTTCTTCCCCACGGGCAGGGCAGACAATCTAGGTAATCCCACAATGCCCTTCCCCAAATGGGACCCCAACCGATGGAACGTCGGGAACATAGCCCCGCAGTTTTTTTCATTTATTCCCCAGACTGGGGTGGTTTTCCAATTGAGGAGCCCCAGGCAGAGGAAGCTGGGGTCAGCGGTCCAATAGACTCCGAGGGGGGTTGTGGATGTGGGCATACCGTACCATTGAGCCTGAGATCAAGGTATATTACCCGGCGCGCGAGATCGCTCGTTCTTCTGTTCGTTTGTTTGTTTGTTGGCTAGGATGTTAGGAGAGGGATCGGATAAGAACTCAAAACCATTGATACCCTCAGCCACTTTCTCTCTTCCGAGTCTGATCCTTCTCTGCCTCTCTCTCTCTCTCTCCATCTCTATCACCCCTTCTTCGCTAGGGAACATACAGAGCAAGGGGCATCGTATCGTAACGTAGGATCACGAAACGACGACGACACGACATCAGCTACGCAAACATGGTCGAAGTGAAATCGGACACGCACAAGAAGGAGACGGGGGCGTCTGACCCCATCGTCACCCGTCTCGCCAAGGAGGACAAGGTCCCGTGGTACAGCAAGCCCAACCTGCGATTCCTCTACTTGATGCTGTTCCCGACGTGTATGGGCATCGAATTGACATCTGGGTTCGATTCGCAATTGATCAACGCCCTCCAGATCGTGCCGTCATGGATCGACTGTAGGCTTATTATCCCCCTCTCTCCGGCGAGGCGCTATGCCGGTCTTTATGTGTGTAGAATCCGATTGACTAACCCGTAATGCCGTGTACAGTCTTCGATAATCCACAGGGTGGACTGAAGGGCATCATCGCGGCTGCATACTCGCTCGGTGCCATCTTCTCGCTGCCCTTCATCGGCGTCGTGAATGACAAGTTCGGACGACGTTGGTCGATTTTCGGAGGCTCTGTCATCATGGTGATCGGGGCGCTCATCCAGGGTCTTTCCATCAATGGTACGTTAGCTACTTACGAATGTACAATGAAAGAAACCGGGGCATCGATTAACATCAAGGTCTGATAGTGGGCATGTACATCGCGGCGCGACTTATCCTCGGATTCGGAATCCCAACTTGTATCGTGTCGGCGTCCTCGCTGATTGGTGAACTGTCGTACCCCAAGGAACGTCCCGTCTTGACGTCCCTTTTCAACGTCTCGTACTTCGTTGGCCAGATCGTTGCTGCTGCCATCTGCTTTGGGACGAACAATATCCCTAACAACTTCGGCTGGCAAATCCCGTCCTGGCTTCAAATGGTGCCTTCATTAGTACAGATGACATTTGTCTTGTAAGTCCCGGAAAAGAAACCCGCATAACCTAGTCCGCCCAGCGAGACAAACAAGAGACACGTTGGAACTAACTGCCTCGTGAAGCTTCATCCCGGAGAGTCCCCGTTGGCTCCTTACCAAGGACCGAGGTGACGAGGCATTCGAGATGCTAGTCAAGTACCACGGGGAGGGAGACCGCGAGTCCGAGTTCGTGAAGGCCGAGTTCACGCAGATGAAGACGACGATCGAGCTCGAGCTCCAGCACTCGAACGTGTCCTGGAAGGACATGATGAACACGTCCGGGATGCGACGGCGCGCGCTCATCAGCTGCATGCTGGGTCTCTTCACGCAGTGGTCCGGCAACACGCTGATCTCCTATTTCCTGGGCGACCTCCTCGAGATGATCGGCAAGCACGAGTCTGTATTCAAGCAGCAGATCAACGTTGCCCTCGCGTGCTGGAACTTGGTGTGCGGTACGATCGCCTCGCTCCTCGTCCTCAGGTTCAAGCGTCGCCACATGTACCTCGCTTGCACGATATCTTCCTTGGCCGTCTACGTCTTCTGGACGATCTCCATGCAACAGGCTATGAAGGGCAGGGACCTGGGTACTCCTAACCAGGCTGCCAATGGTGCCGTCATCTTCTTCATCTTTGCCTACGCACCCGCCTACAACCTTGGTTATAACGCGCTGACCTACAGTAAGCTCTTTACTTTCCCCTTTAAACCCCCAGCGTCGCATGAAAACACCCAACACTGACTGATTTGCGTAGCCTACATGGTTGAAATATGGCCCTTCGCCGAGCGATCCCACGGTATCGCGTTCTTCCAACTGTTCGGCCGTCTGGCCGGCTTCTTCACGACGTTCGTCAACCCCATCGGGCTTGAGAATGCTGGTTGGAAGTATCTCATCTCGTATTGCTGTTTCCTGGCATACGAGATCGTCTTCGTCTACTTCATGTTCCCCGAGACGTTCGGACGTACCCTGGAAGAATTGGCCTTCTGTAAGTCTTATCGCCCGACTTGGACAAGTCCGTCTCCTCCAGATCAATTACTAACGCGCTACAATAGTGTTCGAGGACAAGGCGCTCGCCGACGAGGCTGTCAATGCCGTCGAGAAGGTCGTTGGCCATCACGACGAAGGCACAGTGCCGAGGAAGTCTGCGGAGGCATAAAGAATGGGGTTTGATATGTGAAGTGCGAGTTTGCGATCGGGTCGGTCTTCTATAAGATGTCGCCTTGCTTGCTACACGGTAAACAGTTGTAGGCCACTGATTGCATACAATCTTGTATTTCGGCGTAGGAGATATAGACAAGTATATAAAATAAACGGTGATGTTTCATCATCGGCTTTCGAAATATTTACAATGGCATCAGCTCAGCAAGCTAATTATGCATAATGAGTTGTAAATGAATAAGATAACCCTTTTTTTCAGCTAACTAGTCCCGATGTCGCACTTGATAAGTAAGTGAGTCCGGAGTTATCTCCAGCCTCCCGATGATTAGTTACTTACTTGCAAGCTAGGTATCTACCTGCCTGAGAAGCAACTTTACCATAATATACCCTCTTCCTTAACCCCCCCCCCAACTTATCTTTCAGCGCGATGACGACACCTCAATTGATCTTCCACGGGACGCTGATCCATTCGCAAAGCCTGGATCAGCTCGTCATATTAGAAAATGCCGTGATCGCGGTTGATGCCGATGGCCGCATTATTGCCTTACAGGGGAATGTACCTCGCGAAGAAGTCCCCGCCGTTCTCCGTGCTCTCAAGCTCGATGACGGGCATGCCAAGACCCGGTGTCTCGATCGGACGGAGATCCTGATCCCGGGGTTCGTTGACACGCATAACCATGCCCCGCAGTACGCTCAGGTAAGTCATCATCGGTGGTGGTGACATACATACATACATTCCATGCCATACTGCTAAGAGGCGCCGTGATTTCAAAATACGGTCATTTACCGCATCCTGTTTTAAGAATGGCTTCCATCACAATACTTAGACGGACCTCGGTTGAGATTCCTTACTAACCACGACCCATCGTCATCGTCACCGTCATCAATAGCGGGGTCTAGGCCAAAGCATGCAGATCCTCGACTGGCTCTCGCAAGTAACATTCCCCAACGAAGCGCGGTTCCGGGACCCGGCGTACGCGCGACGGATCTACGCGCGGTGCGTCGACGGCTTCCTGCGCCAGGGGATCACAACGGCGTCGTACTACGGCTCGCTGCACGCGGACGCGACCAAGATCCTCGCCTCGCTCTGCCTCGCGAAGGGCCAGCGCGCCTTCGTGGGCAAGTGCAACATGAACCGGGAGGCGCCGCCCTACTACCGCGACGAGTCGGTCGCGTCCTCGCTCCGCGACACCGAATCCTGCATCGCGCACATCCGGGCCCTCGACCCCGCCGGCGCGCTCCTGAAGCACGTCCTGACGCCGCGGTTCGCCATCTCCTGCGAGGACGCGCTGCTCGCGGGCTTGGGGGAGATCGCGCGCCGTAACCCGGATCTGCCGGTCCAGACGCACGTCAATGAGGCAAGGAGCGAGATCGAGTTCACGCGGTCCTTGTTCCCGGGTTTCGCGAACGAGATCGACCTCTATGCGCATTTCAACTTGTTGTCGAGCCGCTCGATCTTGGCGCATTGCTGTTATATGACGGAGTATGAGATGGAGGAGGTGAAGAGGCTCGATTGCGGTGTGGCGCATTGCCCGGTCTCGAATATGACCGTGGGCGGTGGCTTCATGGCGGCACCGGTGAGGGACTTCCTTCGTCGTGGTATTAAGGTTGGTTTGGGGACTGATAGTGGCGGTGGGTTCTCGAGTAGTATATTGGATGCGGCGAGGCAGGCGCTGGTCGCGTCGAATGCGCGCGAGGTTGAGAGTGAGGGTCGGGACAAGGGGTTGACGATCGCCGAGGTGTTCTACCTTGCTACGCTAGGCGGTGCGAGGGTCTGCTGTCTTGATGATAAGATTGGGAGCTTCGAGGTGGGCAAGGAGTTCGATGCGTTGGTCATCAATGCGGCGGACGGGACTGGCGTTATGACGATGGTCGAAGAGGAAGATTCCCTGAACACCATTTTTGAGAAGTTTGTCATGACGGGTGATGATCGTAATATTGAGCAGGTCTATGTTCGGGGCCGCTTGGTTAAGTCATAACGGACATGATATATCGGACTGGTGTTCCGAATCAACTGTTAACTCAATTCGTCTTATACTGCTATGGCCATGACGTGGTATCCTTGAGGAATACGTTCCATTCACGTGTTTTCTTACTAGGAAGTATTTATAATGTTGAGCTGCCATCCGGGACATTGATATTAATAAATACCATGTCACTATAATCCACTCCATGGAAAATACATATATTTTGCGAAACTGGTTTCAAGTAACGTCATGTATATTTGGGAGCCTTTCGAAACGGGTTGCTGAGCGGTGAATGGCCTAATACTAATGTCTAATGAATAATGCGATTCATGGATTCGGACTGCTTCCTAGCTAAGTTGCATGAAACCAGTTACTGGTCCTGATTAGACCAAATGTGAGAATAATTCGACTCGGAGTTATCTCATATATTAGTATGAGAAGTTATTCGCTACAAGTCTAGTCCCTATAACGTGGCAAAATAGAAAGAATCTGCCTTATCTGAAATACATCTTGAATATTTCAAGGTCATACGATGCCTCTCACATTCAGCTTTGTTTCTTAAAGGGAAATACGTCTTACATATACATGGAAGGACCTTATTTTGACCTGTTCAACTACTGTCAACGAATACAATATAAACAAGTTAACTCAGTTCTTTCATCCCCTTACTCCGGTCCCTACGTCTACTAGGCGCAGTAAATATTATTTAGTACATATACCTACCGTAAGGTATGAATGTCATAGACTGACAAAAAGCAGGCTATGATAGTAAATAGCGAGATATTAGCCAATATAAAGTCTACTAGTAGTATATTCCGCAGGTATGCGATTTACGTAAACATGCTATATATAGTGCGAGGGTGAATCCTGTACCCAATGAAAGGCCTAGAAACCGGCATGAGGTAATCAAGGAGCTAACGTTAGTCTTAAGCGGAGTGAAGTGTTTGTTGGTACGAAAATTCAATGTTTGCAAGATATGTCTCAGTTTTGAAGTGCAGGACATTTAACACGTATGCGATGACTATAAGAATCGTAACGTTGCAATTGGAATAGGACAACCTGATAACTTCACCGCATTGCTGATGAGTAATAGTGATACTTAACAATAGGACCGAGAGGGAAACCAATGATGTCTTAGCCTGACCGACTTCCTCCGGTTAAACCGGCCGAGGTGGCTAAAAACACTAAATCTAAATATATCTTCATACGTAAGTACGTACATCGCACTATAGATGATGTCTCAATCGGAACAGAGAGAGAAAAATACGTAGAAAAATACGCTGTTTAAACAATTAAGTATCAAAACGGAGGTTTTATTCGAGTCACCATCCTATGTGCTAAGATCTATGTGCTAAGAGTTAAGTCAGAATAAGCACTGGATGTATGTAAGTATGTACGTCAGTTAACCCGACCGACCGGTGCTTATGGCGAAAGCCGACCAATGAATTGCCGTACCGGGGAGGGCCGCCGGCCGGTCCAGCTTACCTGCATTCACTGAGGAGACTGCTCAGCCCAGCCCGACTTCGTAAAACGGCGGGGGCTGGGACGTTTATTTTTTCAGCTTTACGTCGTACACGAGAAACTATCGTCTGCGGGCCGCGGTTATAGCGATGGTTAGATGCAGATGGCAAGTATCTATCTATCCTATCATTCTACGGACATGCGTTGGCCGGTGCAGGAATTCAAACTACATCTAGTTACATGTAGGTAGATAGGTAACGGAGTAACACATAACACAGGATTAACTACTTCTTTCCTAGATGGTATTTCATAGGTAATATTGGCGCTAAAAAACAGAGAATCTTTTGAGGCCTTCGACATCCTTACGTTAGGTAACTAAGAATAACTAACATGTATTTACTTACGTACATCACATTGTTTCCGGACTCCGAACAAAGCATGAGGATGGCTCGTATCTTGATTGAGCTAGACAGTATCGCTGGAATCATCGAATATTCTAAAGATTATCGCCTCAAAAAGTATCCAGTCTTTGTTCTCATGGTCTTTTTCCTTTCTTTCGATCATGACGTTGTGGGAAACACGTTGTAGGCGGGGGATTGTCATGTCTACAAGTGGCTGATTCGGTACATGGCGCCAGCGGGACCCTGCGGGGTGAGCTGGTCCCGGTGAAATACGAAGTCTTGGCGGGCCTAAGACCCTTAAGCGGTTCTAAGATCGACTGCCGAGTTACCAGCTTAGTTTAGGGCTGGGAAAAAACTCTCCCTCTCGTTTATCGACGTCACTTCGCGCCATGTCTTCCGAAATCGTATGGACGGTCACACGCCCATATCGGATTTGTGTGTAGATGTCATTATTCGTTACTTCCTTAGCTGAAAACGTTCACTATGCATTTGCTTACCTATAGAAAGTCGAGGCCTAGTTAAGGACTATCGTATATGTGTATATATAAGAACAACATGAGCTCGCTCTCGTGATAGAGAAAAAAGGCGCTTCATCACGCAAACAACTTTCTTAGCCATCTCCCCAATATAGGCCATAAATAGCATCAAATCTGAAGATCCTAAATCCTATAACCACTTTTATATAAACCCCTCTTTCCTTCCTCAAGGAACACACTTACAGCATTCCGTACACACACACATCCTATACCACCTACCTATCACCAACTACAACATAATAAAACCAGAACACCAAAACAAAAATGCAGAGCCTCATCACCACCGCTCTCGCCGCCCTCCTGCCCCTCGCGGCCGCCGCCCCCTTGGTGGGCCAGGAGGTCGCGGCTCGGGACGCCAACCCGGGTTGCCAGTCGAAGTCGTTCGACGACTTCCAGTGGACGATCGAGGGCTTCGACTTCCACAGCAGCTACGTGTTCACGACGCCAGCGCACCAGAACTCGTGGGGGTACGTGGACTTCAACGTGACGAACCCGGCGCTGGAGTACCAGGTCGCGTGCAGCGGCACGAGCAACCAGCTCTCCGACTTCTTCTACGGCACTATGATCTACACGTGTACGGCCCCCGATGGTACCTCCGCCGAGTCCACCTTCGACTTCAGCCGCCCCAGCGGCGTGCTCGACTTCAACCAGACCTGGACGTGCTCCGATGCCGATCCGCAGTATCCGTAAGTGAAATCCACTCGCCTCAACCCACCCCTTTCATGTACCTACCTAACTATGTGTTCAATGCGATTATAATTTGGATGCTAACAATTCTCATGTAGGACTACCATCCATGCCTATGGCACCATCGACTTGGATCTCAACTGCAAGGACGAGACTTGGGAAAACCCCGACTGGCAGATCGGCGAGATTTATTCTAGTCGTACCGTCACGTGCGACCCTATCACGGTGCCCCTGACTCCTTATAAGATGGAGGCTGTCGCCTAAACAGGGTGAAAAGATTGGGTTCGGGCGTTTTTTGTTTCTGTTGGGTACTTACATTTCACGGGGTTTTAAGACCGTCACGACATCATGAACACGCATACATGAATAGACTGTAATAGTAATATCATAATTAGCTGGAAGCAGGGAAGCTTCCCATAACACTCATTGTCTCGGGAGTTGAGGTTGTCATTAATAGACCGCCATCTGACTGTGGTTGTTTAAATAAAAATTCTAGTTATACTAATTGCTTCTAACCAGCTTCTGTGAAACCTTCGCCTTTCGTGATTGTATTTAGCAATATATATCTCGAAGAATTGAAAGACCCTGATAATTACTATTTACCTAGCAGGCTAGCTTTTCCGCGAGAGCATAGCTGTAGTCACATTTGCTTTGAGCAGTTTCATCCCAGCGAGCCCAAAAGCCATTGAATTCATGATTTCCTGCGTTGTACTGGGATATGGCCCCTGTTTAACTAAGTAGTTAGGTATTATCCCTAAACACAAGAGAGTTCCAGGCATAGTCCCCTGTCTGTTTCCCGTCATATCATGGACTCAACTACCTGGATCGCTCATTGTTATCTAGCAAGTGGTAAGTACTCTATGCATGAATCGCTGTCGTTAAACACCCTTGTAGGATAATAGCATAATGGTTTAAGAACTGTTTACTGGCCCCTCAGAAACAAAGAAAATATTTTATATGTAAAAGAAAGAGGACGACTTTGTAAGCTATCTTTAGATACTAATTCAGAACCGGTACTCGTACATTCGTACTGGAACCAAAAGTTGTACCAGAACACTAGAATCGCGGCCCAGGACATGGCCACGATATAATATCTGCCGGAGCAATGGCTTCCTTCATGATGGCCCTCCACACCTAGAAATCATTTCTTTTCAAAACCACATTTTTATAAATAAGCGAAAAGAAATTATATTTCAATTCCCTCTTCATAGTATATACTGACAAATCCAACTTACATATTGATGTCAACCCCTGGATTCAAACTCTGTCGGTATTGCGGCCGCGGCTGCCGCAGCTCCTGCTTCCATCGGCACGCGACACAATACAGCTGCCACGACGTGAACTGCCGGGGCCACAGCGCCCCCCGTATATTCCAACACCAAAGGACGACCCCAGCACGATGGGAGGAGCACGAGGAGGGGTACGAGAGCCTCGAGCGCGACGACTGGATCATGGCGGAGAACATCGACACGGGGGAGCGACTCTGGTTCCCGCGCGACCCGCGACTCGATCCTATCCATCAGCAGATCTGCCAGCAGTACGGACCGCCGCGTCCGGGGTTCCGGTGTAGCTACAATGCGAGGGGCGAGACCGTTGCGTTTCGCGTTGGGGAGGGTGCGAGAGATTACGTAGCTCCTGCTGCTTCTCCTGCCTTAGTAAGGAGGAGGGGTTCGCGGAGGGATTCGAATAGGCCTTCTTCGAGGAGGCCTTCGAAGTCGGAGTGTGATACACCCTCCCGTAGGCTATCTAAGATAGAGGAGGGCAATAGACCCTCTCGTAGACCGTCCAGAGTGGAAAATGAGAGACAGGGTCCGCATCTCCGACGCACCGACTCCCGCCGAGCGAGAGAAGCGAGACAGGGTAATCCCGGGCTTCGCCGGGAGTCGAGCTCTCGCTACCATGATGAACGCGCGGCGAGGAGCGTACCTAGCATGAGACGTAGGGTTCGTCGAAAAGGTGATCCGGTGCGCCCGTACGAGATCGAGTCTCCATCGTCTTCGTCTGATGATAGTGAGGAAGACGAGGTAGAACGCCGTCGCGGTCCTAAGCTGCTGGAATGGGATGGTGACGACGACAAAGAAGCTGTTGTCGATCCAGTGACGGATTGGCTTGAGAGGTATTGAGGAGGCCGTAGGCTGGATACCCTTCTTTCTCTCTCTCTCTCCCTCTCTCTAGTTAGGCCGACACGAAGGCTATAGCTATATAGTACTACTTAGCATCCTATAATCATCGTACAAACAAGAAGTAAGTCATCTCCAAATGTCCAAAAATTTCTTGTTTTAACTAAGTCGCCATAATTGAAAAACTATAAGTCATAAATGGCCTCAAAGACTCAAGTGCAACGTCGAATGATCTTAACAAGGTTCCCCTGCAAACAGTGGTTAGTGATAGGAGTTGGCACCCACATGTTATCTCAATTTGAAGAATATAGCCGACGTCCCCGAGAAAATCCATTGGAAGTTTACTGCTGCTGTCAATCAACCGAAGTTGTGATCTGATCTTTCCCTTTATACTCGCTTGCATTTATAGTAACCGCATTTCCCAACCTACCTACTTGCTACCTACCCTACTGCAACTCCTTAATAGGGAGGTATGTAGCAAAGGATACTACGTAATCAGGGTTAGATTTAATCTGATTAGCAGGCTAAATAGGTCTTCATTGGTTGGTTCATGCCATGGGGGGACGCGATGGGGAGGGGGAGGGGTGACTGACCCACCTAGCTTATCTACTACGTACGTACATACATGTAGTGAACAGCGTGATCATGGGGTCTAAAGCTTTTGGGGGGCGCCAAGGGTTCTTATCGTCCAACATAGCTCCAACATAGCGGCAAACGAACACACTGCCATCAATGAACTGGGATGGAATTTCCCGTGAGAGTGGGTGGGTGAGTGAGTGAGTTCTCCGCGGGGAATGTCTTTAATTTCTTTTCTTTCTTGTTTCAGTAACTTGGTGTACCTATTTGAGTGAAAGGCAAGTGGCTTTTTCGAAAAGCAGATATATAAAATGCCAGTCTCCAATTCTAGGTTCCCTCTTCTCCCCGGGCGTAGACCTGACAAAGAGGAGGGACCAATAATGAATCCTGCCCACGCAAAGTCGCAATCACTATATGCGACGATGTCAACAGCTACTCGGTACGGGTTCGTCGGGCGGAGCCAAACGGGGCGACTGACCGCCCGGTTCCTCCTCGGTCTATCCCTAGGTGCGGCCCTGCTATTCGGCAGTCTCGTGAACGCGGAGAGCTGGCGCGCCCTCGCGGCCCTCAAAGAGCGAACCCTGGACCACGGCCGCGACAACACCACTGAATTCAGCTGGCTGGACATCAAGCCTAGCCGCAAGCTGCAATGGCACACCTGCTACGACGGCGCCTACGAATGCGCCAGACTAGACGTCCCGCTGGACTGGCAAGATCCCACGGACGACGAGCGGGTAATCCTCGCGATCAGCAAGCTGAAAGCCGCCACCACCACCGATCCAGCCGACTACAAAGGCGCCGTGTTCTTCAACCCGGGCGGGCCGGGCGGATCCGGGGTCTGGGCCCTGCAGGACCGCGGCGCCAAGCTGCAGACGATCACCGGGCGGAACCACGACGTGATCTCGTGGGACCCGCGGGGGATCGGCGCCTCCGTGCCCCGCGTGGAGTGCTGGGGCGGGGACGCGGTGTCGCGGCGTCTCTGGGGCCTCCAGGATCCGGGCGTCATCGATGCCCACCCGGGCGTCCTGAACGACGCGTTTGCGCGCGCGACGGCGTTCTCGCAGATGTGCGAGGAGAGGGTTACGAGAGAGACGCCGGGTTTGCTGGAGCATGTTGGTACGGCTTCCCATGCGAGGGATCTGCTGGAGATTATGGAGCAGATGGGTCTGGAGAAGTTGCGCTACTGGGGCTTTAGCTATGGGACTGTGCTTGGTGGGGTCTTCGCCTCGATGTACCCTGATAAGGTGGAGAGGCTGGTTAGCGATGGTGAGTATCCCATTCTGTATAGCTAGTGTGATTCCGGTTGCCACTCGTGGTAATTCCCTACTGTGCTATCGTGGAAACGACTCGATGACGACTGATATTGATTCACGGCGGCAGGTAATGTCGACTACCGAGAATGGCACCTGGGCACCCACATCAACTTCCTCCGGGACACCGACACGGTGATGAAGGCCTTCTACGAGTACTGCCACTCGGCGGGGCCGGAATCGTGTGCGTTCTACGCGGAGACGCCCGAGGCGATTCGACAGCGCCACGCGGCCTTGCTGGAGGACATCCGCAAGCACCCGATCATCATCCCCTCCGGCGAGTCCGGCCCGGACATGCCGCAGCTGGTGACGTGGTCGGACGTGAAGAGGATGACCTCTTCGACGCTGTACCAGCCGATCTACATGTTCAAGAACTTCGCGAACATCCTCCAGGCGCTCGAAGCGCGGGACGGGGCCCCGTACTACGACGCCGTCCGGGCGGGAGCGGCTCCGACCTGCGAAGCGGGGACCACTCCGCCGGACGTCCCGACGCTGGCCGAGGGAACCGACGATGCGTTCCCTGCCATCATGTGTGCGGATCGTGGAGTGTCGGCTGGCGAGGAGACGGTGGAGGAGTTCGAGGAGTACACGAACCAATTGATGGATATAAGCACCGCTGTTGGGGATGTCCTTGCGTTGTTTAGGCTTGCTTGTATCGGTAGGACTGTGAAGCCTAAATGGAAATATGATGGTATGTTACCTTCCCTTCTTGACTTGGCTACTCATGTCATGTCAAGTCAAGTCAAGTCAAGTTGTGCTCACTGTCGTAGGACCGTTTGAGGGCAATACGAGCCACCCTATTCTCTACGTAGCGAATATGGCAGACAACATCTCGCCGCTTGTTAGCGCCAGGAACAACTCTCAGGGATTCCCGGGATCTGTGGTCCTAGTGCAGAATTCGTATGGTGTAAGTGGTAGATGCAAGTCCTATGCATGTTGTTGTGAACAAGGAGCTGTTTGCTGACACCTATGTTTGTTTTCTGTTTGACCACCAGCACACAACACTTTCTGCGCCATCGGCATGCACAGCAGGATACATACATGCGTACTTCCAGAACGGCACACTCCCCACTCCGGGAACGACTTGCGAACCAGACTACTTCCCGTTTCAAGAGGCGGCTCCGGATGAAGAAGGAGACGATGATGATGATGATGATGATGACGAAGATGATGAATTAGCAGCGGCCTCATTTGGATCATCGAATTCGAATTGGATGTTTAGAAGGACATCGATGTTTGGATAATAGATATGTTTGATAGGCAAACATAACTGCAAGCCTCGTTTGATGGATTGGGATGATGCATGATGACATGACGAAGCTACGATGTCATGTAGAAACTACCATTACCTACTTACACTTCTATTTCGTTCCCCTGAGAAAAGGGTGAACATCCTTTTAACATCCATTTTATACCTAATATTTAATCTACCACCCGTGTTACCTACCTAGGTCCTACCACTATACGACATTATTCTTCGGTAAGTCGATGACAGACACATTTATCTTGAACTTTTCTAGAATCCTACGGTATCGGGATATTATTTAATATGTACTACGAACCTGTAGAGGTAGTATGCACTCCCTAGTGTAAAGAGCATCTCAAACTTGCAGGGGCCCGGCAATCATCGGTAACGTAACGCGCCGTTGCAATAGCGGACCAACAGAGCGTCATGATAGGCTATAAATAGGCTATTATTGGAGCTACGTATGCATGGATATCCGCACTACCGGGACTTTAGCGGGCCTTGATCCTTATCTTGGCCCTGCGTGCAAGGATCTAACAAAGACCACATTTTGAAATTGGTGGACAGTCATTGGATGACGCTTATGTTTAGTCACTGATTCTTACAAGACATCCCGTATCTTTTTCTACTTGTGTCGGCTATCAAAGCGGTTCTTCTTTCTGCATCGGCATCCATGACCGAATAGCTTTAAGAGATCGGAATTTTAAAGTGGTTGATTTAAACTATCTACTACATAGTAGATTTTGTTGTGGAAGTCGGGATATCTATGTAGGCAGCTTACATACTTACTAATCGGGCTCTGTTATACAGTCTATCTGGTTTACTCGGACGTCAGCGTCACCTTGTTGGCACTGCTTGGCTGTTCACCGCCATTGAGTACCATTTTTGTCGTCTTTCTTTCTTTCTACCTTTCCTTTGATCATCATCATCATCCCCATTAAGCTTTACCATGAAAAGGACAGCAGTGCGACAGCTTGGACTATTACGATGTGGTGTGCTTGGTAGAGATCCTAATCGGATAAAAACCAGACTAGCAACAACGACAACGACGTCACCGTCATTGTCATCATGTCCCCAAACATGTATACAAGTCAGAGGGATTAGCAACCGTCTACCACAGACTCGACATCTCAGCAAGACGACTCCGAACTTCTCTAGTGGCAACGACGAGGGAGACTCCGGCACGTACAGCGAAGCGGACCACGAACATGCCGTCATCTCCACTTTCGACCTGTTCTCCATCGGCATCGGCCCCTCCTCATCCCACACGGTGGGGCCCATGCGTGCCGGCAACATCTTCGTGGCCGACATGGTCGAGGCCGGCCTGCTGCAGAAGGTCCACAAGATGCGCATCTCCATCTACGGGAGCCTGGCCCTCACGGGCGAAGGTCACATGACACCGTCTGCGCTCCTCCTGGGACTTGAGAGCGCCGATGTGGAAAAAGTCGATACAGCGTACGTCCCAGCCCGCTTCGAGCAGATCAAGAAACAGAAGAAGATGTTCTTGGGCAATGGTCTGGGAGACGGTAAGGGAAAGGAGATCGATTTTGACTACGATCAGGACTTCACCTGGGAGTGGGGCAGAAAACTCCCCATGCATAGCAACGGTATGCGTTTTACGGCATTCGATAAAGAGGGCGCAGAGATAGCCACCAACGATCTCTTCAGCGTGGGTGGCGGTTTCGTCGTCAATGGCGCCATGTCAATCGCCTCGGCGGCGACATCAGAGAATACGACTTCTGATGGTACCCCTGAGTCCCCGACGGAAGGAAGCGGCAAGCACCCGGCGGACTTGGCTGAGAACCTTTTCTACAAGGAGATCCGGAGATCCGATGCTGCCGGAGATCGCCGAGCAGGTTCGGAGATCAGGCCCCTCGAAGACGCGACCGATGACCCGGCTGCGCTTCCCGAGGCCGACGGGAGCGGAACGAAGGCCCTCAGCCCGGTGACGTCCGCAACGCCAGATACTACCAACATGGAGAGCGACGACAGCATGCAGCAGCCTCGGTATCCGTTCCGGGATGGCAAGAGTCTGCTGGCGCTGTGCAACAAACACAACCTGACTATTGCCCAGCTGGTCTACGAGAACGAGAAGAGCCATGGCTACACCGACGACGAGATCTGCGAAAAGCTGCTTCGTATCTGGGAAGTCATGGATGACAGCATATTACAGGGCGTTCAAGCGCCGGTGAATGCTACGCTGCCCGGCTCGCTCAAGCTGCATAGGCGCGCGCCATCATTATACGGGAAGCTTACGAGAGGTCTTTATCCCTCTCATACTCAGGCCGTGGGCGCGGGGAATAATACGCAATCGCAGCTGTCTTCAGGGAACGGAAATGGCGAAAAGGAAGCGCCAGCGGGCACTGGTTCCACGGAACCACCGAAAGCGGAAACTACCTCCTCGTTGGCAAGAAAGGAGACGACTGGCAAGAGAGGCCCTCCCCGTATACACGGTTCTCTTTACCACCCAATAATGCCTTCACCTCCAAGGCGCACCACTTTTCCAGCCATGGTATGAATTCACCACCCACCCACCCCATCACAAAAAGGTATACCGTGCAGTTTCACTGACCACTCCGTAAAATAGGACTACCTAGCCGTATACGCGATAGCAGTGAACGAGACCAACGCGTCGGGCGGGCGGATCGTGACGGCGCCGACGAACGGCGCGGCGGGGATCATCCCGTCGGTGCTGAAGTACACGGTGGAGTTCATCAGCGACGACGCGGAGCGGGACATCCTGACGTTCCTGCTGACGGCGTCGGCGATCGGGATGCTGTACAAGCGGGGGGCGACGATCTCGGCGGCGGAGGGGGGCTGCATGGCCGAGGTGGGGGTGGCGTGCTCGATGGCGGCGGGCGCGTTCGCGGCCTGCATGGGCGCCGGCCCGGAGACGGTCGAGCAGGCCGCCGAGATCGGCATCGAGCACAACCTGGGCCTGACGTGCGACCCCATCGGCGGCCTCGTCCAGGCCCCCTGCATCGAGCGCAACGCCCTCGGCGCCATCAAGGCCATCAGCAGCGCCAACCTCGCCCTCAGCGGCAAGCCCGGCACCCAGAAGGTCTCCCTCGACGACGCCATCCGCGCCATGCGCCTCACCGCCCAGGGCATGCGCAACGAGTTCAAGGAGACCTCCCTCAGCGGCTTGGCCACGAGCGTCCCGCTGCATATCCCTGTTAGTGTGCCGGATTGCTAGGTTGAGTTGATTGGAGGAGGGGATGGGAGGAGAAGGCTGGGATGGCCTCTTCGGTCTTTCTTCTTTGATATATTCATTATTGTTACGTAGCGCTTGATCTGTTGTTCGGTGTTTTAGGTTTAATAGAGCGGGCTGGGATAGATGGATGGAAATATGGTTGTGGCGTCAGGGGATATGTCTGTGTGATTGTTTATCGTCATGAGTGACTTGCTTGCTTTTTAAGGGGGGTTTCACATAGACATCACATCGGGAGTAAAAAGCGCTAGCGTTTTTCGTGTCAATATAGATAGATTAAGTGGTGTTGCCTGATAGTAACATCCGTTAATATCGTGTGCGTTTCTCACCGGGAACATGGCTATAACTATTTCCACTAATGAGAAGGGGGAGTTGTAGTTTGGTAATTAGGTAGCATCCGCATATTTCACCCAGTATCATAGTAAGTGGATCCCTGTCTACTTAAGTAGATTCGCTTGTGTTCTGTCTTTATACTTATGACACACGTATAATAGTAAGTTGTTACTAGACTGAATCACATGTCAATAACCACCTGAACTGTCTAAATCCGAATACCATGGGTTCAGCGTCTGCTTTATGTCAAGTAAAGTTATATTGCTATAATCAGACCCTACTTATACAGGCCAGGTAGACAGGTATGGTCGTAGTCGATGAAGCTGTCAATTCTCTCGGAAATGACTTATATACTATACAATTGATGAACGTATCTTAATCCCAAGCGATTCTAGTATATTGCGGTAGGTCATTTCCAAACAAGCGGGTTCTCATCACTAGAAAAGAACTAAACTGACACCAGCCCCCATATGCCCGGGCCTCTATACTCCATGCAGGCCATTCCCTGCCCTACTTTACCCATCCATACCCATACCATCTCATTCCATCCTATCTTGTCCCATATTGCCCATCCCTATCCGAAGTTATGGCCCTTGTGTAACCCGATCAACCCTAGTCCTGAAACAAAGCCACAAATCACCACATCCGATCGGTAGCCACTGACGACGCGGCGGCGGCTACCGATTTGATGGTGTGAACAAAAAGAAGAAGAAAAAGAGAAGTGAAGTGAGTCCTGCCATTCCTCCTTTTCGTCTATACCGATGGAGAAGAAGAAAAATGTTGTGATGAAAAGGGAAGACCTGTCCTCTAGGAAGGTCCCTATAGGAAAAGAAGAAAAAAAGGGGTACGAAACTAGCTAAGTAACCAGCTAGCCAGGATATGTAGGTCCATACAGATGCATGTGCATGCATGTATGTATGTATGTATGTATGTATGTACGTACGACCATAATCAAGCGACCATCATCATCTACGCGAAGTCGCAAGCCCAAATGCCGACGGCGTTCGCGCAGCCAATGCGGCTGTAGTTGGGCGAGGTGAGGATCTCGGCGTGGCCGGTCTGGCCGTTGTAGTACCAGCCCTGGCCGAGCTCGGTATCGCAGACGCCGTTGAGGCCGGGCAGGGTGGGGATCTCGCAGAGCCAGCCCCCGACGAAGACGTGCTCGAACCCGTCGGGCTGCCCCGGCGCCAGCGTCTGCCCGTACGTGCCCGGGTTCAGCTGGTGGATCATCTGCCCGTTGCCCTCGACCACCGTCTTCTGCGCGTTGCCCACGAGCGTCCCGTCCTCGGCGAGCGCCGGGAGCCCCAGGTTGCTGCGCCACTTCGACACGATGTCCATGTAGTACTCCCCGTCGCGGGCGCGGAGCGCCGGCGCCGGGATCGTCTTCCCGGTGTTGCTGCTGGTGGTGGGTGCGGCGAGCGCGGTGCCGGCGAGCGCGGCTGCCACGAGGAGGATGGTCTTCTGGATGTTCTTGTACATTTTGGCGGTTTGGTTTGGTTTGTGTGTTTTGGTTATGCCTTCTTGGATTTGCTTGGAGGGAGAGAGAGAGATGTGTGTGTGTGTGTGTGTGTGTGTGTGTGTGTGTATGTGTGTGGGCTTTTTGTTCAAAGTACTTGACTTTGTTCTCGAATGGTGTGCGTAGAAAAAAAGATGGCTTTGTTGAAGTGGTGAAAAGGAGATCTAGAATAAGGAATGACTAGAATATCTCAAAGAGAAATGAAGTGAAAATTTGGTCTAGGGAGTGACTGAGAATTGGAATGTTGGTGATGAACCGGATGAAACGAAAAAGGAGTGGTGGATTTGGAGAGGTCTGTCCAGCGAGGTTATATATGTATATGTGAAAGGAGTGGAAGAAGCAAAAGGAAGGACTGAGGAATAGACATCATCTGTTGGTTGAGTCTTACCCATCTCACCACCATGACACCCCCCTCTCTGGGATGCTTCTATCGATTCCTTGGCCTCGAGGCGCATTTCATGACCTGTAGTAATCTATAGCAAACTACTAACGGCCGCAATCACAGCTAGAACTTTCGCTGTAATATTGTCTCGCAGCATAGAACCAACATGCCAACATACCTACCTACCTAGGTAGGTGGTTCAACCAGCCATGCGTGTGTATCACAGGCCGACCCCTGTCGGGTCCAGCATATTAGATGTTCCAGCCTTACAGGCTGTGGCCCTGTTTCAACAATGTCAAACCTCACTATGAGAGGTCGAAGTATTTCGCGACAGGGAGGTGCTAGTGTTAGGCTAAGCCGACACATCATGTGGCTCAATCCAACCCTACATACCTAAGCCTGGTTGTTGGGTAGAGGAGAACTACACTTTTATTGGTGTGCCTGGGAGTTAACGACTACCCACCACGTAGGTAAGAATGGCCGATCTGTAGGATCTTCATCTTGCGATCTCGGCTCCGCTCCGAGATTCGTTGCTTTTTCAATAGTCCACAATAGAAATGTAGTGAAGGAGAGAAATGGTGAACTATTGGCTTATGTGAGGTGTTGCGAACTTTTGATGGCACCCGCGGAGGTACTCCGTAAGGGACTCAATCCATAAGGTCTAGATCTCATTGTCTGATTTAGGATCTCTTGACTACTCCGCATTGATCGAAGACCATCCCCCATTCACTTGTTGGTAAGTAATTAGGCTGTCAAGCTAGATTTCATAAAAGAGAAGGTAGATAAGAGTTGGTATATGTTGAGGTCAAAGACCTTAACCCGAATTGATTTAGGCGTATATTTGCATAGGAACCATTAGCATAACTAGCATGGTCACTTGGATGGATGCAGTCTTGAGGCGTATTTAATGAAGAAAGTGTGTTTTCCTAGACACTTTCTTCTCAACCTGATTACGGTTGGTAAGCCGCCACAATCCCTCCCATTTGCGGTCCAATCATATCGGTTTCCGTGGTCGATATTTTTGGTGTCGCGTGGCTGACTTGGGAAGGTACGTATGAATAAGGTAAGGTAGGAGGAGCGCGGGGGGCTGAAGACCGGTCCTATCAACTCAGGTGGTGCAATCCCTGACTAATTATCACCAACTCGGTATCGTTTGAATTAAAGTATTTGTCTCACCCGATTAATGAAGAAGCTGCAACATACGACACACACATATATATACATATATATACCTGCAACATTCGTAAATGACAGAATCAATCCCTATTGACTCAGGTAGATGAAATGATTATATAAGAACGAGGATGGGAATGAAACGAAGATTCTTGGTGGCCTTCCGCGTTCGAACGAACAGATGACAACCAGACGGTTATGACATAAGATTTGCTTATGCGTTTATTTCCGCCAATAAATGAACTCATTCATCTAGGACAAAGGCTCAGATGTAATAGAGTACTGCATACACATTATACCATCTAACATGCAATAACGAAGGGTGAAATGAGAAAGGAGAAAAAGAAGTAAGAAAAGGATATGAGAGAAGAAGAGAAGCAAAAGTTACGTGCATGCATAGTAAGCTTATGAGGAAGTTAGGCATGCTAATAGGGGGGAGGGAGACTAGCGGGGGTATGCACGGACCACTTGTATAAGTAAAGATGACCGACCACCACTGAATTTGCGACAGTCAACAGCTTTTTTCCATATTACCAGAACGGGAACACGGGAGGGGAACATGCACAAGTTACATGTAAAATAAAAGAAGCAAGCAGATATTGAGAAGCCGAAAAGAGGCTGCCAAAAGCCAAAAAAGAATGGTCACGGAGAGGCTTGAACTCTCGGCTTTCGCATTACATGACACATCTGAATGGATGTATTAGTACGACACTCTAACCAACTGAGTTACGCGACCTTGAATGAAGTTTACTCCATTTAAACGGGTACTTATACGAAGGTTCAAGTGTTAATTATTTATCACTTTACATATAAGCGTTACACCTTATAATACGCATTTAATATTTTTTATACTTTTATTTTGTTATTATTTTATTATAAGTTTATAAAATTTATAAAGTTAATTTTTTTAATTATTTTTAAATTAATAAAATTTTAATTTTTTAATTAAATATAAATTTAATTTTTTTAAAAAATAATATAATTAAATAATAATAATTTTAATTAATTATTTTTAAAGTTAATTATAAATTAATTAAAGTTATATATAAATGTACGATTTTTAATATATAATAATTTATTTATAAAAACTTAAACTCATTATTGATTAAATCTTAACTTTAATATTAACGTTAACACCCGGCCCCTTTCTGATGGCGACAATGACACGCAAGAATACCAGGAAGGGCTGGAGCATGGTACCCTCCCAGGCCTATCAAGCCTTCCACCGCGCGGCGGCGGCAAAGCCAATGATACCCCTGATGTCGACCAGCATATGCTCAAACGCCGCAAGGCCCACAAGCCTATGGCCAGGGTCGATAGCTGCTCCCGCGAAGTCCATAGGGAACCTTCTCATCCAATTACGGCATCCAAACCCAAGACCACGTCGGAAACCAGCTCTAGCTATGACAGTGTCGTGCGAGGTGACCAAGAGTACTCTCCTCCAGCACGGAACAGCGACGCAACAGAGGCGCGAAGCGAGAGCTGTTATACCGATGATGATTCTGACCACCATGCCCGCAAACGGCGTAAACTTAGACGATCCTCAACCCGCGGCAAGCCTCGCCAACGACTACATGCTGCCAGTCCATCAAGCCGCCGACCACCATCGCATGACAAGCAAGATGAGGGTGACCCACGGGCTCCGTCAGCGACGTTTTCAAGAATGGAGCCTCGAAGATGCTACTTTGAAACGCGTCTTCATAGGTGGTCAAGCCTTGTTTCAAATTCAGTTCAGCTGGAATTCGCGCATGAATGATCACTCAGTGGCAGATGTTGGTAGCAGAGTCGGAGTACGGACGTCTACACCAAGGAGATCTCGCCGAGCCTCACGGAGGGCTATCGGCCATGCTTTTACGCCTGAGGAAGACAATCTCCTTATCGGCTTGAAGGAAAGCCAGGACAGACTTCCTTGGTCAGAAATACATAAGCGGTTCAGCAGCATCGTTCCTGGACAGCGATCTCAAGGCAGCCTACAGGTTCACTATTGTAAGCTAAGGGGGCGCAAGAAGACTGAGTCGCCTGTGATGCTCCCACAAGAAGACCAACCGACTGGAAGACCTCAGCGATCATCAAGTCACATCCACTATCCACACGAAGATGACTCAGACGATCTAGATGAGTCTGATATAAGCACAGAAGATGACGACTGCTTCCCAGCAGAACGTGTACTTGCTCGGGCTGAGAGTGGCGATTTCCTCGTACTGTGGCCTGATAGCACTACCACTTGGGAGCCAAGGAGTCATTTTCAAAAACCAGAAGCTGCTTGAGACATTCGAGCAGGATTATCATGGCTACAATGACGGAGTTGATGTTCTCGATACTCGAACCGCATTTGGGGTTCGTCAATATCTGCTACATTCGCAAGGCCGCCCAGCTGATGAGGACTCGTGGGTGCCTGAAGAGATGATCAGCCCAGATCGAATTGACCCGACCCCTTCCATCTCAAGGATCCAGTTGATCAGATCTTCTTGTACGGGAGACAATCGTTGGCTCATTATCGCGAGATTCTGATGTGGTTGCAAGCCTTTGAGCCGGTGTTGCAGCGTTGACCGAGGAATTCTAAATTGCCGAGCTGCAACAACAATTGGACACCCTTAATCGACTTTTCCAAACGCTTGAGCTATACAAATCTCACGGTCAGTCATTTCTATCGAATGACGATAATTTGGATAGGATTGGATGAGAATTGGGGAATGTTATGATTATTTTAGTATGTAGGGTGGGTGGTGACACTAAATCTCTTAATATCAAGCCACTTTCACCACATTAAGTAAGATTATCACTATCATACACACCCGGATAGTTACCCTCAATAAGGGATAGTTAGTTAAATTAGCATTATCCACCATAATTCCAGTTATCTAGACCCTTATAAGGGGTAAGAAGACGTATATAAGGTGGCGCAATGCACCACCTATCCATATGGAGGCAGCTCTCAAAAGTTTTACCCTCGCGGTCCAAGACCCCTATCCGTTCTAACCAATCAGCGTAAGGTGCACTTAGGCGGTACTTATGTAGGTCGGATGTTATGCCCCTGTATTGTACGATTGCGAGATGCCTTATATTCCAGCTAGGGTTTCTAAATGAATGATTCCAAACCGAATGATTCCGATTAAATCATGATTTATACCGCATCTTTAAGAAAGATGAATTACTTTTCGGACCGTATAAAGTTCCGGACCCATATATACAAAATAATAAGTATATTATATTTTATATAATAATTATAAAAATACTTTATATATAATTGTTAGTATCTAGGATAAAAGGATGTATTGTGTTAAAATGGTTGTATTGTTCTTAAGGATCTTGAAAGAGATAAAGGGGTAAAAGGGCCTTTAAGGAGCAAGGATATCAATGGCAAGGCAGCAGCAGGCTGTAGCAGGCTATATCTAGCTTAGGATCTTGACCCAGATAGCAATATAGAACTTAAGTTTCTTGGCCATACTTGACATGACCTTATAATTTGATAATAATGTATTAATTAATTTGTACAAAATATTAATACGGATCACTTGAAAAGTGTAGTGTGAATAAATCCGAATAAACCGTTTTTACATGAACCAGGTTTTTTCCGAAAGAATCAGAATTATAGAAACCCTAATTCCAGCAGACCTCCGCCCCCTAGCTGGAAAGTCTAGGCTCTAATGGCCAATAGCTTATAATAACTGCCCACTATAAGCTTGATTGCGCTTTGTACCTCCCTGGTACTGACCGGGGGGCAGGATATTAGTCATTATCGCAAGGAACAAAACTTTTGAGAGCTACCTCCGTAGTTGTATAGAATCAACGCAATATCACGATACCCATGTGCCTTATATACCTCTGACAATTTCACCTAACAGCTTTACTTCCTCCTGGACTCCTGGCTAAGAACCGTGAAGACCGCTGGTTCGCTCGCGCATTAGCTGTCGCCGGGCCTTGTCCTTTTCTGCAATCAACCGCCGTTAGCAAATGGCCATATCATCGTGTTGCAGTCCCAGGAACTATAGCTTACCTCTATCGTAAACCAAGAACTCGTGGAGGCCAGCACCTGCTGGTACCATAGGCAGGACAGGCACCTTCTTATCGGTAATAACCTCGAGAAGAGCTGGACCGTCTGTGTTGATGAGCCACTCGAGGCTAGCCCGAACGTCCTCTGGCTTGGAGACCTTCCTCGCCTGCACACCCATTGCGTCGGCTAACTTGACAAAGTCCGGATTCCGCTGGTGGGTGTGTGCATAGCGGTCCTCATAGAACAGGTTCTGCCATTGGGTAACCATGCCTTGCTCCTCGTTATTCAGAATAATAACCTTAACGCCAATGTTAAATTGAGAAGCGGTGGAGAGCTCTGTTAGGGTCATGTTAAAGGACGCATCGCCGTCAATGTCGATCACGAGGGCGTCTGGTCTCGCTACTTTAATTCCAATCGCACTTGGCAGCCCAAAGCCCATCGTGCCTGCATCCCAGGGTCAGAATTAGGGTCGTTACAAACTTCAATGACCAAGAAACATGACAAGATTTGGGTTTGGGGTTAGGAAAGGCCGGAGAGAAACGGGCAAGATGCTGCAAAAATATCACGTACCTAGTCCACCGCTCGTGACAAACGATCGAGGCTCTCTCCACGAGTAGTGCTGTGCTACCCACATTTGCTACTTCAGGTTAGTTGGTGTTCGTAATAGTGTTGGCTGCTCATGAGGAACTCACATGCTGGCCCACTCCAGTCGAGATGATTGTTTTCTTGTCAATTTTAGAGGTGAGATCGCTCAGCTCCTCAATTAGGGACTGGGGTTTAATGAGACCGTTGCCTCCAGGAGAGTCAGCGCGTTCATAGTTGGATAGAGGCCACTTGGCCTTCCATTCGGATATCTTGTTAAACCATTCGCTTCGTTGCTCCATGCTTGTAGATGTGAGCATAGGTATAAGCATCTTGAGGTTAGTGGCAACATCGCCCTCAATAGCCTCAGTTGCTTGAATGACCTTGTTAATATTCTTAGGCAATATATCAAAATGAATAATGCCGCCTCGCTTCTCAGCTGCTGCAGCTTTAGCATTAAGAGCAAATTTTGAAGTATTCAAGACAACACGGTCGTCAAAGCGAGCACCAAGAGCAATAATAAGGTCGGCCTCCTGCATAGACATATTGGCATATGCCATGCCATGCATACCCAACATGTGTAATGACTTCTCGTCACGCTCATCAAATGCACCAAGGCCCTGGAGAGTTGTTGTAACAGGAATAGAACACTTATCAGCTAGCTCGCGAAGAAGCTGAGTTCCACCCTTAGACTGGATGATGCCTTGGCCAGCGTAAATGATAGGCTGCTTAGCTACTTTGATAAGCTCAGCCGCACGACCAAGGGAGGTATTAAGCTGCTTCTCCATTAGTCGTTTGGCAGCCTGAGAAGCGATGCTTGGAAAAGAGGGTAGGCAAGTATGTGTTGGTATAGCCTTTCGAAGAATCCCAGCTGTAATATCCTTAGGAAGGTCGATGAGAACAGGGCCAGGACGACCACTGGTAGCAATCTCGAAAGCCTCGTTAATTCGACGGGGGAGCTCAGCAATGCTTGTAACCATGCAATTCCACTTGCACGCAGGCCTGCTAATGCCCACAGTATCGCACTCTTGAAACGCGTCCAGTCCGATCGCACTTGTTACGACCTGTCCAGTGAAGACCACTATGGGAGTGCCATCTGAGAGAGCATCTTGCATGGGTGTGATGACATTGGTCGCTCCCGGACCCGATGTAACGAGTACAACGCCAGGTTTTCCGGAGGCACGTGCGTACCCTATGATATATTAGTATAAACCTTGTTCAACCAAGCAAGTCTTACCTTGTGCCATGTGGCCGGCGCCTTGTTCGTGTCGAGGCAAGATAAAATCGAAGTGTTCCGAGTTGTAGATGGCGTCAAAGACGGGAAGGATGGCGCCTCCGGGGTAGCCGACTAGGACTAGTTAGCACGTGGGTTCTCATTTGGCCCTGCCGACGAAGACAAGTTCGGTTGGAGAAGGGAGACAAACAAATATGCTTCACACCGTGTCTGAGCATCATCTCATGAAAGATCTCGCCGCCAGTCTTTCCGATGAACCTGAAAGCACATGAGCAAGGGCTCATCGTGGTTCGAGAGAGAATTCTTACGACTCATCCATCTCGGGTTTCGATCGGTTGACAAGAGGCTGAACATGATGACGAGATTCGGGTTCCAAGTTGAAGGCGGGGCTGGGCACAGGGCGAGTCTGACTGTAAAGCAGGTCAGCAACATGATTGAGATGAGATTAATAATGAAACATCGATTGACTTGGTGGAGCGAGCGTTGGGGCACTCCTCGGCGTCTTTCGAGTCAGGAACACGGATAGTTGTTGGGCGCTGAAGCGTGACACCACGAACGAGGTTATGAGGGTGCAAAGAACCAAGAAAAACAGCCAGAAACTTACGGCGCGGCAGAAGTGGTAGCAGTGGTCTCTGTTCTTTGCGTCGCGGGCAGCTTTGACTGCGCAAGAGTGGCTGTGGGCGGCGTCGTCCAGGCCCTCGCCTGGCCAAGGGCGCGGATAGCCTTTCTCGTAGGGCGATTTCGGAGCATTGCGGAGGAGTAGATGGATTCGGAGGGGAGGAAAGTCGGGGTGGGATGGGAAAGGAAAGATCACAATTGCGTGAGTGAGCACAAGCGCTCAGTGAAGAGAAAGAGAATCCGAAGATGTTAGTCTTTGCTTCGGGATCGAGGAGGATGAAAAAGAAAAGAAGTTATTGGAGGAATAGGCGGGGGAGGCGCTGGCGTTGGCGCTATTAGGTAGTCCCCTCGACCCACTTCTTAAATCCACCCACTTCGTGAATTCTTTTAATATATTATATAAAGAATTGAAAAAAATTAAATTATAAACGATTATTATATATAAAAACATTATATAATATAATTTATATAATATACGTATAATATTTTTAAAAAAGCTTTATTTTATATTTTATATTTTATATTTTTAATATTAAAAAATTTATATTTAAAATTTTATAATTTATTAATTACGTAATAATTTTTACTTTTTTTATATAAGATTTTATATATATTTTTTTAAAATAAAATATAAAATTATTAATTTATAATTACGTAATTTATTTATTTTTAAAAATAATATAAAATATTTTTATATATAAAATTTTTATATATAAAATTATATTATAAAATTTTTTTTATTATTATAATAAAAAAAAAGTATAATTTTATATTTATAAATAAATTTTAAAAACTTTTTTTTTAATTTTTAAACGAAAAAATTTTACTTTATAAATTAATAATATATATTAATTTAAAAGTTATATTTTATATATATAAATAATAATATTTATAATAAAATATAAATTTAATTTTCGATTTTAAATTAATTATAATAAATTAATTTAAATTTAAAATTAAAAATTAAATTTATATAAAAATATTTAAAAATAAAAAAATAATTATTTTTTTTATTTTATACGAAATTTAAATTTAAATTTTTATTAAAATAAATTAAATTATAATTTTACATTAAGTTATATTATTATTATATATTAATTTATTTATAATATTTTTTTTAAATATAATTTATATTTTAATTAATTATTAAAGTTATTATATAATAAATTCGTTTATATATTAATAAGTATTTATTTATTATATAAAAAAAAAATTTTTAATAATAATAATAATATTACTTTTTATTTTTATTAAAATTAATGTTTTATTAAATAATTTTAAACGTTTTATTTTTAATTTTTTAATTAATTATTATTAAAATGTTTATTAAAAAGAAAAAAATAATTCGTAATATATATTTTAATAATCGTTTAATAATTATTTTAATAAAACGTATTTTAATTTATCGTTATTATTATTCGAAAAGTTTAAATACGTTTTAATTTAAATTTAATTTTTTTTAATATAAAATATATTTTTAAAAATTTCGATAAATTTATTTATAAAAATTATAATAAAAGTTATAATATTTACGATTTTATAAATTATTTTACTTTTAATTTAATAATTATTTATTAACGATAATTTTAATAAATAAATTTTAATTAAAATAATTTTTAAATTTTTTCGTTTTTAAAAATTAATTATTTAATTTTCGATTTATTTTAAAATTATTTTAAATATTAATAATAATTAATAATTTAATATAAATAACGAATTTATATAAAATAATATTATAATAAAAAATAAAACGATATAAAATAAATTAACTTATAACTTTATTATATAAACGAAAAATACGAAATATAATAAATTATAATAAAAAAATCGATATATTATTATAAATAATAATAATATATTATATTTAAAAAGTATAATATTTATATATAAAACGAAATTATTAAAGCTTTATATAATAATTAAAATACGAAAAAATAAAAATTTAAAGGATTTATTTAAATAATTTAACATTAAGCTTTATTATAATATTTTTAATTATTATATTAAATTTATAATTATTTAATAACGTTTACTTTTCGCGTTTTATTAAACGATTTTAATTTATCGTTTTAAATTTAATTTAATTAAAAAAGTTAACGTAATTATTATAAATAATTTATAAATTAATTATAATTTATAAAGTTATTATTAATAATTAATTAAAATAAGTTATTTATATTAAATATTAACGCATAATAAATAAAAAACGAAATTATTTTAATTTTTATATTTTTATATTTTTAATAATTATTATAAGTTTTTTTAAATTATTTTTTAATTATTAAAAAAATTAATATTTTTTAATTTATTATTAAAAAGCTTACTTTTAAATAATAAACGATTATTTACTTTTTTTTAAAAGATAAAAATTATATAACTTAAGTTATTAAAATCGTTACTTTTAAACGAAAAGTAATTTTTATTTAAAAAATTATAATAAATAATAATAAAAATAATAATGCTTTTAATAACTTTAATAATAATAATAATAAAAATAACAATAATAATAATAACGATAATAATAATAATAATAAACTTAATTTAATTATAAAATAATTTAACGAAAAGTTAATTTTAATTATTAAAAATATTTTAAATATAATTTAAACTTTTATTAAAAATTTATTAAATTTTTCGATTTCGTAATATAATTAATTAATAAAGCGTAAATATTTTTTAATTTTAAATAATTAAATTCGATTTTTAATATTATATTTAAAGCTTAGTTTTTTATTATTATAATTAAATTTTTTTATTTATATTTTAAATATATATTAAAAGCGTTTTTTCGTTTTTAAATAAAAGTTTTTTTATTTATTTATTTTATTATATTATTATTATATATATTTTATTAATATATAAAAAATATAACTTTTAAAATATATTTAATATATAAAAATGCGTTTATAAAATAATAAATCTTTATTAAATTTAAACTTTATATTTAATTATAAAATATTAAAATTTATAAATTATATATATTTTATTATTAATTAAATAATTTATTTAAAATTTAAGCTTTATATTTAAAATATAAAAATTTAAATAACTTTTTATAATAAGTTTTTAATTATTTTTATTATTATTTTTATTTAATAATTATTTAAACGAAAAAATTATTATATATATAAGTTAAATTCGACGTAATTTAAACTCGTAAAATGCTTTTTTTAATATATTTAATTATTATTTTTTTATAATTTTTTATTTTTAATTATATAAATCGATTTAAAATCTTTCGATAAATTCGATTACGATTAAATAAAACATTAAACATTAAGTTTTTTAATATAAATATACGAGAAATAATAATATAAAAAAGCTCGAAATTAAATTTAAATATTAAAATATTATATATTATTTTTTAACGTAATATTTTATAATTTATATATAATAATAATATATAATATAATTAAAGAAAATTATTTTCGATAATATATATTATTTTTTAATACGAACTTTTAATATATACGTAAAATAAATATTATTTACTTTTTATAATAATTTTAAAAACTTTTAAAAAACGATTTTATATAATTATCGAAATTTATTATTATTATTTTTAAAAAATCTTTAATAAAATTATTATCGTTAATTTAAAAAATATTATAAATAATACTTTAAATATTATTTATTAAACCTTTAAAATTTTATAAATTATATATTAATATAACTTTATAATTAATATAAATCGAAAAAGATTTAAATAAGTTTTTAACTTTTTAAAACTTTATTAATTAAATTTTAATACTTTTATAAAAAACCTTTATTTATAAAATAAAACTACTTAAGCTTAATATATATTTATAATTATATCGTTTAATTTAAACTTTAATAATATAAATATAAATAATATTAAAAAAGTTATTAATTTTTATAAAAATATAAATATTTTAATTTAACATAATTTTAATAAAATTTAATAAAACTTAATTTAATCGTTTTTTTATTATCGTTAAATAATTATTAAAAAAATTAATTTATTAAAAAAACGATATATATTATAATTAATAATTCTTTTTATATTTAATTTATTTTTAAAAAAATAAAAAGCTTTATTTATTATTAAAATAAATTAAAAAAAAATCTTTTATTAAAATAATATTTAAGTTATTAAATATTTTATTTCGACGTTATAAAAAGATTTTACGAAATTATATATTAATTTAAATAAAAGTTGTTAATTTTAATATATTTTTTTCGTTTATAATTAAATAATAAATATTATTAAATTAACGTTAAAAAATATTTAACGTAATTAATATTTTTAATAATAATTTATATTAATTATTAATAATATTAATAAAAACTATTTAAATAATAAAAAATTTTATTTTTAATATAACTTATTATAAATATAAAAATAATATTTTTATAAAATAAAACTTTTTTATATTATTATTTTTATTTATTTAAATACGTAAAAAAAAAAGTAATAAATTAAAAATAAATCGTAATTATAAATAATAACTTAATATTATATTATATAAAACACGTTATTTTAAATTTAAAATATTAATTATTTTTTAAAATAAATCTTTTATATTATTATTATATATAATTTATTTTTAAAATTAAGTTTAATAATTTTTAATAATAAAGTTTTTATAAATATAATATATAATATAAAAACTTTAATTAAAATTAAAATTAATATTTTTATAATTTAAAAGATTTATAAGCTTTTTTTTCGATTATATATTAAATATTATTTAAGTTATTTTTTATTAATTTTTTAAAATAATATTTTTTTAAATATAAACTTTAAATTTATTTTTTATAAATATTAAATTAAATTAATTTAATTCGTTATAATAATTATTAAAGTAATTATAATTTAATAAATAATTTTTATATACTTTTTAATATATTAAAAATCGAGATTTTTTTTTTATATTAAAAAATTCGTTATAATTTTAATAAAAATAATTTAATAAAAACTTTATTTTATAAAAATTAAAATATTATTAATAATTACGTATAAGTTTATATCGAAAGTAATAATGTAAAATTTAAGTATAATTAATAATTTTTATTTTTTTTATTTATGTTAGCAGGTGAGGTGTTAATATTGTGGCCTAAGTGATGGTTGCTACGGGGAACGGAAAGTGAATGCTTAGGGCTACAGATTGTATGCAAATGGGCTGCTCCGCAGCCATTTGCACCTAGACACCTACATACCTACACCATCAGAACATAATTGCAGACATACAGAATCAACACACGAACATTGCACTCCAAAAGTTAACATGGTAGCAATCCGACGATACCGAAAGACCTAAAGATAATTCGACTGCGCACAACAAATTGCAATTCGGAAGCGTCTCGGCGCGTGCAAGGCTTTCGAGCGCAGCGCTCGAGGCGCGCTCGACGCGGAGAAAACAGAACAGAAACAGTCAATAGAAACAGTCAACGAGACAACGAGAATCGAGGTAGCTGCGATACAGCGAAGGGCCGCGAATGGCAACGAACGGACGAAAAACTTGATGATACACTTGAACAGACTAGGTATTCGGCTGGGTAGCTGAAGGAACAACGACTAGGTATTCGGCTAGGCAGTTGAAGGAATTGACTGGTGATACGGGTTGTATCCCAAGGAACTTGCCATGGTGTAAGTTAATACCGGAATGGCGGCAGACTCGGCTCGGTAGCTGAGGGAACATTCACATTAGCCAGTGGGATGGTTATCACCGAGACGGCGGAACAATCGACTTGGGTTGAAGTCGAGGAACTAAGTGGTATCATTAAGGAATCGGAACGGAACGAAAAGGTGACGTTTTCGGGATGAGGGCGTCACCGTACGGAACAGAAAAGGACGGATTCGGAAGCATAAGGGCGTCGTCAACGTAAGGGCGTCTTCGGAGAAACGGATACGGAAAAGGAGGGAGGACAGCCGGACGGATGAATAAAGTGGAACAACGTCGTTGAAGGATTTTCACGATAACTTCATCCCTTAGGCCATAAGGGCGTGTCAGCAGGTAAGGTGTTAATATTGTGGCCTAAGTGATGGTTGCTACGGGGAACGGAAAGTGAATGCCTAGGGCTACAGATTGTATGCAAATGGGCTGCTTCGTAGCCATTTGCACCTAAACACCTATATACCTATACCATTAGAACATAATTGCAAACATACAAAATTAACACACGAACATTGCATTTCAAAAGTTAACAATTTATTTAAATTATAAGTTAAAAAATTTTAATTTTTTAAAAATTTAAAATAAAAAATATTATTTATAATTTAAAAACGATTTAAATATTTATTATATATCGTTAAAGATTTTTTTATTTTATTAATATTTTTTATTATATTTATTATACGTATATATTTATTAAAAAAACGATAATTAATATTTTATATTATTCGATTATTTTTTTATAAAAAAAGTTTATATAATATATAATAAACTTTTTAAATTAAATAATTCTTTTTATTTATTAATTTATTTATAATTTTAAATATAAAAAATAATATTAAATTTATATTTAAAATTAAAAATAAAATAAATTTTATAATTTATATATAAATAAATATAATAATTTTAATTTTATTATAATATTTAATAACGTAATTAATAATAACATTAATATTAATATAAAATAAAATATTAATATTAATAAATTAATATAAATTAATTAAAAAATTATATTAATTTAAATAAATATTATTATATTATAAATTAAAAAATTATTAATTTTTATTAATTTTTATAATTAATATAAAAACGTTTTGCATTTTTTTTAAATAATAAAAGTAATATATAAGTTTAAAAATAAATTTATTTTTTTTTTAATTACTTTTATTACTTTTTTATTAATTCGAAAATAATATAAATTTAAATAATAATAACGTTAATAACGATTTATAATATTATTAAGTTATTTTTAAATAACGTTTATTTTAATTAAATTTAAATTTAAAAAGTTATTAATATTATTACTTTAATTTATAATTTTTAACTTTAAATTTATAACGATAACGTAATATTTTTATATTTTAATAAATTTAACTTAAAATCTTTTATTAAATATATTAAAAAAAATTATTATTAAATTAATATAACTTATAAAAATAATTATTATTACGGCTTTATTATTTAAATCGAAATTAAAAATCTTTTAAATTAAATTTTCGTATTAAAATAATATTATAAAAAAGTTTATTTTTTAAAAAAAATATTATATTATAATATAAAGGTTTTTTCGTAATAATTAACGAAAAAGTAATATATATAACTTTTTATTTAAGGTTTTTTAACGATTAAAATTTAATATATATTAATATAAACTTTATTAATAAAAATTTATTAAATTTAAAATTATAAATATTAAAAAGATATTTAAATAATAAATAAACGCTTTATATTCGTATTTTTTTTAATATTAAAACGAACGTATTTTTTTAAAGTTATTAATATAACGTAAAATTTAATTAAATAAAACTTAAGTTTTAAAAATATTTAAATTTTTTAAAGCTTTTCGTAAGTTTTTTTTATTAATAAATTATTTACGATAATATTTATTAATATAAAACTTATTATAATTATAAGTTTAATATTATATTTATATATTTAAAGTAATATAACGAAAATTATAATATTTTATAAAACGTTTATTTTTTTATTTTATAATATATTTAATATATTTTTAATAAAATATATTACGTTAATAAAGTTTTATAAAATTAATAAGTTTTTTAAAAAATAATAATAAAAAAAAAAAAAAATAAAGTTTAAAAATAATTAAATTCGTTAATAAAAATACGACGTATAAAAAGCATAAATAAATAATAAGCTTTTTTTAAGTTTTAATATAAAGAAATTTAAAAATAAAAATTAAAATTTAAATAAATATAAAGTTAATTTAATTTAAATTAATTTATTAATATATTTAAAACGATAACTTTATTATATATTTTAATATTTTTATTATTAATTTTATTTATTAATTTAATATTTATAAATATATTATTAATATTTATAATTTTTTAAATATAAAATTAATTAAAAATAAAATTATTTTTCGAAAAAAAAAAGTTATAATAATTTAAAATAAAATTACGATATTTAAAATAATAATAAAATAAATAATTAAGTTATTTTTTAATTATTTATTTATAAATATAAAATTAACGTTAAAATTATTATTATATTTTTAATATTATTTTATTTTTAATAAAACGAAAAATAATAATATTAAAGTTTTTAAATAAAAAAAATAATTTATTATAAACTTTATTAATATTACGAAAAAAATAAATAATATAATTACGATATTTATATTATTAATTACGAGTTTAAAAAAAATTAATAATATTTATATAATAAAAGAATAAATATATTATATAAATATTAACGTTTATATAAATTTTTATAATAAATAATTTTTTAAATAATTTTAATAATATTAAAAAAAAATATTTTTAAAATTTAAATAATTTTTTATTAAATATAAATTTAATAAGTTATTTTTTTTTATTATAATATCTTTTATAAATATTATTTTATATTAAATAAATATTAAATTATTTTTTTTAATAACGAAAATAATAAATTATTTTTTTATTATAAAAATTTTATTAAATTATTTTTTAATATTAATATTTTTTTATATTATTAAAGATTTTTAATTATTTTTATTATATATAAATAATATTTTATTAAAATTATAAAAAAGTATATTAAGTTTTAAATATATTTTAAAACGATTAATTAAATTACGTAAAAAAAAAACGATTAATAAAATTTCGTATAAAATAAAAACGATTAATAAAATTTTAAAGTTAAAATAAACGTTTAAAATTATAATTATAAATAAAATTAAATAAACGAAAAAATATAAATTTATTATATAAATTATATAACTTCGATTTATCGCGATTTTAATTATAAATTAAACGCTTTTTAAATAAAAAATTTAATTCGTTAAAATATAATAAAAATAATTTAATTTAAAAATTTTAATATTATTATTATTATAAAGTTAATTTTTAAAAATTAAATATTTAAAAAGATTTTTTATTATAACGTTATTAAATTTAATAATAACGTTAAATATTAATTTATAAAATTTAAATAATAATTATAATAAATATATTAAATTCGTTTCGTTTATTTAAATAATATTTATCGTTAAAAAATTAATAAATAAAGTTTTAATAATAAATAAAAAAAATAATAAAAAAAAATTAATTTTAATAATAATTCGTTTATTTTTAATAATAATTATAAAAGCTTAAATTATAACTTAAAATATTTAATATTAAAAAATATTAATAAATAATTTTTTATATAAAAAAAAACTTTATTTTAATTTATTAATTTTAATAATATAAAATATAATTATTTATAATATAATAATTAATTAAAAAGTTAATAAATTAATTAAACTTTATTATATATAATATTTATAATAAACTTTTTATTTTAAAATAAAATTTATTATAATTAAAAATATAATTTAATTATAAAAAAAATAAAAACGAAAAACGAACGAAAAAAAAAATAATTTAATAAAAAATAATTAATATTTAAAAAAAACGTAAATAAAAATAATTA
Organism: Eutypa lata; assembly: GCA_022661535.1. Classification (NCBI taxonomy): domain Eukaryota; kingdom Fungi; phylum Ascomycota; class Sordariomycetes; order Xylariales; family Diatrypaceae; genus Eutypa; species Eutypa lata. Next base: position 4,287,718 of record JAKULF010000004.1, on the reverse strand, counting down.
CGTAATATATATTTAATTAAATAATTAAATTTTTTTTAAAATTAATTAAATTATTAATAATATTTTAATTTTAAATTAAAAGTTATTAATTAAATTTTAATTTATTTAAATTTTTTATTAAATAAAATTTAATTAATTTTAATATAAAATTCGTTATTAATTATTAAAATCGTATTAATTTTATTTTTATTTTAAATTTTATAATTAATTTTCGAAAAATTTAAAATAAATATATTTTTTAAATATAATTAATATATTAATATATTATATAACTTTATATATATATAACGATTTAAAAAGATTTAAAAAATTATAATTTAAATTTATTATATTTAATATAAATAAAATTATAAAATTATATTTAATTATTTATTATAAATTTATATTAAACGATAAATAATTATAATTTACATTTATATATAATATTTATAAATCGCTTTACGTTTATATAATTATAAAATAATATATAATAATAAATATATTTTATTTTAATTATTTAAAATATAATATAAATATTTTAACTTTAATTTTAAATATTATATATTTAAAATAAATTTATATATTTAAAATCTTTATTTAATATATTTTATATTTTATTATATATTATAACGTAACTTTTAATCTTGTAATTATTTTATTTATTTTATTATGTAATATTAAAGTTAAGTATATTTTGGTATAAAAGTGATTTAAGTAGTGGGTGAATTCAAGAAGTGGGTCGGGGGGACTACAGTAAAACAAGTATAGACCTGTTTTATTGTAGTGCAGCGCAGCGCAGCGCAGTGCGAGAGGCGAGGGAGGTGGGAGAGGCTAGCCAAGGAAGGTTTGGCTCTAGATCGGAGCGAAGCCGGACACAAACCTGGGGCAAGACTCAAAAAAAAAAAAAAAAAAATTGCACGACACAGTCACTGTAGAGTCAATTCACAGCCACGCTCCGACGTCGTCCGGCAAAAAAATGCGGGGGCTCTATTCGTGCCAGGTAGCCAATCGCGCGTACGTTTCGACGCCACCAGGGTCCAGAAGAGCGCATGGTGGCGCCTTTTGATTAGTAATCAAGGCACCGGCCACTGTAGTTGTCCACAAGCTCAGCCACCTCTGACTCTTCTCCCTCACCCCATCCCGCCTCCGGTACACGGAGCTAGCCAAGTTCTGCGAATCGTCGGTCTGGGGCTGGAACAGACAGATCTACATACATCAGCGGGGAAGAAGAGCAAGGCGGCGTCCAGCCCGTGACCGAGATTGAGGCCGAGGTATTCAATTCTCTGGATAATGTCCTTATCGGTTCGCTTTGTCTCGGTCGCCGACTTGAAGGCCTCAGTCATCGGCCGCGTTTTATCAAGGCCCTCGCATGCGGTCATCAGCGCTGCGTCCTCCTCGCCAGTCCAAGGAACAGCTGTCTCTGCTGCAATAAGCTTGAGGCGAGCAACCACCGCATCCGGAGTTCTTTTGGAACCAGTCTGCTCCACCCACGATTTCACAGCGGTTGGTATGTGCTCCCCGGAACTCACAATAGTCCGGAGGTGACTGAGCTCTGAAGGACTCCATTCCGGGTGCCCAGACTCGAAATCGGGCCCCATCAGAATCTTTCTCTGTCTCGATAACTATCGCATTAGTGGACCGATCGTTGTGGAATTCCTTGTTCACTTCGGCTGCAATCTCACTGGCCGATTTCCCAAGCCGCGCACCCGATATGATCATCGCTTGTTCTGCCTCGGTATATGGCGCGGCCTTTTTAACAAGCCTCAATTCTTCGATCCTCTTATTTTGACAGTCACGAATACATATATAATGCTCTCTATTTTTGAAAAATGTTAAAAACAAATATTTATGATATGATAATTCTTCGTTCTACCTTCATTATATCTCCTTGCGTAAAAATACCAACACGGCATAATGATAACAAACAGTACTTGAGAGCCCTCATCAGAATCTAGAAGTAATCATAGTGCAAAAGTTGCGCAACATCCTCAACCGTTAGAGAATCCACCGTTCGTTGGTTTTCCGGCCGTATCTCGTTGTATTTGCATGCTGCTCTGTCAAGTTCCCTCTGAGAGTCATCGACATCTCCCTGTTGCGACAGGATTCGCGAAAGCAAGAACGCTGCTTGTACCACCTCTCTTCTCCTATCTGTTCGCTCGCCGTATATCTGCAAAACTCTCTGTGCATACCGTCTGCTAAATTAGTATCAATCTTTCTACTGCGAAAGGGGAGGCGGGGACACTCACTTTGCTTCGGCAAGATCACCATATGATTCGTAATGCTCCGCCAGCTTTTGCATGCACCTCAAACTTGCCAGTGCTGACTCGCCAGCTGTCAGGCGGCATTGCAAATATGCTCTCTGGTGTAGACCAAATGATTCATCTATGGCGCCTTCCGATTTGCGGATATTACCGAGAACATAGTATAAGGCACCTGTCCGGCTAGATACACGATCGTTAAGGCCGAGGGCCTCTTCACGATCTCTGATCGCCGTCTGAATGATATATGCAGCTTCATGAGACCTTCCCATGCTATTTAGGGTAACACCTATATGGCAGTAGGGAGAGAACAGCCAATCCTTTTGGAACTTGGGCATTTGCTTTCGATACTCCATTGACTTTTCTAGGTAGTAGAGAGCTTTGTCATATAGTCGAATCATCCCATAGGATTGTCCAAGGGTATTACAAGTAGCAGTCATAAACGGTGTTAGTCTCCCTGTGGAATTGAACTCGTCTTCCGCCGCCTTATACCGTAGTTGGCTGTAATGCAACGCTGTTTTCCCGTCCCCAATAGTTAAAGCAATGATAATTCTGCAAGCCCACAGCTTCGTTTGACATTGCTGTAACGGCGTGCGTTCGGTTTGTTTTGTGTCGTTGGACGACTCGTTGGACGACTCGTTGGACGACTCGTTGGACGACTCGTTGGACGACTCGTTGGACGACTCGTTGGACGACTCGTTGGACGACTCGTTGGACGACTCGTTGGACGTAAGTTGGGAGTCACATATACTTGTAGCTATTTCGACTAAAGGGAGTGCTTCTCCTACTTCCCCCCTTTCACATTGCCACCTAATACATAATATTAGTTTTGAGGGTAAGTACTGAACTCTGATACTTAAAAAAAAATTTTAAAAAAAAATTTTAAAAAAAAATTTTAAAAAAAAATTAAGACATATGTCGAAAGGACAAGACAACGAGGATCAGGACTGGGCTGTAATACCATGCTGCTTCATAGAGTAATTCCATGAATTCAATTGGCGACACCACCGGATGGCTCGTCACTATCATTTCCTTAGAAACGTCACTTAGCTTTGAAACATGAGCATATGCAGCACCACACCGTTTCCAGCGATGAACCGAACCAGCTGTGTTCATATTCTCATCCCGAAAGGGGAAGTAGTTCGTAACGGATTTCATTGCGATATCGAACGTGATCGCAAATTGGTTGCGATTCAATATCCTAGTTCTCGTTGCATCCTGTACGAGCCTATGGAGACTCAATGATGCAGTATCACTATCCTTCTGCACCAGAGACCGCTCCATGAGTCTGTCAAGAGCATTATGATATTCCACCTTAGAATGTGGGTAATTTTCAATTGTAGCGACAAGTAGGCTTTGCAGGATCAGCTCTTCTTGAATGCAAGTCGGATCTAACATAGATAGGACGCCTAGCAAAGAAAATGCTGTCTTATCTTCGGCCTCCAAACTGTCGAAAGCCCATACCGAGCCAAGGTTATGCTCATAGCTAGTGATATCGTCGTACTCATCATAGAGCTGGTGGAAGTCGGGCGACTGAGAGAAGTCCCTTGCGAAGCCGGTAAGGGATAGAGAGCGCCTCCAAACGATCGAACCAACCTGGTCGATGGCCAATGGAAGCCCTCCTAGACGGTCTGCGGTTGCCTTAGTCGCACGATTGTTATCTTCAGTATCTGTTTCACATCGAGCTATCTTCTTCAACAGGTTGACCGAATCTTCCGTAGATAAGCACTCAAGTTGCTGTCTAGTGGCAGTTGTCCGGCACTGCATAAAGGGATCCCGGCCTGTAAGTAGAATTGAACCTGATCCAGAACTTGGCCAGAAGTCTTGCAAGAGATTGACATTTTCTACATTGTCGAGAATTAGTAGCCATCTAATCTTGTCTTCACTGCTGTCGGTCGCCCTCATAAAATTTTCAATCGAGTCGTTAAAACCCTTCATGGTATTTGCAAGCCACAACTTCAACTTCTCGCGGTCCGTTTCCGGACCTGAGGTTGATCTAGGATCAACTAGGCCGAGCTGTGTTGCAATATCTGCGTATTGCTGGTTGAGCTTTTCCCTTTGGTCTGCGACCACGAAAAACACAGCGTCAAAATTCGCCCCATTTTGAATGGCAAAGTCTCGTGCCGTCTCTGTTTTGCCGATGCCGCCTAACCCGGTAAGTATGAATGTCCGAGGACCATCGTTTGAGACTGGGTTCATGTAAGATGGTATCAGCACTCTATTCATGTTTTCTAGTGTTTGAGGTCGAGATTGGATATGCTTTGGTCTCTCCAAGAGGAAGTTTCTCGGGAATACAAATGGAAGAGGTAGTCCTTGCGACCGTCTGGGTGCAACAGACCACATTTTTGACACTAGTTCTATTGCTTCGTCATTCAAGGTCAGCCAATCTAACCATCAATTCAGAATGTATGACCAACTTACCATGACTGCTGTTTGGAGTGTTAACACCAGGGTGTGTCGAGGACGTATCCCTAGTAGCCCTCGGGACTAGAAGCGTGAGAGAGACGGTTCCTTAATGATGTTAGCTAACTGGAATGATAAGGATAAATGCTGGGTGGTCAGAGGGGAAAGGAAGAACAAAAGAAAAAAGAAAAAAGACGGTGCTGAACCTGTCATTCCATACCAAGTACCAACATTTATGTTGTACAGGTGCATACCTCTCTTGGTACTGTCTCATTCCAAGCGCACCCCTTGTGCATATATTACTCAGCTTGCATATCGAGGTGCCATATGTCGTACCGTTTTATTATTATTCATTTGTCAGGTTTGAATGGGAATGTAGGCCCCCTAGATAGAGTAAGTTTTGCCCCTTTTAGTTATTGGTTCGTTTATATCCGCAAAGGGGCTTGCCTGTTACTTATTTGCCGTGATTTCCCAGCAACAATCTTTTTACGAGACCGTGACGCCTCTATGATTCTAGGCGAAAGGGTAAATATTAGAAAATGGAATGAACGTAAGCAACTGCTCTAGGTTCCATAACAAGATGTCCTACTTGTGATACATAAATACATGCCTTGTCATAACAACTACTCCTTAGCTTTCCATCCTTTATCCAAGGCAGGATCTACGCATTGTACGCACATGCACCTATTTTAAACCACCTTCGGGACATTGATCATCACATATACTGCCTCTTCCGCCATATAATAGAGCCAGGGTGGAATCTAGGACGGGGCTGCGGCAACCTCGTCTCGCGTGCCCGTCGTCGCGCCACCAATGGCACGTAAGAGGAGAACACGTCCCTCCAATACACCGCAACCTCCCTCTGGGTGTATTTGACATCTACATCAGCGATTCTGATCATCCCCGGAGCCTGGTTGGGTGGGAGCCAAACGGCGAGAGGCTGGAGCGTGTCCGACGATGGGGTGGCTGCCGATCCGAAGCGCCCGCCCCAGAAGTCGTTAGACGCAAAGACGGCGCGCTCGCCATCCCCGGCCCCGGCCCCGCTTCTGCTTCCCTCCTTGGTCGCCGTCGCAAGGCGGTCGTACGGAAACCACGTGATTTGCACGGTGCGATCATCGGGGGACGCGACGCGGCCGAACGGGAACCCCGTCATTCGCACGGGCCGGCCCTCCACAAACGACACGGTGTTGGCCTGCCCGATAAAGATCTGCTTGAGGTAGATGTCCTGGAAGACGAGGTCCACCGCGGCTCGGACGTGGTGCGAAACCGCGCGCGCGCGGAGCCACAGGAGAACCATGTCGTCGATGGGGTCGTCGCCATCTTCGCAGTCCGCGATATACCGGATGATCTTCACCCAGAGCTCAAGCGGAAGGCTCGGCACTGCCAACTGTTCCCCGGATGAGGAGCCGTGCGTGCGGGACTTTATCGCCCCCTTTGCGCGAAGTATGTGGTTGTTTATCTTCGACCACGGAGACATTGGGGAGATGCGAACAAACGGGATCTGGATTGGGCTGCTAATGCATCTTTCGTGAAACCCGCGCGTGAGTGATGACTAAGTAGATGTTGTAAGTAGGTAAACACCAAATAAGCGGGCGGTTGTGATTAAAAAGAACACACACTTGAGGTGTAGAGATTATGCGCCTAGACCGCCTTGTTTCGCTGAGAGAAAAAAATGGGATCCGAATCCTTTGACGACCAACCACTAATAAGCATCCATCGCCTGCTGCAACTGGGGTCCAAATGCCAAGTGTTGATTATAAGCCAACAGGAATGTGAGGCTGTCGGCGTGACCTCGGTCATATTCCGACGAGATATATAACGCTTATAATAGCGGTTATAAGTAACGCATCAAAACATATCGTGGCCTAGCCTCAGTTTTACCTTTCAAGCGACTGCATTATCTCACAATATCGTGTAATGCACTTTCTTACACTTGGAATATATGTATATGATCGTATTGAGAACTCTTTAAGATTCAATTTGAATATTGCTGTAATCACTAATTTAGTTATTGGATATAGTGAGACGGTTATTATGTCCATTCAGAATGGGACTGAGACTTGAGGAAGCGATATCTGCGATCTAGAAGTCGGCTACTATCATGATGAAATATATCTTCGTGCCATCAAATTCGGGTTCGTCCCAGGGGATGCAGAGGCCTGATCTTGAAGCTCTGAATTGTTTTTATGAGGCTTCGGCGAGACTGCTTAAATACAAAGGTATTTGATATTCAGTTAGAAGAGCGGATAACCTGTGCTTCTTGTAAAATTTACATATGTGCTAATTAAGAGATAGGATGCGGTAAATAGTTCTGTTTCTAAGCTTGGGAAACCGTCAGCAGCTTGAGATAATTATTTTTGATGTATAACCTATGATATGGCAGAGTATACGATTGTATCTGAAAGATATATAACGCTGTTAAGCTGTTCTATAATGCAGTAGTTTAATATGAGATTGTCATAAGCTACTAGATGTCTCAAAGTTAAGGGAATGAACGAACACTAAGTCAAGTTCCATAGACGTCTTTTGAAACATATTTACATTTCAAAATGAAAGAGTCTTTTATTCTAGAACTGTCAACCTCAGGAGTTTATAGTGGTTTGATATTTTCCATTCTTGTTTTGCTAAGCCCTTCAATTAGCTAATCGTAAGAACAAATTCTGTTGACATATAACTACAGGAAGCATCAATTCCCACCAAGACAAAACATAAATGTACATTTACTATATAATAGGGGTTAAAGGAAGCCTACATACTTCCTTAACCCCGCCCCCCCTCCCCGGAAGCCTATTAACCTTGCATGAATAAAGTGGTTCATTAGGTTGATGCGTAACCATGTGGTCGGTATTTGCACATACATCGAGCCCTATGCCATGAGGAACTATTATTATGCCTATGGGCATACACGTTTTGAGATATTCCCCCATCTCGGACTCCACACTAGCATTATAGGCGCTGAGACCTATCTGTCTAGGTATTTACTTCGATCAACCCTTGTCTAATTGGAATCTTATCTATCGGTAACTTAACGTGCAAGACACGAACACCCCACGTTCTGCAGTTGCCCCAAGCGAGCTGCCCCGCATATTTGCAATCTCTTGCTTCTGATTTGACGACGGGTTCGTCCGTGATAGTGAATCCGAAGATAAGGTTCCCCTGTCGAGATATTGACATTGGCATGTTTTCTTCTCATTAGACAAGGTTAAAGATTTGGAGATAAGCTTTTATGTTACCTTCAATGGTAGATAAATACACCCTTGAGAGGGGTTGCTTTTTCGATATACTCCAGCTTTCGATGGGACAAAACTGGCGACCATAATTAGGAATCATGACAGCTATTATATTCAACAACGCTGGCCGGAGATTGCAATGGGCAATCGGTGCTGGCCCTGTCGATGAAGCACCAGCTCCAGTTGCTGTCGCATCGGTGAATGTCCATGACACTAACAACGAAGATGAGACCAACCGAGGCGATATCAATCATGAGAAGCAAGCGGCAAACACTCCAGTTGAGACAGGAGTGTCGACGATCGAAGCATCTCAAGCTCTCTGGGGTAAAACCGGTCGATGGCTTATCATTATTGGGTAAGTATTGAAACTCGTATTGAAGAGATAGTTGATCGCATAACCGATGTGTTGAGGTTTGATTTGCCTAAGTCTATCTATGTATAAGCGGTCAATCCATGGCTATTCAAAAGCATTTCTAACGGGCATTTCGGATGTCGTTGTCTACATATATTATGGGAAGAGATTTATGTATATAAGATCCTTGGGAGATCAAGAGCTAATGCTGTTCCAGGCTCTGCCTAGTCATGATAGTCTAGTAAGTTCATCAGCGACAGAACCATTCCGGAGTATCCGAACTAATACCACTAACACGCTCATAGCGAGCTCGACAACACGACAGTATACATCTACAGGAACTACGCCGTTTCCGACTTCAACTCCCTTTCGGAGCTCGCGGCTCTCACCACAGCCGGCACCATCGTATTCGCCGTGGTGAAGCCGCCCATAGCGAAGCTGTCCAACGTCGTCGGGCGGGGTCCGATGTACGCCATCACCATCTCGTTCTACTGCCTGTCGTACGTGCTCATGGCGGCATCCAAGAGCTTCGGCATGTACGCCGCCGGGCTGATGCTGTACTTCGTCGGGCAGTCCGGGACGAACCTGCTCAACGACATCGTGATCGCCGACATCACGACGGCGCGGTGGCGGGCGCTCGGCATCGGCATCTCGTTCTGGCCGTTCCTGGTCATGCCGTGGACGTCCGCCCTCATCATCGACAACGTGACGTCGCCCGACGGCATCGGCTGGCGCTGGGGCATCGGCATGCTGGCCATCGTCATGCCGTTCTGCGCCAGCTTCATCATCACCACGCTTTTGTATTACCAGGGCAAGGCGAAGAAGGAAGGGCTCGCGCCGAAGGCCAGAATCTCCCTCTACGAATTCTGCTCCCAGATCGACGTCGGAGGCGTGGTGCTTTTCAGCGGCGGCCTCGCGCTTCTCCTGCTCCCGCTCACGCTGGCCGCCACGACGCCCTCGCAGTGGCAGACCCCCTGGATCATCGGCCTGCTCGTAGCTGGTATGGTGCTTCTCATCGCGCTGCCCTTCTACGAGCACTACCTGGCCCGAAACCCGGTCGTGCCGCCTCACTACTTCGCCAACCGCACCATCGGCTTGTGTCTCCTTCTCATCGCCATGGATAACGTCGGGTTCTCCGCGACGCACACCTACATCTACGCGTGGGTGACGGTCGCGAAGGGGCTAGGCGCGCGCGACGCGACATTCTTCACCTTCGTGAACGGCGTGACGCAGTGTCTAGTGGCCATCGTGGCCGGGGCCGCCATGTTGCGGACGGGTCGGTACAAGTGGATCTGCGTGCTGGGCAGCGTCGTGCGGTTGGTCGGATACGGTGTGATGGTGCGCCTGCGGGGATCGGAGAACGGCACTGCTGAGATATTCATCGTGCAGCTCATTCAGGGTATCGGATCGGGAATGGTGGGCACGACCCTATTGGTACCCGCGCAAGTCGTACTGCCACATCGCGAGATGCCACAGGTGACGGCTCTGGTTATCTGCTTCGCGTTCGTGGGCGGTAGCATCGGTTCTTGCATCGCCGGCGGTATATACACGAATACCCTCCAGCCGGCGCTCTGGAAGTACCTAGGGAGCGGCACGACGGCCGAGACGGTGGCCGCACTGGCGAATTCTATCAATGGTGTTGTTCCCGATTGGGGAACTCCGGAACGAGTCGCTGTTAGTTATGCGGTAAGTCAGTCGACCAGTGCAATGCTACCATCAAGCTATAAGCTATGTTCTTGTCTGCTGGAGCCTGGCTGACTAGGACCAATTGCTCAGTTCTCCGAGGTTATGAAGTACATGACTTACGCTGCCGTTGGAACATCGGCGATTGCCCTTCTTGGGTCGACATTTCTGTCCAACTTTGAGTTACCGTAAGGCTCTCACTCCCAATGCAAATCTATGCACGATATGACTGACAGCCCAACAGAGACCGAAACAACCTTGTCGAGGAGTAACTAACATGATCTCACATCTTCCATGTGACTTGGCGATGGAGTGCCCATGTAAATACACTTAGCCATCGACTCCGGTCTTTGCAGAAGGAAACTAACTTCAATCGATACCTCGAGGATATATTTTAATCTACTTTTGACGTTTGGGAACAAGGTCGTCATGAAACGGGTTCGACGATTCTCGCAGAGTAAGTATGGCAATACTGCGGTTGATATTTTAGATGGATAGTACGACAATTTATGTAGCTATGACACCATCTATGTAGCCACGTCGAATAACAGGAGTGCTAACAGTAAGGACTATTGAATGTATTGTAGTAGGGAAAGATATATTGCGAAGTAGTATTGTTCATTCTAAACTCGGAATAATCTCACAAGTAGGTTCCAATCTCGAATCTCGCATGTTGAAAGTCCGGTTAAGCCAGGGAAGTTACACGCCATCACCAAACTTATAATCATTCGTCCATCGCTGCAAGCTGGTTAGCAAAAATATTCCAAAGAACTGATTCGTCAGGTAAGTAGTCAGCCACTCACCGTATCATATGGCCGGCTCGAGTCGACAAACCTCAGATCGGTCCCTAGGCGTATGACGTTATCTGGGTTGTGGTTAATAGTAGATGCATGGATCTGTCACGATATTAGCTATGCACGATGGCCTCTGAAGGTTATGGGGCCCTATAACTTACCGTATAAGGCGTGTGGAGCACGATGTCTCCAGCTTCATAGTCCGTGACGAGCCATTTTCTATCGTGCTCCTTGGCGTACTCCTTCGGCCCATCCGCGAGCAGCCCTCCGCCCATCATGTTCTGGTTGAACGCATTCTTGGCCTCTTCATCTGTAAGTCCGGTCTCTTTCGCTCGGTCGTAGAACCCCTTTTCAATGCCTTGACCGAGGATGTGTCCCTTCTCCAGATAGATCAGACCGCCGCCGTTGAGCGTCACGTCGCCCATGGGCACCCAGGCCGTCATGCTCGTATCCTCCCCGTGGCGGAGGAAGATCTGGTCGTAGTGGACTCCGATTGCCTTGTTTCCGGGGGTGTTGTTCCGCAGCAGGGTCCGTCTCAGGCTGAGGGTCTTCTCGCCCCAGCCGGTGAACTTGGCGATGAACGAACGCAGGGCGGGGTGCTGGCAGAAATCGTCTTTGTACCACGGTTCGGTGTGAGCCCGCAAGGCGAGATCGACGAAGAGACCCCCGCGGGGCCGGCCGTTCGCATCGGTCGACCCGGCTCCGATCCCGGGGTAGTCTAGCTTGTCTTTTCGTGCGTCGAAGATCCCGTCGACCGGGTTCGTGCCGGGGGCTAGCACGCCGCTTGGGGAGAGTAAGGAGAAGTATGCTTCTCTGGCCTTGAGGACATCGTCTCGGGGGATAACTCCCTTGAGAAACAGATAGCCATCCTCTTGATAGCGCTGATGCAGCTCCTCAAGGGTTTCATCTGGATACGATTTCCTCAGGGGGCCAACTTGCTCCGGCTCTAGGAGCCCGTCGTTGACGTATAGGGGTGTCGTCTCGATAGCTATTGTTGCGTGAGGCATCTTTCAGAGGGGCTATAACGATGAATTTCTGATTTGAATGCTGTGGAATGTAGAGTCGGTTTGTAACATGGAACCTTGGGATTTTATGCATGAAATACTGTCTCCTTGGACATATACTTGCTTGGAGGGGTAAACTGGGTATACCTATAAAGTCATGTGGATCTTATGTCGGTCCACGTGGTGGCCATATCTGGATTGTTGATCAGCCAGTCTAGGCCTTGTGTCAGTCAAAATTGACGACATGCACGATCTTGTCTGCTGTTGTCAGCCAATCGGTAGTACATCACCAATCCACATTATGATGTCTCGGGTCTTGTTGTCGCGAATGTCAAGTTGAGTTAGTTGTCGCTGATTTTTCCTGCATTCGCATATCCCATGTTCTGCAGCTATGCGACAGACATGTACCCGAATACTACTGTATCCCTTCGTTATGTCCCGACGATGCCCCTCGTTACCCCAAGTTTAAACCCTGATGTTGCTCCACGGAACCCCCACAATCCCCGCAGACTCCCTGCAGTGCGACAGTGATGCTATCCCTATTTCCAGCAGTATCGGGATGATCTCCTGCAATTCCCAATTATTAAGCCTTGATTAAAATCATTTAAGACTTCGCTTCCCTACTTTTGTAAAATCGAACAAGGAGAGTCAGACGACCCAGTGCCTGGCTGATCTCACCAGCCTCCCGCCGGCTGCTCTTTAAAAGGTCTTACGCCCCTTCTCGCGGCCTTCCAGCTTCCCTTATTTACCGCCATCTGCCCACAATTCCGAAGATGTTTACTATTAAGCAGACGAAACCAATTCGCCGACAAGATGGGAGTCAAGATGTTCGGCCACCCAATCTACGCTATGTCTATCTCCTCACGGCTTTCGTATCCCTTGGTGCTTTGCTTTTCGGATATGGTATGGTTTCTCTGGAGTGTTGAGGTTGCATTCGGTCATTTGGTTTAGTCGCTAACTCATGTCGTTCGTAGACCAGGGAGTCATGGGAGTCATTGTCGCGGATTCTAGGTGGATAGACCTGATGAAGCCCGCGAATAGCTGGGTTACCGGGGCTGTGGTTTCGTTGTATGACATAGGATGCCTTGTGGGTGCAATGTCTATTGGGGTCTTAGCAGATTTGCACGGCCGTGAGCGGACTCTTTCCACTGCTTGCGTGGTCTTCATCATCGGGGCCGTCATACAGGCAGCCTCATACTCGATCACCGCCATCACCATCGGGCGAGTCATCTTAGGCTACGGGGTAGGGGCATGCGCAGGAGGCGTCCCGCTCTACGTCTCGGAGATCGCGCCGGCGAAGCTCAGAGGTCGCATCATCGGGATTGAGCAGATGATCCTCTGCTTCGGCGAGCTGATTGCTTTCTGGCTGAACTACGGCTTCAACTTCCTGGAGACGCCGGACTGGTGGCGCATCCCTCTGGCCATCCAAGTACTTCCCGCGGCGGTGCTTGCGTACGGGTGCTGGTTTTGGGTCCCTCCTAGCCCTCGTTGGCTGGTGCAGCAGGACAGGCATCAGTGCGCTAGAGAAGTGCTCGCTCGCCTACACGGAGATGAATCTGCGGAACGACAGATGGCTGAGATTGCCGACGAGGTTGCTTTCGAAAAAGCGGTCACGACGGCGACTTGGGGTGACATGTTCAAGACCCCTGTGCTGAGGGTCACTTTGCTGGGTATGGGCGTTCAGTTCTTTCAGCAAATCACCGGCACAAACTCGATTCTCTACTATACCGTAAGTCCTCGTATCCGTCTCGATATCGATTGATAGGAAGGAATTGGGTTGATTGATTGATTCTGGATAGCCGTCACTCTTCGCACGCGGTGGCATCACCGATCCCAAGACTGCCAACCTGGCAACCGGTGGTGTTGGAATCGTTTTGTTCGTGTTCGCATGGTTCCCCATCTTCTTCTTTGACCGGTTAGGCCGCAAGACCTGGCTGCAGATTGGTTTGGTGGGGATGATGTGTGCCATGATTGGGATTACGGTTCTTCAGTGGCACGCGGAAAATAACCCCGGTGACAGAAGCAACTATGCAATTGTCGCCTTCCCCTATCTGTTTTACGTATTCTTTAACATCAGCTGGGGCGTGGGTAGCTGGACATACGCAACAGAGATCTTCCCGGTCATGTACAGAGCTAAAGGGAATGCCCTATCGACAATGACTCTATGGTTGGCTTGCTACATCGTAGCCCAGGTTAGCCCCCCTATAGCGAGCGCTATTGGTTGGGGTTTGTATATCATATACTCTGCAATATGTGTCATCGCATTCATCTTCGTGCGATACGCTATGGGTAAGTATATTGCCCCTAAATCATCTATGCTCTCACTAATAGGTATGAAGTCGAAACTAAGGGACGAACTCTCGAAGAGATGTCGGCACTGTTTGGAATTGAAAGCGCTCTTGCGAGGAGAAGCGGAATGGAAATTGACCCTAAAGATGGGGTGGTTCAACACCGCGAAGCAGCGCAGGATGATGATGACTAAGATTGACTGTAGCCGTAAGATCACGAACTAGTCTCGGCTTAGAGGTAGTTCTCTGTGAATTTTGGGATCTTATGTCTCTCATGAACTACTACGCTTTGATTCAGATTACAAGGATTCCAGATTGGGATATTCGATTCAGGATAGCATAGTTATAACAAGATACTAATGGCAATAACCGGAGAGCAGGTATCACCAGACATGTAAAGTTTGGCTTGACTAAGATTGAGGATGTAACGGGATTTAATAATGATGAATCTTAGTGATGTATTATGTAAGTAGGTAAAAGTTCGTGATTCATAAGCCCTTCATCAACTCCTATCAGAGAGGTGATTCCGATTCTCCGTTTGATATTCGGGTTCATCTTCAATCTACCATCCCCCTTATCGATTCCAAGCCCCCGACCTCTTCATAAACAATGCTTCACTCTTGCCCCGACTCCAAGCTCATCTTAGCTGAGGATCATTGGGCCTGGTCATGCCGTCGGCATATGGCGCTGATGCAGGTGTAGGCGCAGGTGTAGGTGCATTAGCCGTAGCCGCAGGCCGATGTCCGGGAATCGTGTTTGCAGATCCAGCCACTCCACGATTTGCTTTCTCTCGCTCGCGGAGGCCAACCTCCTCATCGGCAATCTTCATGTCCTGCTTTCCCTTCTCCGTGATTGAACGGTTCTTGGCTTGCGACGCTACGGTATCGGGGTGGTTTGAGTTGCTGTCGAGTGCTTGGTCTGTGACTTCCATCGCGGTGCCACGAATGGTATCGCCGGCTCCGCGTACGGCTTTGATGCCGGACTTGACGTCTCCGACGATCTTCGACATGGTGTTTGAATATGTGGTAATGTGCTGCTACCTTAAGCAAGTTGTATTGTATCAAGGTATGTTCTGATCTTAGGTGTGCTCGTGGAAATGATTGTGATGTAGGAGTTATTATGGAATGCTGTACAGAATGTAGCTTTACTTTTTGTATGTAAGTAAAGTCAAGTCATCATGGGACACCAAACCGGACTCAAGGCAATGTCAATTCATCATCATCTTTGACTGTTGATGAATGAGAGATGACGTATAGAATACGCCATCACAGTTGCTGCGCTCCAATCAAATTTGACAATTTACCACTGATGTGGGGCCAAGGGCATCGTCAATGCAAGAGACATTGAACAGATAATACGTGTAGTTAAGTACATCTATGGTTGAAGAACTTGGCCCCTATGCTTAAATCCTCGGTGTATTCTGGTATTGTGTAGTCGTAAGTCCTGTGGATTTGAAGAATTCGCTTAGAAAGAATTATGCACGTGAAAGCTTATATGTCCCTAGTTATTTAGTAGTCAATTAATCCTGAATAGCAGAAGTTGAATAGTCTGGTCTGCAGAACACAGTATCTACGTGCGAACATTTCCACTTGACCGTAGACTACGTACTTCCATCCGACGACGTGATAGCTAAGACAGGCTAACAAGAATTGACACGAATTCCAGTAGTTAACGCACTAAATGCCCTGAAGTATTAGTGAAGCTTAGGGGGTTGATGATTAATAACATGGCTAAGCCAATAAAAAGAAATCCTAACTAACTGTGCCTTATAACTATGGTAGGGATGTTAATACATATATAGTAAACCATCCAATTATATTTTCCGTAGCAAAAGTTACCTACCATTTCCGGCCGCATCAGTGCTTAGCGCTGACAATAATTAGGGATGGCGGGTGCCTTAAAATAGCTATTCGTGGGGTAACACGTTGGGGGTTTTGAGCTTCAAGACGAAGAATTAGTAGTGTATCTACATAGTAGAATGCGCCGAAACCCTCCAAAGCCCTCCCAAGAAGGATGATTTCTACGAAACACCTTAAGCCCTACACTATCATTGTAGCTGCAACCTGCCTGGACATGTCTGCATTACCTAGCCGAACACAGGCTTGGTGTCCTAAGTGAAGTTAGGGAAGAAACGGCCAATTTTGAACCAGGTGAGTATGCACATCCATCACGAGTGAATCAAAGGGTTGTTCCGAAAGTAGGTCTATTCCGCCGCGGACCATTCGTAATAAATGCATTGCTACGGGTTTATGAGACAAGCCGCTCTCCGCGGATCCCCTCCTGGTTCCACATCAGTCAAGGACTTCGTTGAGTCAATATAGGTATGTGGAGGCAGTATAAATGGCCCTAACTACAGATATAGTAACGTAAGGATCATCATCCACCTGTGAGCCAGCCGTAGTCGTGGCATTAGCAATATTACATCGGGGTATAGAATAATCGTGACCGTGAAAAACAAAGACAGAGGTAGCAGGAATCCAATGGATGATCAGGAAATAGCCTCTACCTAGTTTCCTCTCACTGAAAAGTAATATAGAGATGAAGGTCTTCTAATAAACATCGACTATTCGTTGGGTTGTACGCATATTGATGTCGGTAGATGGCGCTGATTTGGACGTACGGGACAGCGGGCCAAACATTCCATATGCTTGGAGCCTACCTATAGAGACCTTTGCACGGATGAAGTGTTCCCTTGTCGCGGGTTTAAGGAGAGCCCGAAATATGTCGGGAACAGTGTATGAACCGATACCCCGGATACAACCACGATCGAACTTTTGTCCGCCGGACCCGGAAATCCCGTTCATGGGACTCGATATGCTGTCGACGTGGGGCCGACGAATTGCTCGTCCAACTATTCTTCCTGACAGGACGGCACACGGAGAACTGCCTGCACAGTTGAACCCATATTTGCTGGACAATATAAACACGCGCTATCCTCCTCGGTGATGGCAACTGTGAACTTCTAGGTTAAGTTAAGATGTTCTCTTTAGATCAAACCATGGATTCAATAATCGAAAGCTGCCGCGAATACTTCTCCCACGCGAAGTCTGAAATACTGAACACGGAACTTTCAACTCTGAGTCTACCTCAAATCGCAGGGTTCTCAATCTTACTCGGACTCTTCGCGGTAAGCTAATAAGGTCACTGGAAAAAGCTGTGGCAGTACTCCAACTAACAGCATATAGTTTATTGTTAAAGGGTTCTTAAACCCGTTGAGTTCTATCCCTGGCCCTTGGTATTCAAGATGGACTTCGCTAGTCTATTCTTACATGGCCCTGACATCGAGAGGGCCGAGCTATGTCCATGCCTTACACAAGAAATACGGTATGTCATCGTTCCACCTTTTTCATCATGCATCATGTTTTTCTACAATCGCGAATGTTACGCAGTGAAGAATATGGCTAACCGATAAGTTGCTAGGCCCTGTGGTACGGTCCAATACGAGTTGGGTTAACACTATGAATCCGGAAGATGCTCAGCTCATACACCGGGTTAAGAATGAGTTTCCCAAGTCATCATGGTATAGTCTGGCCGGAGATCCAGATCTTTTTACTGTGAAAGACGTGGAGGTGCATCGTCGTTGGCGGAGGCTCTTGTCATACCCCCTCTCCGAAACGGGACTGAAGGAAGTCCTGTCACAAGTTGAGTCTCTGGTGAGAATGACAATTCATCAAATGGGCAAACAAATGGAAACCCGGGGATCAGTGGACGTTTATAAATGGTGGATGTGCATGACCGCGGATGTCATTGGCCAGTTAACGTTTGGTGAATCCTTCGGCATGTTACGGACAGGCGAGGTAAGTCAAATGGTATGCCCCCGATGTATTATCCGGCTAACATGCAACAGAAAAACCAGTATATGCGAGACGTAGAGTCAGTAGGTGCTCTCGGCGCCATTATGGCCGTATTCCCGTGGTTACGAACCCTGTTGATACCGGATATACTTCTCCCTCGTGTACTGTCTGAATCAAAGAAGCTTCCGGGCCAGCTCCGTGACCACGCAGACAAGATGTTGACGAAGTACGGAGAACGCCTCGAAAAGGACTCTGGAGCGCCGCCAACATTCTTTACCAAAATCATCAAAGCCGAGGACGATGATGTTCTATCGCGATTAGAACTGCTGGATAATGCACAGCTTTACATCGTCGCGGGAAGTGATACGACGTCGAATACCCTGACATATCTAGTCTGGCAAATCTGTCGACATCCCCAAATGAGGAAGAAATTAGTCGCAGAGGTTAAAGCACTCCCGGATGACTTCACTATGCAACAGCTCAAGGACTTGCCGTACCTCAACCGAGTCATTTCCGAGACCCTGCGACTTCATACTCCCGCGCCAGCAAATCTGCCTCGCGTCGTACCAGCAGGTGGAGCAACGATCGGTGATTACGTTCTTCCAAGTGGCACCACGGTAGCCACCCAAGCCTACAGCATGCACAGGAATCCGAATGTCTTCGAAGACCCTGACAGGTACGATCCAGAGAGATGGGCAACCCCTACAAAGGCTATGAAGGACGCGTTTATGCCTTTCGGTGGTGGTTCTCGAAGTAAGTTATGATCTCCCCCTCGTTGTCATCCCGGATTCGAATGTTAATGATTACACCTTTAGCTTGTATTGGCATGCACCTTGCGTACCATGAGTTGCGTTTGGCCACGACTCTTTTCTGGAGGACCTTCCCCAATTCTACCGTCTCAACGAAAGAAGGAATGTCTGACAAAGACATGGACCCCGATTTGTTTTTCCTCATGAGTCCCAAGAGCCACCGCTGCCTCATCCATGCTTCGTAAGCTGCACATATAGTCTTTGACTCCTCAATAACGACAAAATGCCTATACTTCAACGACTAGCAAGGCTATACGGTCTACGCTGAAGAGAAGGGGGAAGACCTGGACGTGAGATAGATAGACTTTGTGTCGGATGATATCTACATTGGAAAGGGGTGAATGAACCGACTTTAGTTCGCAAAGACTGTCTGGTTTCTTTCATCTTACGTCGATATTCTGATCAAATAAGATGGTGTAATTTGCCTAGGCTAACGATAAGATTGTGGTTGGGAGGGGGTAAATACCAGTACATAGCACCTATTATGTAAACTCCTTTCCAATCCATTACAGCACCTCTCAGATCAACTCCATTATCGGACATTATGAAGGGATCATGGATGCCCAAGCACAGTGAACAGAGTTTCGCCATTGTCGGGTCAGGCTACTCATGTGTAACCCGTCAGAGTTGGGATACGCAAGCGATTTAGTCTTATCTATAGACCTTCCCGAGCTAACTCCGCCCAATCACAGCCAGGGAGAGAACCTTATTGAAGATCGCAGCTCTCGGCACGATAAAATCAAGCACTAGTAGCCAACCAAAATCCCCCAACCCCCGCTATAGCGACTAGCTCCCGCGGTCGCTACTGCAAGCCCATAGGACTTTAGACTATCGACCTAAGGTCGTGTTATCTCCTACAACGGAGTCGACGAGCTTATGGCCGAAGCTCGGGATGTTGTGCCATTGGGATGGCGTCGACTATATAGAATGCCTTCAACATCTGTCTATGATGTATTATGAGTAGACTCTAAACAAACCAACATCGCAAGGGATAGAAAAAAGAATATCACCACCACCATCACATCACCACTACCACCACCGCCACAACTACATCTAGTACCAAAGTCACAATGTCCGGACCAGTACCCATGATCCATTACCCCAAGGCGCAGACTGTGAAGCCTCCTCTGATTGCCAACGACAATGCCTTCCTCGGAGATGTTTCCTCATCGTGAGTCCTGTCACACTCGTGTGGTGTGAACACTATAGCTAATGCCCGCGACAGACAAGACAAAGACCCAGAGAAGCCCATATCCTCCGGGTTCTATCGCCTGGAGAAAGGAACCCCGCTTGTTTATGCATACCACTACCACGAGATGAAGGTCATCCTCGAGGGCAGCTTCGACATCACCGACGAGGCGGGGAACACGGTCCATGCTGTGCCGGGAGATGTCTTCTACTTCCCCAAGGGCTCGAAGATCACATTCACAACAGAGGATTACGGCCTAGGCTTCTACTGTGGCCAGAGGAACAAGGACGACGCATGAGGTGTTGACGGGATGGAATGAAAACAACGTGAAAAGGGGGAGGTTGACGAATTGTGCATATATATTGCCGTATCTAGCGTCCTTGTTACGAATGTTAATATGATTTATTGATCTGATCCCTACATCTTTGCAAGTTAAGAAATGATATCCCCTGCATGTATCTTCCTGACAAATCCTCTTTTGCTCCTTCACTACCCCCTGCTATTGACTATTGTGATGCACGTCTTCCTGCTTTCATTGTTGATTAATACCCATGGGTTGGTTTTCATTTTTACCAACGTCGGTCACTGTGTAATCCTTAGTCACCAATATGTGTGAATCGGGCTCTGACCTCGATTGGTTCGAAGATCCACTGTGTACTTGAAGTGGTGCGGTAATATTGGGTGTCTCTGGGGTACTTGGTCTGTGTATAGGTAGTCTGATTGACACCTCATCACCATTTGATGCAGGGGCATGTTCCTGATCGCCAGCAATCTGCTCATTGGAGTCCCACGCTGTTTCGTTAGGTAATGTAGGTAATGAAAGGGGGTGTCTATGGGGCACCCTCTTTCCACGAGATAGACTACCTAAAGGGTATCCCCGGTTGTTGTTGATGCTGCTGACATTACGCTTGTTTCGGCTAAGGGTGCGGGTCTTTTCGATGATTATCTTGACGAGCGGATAGATCATTGGTATATTAGGCAGCACGAAGGAGACAAATGACTCCCGAATCGACCAGTAGACGGATTGCACCGCATCACTGTCACCCTTCTGGCCACAAAGTCAGACTACATTCGAAGTGGTGTGTTACGCCACGGTAGGGTCGAAAATAGTAAAATAAAGTAAAAGGGGATTGAAATTCGAAATAATAGGAGCGACTTACGGTTAGAATAGAGGCACAGCGTAGGATTCCGAATGCCATCTCCAAGAAGCCACCACTAAACATAAGCATCAACACGATCTTCTTCCGACGGGGTAGTTGTGCGCCCCATATTTGCTAAAGAGTAACTTGTTAACGTGAAGCAGCTTAACTAGGCAGCACTTGTCAGAGTCGGGATGCTACTTGCAGGCAAAGGGATAGACATCAGATAGAAATCTGTCACAGTGTTCATAACCATGACGAAGATGGTCTGAATAAAGGAGACGGCAGGCATGCAATGGTCTGAGAGAAATATAAGTGCATATCTTGTTGAGTTTATAGGGTAAGCGTCTTACTTCCTGGTGATGGGTTGATTTGCCATTGTTTATCGAATGGAATGCATTTCAGAAAGGCGACTCCAAGGCAGGCGGCATATGTAGCACACATAATCAAAGTGCCGGTGTTGATAATCCTTCGCCGCCTAATCCCATCGCTTGTCTCTTTTTAGCTCTGTCGGTTCCTTTCATGAATTGTGTTATCCACTTACATTAAGCGGACGTAGTAGATGAGCCAACACCCCTTTAAGAGCCACAGCAAGGTGGTGTAGATTATCAATCCGCCTACATGTGTCTTTGATCCACTCACCCGCAATCGCCATTCTTCCGAAGCGGGATCCAAGGAGGAGCGTTGATCGTCTGTCATGGCGTTGTTGGCCAACCCTTTCCAATAGACCACAACTATGTGCACCATCCCGGTCTCAGTGGTGTAGACTAGCTACATAGTAACCAAGTTAGGTGGAATCATTCGCAATGGGAATATCAATATGACTTGCCGTAGCCAAGCCCATGAGGGTATCATCCCATGATAACTTGTTCCATCCTAGGAGTAAAATTCTGCTGTAGTATCGTGCCGCAACGACGGCATAGGACGCACACTGTAAACTCCAGAGTTCTCTAAGGAATGCTCTTTCAGCATCTGACGACATTTCGAAGGAGTAAAGGCGGGTATGAATATCATGTGTTGCTACTTATTGGAAGTCAGGACTAGACTGTTCATTCATATAGTTTTAATGTTTATATGTCTGCTACACTCCCACCCTTTTGCGGACATATTATTCCTCATATGAAGGCCATTGCATTGATCATAATACTATTCGAGTATGACGTTGTAAAGGTTCAGTGATCGACCACTACACCCCTGTCATGATTATTATGTACTCAACGGCATATCCTCCTAGGATTATTGATACACCTAATTCAGCGCAAAATGACCATTCTGTCTCGGCCACACCGTTAGAAACATGCATAACTCCTACACTGCCTCCTGGACCAAACTATAGCGTCACATTGTAGTCGCCGCCAATAAAACTCCAATCCAATCGCCATATCGACGTTCCGACATATTGATATCCTATGTTGTAACCCATCAGCGAAGACAACCATAAACACCACCTACTCTAGCCACGTGGCTCCCCTACTAGAACCTCCTATAATGAAACTTGTCTCGGTTCACAGGTATCCATGTTTCATATCCACCATACTGGCATTTTAGCCACAGCGGTCGCTCAAGAACGTTAGGATGGCCATGTTTTTCATATCCGCAGTTTCTACCATATATCCCCTGTACACCGCAACATAAGATGATGCCCAACTCACAAAGTTTGAGGGTGTGAATGTACCTAGCTACATTATTTCATATCGTCTAAAGGCTTCTTCACTACTAATATGTTTCTAAAGACTTTCCACCGAGGTAAATCACGTTAAGATCGTATTTTCCAGATCAGTGTTCGTATATACCACGTTGACGAAAATACTTATACAATATCTTTACACATCAAGTATCTTAATGTCTCCATAACCTTATAAAGGTTGTTTAGTCTGTAAGGTGCTCTAGTATAATAGCACAGGACGTTGTCCAAATAGTTACTACTAATACTTATGTATTTTGTAGTTATTAATGAATACACTAGGCATTTATTCTCAGAGTCAACTACCGATCTACCAACCGCACATGCATCAGTCTAGGTTCAAGAACAGCTTTAAAAGGATCTTGGCCGGCACAATATGGAGTAGGTCTACCATTTGGGTCGCTGGTGCGGTTCCCTGGGAAGGCGTCTGCACCCCGGTAAGCTACATTATGCCGAAATGCCCCTATATCATATATGTAACGCTAACTAATATTCGTGTGATATAGCTTCAACCGGCTTGTTTCGCATTCTTTAATCATATTGGCGATTTCGACAGGTAATTTGGTGGGATATGGAGTGAAAACGTATCTCGGCCTCCTCGGCATATTGACTAGTTGAAGATGGGGTTTTTCGTCCTAAAGTTCACTGCAAGATATAGTTAATAAAACATGCTAGTTATTATCCATTGTTGACTGGAGTCGGAATATTTGACGATCTAACTTAGCGTGGCAGCGGCCCTTAGTCTAAACCCCATCATAACGTTGACAGAGCCGTCGGAACCTCGAAGCCATTCCACGCAAGATTGTTTCGATTGGCCGTTTCTGGTAAGTAATATTAGTAGTATGTGGTCTATTTATGTAAATTGAACAAGTTGACAAGTGATTCATGATTTGTCGCCGGTTGGGGGGAATTAAAACCGCGTAGTTTAGCAGCTTCTTGTGCTAGGCTTCCTGATTCCAAGCCCGGGTCTCAGCTAAACTGTATCAGCGCAACAAACTTCAATTCTGAGATGGGGTTAAAGCGATTTCTGCATGTTTTTGAATTACGGCCGATCGACCCAGGTTACATACGAAAGAATTTATAACGCGTGGCCGGTTTGGGAAAGGCTGTTTAGTAGAAGTGCGGGGGAATGAAGGATCCACCCCCTTAGTCTATACAACCCGTCTATTGGTCTGGCATCAAGAGATTGCAAAACGACTACCGGGCAATGATTACTTTCTCCAACGTACGTAGTGGTGAGGAGTAGTACTTGTCAGACCCAGATAGGCTTCTCCAGCGATTTCCAGTGCCGAGAGAACACTACTGGATCGCACATTGTAACCGGCAGGGGTGGCCATGTTTCTAGAGTACCACCCATCATGCATGCACCTTTCATATTAGTAAGAGATGATCAACTTAATTCGATGCTGACATACACAAGGCCTCATACTATTTGTTTTAATCCTGAAATTATAACTAAGACCGAGATTCTTTGTCCAACACCAAGTTGACTAGTGAACATTGTTGTGTTCCCCTCCTTACTTATTCAAAATCGAGAAGATGAGTGACATCAATGAAGGAGGACCTGGATCGAATGTCGATGTGTATGCATATTAGCGATCCCTACCTTGTTCATTAGCTAACATTTACGAGGCTCATAATTGGTGCCGGCCCCGCTGGGTACGTCTTGGTAACTAAGCATTCAACCTCATGATCGATATTGACTAGCGCACAGGCTCATGGCAGCATGCTGGATGGCTCACTGCGGAGTGAAAGCCCGTATCATAGACAAACGAAACTCCAAGGTTTTCTGTGGCCAGGCAGACGGGCTTCAATGTCGTAGTCTGGAGATATTCGATAGCTTCGGCTTCGGCGATAGGGCATGGAAGGAAGCAAATCACATGCTTGAGGTAACTACCTATCGGTGATACCTACAATCTTACCCTAGGCATATTGCTAATAGTCCGATACTATAGATTTGCATGTGGGTTAGTAGTTAGCCTATCGAGAGATGACATCAGGCCCTTGACTAACTCTACTACCTAGAATCCTGGTCCTGATGGTGTAATCCACCGCTCTGATCGCATCCCAGATACGATTCCTGGAATTTCACGCTTCCATCAGGTTGTTATTCACCAGGGTCGCATTGAACGCTTCTTCCTCGACAACATCAAGAAATACTCGAAAGACACTATTCGGGTAGAGCGGGGTGTCCTGCCTGAGTCTCTCAAGATTGACGAGACTAAAGTGGATGACGACACAGCCTATCCAGTCACCGTGACACTTCGACACCTGAGCGAAGAGGAAGCCACGCCAAAACAGCAAAGTAGTGCCAGCAAAGTCAACGATGGGCTCTTCCGAAGCAACCTTGTCAACGAAGACGACGAGGATGACTTGATACGAAAGAGCTCATCTAGGACTGGCACGAGTGAAACTATCCACGCGAAATATGTCATTGGCTGCGACGGAGCCCGAAGTTGGACAAGACGGAGCTTAGGGTATGAGTTGGAAGGCGAGGCCACAGACTTCATTTGGGGCGTGATGGACATCATCCCTATCACTGACTTCCGTACGATGCATACCATTCTGTCTCATATGACAACTCACGAGAGACTAACAATCCGTAGCTGATATCCGCATGCGATGCGCTATCCACTCTGCCGAAAGTGGGAGCTTGATGGTCATTCCGCGGGAGAATAAGATGGTTCGCCTCTACATCCAGTTGACCGAAGTTGCCCCTGACGCAAGCGGGCGGGCCGATCGCTCTAAAATCACACCCGATCTCATCTTTCCGGCCGCACAGAAGATTCTATATCCCTACAAGATTGACTACGAATATTGTGATTGGTGGACTGCTTACCAGGTATGTTCAGTGAACCTTGTTTCTGACCCTTTTCTCTTCCCGCTCGAATCCGATAGGTGGTATTGACAGCCATGTCTTAGATCGGACAGAGAGTCTGCACCAACTTCGATGCACAGCGCCGAGTGTTTCTTGCTGGGGATGCAGTACACACCCATTCGCCCAAAGGTAAGTGTTCAACGGTAGTGAGAGAATCCCATCCCTTTCACTCAACCTTCACTCATCCCACATATCGATGAACTTCTACCATCTTTAGTGTAGAGCGCTGACTCGAACTCGTGGTAGCGGGTCAGGGCATGAACGTATCGATGCAGGATTGCTATAATCTGGGATGGAAGGTCGGGCTTGCGGCAAAGGGCATTGTGAAGAGAAGCATCCTCGACACCTACCAGAGCGAAAGGCGACGCGTGGCGCAGGATCTGATCGACTTCGATCATCGTTTCAGTAGACTCTTCTCGGGCAGACCAGCCACAGACGTCCTAGATGCCGAAGGTGTCAGCATGGAGGAATTCAAGGAAGCCTTTGAAAAAGGCAACTTATTCGCGTCTGGCTTGTCGATCAACTATGGTGCAAGCACACTAGTCATGAAAGCCGGTGATGCTGTTCACCAAGGTGATGGGAGTGCCGTTACCACATCTGCTGCTGGTCAGACCACCCCCGAGGCCTTCGACAAGAAGCAAGCACTTGCGACGGGCCTTCCTGTGGGCATGCGCTTCAACAGCTTCAAAGTCCTTAACCAGGCAGATGGCCGCCCATGGCATTTCCAAGAGCGGCTGAAGGCTGATGGACGTTTTCGCGTCGTCCTCTTTGCGGGTAACATCTTGGATCCGATCCAGAAAACCCGTGTCAACTCGTTCTGTCAAGCTCTTGGTGCCCCGGACAGCTTCTTGCGTGTCGCTACTCCGCCGAGTTCTGCTATCGATAGCATCGTTGAGGTGTTGACTGTTCATTCATCCAAACGAACTGAGACGGAGCTATTACGAGATTTCCCCGCTATCCTCCATCCCTTCGATGAGCACAACGGCTGGGACTACAACAAGGTTTTCGTCGACGACGTGAGCCACCATGAAGGCTTTGGGGCAGCATACGACAACTATGGCATCGACCGAGAGCGTGGATGTGTTGTGGTCGTAAGGCCGGATCAGTACGTTGCGTGGGTTGGTGAGCTGGAAGACTTTAGTGAGTTGCAGGGTTATTTTGAAGGTATTCTTGTCTTTCCTCAAGTTGATGGTAAGTAAAATGGACATGCAAGTCATTGGTGAGCTCCTAGGCGCATTACGTTAGGACTTTGAGTCACTTCCCTCATTCACAACCCCCTGAGATTGTGTAGCCTCGACTGGAAGACACTATAAAAGGGGATCAGCATAAAACAAGTTGGTATGATAGATGGATACACAGAGGTAGAGCTCGAAAATTAAGAAAAATAGAAAGCGCTGCAACCACCAAATTTAGTTACAGAGTTAGGGAGCAAGGACGATATAGTTCCCACGATAGCCACCTCGCTATTTACATAAGTTTCGTAGGAAGACCGGGGGGCTCCTAATGGTCCAATTCCTTATATAACTATGTACACGTTTGCCAAGAAACGAAAGCGAGATTGTAAATCAGCAATAACGAGAGATTATCGATTTATCCGCACAATTGGTTCCGAGGGGATGATGCCGGTGATGGCAACGACGATGAAAACGATGACGACAGGAAACCAGGCTCTGGTGTCAAGACTGTTCCCCAATGTCGCGACTGGTCTGGGATGGCACGTGTCTTTTTCAACCCTCCTCCTCCGGGCTAAAAGCAGCTTCCCTTGCCGGTGGTGATTGCACAACGGAAGTCAGAATGCCGGAGTGGGTGGCCGGTGCGGCGTTGAACACGGTTCAACAACTCATGCGTTTGCAAAGCAAATCAGATTCCTTTCCAATGAGCACTATCAGCGAAAAGGGGAACATGAAATATAGGATCCTTGGGTATTTCGAATCTAGAACCTACGATATTCTTAGGACGAAAGTGCCGGGGAGTCGATAGAAAGGGATACGACGGGGAATGCGGCGAGATCACTATGAGATGGGCGTGGACCCACTGACAGTCGATCCAACTTTCGATCCAACGTTGGACACCGTCCATACGACAAATACTAGCCACTGGAAAGAGATGAAATTACAGGATTCTAATTCTAATACTATAGCGAAGTGCTCGAGAGACCGCGACACGATCTGCTACACCATCCAAGCAACAACTTTCATATCAAAAAGGGGCACATTATCCTCACGAAATCCATTCACTAGAAAATAGTTAGCATCGAATCATATTTGGCTTATTGAAAGCTTGAGCGAGTGTCCAGGCCTCCATGAAGAGTTGATGAAGATCGCCTCTGATTTGTTTATACAGGAGTATATGACGTGTCTCGACCCCGTCATATGCGGCCCCACGGATCAGCTTTCTGAAGCTATGATGCGAACGAGATTTTCCTGAGGAGATGATTAGTACTGGAGCTAGGCTTGTTTCCACGCTGTTAGTCAGCTGGGTTGACCTTGTCGCTCCTCACAGTAGAAGAGATCTCGAAATGGGTATACTATCCTCCGGATCTTGGGTATGCCCCGCTCTGAGGATGGAGTAATTTCGTTACACAACACCTCGCTATTATGTCATCTTGTGGTTTTACTTTTAACACGACTTTCCCTTTTTTATCTTAAACAGTAAAAGGAGAGCCAAGCAAAAAAACAAAGAAAAAAAGAAAGAAAAAAGAATTAACTCAAAGACGAGAATGATGAAAGGCAAGGAAAGGAGGCTAGGAAAGGGGGTTTCGGAGACAATTTCTACTTCGCATGTACGGACTCTTATGTATTACCAAACTTCATAAGTATGGTATTAACTCCTTTTGTTTTCCTCAATTAGTCTAAGTTATGATTCTGCCAATTATGTTAACAATGCAAACACAATATCTTCTTCAAAGCCCCGGCCCCTATTAACAAACGTTTTAGTAAAAAACTTATCCCTCAAATGATTTCTCCATGAATGTAGTAATTACTTGATATAACCGCTAATTGACACAAAAATCTTTGAAATGAACCACACTAATCCTCCGGAAGTGGTGCTAAGGAACCTCGCTTCCCATGGTGAACGGGCGTTGTAGGAGACACGAGATCTGACGAGGCATCCCCTCTCTCGTCTTCCCATCCCATGGTGCCTAGCGTGGACACATACGGTGAAGGCGGTTCTTCTGATCTTCCTCGTCTATCTGGCGAGGGAGTAGTGTCTACTGCAGAGACTGGCTCCGATTCCGTCTTCTTCACCGGGCTCCCCCCTAGCTCATGATAAACCGGGGCCTCATTATTAGCCGGTGGTGCCAGGGATTCCCCGTGCAATTGGTAAATCTGTTGCGCATCCCCATCCAGCTCTTCTGTGTCCGTCGTGTTATGCGTGTCTTGGCCATTTGAGTTCTGCCCACTCTGCCCACTCTGCCCACTCTGCCCAGTAACCCTTCCCCCGTTACTATCGCCATTGCTTGTGTTGGTATTGGTGCCGACACTTTCAGGCGAGTAATACTTTGTTCCCAATGCCGGCGTGCCGTTATGTACAGGACCTGTGATGACGGCAACATCCGGTTCTGGCTCCGATATTGCATAGCTTGCCTTTTTCCGTTGACGCCGAATGACTAAGACGATAATTGCTGCAATGATCAGAGCGCCAATTATTGCCCCTATCACAATCCCCGCTATGGCACCGCCACTAAGAGAGGAGCCCGAGCCCGAGCCCGAGTCTCCTGGAGGAGATGAGGAAGTAGAGTCGGAGTCCTTCGATGATATGGTCACTATGTTCTCTTCGGCACCTTCAACCCAGGTACATGCTGACACATTGAAAGTCTCTCGTTCGTAGTCGGCTGAAAGATATCTATTATGAAAGTTAAATGTTGTCTCGAGTCAACATATGCAGTCGAAGATCTTACGCTTCTTGTAAAAATACCCGGCCCAAGGTGTATTGTGTCTCATTCTCAGCTCGCTTCAGTGGGAAATAATAGCTCGTATTATCGACTAGCGGATACTCCGCCGTGAGGTCAAACGCGCTGTAGGGAAGAACGATCGTCACAGCATCTCCTCCCTCAGTTACGTCAGAGAGCCTGAAGCTCACTTCGGCATCCGAGTTGAGCAGTAATGCATGTTGAGTCTCGTTCACCAAATACAACCCGCTGGTGTCGTCCAGGCTCAGCCCGAACGCATCCTCAAAGGCGTCACACACGCTATCCGGAAGCCAAAGATTCGGATCGGTCGAGTCAATGTAAATGTGGATCGCATCGGAAAGAAGCACGGCCGATGTCGTTCCGCTGTAGCTTATGGACTGGAGAACGACGACGAGATCGCGTGTGAGATCGTCTGCCATGGTGAAAGAGACGGAGTTCTCCGTGAACCGAGACGTATCGTACCCGGAGAGAATCAATTGGCCGTATACTTGCTTGAGACCTGTGTTTGAACGAAATCAGATATTAGAGGATATATCTACCATTGGCATTGTCTTTCATCGACTCAAGGTATACTAACGGTACCTAGCCCCAGCTGTATAGCTCCAGCTCAAGCTTGGAATCATGTCTTGGTCTTTGAGCGTTGTAAGAAATGATGACGACGTAGAATTCCCTATGGAGCTGAAGTTCACCGGTTGACTGTTGAGTCCAAAGATTCCACTATGAGTGTTTTCATATTAGAAAATGGCTATGAATAATGAGTAGCAAGGCAAGAATGTCATACAGATAAAAGAAATCAGCTGACGCGATGCCACCGACAGCTTGATTGTCAAGACTAGGTCCCGTAAGGCCCAGACCAAGAGTTTCCATACCGAACTCAACTCTCTGAGAGTAGCCGAGATTCGCCTCGAGACCAACTCCATTATCATTGATCCCATAGAGGCCCACGTCGTTCCATGTTGAAGAGTCGTTGGGGTTGAATAAGGTGCCTCTGGATACTGCGCAATCCGTTGGCACTGTTTCAAATACGGACGTCGTGCAGCCATACTCTGACAAAACCACCATCGACTCCGGAGACGCCGTAGATACAAGCACTCTTACATCTTGTTCTGGGGTTCCAACTCGAAGGAAGAAGGTGCTCCATGGTCCATCATTTCCGTCGCTCGATACTATGTTAGCAGATGACACGCGACCAACAAAGGGATTCAGGTGGATTTACAAATATTCACTAGGAGAAATGACAATAGCTTCTTCTCCGGCAGCCCAGCATTTTAATACCCAAGAGAAAGCGAACACTAGCACCGTCCTAGTAGAGTGCATTGTATTGAGAGGAGAAACGGCACAATTTGAAGAAACATTTGTGCAGAGGCGTTGAGTGTAGTCCTAGCAGCTGATCTATCAAGTGGCGACCAGCATAACTTTCAATTAAACATGAAAATATACAGAACAGAATGATTGGGCTTGATTGGTGACTGGCTGGTAACATCATCCTGCTATATCCTGCCCGTGGCAATTCACGATCTAGACTGCTAGACCTATGAACTACCCCTGTCGCCCCACCGCTAAAAGCTCCGAGTTAAGGTACAGCACTAAACCCTCCCTATAAGAATAGCTTCGTCGTCATATTTGGTGATATTCTTCTTAAGAGGGTTTACCGTAGGATTCGAAGTGGAAATTTGTCGACGACAGACGTCATGACTTTTTCAACCCCTGACCAAACGCCACGTTGGCCAATCAAGTGGGCTGCCGCGTATCCTTGTAGGTGCGGGAAACAGGGCTGGATTCAGTAGGAAATCTCCAGTTGTTGTCTGTTAATTTCCTAATCTGGCAACCTGGCTGGGATGCTCCTCATCAGCATGACAACATTGATATGTGCAACGGCTGAGATGAGAGAGTCCGGGTCAGCAAGAATTTACAGGAGATGTTTATGTTCAGGGGCTGTTGCTTTCTTCAAATAACCTGCGAGCCGTTAGTTCCTCGGGACTTTGTTCCTGGATTCTCCTTAGTTAAAATCTCTTGACCGTGATTTTAACATTCAGTCGTTTACCGTTCGGGGCATCCTCACATTGCATTCGTTGCAGTTCCCTCGTTCAAGTCAAATTTATTGCTTAGGGTTATCATACATAACTATGGTGTTCTCCTTAAGGTTATGGACGCAGTGCGCGTTACTAGCTCTTGGTGTAAAGGGGGCATGTGGCAGTGGTATGTCTTAAACCTCGAGTGATCATCACTATCATATCGACTAACACTCTGCAGCTACTCACCAGCACTATCCTTACCAGAATGTATCGATCAGCACCACCTACGATACTGTCACAAGTTGTAGTACTACTGAATTGCCGTCAATTACGGTTTCATCCATATCAACTACCACCTATGAGAACAGCACCACCACCACCATCGTTATACCAACGAATATTACCTCACCAACCACTATCACAACTACCACTACGACACCAACAACGATAACTACACCGACAACAGTAACGTCGCTAACGACTATTACCCCAACCACGCTATCGACTTCGGTTTTCAACCCATGCCCGACAACATGTAGCATGTAAGTTTTCAATCTACGTTGAGAACACTGCCGTAACTATAGTTGCTAATTATTTTAAAGTTCCGCCGGCACTGTGGACTTGTTCTACTGGCCCACCGATAACGACTATGTCTATCCCTCCACTTATGTGGACACAAGGCTCGACTACACCTTGTAAGAAACTCCATCTTCTCACTCTTCTCTTGCTCTTCCATGTGAGAGACTTCCCTATGCATATGCTAACTTGAATACTAGCACGTCACCATCGGTGTACATGGTCATTAACACCATATATGGCTACAACTCCCTCGGTAGAGCGGGCCCCGCGGCGTCGAGCCCAATATTTGCTCTCAATATAGACCAGGTATCATCGATCGTGCCCGGCGAGCAAGTCACGCGCCAACTGGAGCTGAGCGACCTGGGAACCGACTGCCCCCACTCGCTAGACCCTTCCGTCATAGCGACGAAGGCACCGGACGGACGGTGCGACCCTAGCCTCGTGGCGCCGGATGTTGTCAAGTCTTGGGCTCTGCCCTGCAATGCCTGTGGCAAGTTCGGACTCTTCGATCCTCCGTACGCCGTGCCGACTCTTGGTGGTGGTCTCATAGAGACGACGGAGACGATCACGGCCACAGAGCCGGATAGTACAATCTTAGCTCCTACTACGACAACTACGCCGCCAGCTACCGGGGCATCCTCTACTGTCGTGGAACCAACTATAACGGCCACTGTACCGGATACTACGGGATCTACCATAGCCAGCACCAGCGACTCTTCCGTAGAAAGTACCATTGACTCGACTGCTACTACATTGACGGAAAGCTCAGAGCTAACTCCAACCTCGGACCTGGCTACAAGCACTCCTGTTCCAGTTACCACAGAATCTTCTCCAGTTACTACGGAATCTCCTGGAATCACTACGGAATCTTCTCCACTCACTACTGGTGACCCAACTGCCATTCCGTCGTCAGCAAGTTCAGATCCGACCGGGATAGTGACCGCGTCGGCAACGAAGGTGACAGGTGGACTCTCGTGTCTAGTTCTGGGTTTGGTCGCGGCCATAAGTCTAATGTGAATCCATTGCGGGTTCAAAGATACTGTACACAATAGCTTCTACAAAGCAGATCTGGAGGGGGTGTTATCCTAATAAATGCTGATAACAGCATGTGGTTGAGAGGGGGAAAATAGAAACTAAAACACAACAAAAAAAGGAATAAAAACAAAGAATATATGCATGTCATGAGAAAGGGGTAATACGAAGCATACGAAAGATAATTAAATTCTACAATACCCCGTTATATAAGTATACGTTGTGATTTCCTAACTGTTACTATATAACTGCGTGACACCTTACCTCGACAATCTTGCTGCTTTTCTCCCACCCCCAAGCCGGAAAGTAGCTATGCGTTTAACATACAATATGTATATGTCTATATATCGTAAAGATTTGATATTCTTATTCTACTGCGGCAACTTGGCGGTGCTACGTTCTTATGCGTAGTTATATCTAGTAGGTTAGGGGGACCTAGAATAGTATCGTTAAGGAGGTACATGTAGTAACCCGGGCGTAGTAGCACTCATGAAAAGGCACAAGGTAATGATAAAAGAGTGTATTGTGGTGTAACGGCGCCAAGGCAGCCGGGTGTAGATACTCGAGAAGTGAAATGAAATAGCCTGAAAATGAGCGGCTAACTAATACAAGTTTGTAGTAGTAGTACTATCAACCCCCTTCCCCTTTTCTCTTTCGTGTCTCCCCTATTAGTTTCAACGGAAAGCTAAGACACAAATCGACAACCCTAAATTCTGAGTATCTTAAAGAACGTTTATGCTCAGCCATGCTGATATCTTGATTCCTGATCCCTAACCAATGGACCAAAAGAATGTTTCCCGACCGTTTAGAGTTTCCTGAAGATTTTCCTATAACTTATTACTCAAGGTACCCAATGCACATAAGTACAACTTGAGCATTAGACGTTTCGAACTCCCTTCTGAATCTGTGCCAACCGATACCCGGACATATTATATGGCTAATGTCGCTGTGCTTCGTAGTTCCATGGGTAGGCCTTGCCTGTGTACTCTCGTCATGTTTGTGGGTTAAGCTCTCGGCCTCTGCTGCAAGAGCAGTATGCAACGATAAAACCTGGTGTGTCGCGACAGTTGGGGCACGCGCTGATAACTTCGTTCAGACCCTTGCAAACGCATTCACTCGGATCCTCATCATGTTTTTTATCAGTACACTGCACCCATGCAAGGCCTCGACCCGGTGGATCCTGTTCGTTACAAGCGCAGTTATCATGTCCGAGCTCGCCAGTATCGTGACATTCCGGGCACCCATTCAAAACAGTGTCCCCATCGTTACCTCTCAGTTCCAAACTCTTTGGAGGCATCTTGTCCCTGGTGACGCAGGCATGTTTTAGAATACGAAAGTTGGAACAAAGATAGTAAAGGTGGAATGTAGAAATAGTAAAAAATGTTAGAAAAGTAGTACCTTACAGAATCCCTCACTATTTAGGGAGAACTATTTAGGGAGAGAGGAGCTTTGGTGTCGATAATAGAGACGCTTCTTATAATAAACGGGACGTGAATTATTCTATGCTGGTAGTCGAATCCGCAGTGAATTCTGACTAGAAAGAGACAATGGTGGTATAAGATTGAATATAAATAACCGTTCTTAATATACTCATCTCTGGGAATATCGTGTCTCTGCTGGCTTGCCATATTTCTCCGGATCAATACAGTTTCCTGACTCGTGGCTCACCAGCCGCTCCATCGTCTGCAAGGTATCTGCTCACATGTAACTCTGTCGCTCCAGCGTTCTGGCTCATCCTTACCTTAGCGATCCCATATGAGTCGGGCCGTATCATATTCTTTTTATGATGAACTATGTCCAGATATATACATATCTAAGTCAAGATGGTTGCTATGCTATGTTGGCTCAGAGTGCCAACAGCTTACTACTTGCGTAGACAAGTGACAACATGGAATTCCTGAGATTAGGCTGTGATATTCATCGATGAAATTCATCTGTAATGAGAATATGACGCGTAACATGGCAGAGAAATGCAAATTGAAAGGCAATGGGATATAATAGTTGTGTTATAGCTAGGCTAAAGCATGTTGGGTCGGCCTACTAGTCGCATCCATGCCAGTGGCCAACAAAGCATTCCTACGCCTGCTATATCCATCACGTGATAGCCACCAACGTAGCTGGTGATAACTGGTCAAGAAATCGAGTTTGCAGTCTTTTATTTGTGAACTTTGCCAACAGCCAAATGCCCGAATATTTATTAGTATACGGCCTTATCGCGCTTTTGTTCTACAGCTACTGTGCAGCCACTAAATATGACAATGGCGAATCGAGTCGGAAAATCGAAATCCCCCTCAAAGAAAACAGAGCAGCGTCTAGCTCTAGCGGCTTTAATTGAAGAAGAAGGCTTTGAAGTCACTCAATGTGTAGCTTGCTTCTCTAGGGAAACCACATGCAAAATGATGATGGGGGTGTCTAGGTGCAACGGTTGTGTCCGCCGTGGGAAATCGTGTGATGGGTCGGGCGTTCAACTGTCTACACTCAACAGCATCAACTCGGAGCTTCATCGCCTGAAGCATGAAGAGAACCTAGCTCAAGAGCTGCTCCAGAAAGCACACCAAGAAGCTTCGCAGGCTCTATCTCGCTTGTCCCGTTTGCGCCAACAACGCGAGTCCTTGCGTTCCCGAGGGGTCATTATGATCAATAAGGGGCTGACTTCACTTGATCAATTGGAGGAGCTCGAGAAGCAAGAAGCAGAAACAGCGGTTGCGTCTGTTGACTGGTCTACTATGGATATTTCATGGGTGACCAATCCCTCCCTATGGATTGGTGCTAGCCTTGATCAATATCCTCCAGACCCCGTAAGCAATCCATCATATATGTGGCAGGTCTTATACATCATTATTAACTTCCGAGCATAGGGAAACAATTCGGAGTTAATCTAAGATACGAGCGTGGATGAATGAGTCCAATCAAAGATATGAGATCTGTAGATCTAGCTGAAGGGTATTATACTTTATGTACAAGTAGCTATGTAGGTATATATGTAGGTGAGTTTGCTCAATGCGACTCTAATAATTGTCAGCCTCCCCGCTTTCTAAATAGGCGCTAACCGCTTCACCACGGTGTGCCTGGGAGCGTCGGGCTCCGGAATGACAAGGATTTCTTATCAATTCCAATCCACGGATATCTCCGTAATGCTCGGCCTCCATTCCGCTTTCGCCATTCCAAAGTTAGAAATGTCGCCTCCATCATTCTCATCCTCCAATAGTTTTCGAGTATATACTAGTTAAAGCCGTGGTAGACAGCGATCCCATCTCACAAAAATGCGAGCTTCATTCTCCGGAATCATTAGCACCATCGCCACGTTGGCAGCGCTCCAAGTACATTCCCGCGCCGGCGCAGAGGCAACCACTAAGACGCCAGAGTATCAATATTTGCCTTCTCTGCGCGAACAAGCTGATATCCTTGACGCATGGACCGAAGAGCGTAAATTGCTCATTCCAGGCTTGCTGCGGAAATACGGCGTTGATGCCTGGCTTGTATGTTTTCCTGAATCTATCATCAATTCAACATTCTCTCTCACACACACACACACACTCACACACACACTCACTTATCTCAACAGCAACACATAAATAAATACAGAGGCGTATAGACCGAGCAAGGGCGTAACTAATACCAGCTCCAGATAAGCCAACGCGAATACGCCGAAGATACCGTCTTCTGGGCGCTGAAACCAAGCACCGCGTTCTCAGCACGACGTCGCACGACACAGCTATTTCTAGCGGACCCCTCGCCGCCGGGGTCGCCCACAAGCTACTCATGGATCGAGAACACGGACCTAGTGTGGCGCGAGCTGCGCGCCGTGCTAGAGGTCCAGCAGCCCGCTCGCATCGCCGTTGACGCGCACCGTGAGCTTGCGTTCGCGTCGGGACTGCACGCGGGCGAGCGCGATGCCATCGCCACTGCCCTGGGCGATGAGTGGGCTGCCAAGTTCGTCGTCGCGCCTATGCTGCCGATCGAGGTTGTCGCCCATATGGTCCCTGGTCGTCTGGAGTGGTATCGCAAGATGATGGAGACGTCTTGGGCGATTATCGAGGAGGCGTTCAGTGAGAAGATCATTGTGCCGGGGGTCACGAGGTCCAGTGTTCGTATTTTCTCTCATGCGTGGAAATGTTCGGTCGGTGTGACTTCCCCGGGTATTGCGCTTCGCCCGGGGAAGTGATTTTGACCAAGGGGGGCGTTAGATGTGGTGAAACGCAATGACGCTAATGTTATGGCTTGGTGACTAGGATGTCGAATGGTGGATGCGCGAGAAGATACAAGCCCTCAACTACACCACCTGGTTCCAGCCGAGCGTGTTCATCGTGGGCAATGATGAGTTCCCGGGCCAGGCCGTCGACGAGACCGTTGATGACCCACACGCTCCGGACCGCCCTATAAACTACGGCGACCTGATCCACACCGACTTCGGTGTCTCGGCACTAGGTCTCAATACCGATACACAGCATCTAGGTTATGTCCTCCGCCCCGGGGAGACCGAGGCCGATATCCCTGCCGGTATGCTGGAGGGGCTAAAGAAAGTCAACCGGCTGCAAGACATCGTCAAGGAGAACATGAAGATCGGGCTTACGGGAGACGAGATCCTAATGGCGTCGCGGAAGCAGATGCAAGCCGAGGGCATCGAGGGCAAGATATACTGCCACGCCACGGGGGAGTGGGGGCATTCGGCGGGGGCAGTGATCGGTGAGTTTCAACTGCTACTCAATTAGCCAACTTACGTGTGAAGGGGCTGTAAATTTTACATTCATCGCTGACTGCTCTCTGCTTTCTCCCACCAGGTATGACAAATCTCCAGGACGGTGTACCCGTTCTCGGCGAGCTACCTCTGCTCAAGAACACCTACTACAGCATTGAGCTTTACGCCGAGCACTTCGTGCCTGAGATAAACCAGGTCCTTAAGTTTCCTCAGGAAGAAGACGTGTACTGGGATGAAGATGCCCAGAGTTGGGAGTGGGTATACGGCAGGCAGGAAAAACTGCTGCTGGTGAGGAGCCAGGAAGGTAAGGATTCGAGCTATGGCGCAGGTGAGCTCTAAGATGTGCCAGTCAGCTTTGTTATCTAGAAGGTTCATTGGAAGATGGCATCAGTAATATGCCCCGTATTAATGCCCAGTTTGGAGAATGTGGCTATTAATAATTACATGACTGATTTGGATATATTCCCGTTTCTAGTGGTAACGTTCACATGCGTATGTGATTAAAAGCCCCTTCACAACAACCCCTATATATATAGCACAAGAGAATATTTTGAGGCAAACTTTAGATTGACTATGACCGTTTTAGCGCCAAGAAGTCCAGCATCACTAACATAATAGCCAAAAGAGGGAAATATCCTGGGCCATTGGGACCGTCACATTATGTTCAATTGGACCGAATGGTGTTTTCCATGGCAAGAGACGGCAAGAAGGAATCTTTTAACTTCCTTCAGGTGATATGCTATGTCCATTTTTATCTATCGTCGCTAATCGTGTTTGCAAACACCCAGCCATATGATATCCCAAGCCCCCGAAACCCCTATGCCATGTATACATCTATCCAAGACGCCATATCACGCACGTAACTGGTGCCCTCCCTATCTACCTACAGGGTGTACATGAAATCCGGCCGCTTGTCACCCTTGATCATGATCTCCTCCTCGGTTAGGCCGTCGAGCATATTATCCCTCCGACCGGCCCGCCTCTTGCGGTTCTCGGCGCGCAGCGCGAAGTGCATGAAGATGGAGCCGCCCAGCAAGAAGAGGGTCTGGAAGCCGAGCACGACGCCGTGGCCGGACCAGTACCGCGGCTTCTCGAGCGTGATGTAGATGTTGGACGACACGACGCCGTTCAGGTTGCCCCAGCCGACGACCATGCCGAGCACGACGGCGCGCTTCAGCGCCCCCTCGGTGTTGTTCGCCACCCACGACAGCGTGTTGGAGATGGTCGGGTAGATGCCGATGGCGCCCAGGAACGTCCCCGCGTACTGTATGTTCGGCTGGTCGGA
The DNA here is from genome assembly GCA_022661535.1 of Eutypa lata. NCBI lineage: Eukaryota > Fungi > Ascomycota > Sordariomycetes > Xylariales > Diatrypaceae > Eutypa > Eutypa lata. The sequence continues at coordinate 4,248,711 of JAKULF010000004.1, read as the reverse complement.
CGCTAGCAGCATCACGAAGCCCGCCATGCCGACCAGGACCGTCCCGATGTTGCAGTACCCTCTGCACCGCGTCCGGTCGGCTAGGAATCCTACGGCCACGGTGCACACGGCGGCGGCGGCGTAGGGCGGAACTGAGAGGAGCTGGGCTCTGGTGCCGGAGTAGCCCATAGCGCCTATGATCGTGGGAAGAAAAAGACTGAAGGCGTATAGAGGAGTGAGGCATCCCACTAGTAATCGCCATGTTAGCATTGCTTCCTAAGTCGAGAAACATGTGGCTGGTGGACAGTTGAGGGCAACTTACTATAAACGACCATGTAGCCGTAGGTCTTCCAATCCTTAGCAGCCTCATACATATGGCGCTTATCGTTGTCCTGAGCAGAGTACCCCTGTCGGTCCAGAATGAGACGGCGTTGAACGCGAGTACGTTCGTCGGGCGTCAAGAAGCGAGCGGTATCCGGCCAATCGAAGACCATCCACCAGCAGACAACACCGACAAGGGTAGTCGCGATGCCCTCGATGATAAAGATCCAGGCCCAGCCCGGCCTGCCGCCAACGCCGTCCATGAGCGCAATAGCGGCCGCGAGCAACCCTCCAAAGGACCCGGCGAGGGCCGCGGCCGAGAAGAACACGGCGCTCCTGACACCGATCTCAGAGCCCTTGTACCAGCATGAGAGGTAGTAGTTGACACCTGGGGCTAGTTAGATACACTGACACTAACGCTTCGAAGCGAAGTGGAGCGGAGCTAGGTATACTAGACTTACCTGGAAATAGACCGGCCTCCGCAACACCAAGGAAGAATCTCGCCGCTAGTAGACCCTCGTATGACGTCACGAGACCCATAAAGGTCTGGATCATGCCCCTAAGCAAGTCGAATTAGTATGGAATTGTTTGTCACCTGATTTGCTAGTTGCGGGGGAGCGACCTACCAAACAATGATGATGCCAGTGAAGAAGATTCTGGGCGTTAATCTCTTGAGCAGAGCGTTCGTGATCGGTTCGACCAGGGCGTATGAGACGAAAAAGATGGTCAGAGTGTTGTTGTAGTCAGTTCCCACCATCCCGAGATCCTCTTCCATGCCAGCAAGCCGCGCATTGCCGATGTTGGTGCGGTCCAGGAAGGAGAGTAAGTAGCTAGAAACTTAGTTAATAACTTCGTTCTTCGCATAATACGGATGATGGAAGAGACTAACAGCAAAGATAGCCATGGCACAATCCAGCGGTCTACTTTCCACATCAACTTCTTGTCCTACAGATCAAAAGTTAGTATACGTGCTGTAAGTGAAATGCATAGAGCCGCGAACGATCATAACGTACAATCGCTTTCTTCTCCTCATCGCTCTTCCCTATGTCAGGGTCCGGCAATGCGGCAAGCGCCTGGTCTCTCGGGGAGTTGGCATTGTATGCCTTCAGAGAACTGTTGCTATTCTGCTCGATATCTCCCTTTTCAGACATCGTGTCGGAATTGCGTTTTAACTAAAGCTTCGCGCCGGTCCTGTGTTCAGCGGAGGAGGCTCTGAATGTAAATATAAGAAAAACGCAACAAGACAGTCTGTCTTAAAGCGAAGGAGTATCGAGAGAAAGAGAGAGGGACCGAGAGAGAAAAGCAGCGTCTCTATAACGAAGGGAACAAAGGGAGGAAATTTGAAATGAAATACCATCCCAGGACCAACATCACGCATGGGCCGGCCGAGCAAACAGTCCAGACTAACTATGTAGAGGCTTCCGGGCGTATGGAGTTATTTTTAATAGGACGGCGAATGAAGAGAAGGGAGAGCTGAGGCTTTCTCCGCACGACCTGAATGGACCCTGAACATCATGTCATGAACCCCTGTTTTTGCCTCAACGGGGCGACCAGGATGTTGTCTTGGCCCGGCGCGGAGAGCACGATGGATGCTTGGTATTTGTCAAATCAGTACCACCCCGGTCGTCGTGTCGGCGGGTCTATAAGGGCAGCGTGCTAACAGTATGTAGGAACACTATCTATCTGGGCGGGCGACTCGGGTTATCTCCGCCCAGAGATCCTTCTCGGGTACTGCAAGCAGGCAAGTCCCGGCGGAGAGGAGAGGAGGGAGAGACTTCGGATGCAGACTGATCCTTCATCTCACGTCACTTCCGTTTTTTATCTTTATTCATCAATACCACACCATGTTTTCTTATCGCCTCAAGCATACGCGTACGGCAGCCCTATATTGCCACTATATATCATTTCTACGATACGGTTGCCCGAAACCGCGCTGTAACCCCCAAATGCCAAGATCTGGGTACATTGGCAGGTTGGGGAAAATGTTGGGGAAAGACAGGGAATTCTGGCTCGACTTGCCATTGAGGGACTAGTTTAGTCCAACCGCCAAGCCTCACGAGAGCGGAGGCTTGGAGGGGCACAAACTGGCTGACTGGTTCGCATCGGTCTCGAGCCAAGACTCGAATAAGCACGCGGAGTTACTACGCTGCTACGTAACGGCATAGCGGATCCCTGTGATGATAAATACTTATATATGTGCATATTATGAGGCTCTTGGTATCTATCTGTACGACATCATCCATCCATGTAACTACATATACATACTGATGCCAGCATTGCAATTACAAATTGTTCGCTAAAGAGCCATTTGTGATTCGCACGTAGGAGAAACATGAGTTAGAATAGCTTATGCCCGCACACCGCTCACTTGGAAGCCAGAATGGATCTGGTTGGCTCCCTCTCTCCCGTGAGTCTGGCGTGCGTCAAAGAGCGAAGGGATTTGTGAAACGCTCTGTGTGCTACCAATAATTAATTAAACCCGCATGGAGCTACTGCTATTCGCCGCGAGACGATCAGATAACATGATCCAAAATCTTCTGGATCTGATCTTTGAGTGTTCTATCGCTGATGATTTCAAATGCTATTCCTTGGGGCTACGTGGAGCTTGGCGTACGAAGTAGGTACGTAGCTATCGTAATGGTCACGAGCTGCCTTCCACAGGGTTCTTCGAATCCCTGTGCACATCATAAGAATAGGACAATCCCCACATCGAATCCCTAGATATCCTGATATCTCTATTTAAGACTGTTTCGGTGATACAGGAGGTACCGGGATGATGGCAGTATCGCTTAAGCTTTTCCAAATCCGGTACTTCAATACGTTGGAAGTAATCAGATGCGTAATCATTTGAATGATTGCATGTAGTACATTAAGTTAGCACTGTTTGCTACTCACAATCATTGGCTCCAAGAGAGGAGACCAGTTCCTAGTTAAATAACTATTTACAGGGGTAATATCCCGCGAACCGTCCTCTCGGGTATAGTTTAGATTTCCATTGTTAAAGCGGGTAGATTAAACCATAATTCCTATTGCATGGGGAAAAGACCATGGCAATGTCAACGTAGATGGATCTGGAATCGGTTCCACGCTGAGATAGGTTGGGAAAGGAGAAACAGGCTTTGTACCCCGGCATCCTGATATGAAATCTTACGTGAAGATTATCGAGAGGTCCTTACAAGCTAACTGTCCCCTTGATTATAGGAACGAGATGGATTCTCATTTTATGTTGCAGCCTCGGGCTGCCATGTGGTACTTGGGTGGCTATTCTAGACTAGTTGAGCTTCCGCGCGGCGACCGTTATCCTTCTCTTTCCATAGAAGATACAACAATATCTTCTTTTAATATTTTACTATTTGGTCGATTTCCAGCTAAATGTGACTTTCCGTAACAGATTCAAACCCTATATATACTCCTGTCCCGATACTCTCCGGCACATTTGCGAACTGTCTTTCAAAGGAGCAATGACATAGTTGTACATCTCTTCGCGGAATTTCTCATCGTTCAAACTTGGATCCGTCCCAAAGTTGCATTTGAGGCAACTGTTCACCGCATTTATATACTGATCCGTTGCAGCGCACTCGACCTAAGTAGCGGGCTTGGTAATTTGCTTGTAAGATCGTCAGGTGGGCAAAGATCTTCCAATGTCTCGCAAAGGATGAGCTCAATCAAGAGAACCCCGACCGAAAATACCGTGGGATTCTTAATATCCCTCGAGTTGTACTCATTATGGTCTTGACAGGACAAACCAACAGAATCCGGCAGTCTCTTCGCCATGTAGACTTGGTCGTAACTCAGAACCTCGTTGCGCCGCATGAAGTAAATGTTGTTACTGGCCAGAATCTTCGGCATCCAAGGGGTATCGTGTAACTGTAAAACGCTTGAGGCAACTGTAGCGGCAATATTTAGTTGTTGTGGTAGTTTAGGACCGGCTCTCTGATCCCTAAAGGTTCCCGAGATCAAGAGGTTATGAAGAGATACTGTGGACCAGCCATCACAATCGTTACAGGATTCGACGGGATAAACACCAAATCTGTGTTGATGGCTGGCTGTAAGATCTGATATATATCCGCAGCATTTTGTAGCATTCTGATTTTGCTTGCAAAGCTCATTGCAGAGGTCCACAAGGTCAACAAGCTGAGCCAATACTATGTTCTGGTGTACCTTACTTCTAGTTTGAGTCAAGGTAACCGATGAAGTTGGTGTTGCTTTTGTTTCCGGAGCGGTGGTATCTGACCAGTTGAAAAGCCCTTGAACAGTACTGCTATTCGCAAACATAACGCTCTTGGGCTTTCGAGGCGTAATGTGCAAGGGTTTGCTAAAAGAAAGTGGAAAAGTCGATTTCGGCCATTCGAAAAGAAATTTCATTCCATATCCAACTCCCACGGCTTCCTTTGCCTTTAACATCAATTGGGTCGTAAACGAAAGCGACTCTTACATCGAGCCGTTAAGTAAGTAAGGATTTACCGTCATTGTGAGGAATTGAGGACGGAGCCATAAGTTGAAGATTGACACCATGCGAGTTTGGACAGGCGCAGGTAAAGCTGAACCGGAGGGCATTGTACACTTTATTGGCCACCCCTTGTAAGATGGTGAATAGCCTGCCTTGTGATCTACCACGTCTGGACCTCGCAAGCCCCGTATTTGAATCGAGAAGTCGAGCAACTCGAGAGTTAGCCTCCGCTAATTTCTTCACGGACTCTTCGTATTCCGGTTGCCGAAGTGCTACTACAATGCGCTTTAGCTCGCGCCTTATAAATTCCTTCTCTGGAAGATTGTCCTACTAAAGGTTAGTTCCACTCTCAAAATGGAAGTCTAAATAGAGAGTCAATATATTAGGAGAGTTAGATTGATGAGCCTCCCCTAGATATACAGGAGACTAACTCTGGGTGTGTGAGTACCCAACTCCTTTGTTAAACCATGGACAGCTGTCTTAATTTGTTTAATATTATTCATGAGAATCTCGATTGAAGTATCAAGTTTCCAATGAAGTTTTGTCTTGATAACCTGGTCTTCCCACCGCTTCCGGAATGGATCTGCGATCATCGCCTCAATCTCGCTCGACGAAACGATACCATAAAGGAGAGATTCGCACGTGTTCTTTAGCAGACTATACTCAGTCTCAAGCTGAATTGCCAAATTATCCAAGACTTTTATATGATTCTTCCATATTGATAACTTTTAAAGTCCACCTTGGTAATGCTCTACCTCTAAAGGTTAAGTCAGCTAGGTGGTGTAATTAAGTGCTGCAGCGTAATGGCTAAGTAGCAAAAAGCATAATTAGCAGCTCGTAAAGGTGGCTGTCTGGTAATGATGTCCGGTTGGTAATGGTTACCAGGAAGAATCCCATACAAATGCAACACTTTGACATGCTAGGTCAGACTTTTCGTCCAGTAACGGTCACTACAACTATAACACAGCTACGTAATGGGTACTTATAGCTGTGAGGATGATTAAGCCCTATAAGGGTTACTATAAGCCTTACTAAACCACCCCCACCTCGGTAGTGCATGCAGTACACAAGAAGAGCGAAGCAGTCAACAGCACCAACTGCATGTCTAGGTAGATGTAGCTTCCAAGGTTATGCATGACATGTTTCAACACACCAACCTACATATGTACATAGCCGTACCTATCAGGTGCCTACAAGCTACTGATATCAAGATGGTACGTACTACCGACCCGCTCACTGAAAAATATGTTAGGTAGGCTGCAGATAGTTCAGGTAGTATAACCACATTATATGCTACAAACATATGTACTGCCTGTATGAATACCTGGATGAGTCGCATATTCTCCTTGTATGGTTCCTCCCTGGTCTCATCATTCTGAGTCTAGTATTCTGAATAACACACTAACACCCGTCGTCCGACGTCATGGAATCTACAAGTTTTGACTTCGTCATCATCGGAGGAGGAGTGTCAGGCCTCGTGTTAGCTGCGCGGCTAACAGAAGATGCTGGCACTCAAGTCCTCGTGATCGAAGCTGGTGAGGACCAAACGAGCGACCCACGAGTCAACATTCCGGGCATGTGGCCTGCCTTAATTGGTACTACGTCTTCATGGGATTTCAAGACTGTCCCTCAGGTAAATAAATTTATCCTTCCTACCGGTCTCACCTATTGATCTATGGATAGCCAGAATTTGGCGACCGAGAAATCAAATTTCCCCAAGGCCGCTTGCTTGGAGGGTCCAGTGCTCTCAACGGTCTTGCTTTCAGCGCAACTTCGAAGACGAATGTTGATTCCTGGGAGAGCTTAGGCAATCCAGGATGGGGCTGGTCGGACTATTATGAGTCCACCAAGAAATCTAAGACCCTGTATCATACACTAAAGCTATCGTAAATAATGTATACGAAAATGATCTACAAGTCAAGGTATATATTAACTATATAAAATTAACTAAAGAAAGGAAGGAATCCTTTAAGATGCAACTTAAAAAGTTACATCTTTTATATTCCATATAAAAGCAATATAACGAAAAAAACCGTTTATTTATAATTTATATAATAAAAAATAAAACGATAATATTTTATCTTTAAATAAATATAATAAATAAAAGCTAAAATAAAATAATTTTATTATTTTTTATTAAATTTAATATATCTTTTTAAATTAAAAAAAACTTAAAAAATAAAATTATTACGAAATAACTTAATATTTTAAAAAAAAATTACATAATATTATAAATATAAATATAAAAAAATTAAAGTTTAATAAAAATTTTAATAAAAATTTTAAATTAATATTAATTTTATATAACGTATAAAATTAATATTAATTTATTAATTTTAAAGAAATTTAAACTTTTATTTTCGATTTTTAAAGCCGATATTTTAACTATTAAATTATAAAACTTTTAATTATTAAATATTAATTTTATTATTATTATTTATATAATATATATAAGTTTAATAATTAATAAAATAAAAAAAAAAAAAGCGCATTTTTTTTAAAAGTTTTCTTTAAAAAAAAACGCGAAATATTTTTAACGAAATTCGAACTTACGTTTTTAACTTTAAAAATTAATGTTTTATTATTAAATTATAAAAACTTATTAAAAAGTTTTAATTTTATTATAATAAAAAAAGTTATATTAAATAATTAAATAATTTCGTTTAAAAAAATAAAAGAAATATTTTACGAAAATTATTTAAAATTATCGTTATATAATAAGTTCGAAATATTAATAAAGTTTAATATTTTTATAAAGTTTCGATATTTTTAAATATTTAATAACTTTATTAAGCCGTTTATAATTATTTTTATAATAAATATTTATTTTAATTTTAACTTTTCGATAACGTAAGTTTTTTAAAGTTAATAATAATATATATTAATATATTTAAACTTTATTATAAAACGTATAATATTTTTAATAATTAATTTAATAATTAATTTATTATTAATTTTAATAATTAACTTTTTATTTAAAATTATTTTTATTTTTTTTAATAAGCGAATTAAAAATAAAGTTAATAATTTAATTTTAATATTTAAAGTTATTATTATATTATATTTATTAATTATTTATATAATTAATCTTTTAAATATTTTTAAAATATATTTTTAAAAGCTTTATTAATTAAAATTATTAATAAAAAAAGCGTTATTTAAAACGTATAAAAAATAAAATAAAATGTTTTTATTAAGTTTTTTATATTAAAAAAATAAATCGTATATATTATATTTATATAATATAACTTTATCTTTAATAAAATAATATTTAAAGTTAAGATTTTAATAATATAAAGTTAAATATAAAATTATTTTAAAGATATTAAATTTAATTAAAACCGCTTTATATAAAACATTATTATTTTTTTTAAAATATAATTTTTTTAAAATTATTAATGCTTTATTTTCGTAAAATAATAAAAATCTTTATTAAAAAACTTTATAATTTTTTAAGCTTTAATTAAATTTAAAATAATCGTATATCTTTTTTTAATAAATAATTTATAATAATTATAATTTATATTTAACTTAATTACGTAAGATTTTAATATTTAAAAATTATTATAAATTATTAAAGTTTTTAAATATAAAACGATTTATTAATTTTTTAATAAAGTTAAAAATTTAATTTATATTTTTCGTTTTATATAATAAATAAATATCGTTAATATAAAAAAAAAATTATTTATTTAAAAATATATAAAAGTTTTTAAAAATAATTTATAAATTTAACTTTATTATATTAATAAATAAATTTTAATATTATAAAAAAAATAACTTTTTTAAATCGTATAAAGCATTAATTAATCGTAAATAAAATTCGAATTATATATATTTTTAAAAAAATTTAATATATATAATTTTATTAAGCTTTAAATAAAAAAAACATTTATTATATTAAGTTATTTTATTTTTAAATTAAAATAAACTTTTATTATTATAAAAACTTTAAAAAATCTTTTTATTAATATAAATATATAAACATTTAAATCGTTTTAAATTTATAAATTATTATAAATAATAAACTTAATTTTAAATTTTTAAAAATATTTAAATTTATTAAATTTATAAATAAATATTTATATTATTTATAACTTTAAACGTATTTTATATAAAAGTTATTATAATTAAACTTTTTTCGTAATATATATAATTTTATTTTTTATTTATAATAACTTTTTAATGTTTAATATATTAATAAAATTAACTTTTAATTTAATTTTTTAATTTAAAAAAAAATTACGTATTAATTTTATAAAAGTAATAATTATTATAAAAATAATATTAAAAAATATAAAATATATAAATATTAAATATATAACGAATATATTAATATAAATAATTATATATTTTTTAAAATAAATAAATTAAAAAAAATAAATTAAGTTATAAATAATACGTTTTAAAAATATAAATCGTATAATTTAAAAATAACTTTTTTTTCGTTTTTTTTTAAATCGAAAAATTTAAAATCGTAATCGAATTTAAAAAATCGATTTTATAACGTTTTTATTTTAATTTTTTAAAAAAACAATAATATATTTTAAGTTTTATTAAATAATAATATATATATTTATTAATAATTATTTTAATCGAATTAAAAAATAACTTTTAAAGTTAAAATTTTAATTTAAAATAAGTTTTTTATACTTTTTTTTTTTTAATTTTTAACTTTTATCGTTTTATAAAAAAAAACTTTTAAATTATTATTTTTTAAATTTTATATATAATTATATTTTATTATTAATAAAGAAAATATTATATTAATTACTTTTAATTTTTAAATTATATTTATTAATATTATTAAAGGTTTTTTTTAAAGCGTTTTAAATTTTTATTAAAGTTATTACGATAATATTTATAATAATTCTTTCGTTTTTTATTTTTTTAACAAAACGCAAGTAAAGTAATTTAATATATAATAATTTTTAAATTATATCGAAAAAATTAATTTTTAAAAAAAGAAAGTATATTATCGATTTTTTTATTATATTTTATAATTTAAAAAACGAAAAGTTTTAAAGCTTTTAATATATATTAATTTAATTCGTTAAAAGTAACGTTTTTAATAATAATAACTTTTTATTTTATAAGTATTTAAACTTTAAATATATTATTTATAACGTATTTTATTAAATAATTAATATATATATAAAGGTTTATTTTAATTTATTAATTTCTTTTATTACGTATATTAATAATAAAAAATTAATTTTCGATTCGTATATTTTAAAGTATTTTATTTTAAAAAGAAAATTATTTTTAAAAATAAAACTATTATTACGTTTAATTATTTATACTTATAAAACTTATATTAATAATTTATAATTAAAGCGTTTTATAAAAATATAATTATAAATATACGTAATTACTTTAATAACTTTAAATTATAACTTTATAAAAAGATAATTATTTATAATTATATAACGTATTTTCGTAATAATAATTTATTTAATGCGTTTTTAAACGTTTATAAACTTTTTCGTATAAAAAATATTTATTTATAAATTATTTTTAAGTTTAAAAGTTAATATTATAAAGCTTTTTCGAATAAAGTTTTATCGTTTAATATAATAATTTTAATTTTAATATTTAATTATAATTTAATAAATTTTATAACGTTAAATAAAGTAATAAAAGCGTATTTTTTTCGTTTAAAAATATATAAAAGTTTAATTTTTATAATTAAATACGTAATAATAAAAACGTATTTACGTTTATCGTAAGCTTTATTAAATTTAAAAATATTAATATATATTTTTATAAAAGAAATCTTTTTATAAATTATAAATTTTCGAAAATTTTTTTAAATGTTTTTTATTAATAAATAAGCTTTATATTTTATAATAATAAATATTATAATTTTTTCGTTAATAAAGCGTTTTATAATTTATTTAAATATACGTTTTTTTATATAAATAAAGCGTTTATATTATTATTATATAATAACTTTAAATATTTTTAAAAGTAATTTATTATTATTATTATAAAGTTTAACTTTAATTTATATTATAATAAAAACGAAGTTTTTAAATATAAATAATCTTATATATTTTTTAAATTTATTAAGATTTATAATGCTTTTATTATCGTTAAAGTTTAAATTTTTTTATTTTAAATAATTATAACGTATATTATAAAAATAAAGTTATTATTTTTATTTTTAAAAATTAAAAAAACGTAATATAATATAAGTTATTTATTAATTATTTTAATATAAATAAATTTTTTTCGTAAAACTTTTTTATATAAAAAATTAATTTCGTAATTTTAATATAATTTAACTTTTTTAAATAATTTATTTAAAGTTAAATTTATATATATAATTAATATATATATATAATTTTTAAAATAAAAAAGTCGTTTTTTTTATTTTTAATAATAATTTTAATTTACTTTATATTTATTTTTAATATAAAAAGTAAAGTTTTATTAAAAATAAGTTTTTCGATATTATATAACTTTAATTTTATAAAGTTAACTTTTCGATTTTTTATATAATAATTTAACTTTATATTATAAAAAATAAACTTTTTTAAAAAGTATTAAATAATTAATATATAAATAACGGCTTTAATTTTTATCGATATTATTATATATATAATTAAAGTTAAATTAAATAAAAAGTTAAATCTTTTATATATTATTTCGATATAACTTTTTAATTTATTATTTAATTTATTAATTTTATTTATTATAATTTATTTAATTTTAAAATTAAATTTAAAATCTTTTAAATAAATAATTTTATAAATGTAATAATAATTATTATATTAATATTTTTTATTATATAAACATTTAATTAATAATTTAAAAGGTTTTAATAAAAACGTTTTATTTAAATTTTAATCGTTAAAAGTTACGTTTATAATAAACGTATTTCGAAATATTTAATTAACTTTAATATTTTAAATAAAACAAAAATAAAAGTAATTTTTAAAGCGTTTAACGAGTTTTAAAATTTTATCGATTTTAATAATATTTTTATTATTAAATATAACTTATTTAATAATAATTTTTTAAATAACGTTAAAATTTAAAAAAAAAGTATTTATAATAATAAAGAAATTTAAATAATTAACGTATTTTTTTACTTTAAAAATTTTAAATTTAATTACTTTAATATAAATTCGTTAATATTTATTTAATTAAATATTAACTTTAAAGTTTTTAATTATTTAAAAAACTTTTTAATAAATAATGTTAATTTTATAACGATAAATATTATTATTAAGTTTAAATTTAACTTTTAAAATAATTATTTTTCGTTTAAATATAATGTTTTTTTAAAGATTTAATAATAATTAAAGTAAATGAATTAATTAAAATATATAATAATATTTTTAATTAATAATTATTAAGCGTTTTATTTATTTTTAATTTAATCGTAAGCTTTTATAAGTTTTAAAAATTTCTTATATTTTTCGTTTAAAAGTTTTATTTCGAATTTAATAAAAAGGTTTATTATTTATATTTTTAAGTATTTAAGTTTTTTAAATAATAATTTAACGAAATTATTTTTCGAATTAAAGTTAATGTTTCGTTAAATAAAGTTAATTTTAAATTTAACGTAATATTTAAAAAAATTATATTCGTAAACGTTATTAACTTTAAAAAAGTAAAAAAAACGTATAATAAAGCAATTATTTTTTTTTATATAATGTTTAAGTTAATTATAACTTTAAATATATAATAATAAAATAATTTAAATTATTTTTATTAAAAGCTTTTTATAAAAAAAAAACAACGACGAAGTTATATTTATAATTTATAATAATAACGTTAAATATTAAAAAATATTAAAAAATAAAAAGTTAATTAAAATATTAAAATAAAAAGTATAAACCGAGTTTATAACTTTAAAACTTTATATTATATATTAAAGTTATTATAAATATTATATATAAAAGTAATTTATAAATTAAAATATATATTAATTATATAAAGTTAATTAAAAAAAAAAGAAATTTTTTAAAATATAATTTAAAAAGTTATATTTTTTATATTTTATATAAAAGTAATATAACGAAAAAGACTGTTTATTTGTAGTTTATATAATAAAGGATAAAACGGTAATATCTTATTTTTAAGTGGATATGGTGGATAAGGGCTAAAGTAGGGTGGTTTTGCCACCCCCTGCTAGGTTTAACAAGAAATCATACACCTTGCCTTTGCAAGGGGCGGGGGCAAACGGTCCCCTCCAGCTCTCTACCCCTGAAGAAGACACTGAATGGCCGAGGTCATGGAGAGAGACCCTTACAGCGCTTGGGTTCTCAGTAGCTGGCAACCCCTTCACCGGCCAGTCTTCCGGTGGCCTGACGGTAGCCGACTCAATACACCCCGTCACAAAGCAAAGAAGCTACGCCGGGAATGCGTATCTCCAACCAGCACGATCTCGAGACAACCTTACTATCTGGACTAGCACTCTGGCAGAAAAGGTCACTTTTGACCAGTCAAATGGCACGGTGGCGACTGGAGTTCAAGTGGTCAAGGATGGCGAGTCGAAGTTTGTCGCGGCTCATGAAGTGATCGTCGCTGCAGGTACTATTAACTCCCCTCAGCTGCTGGAACTCTCAGGCGTTGGCGATGCAAAGCTTTTGCAGTCCCTTCGCATCAACGTCGTAATCGATAATCCTCACGTAGGGGAGAATCTCCAGAACCACCCCATGACCACTATGAGCTTCGAAGTTCGCGATCAACCTGGTTTTGCAACCATGGACAAGATTGCTCGACAAGATCCAAGTGCCATTGCCGCTGCCATGGAAGCTTATTCGAAGCAAAAGGGCCCACTTTCCAGAAGCGGCACAAATTCAGCTGCGCAGCTTCCCCTCCCAGGGATAGAGACCGAGGATGGGCAACGGAAACTTCATGAGCTTCTTCAAAGTGTTGGGTTAGGTACCTCTGAAAACTCTAACTCGTTTACGAAAGCCCACGAATCATTTGTCCGTTCTGTCCTCTTATCCTCCGCGGAGGCATCCGGGTGCTACACCGCGTTCCCAGGCTTTGCAGGTGCTAACAGCGACGGATCTATGGCTGGTCCGCCCCCTGGCCAAGAGAACTACTTCACCATCATATTGCTCCTTGCCCACCCATTATCCCGCGGCTCAGTCCACATCAACAGCAAATCAACAAGCCCGTCTGCCGTCACTATTGATCCCAAGTACTTCACTCATCCCCTTGACCTCGAGGTCTTGGCACGCCACCTGCAATTTGTAGAGACCATTGCATCCACAGAGCCGCTAGCTACTCATCTCAAGCTAGATGGCAAACGCAGCCCGCTCGCGCCGCCAGCTGGTGAGCTTGCAGACTTGGTTAAAGCCAAGGAATACATACGCAAGACAGCCGTCGGCGCCCACCACTTCACTGGTACGTGCTCTATGATGCCAAAGGAGCTGGGAGGGGTTGTAGATGCGCAACTACGCGTTTACGGATGTCGTAACCTGCGTGTTTGCGATGCGAGCATCATCCCTCTGACACCGCGGACAAACCCGCAAGCCACAGTGTATGGAGTGGCGGAGCATGCTGCACATATTATTATGTCAGGTCGTAGAGATTAAGGTTTTTTCTTTTTTTTTTTTTTTCACGTCAAGATAGCAGAACAGTTAGCTAGAATATGCCCAACGTCTTCTGTTAAGTTACCACTTTTAGGATTGTGTAACTAGTGGTGTAACGAACCTTTGATACACTGGATTGAGGTATGGTCAGTGCGTCGGGAGGTCTTGATTTTCAGGTAACAATCTAGGAGCTAGATTTGAGGAGCTAGAGTTGCTCCTGGAGACATATAAAGTAGTTAACAGGGCCGCAAATGTAGATAGTAGCGACCGCTGCTAACCTTGTGCGTTGTTGATTCAACTGCCACTGCATCCAGCTGAAAAAAAGATGCTTGATGAGTACTTGGCTGAAACGGTGCGGGTTCCTTGGCTGCTGATGGGTTGATTCTTTGACGGTGTTTGTACTCTTTAAGCAACCAATATAATTCCAATACGTCCTAATTTGTCTTACCCTTTACCGCCGTCTTTGGTACGATCCCATCATACCTAGCATGTTTCGCACAGAGATATTCTCGGTGCCCTCTAGGGAAGAGCTGCTGGAGCCTATCCTGACTTGCATACTAAATACCCTGTTTGAGTGGAAAACGTGGCGCTACATGATAACGTCTGACTTCAAAAATGGGCCACCGACGTAGATGTACTTCAGCCCGTGGAACCAGTATGTTTCAGACTCAATCGCAGAGCTGGAATGCAAACCGAGCCAAGCAAAAGGAAACTGCCCGGCCTACACGGATGTCTAAAAGGCGCCTGTCAATCGAGGCTCTACACCATTTTCGCGTCGACTTTTACCTTGACACTGTAAGTTAATAGACATACTGCTACTCCATATCTTCACATACCCCCGCGCCCCCTTGATCAATTGCGGCTTAATGATATGACGAACCTCAAATAACTACACTATGGGACCGTGAGTATGTACCCATTAAGCGATGGGTCTCTGATATAGAGCAAGACGTTCTCTGGCGACATACCGAGCTCCTTGGAGAATAGCGATCAGGATCCGTCGATCTTCGTACGAACACCACGGACAAGGAGACCGAGTTGGACAACCGTAATTATATCGACCCTGATTTCGAATGAGGGCGTAAGAAGGAACACAGACGAATCATACCTCTGGGTTTGCTCAAGTACCGTGCTGAGTTAAAGCCAGAGCAAGAAAATTATGGCAGTTTTGATCAAGCCTTCGCGCAGCTGGAAAGGAGGGTTTCGATGTTTATGGCAATTCTATACCAGTTTTCTGCCATTTGAACGAAGATGACATCAATGCCTATGCTAGAATGACTCAAGAAATACGAGGTAATGTTTACAGACGTAACATATCTGCCACAGAAAATGGCATGTGCTGATCGCTGAGCAGATGACCGGAAACAACGGATTTTAAAGGCTGCTTGACGAACCATAGATTCCCGGAAATTACTAAAGGAAGAAGAAAGGTTAAATGTCGAACGGGAAGAACAGGAATCTGTTGAATCTGATGATAAACTGCCTTTGGAGTCTAACGAACAAAATGACAGCAAAGAGAGTCCACGTGGTCGACGTGGATTAGGTGAGCATAACATCAATACTAGTATCAATCTCGGTGATTGAGAGGTAGGTATGACTTTATTTAATGAGTTGAGGGAGAAAGACATATCCCGAATATATTGGATAACTGGGATGTACCACATGAATGATTCACTAACGGAATACACTACCTTCATGAAAGCGAAAGCAATATTCTGGTGATGATAAGACTAATTATGAGGTATATATGTAATATAATGAGCCCTAACACCACGCCAACCTAACAGAGAACGCCAAATCCCAAAGGTCGCCACAAACCTGGTATCCCTCAACCAAACAGATACTGCCTGGGTGAGCTGACCCCGGATTTCTGGTCGATAAGAGACCCCCACCAGCTCTCTTGGTCCCCCCCTGCCGCCCAGACCTCTTCAAGTAGGCCGAGGGTCGTGATGAACATGTCGTACCGGGTCTTGACGCCCCACCAGCTACAGTAATCCCGGGCCTCGTCCCTCAGGTTCTCGTCGTCCGTCTCGCTTCCCGCTAAGAAAACGGGCAGCAAGAGCTGCTTCTGGATCATGACACTCCGCCGGCACGACATCACGTTGTTGAGCGCCTTGCGCGCGAAAACACTGATGCGCGCCATGGACGCCTCGCGGCGGTGCCACTTGAAGACCCGCTCGATGTAGATGAGCAGAGCGAACCGCCACGCCTGGGCACAGTGGTAGAGGTCCTGGATATAGTGCGCCGCCTGGATGGAGTCGAAACCCCAGTCGTCAGGTAGCAGGCCGGCAGCGGCGCCCGGTTGCGTAAAGTCTACGTCCGGATCGTCGTATTGCGGCGCACGCCACTCCTTGATGGCCTTCTCCACGGCAATGACGGGTCCCATGTCGAAGGTGACGCAGGTCATGTGGGAGGCCAGCTCGAACTCCCGCGCGTAGGTCCCGAGCTGGAACATGTACTTGAAGAGCTCCTCGGGGCACCCCGAAATGTTGTAGAACGACGAGCCGCTGTTGCAGTTGAAGACGCTACGAATTGCAGGGCCGGAGAGGACGAACCCTTGCCGAGTGGTGAGGCCAAGCGTGACGTCCCACCTAGATGTCACATCGGTCAGCTCTCTGCATTCTGTCTTTAAAGACTACGGTTACGGAGGGAGAGAAAGACACACCAGACAAGCATGTTGATCTGAGCCTGCATCTTCGGCGTGCTCTGGATTCTGAGCACATCAAGAGTTGTGATAATCTTCTGTGCGCGTCTGAGGTGCGCAACCCAGGGGCCTTGAGCCGATGTGGCACACTTGGGAAGAGGGTTAGCTGGGATGGTAGGAATAGGGGGGCTCAACTGGCTTACATCTAATGTCATCAATATCAACAATCCGTTAAGCAGGTTAGCCCTAGACTTCGCAGATACAAGGTCGCCCTCCAGCTCCTCGAGAAGCTGAACGGCTTTCCTCTTGTGCACCTTCGCTTCGGCGAGGCAGCCACCGGTCTCACGATGAATGTGCTTATACGATAAGGCCAGAATCGAGTGCCATAGAAGGGGCGAGCCTCGACCTGTCTCGATATCGTAACGGAAAGGATTGGCGTCGAAGTCGTGTGTTAGAGGCCACACGCAAAACTCTCGGTCATCTGCCTGGCAGCGTCAGTGGCACGCACTTCGCTTTCTCCTTCTAAGGGAACCAAGGCGTCCTCGGACTTACACTGGGCGAACAGCCTATGAATATTATCGCCGATGCTTCGGGGTATGGACCTACGATCCCCTAGTTCGGGGTCGGTCTCGCCCGAAATGTGTTCAGTTGACTTGGGAAAGCCTTCCGGTGACATGGCCGAGGGGCCCTGATTTCTAGGGAGGTATTCTCTAGAGCTGTCTAGTGGAGATTCGTGAGCCGCCCCATTGGTAAGGCCTATACCAGGGGACGTAGCTAGGTTAAATGGGGCACCAAATAGAGAGAACGGGTCGTTGAATTCGACAGCAGACCCTAGTACACCCGTAGCCATTGACAGATCGGATGAAGCCGGCCAGCCCAGAAGAGATTCGAATACCTCAGTGGCTTGGGGCAGTACAGTAGCTGGCAGAACTTGGTGCTCATTGGCAAAAGATGTGACTACTGGTTGTGTCGTCGTGGTTACAGCATCTTCATCACTAGGGGCAGTGCCAGGACCGACGTAGCCGTCATTGCCATCCGGACTAGAGTGTACACTTGATCCAGCATGCAAGGTAGAGATTGGTAGCATAAATCTCTGGGTATCGTTCGTCACCGTCGCCGCCGTCACCACAGATGTGGGATGTGGCAACGTCGACCTGGTTTCGCCGGCGGCGGGAGGCGCAAGCCGTCGTCGCTTCCTGCTCGGACCGCCGACGAACTTGAACTTGCGGGGGAATTTGGGCTCCGGCATCATGATGTCTACAGGAAGAGTGAGAGGCGCCCCGCATGAGACAAGAGGAAATCGGGCTCAGCTCTAGTTAGTGAGTGGTTTGTGGAGTTTTGGTGGGCTCCATCCCGATTCCCCCAATACCCCGCCCTACCTAGTTGCAATGCCCAGGTTAGCTAAGATAAGGCACGTTGTCACGGCCCCCCTCCAGTAGGCACCCAGACACCCTAGGGGGTTCTTGTGCCATCCCCTATTCTCTTCAAGCCTTAACCAATTAAGCCCATCCACCCATCATATATGGCTGCTCCGTCAAATAGATATACCTTTCCTCTCCGTCTTGTACATTCAATGACACGCTGTAATTATATAGCATATCCTAACATCACCATGCGATTTGTGACACTTCTGGTCGCCGTTCACCGGAGCCCTAGGAAAAGACAATATAGAGTGTGCCAATAGGCTGTGCGGCCTGGAAAGAGATGTAGGGGCGTGGTTGACGACGCCACAGGCCAAGAAATATTGGCCGGGTGTGCAGGGTAGGGCTAACTAGCACGGAGAACAATCATATTACGTGAAGAATGACACGCTTCACCGCTGAGGTAAGTACGCTTGATATCTATGTGTCTTCCTATAGACTCTCCGACCTTCAAGTAGTTATATTGGCTCCATACAGTGTTATTCTTGTGTATGTACTTACTTACCTACTTAACATATGTAAATCACCAAGTCTTGGCTCCGTGGGAGGGTATAGTAATGCTATCATAATCTGGGGTTTATGATTGGCTGGAAACCATGGATTGGTCCCAGTTGTACGGATCTCCCGATTTGGTGATGTTGATAAGATTAGGGTGGAAGCCGTTGAAGGCACTAGCACTGGAACTAGAACAAGGTGGGCGCAAGTGCCAAAGTTATCACGGTATTAGTACCGTTCGCTTCGGTCTCTAGGGCAGTATTCTCGGAGCTCCACCGGCACTTTGCCGGCTGACATGTAGTTGACGACGCTGGTGCCGCACTTCCCGGGCAGAATGAAAACCGGCATCGAGCCCCCTATGCCCGTCCTTCCTTGTTAGCTCTGTCAAACAGTACGCAGGCTCATCCGATCTTAGGTGTTGGTTGTACGGCGAAAATATAGTGATGATGACCGCCTACGTAGCCAGAGAGCTCAAGTCCCTTTCATGCATTCGAGCTGGCTGGTTGCTTGTTAGGTGCCTACGTACTAGAGGTAAAGGAGGCGTTATCATAGTAGTTGGATGGATGTTGAGACATTCATAGGCAATAAATACATAATGGTGGTTGACAAGGTCTATTCTTATCACCCCAATGACCAGGATCTACAGAGAAGGAAGATTTATCGTCCTTTAAATCTACTTTTCCCAATTTGGAGATATATAGAGCTCTAACGGTGGGGTGGGTATAAGTCCAAGTCCCACCCTCCTTTCACGGAGTCGGGACAGTTCCGAATGCACTACTGTATCCCTACCTACTAGGGGCTTGTATCGCTTATCGCTACATCTTGATATCACATATGCCTATCTACCCAGGCCACTAGTTCAGGATTGTGCCCTATAGAACAGCAATGGAAGATAAGAATCCAATACTTACCTGTATAGGAGATATACTCCAAATAAGGGTTTTTATCAAAGGGGTAGTGAGGGAAGTGCGGTAATACCAGCTGTGCTATGAAGCACTCAAGACAGACAGATGCTGGAGCTTCGTCCCCTTATCTCTTTACGCAGTCGAAGGATGAGACCAACAAGGGTCTAGGGATAACTAAATACAAGCATAAGAACGGCCAAAGTCGGCTCCAAAGGAACTAATCAAATTTTAATGCTACATAGTCCTCAAATAAGCAATCTCCAATCCTCAGAGTCATCTCGAGGAATATGGCTACGACCCAAGTAATAGATTATAATTTGATCGAGGGTTCGAAGAGAGCCGCCCGTCGGGAGCATGAACTTACAATTCGCGAAGCCATCTCGAAGCACGGAGCGGCGGTTTTCTGGGCGTCGTTCTTCTGCTTGCCTAATCTGATTATCGGGTATGACCCGACAATTGTTGGGACTTTAGTTGGCATTCCTCAGTTCCGCAAGGATTTTGGCTACGAATATCCCCCTGAGTCGGGCACCTATGTCCTTGCCGCCTCGTGGACATCCGCGTTTACTTATGCGCCCGTCATCGGGTACATGTTGTCTGCCATCTGGGGTGGATGGTGTGTCGATCGTTTTGGTCCCCGCAAGACACTCCTAGGCACTACTGTTCTATCACTGGCAACTCTCCTGCTAGAGGTTCTTGGTGAAAGCTCAGCTGTCATCTTTGTCGGGGATCTTTTGACTGGCCTCCTCACCGGCAGCTTTCCGGTTATGGGACCTACATACATATCAGAGATTCTCCCTGTCTGTCTTCGTGGTATAGGACTGTCGTGCAACAATCTCGCTCAAGTTCTTGGGTCGCTCATCGGAATCGCTATTCTGCGAGGGACCTCAAGTCGATCAGATCGATGGGCTTATAAAGTTCCATTTATTACCGAATACGCATTTCCCCTGGTCTTCATCGTCGGAGGTTTTCTGGCTCCCGAAACACCGTGGTTTTTGGTGAAGAAGGGAAGATACGACCAAGCCAAGAGGTCCCTCCAGCGTACTGGATATGGGGACGACGTCGAGAACACTTTAGCTCACATGAAGGAGACCATAGCTTTGGAAGAAGAAGTATCAACCAGCTCTACATATATGGACTGCTTCAGGGGCACGAACCTTCGACGAACCCTCATTTGTGCCATGGCCTACAGTGGTCAATTCTTATGCGGAATCAACCTAGCAGCGTCGTACTGCACTTACTTTTTTGAACTGGCTGGTCTCACCACCACTCAAGCCTTTGATATGTCCTGCGGTCTTTTTGCCCTTGGTGTCGTTGGCAATGTTCTTTCGTGGCCACTGATGACAATCTGGGGTCGAAGAGCTGGGTATATTTGGACTTGCAGTTTCACTACCGTACTCATGTATGTGATGGGATTTCTAGGTCTCGCACCTAATTCCAATAATGGAGCCATGTATGCGAAATCGGTCATGCTGCTTCTATTCAACTTTGTCTACAACATTGGCCTGGGTCCTATCGTCTATGTTCTAATCGCCGAACTTCCGAATACAAAGATCCGTGGCAAGACATTGGGTGTGGCCTGCTTCATACCTCATGTCTTTTCCATTTCCATCACAGCTGGTCTTCCCTACGCCATGAGCCCCACGGAAGCCAATTGGGGGGCCAAAACAGGGTTCCTATTCGCTGGGTTGAGCACGTTTGTGGTTCTGTGGTCAATCTTTTACTTGCCAGAAAGTAAAGGAAGGACCTTTGAGGAACTGGACATTCTCTTCAAGAGCAAAGTACCCGCTCGAAAATTTGCCGACACTGACTTGATCGACTTTGACCGCGAAGATGTCATTGACGGTGTGGTGGCGTTCGAGAAAGAGGCTGTTGGTCAAGGAAAGTGAAAGGTTTCATTTTATACGGCAGGTCCATTACCTACGCACTCGTTACAACTCTTGTAACACTACTCCACATGCAACACTACGCAATTAGGACTTCCATATGCTCGAGCAGAGGATTTAATGATGCACGGGTGTATAGTGACATATGACAGCACCATCCGTCCAGTTAATAGTGTCTCTGAAATATTTAGCCAGGAGAGGGTAGCCCTGCTTAAGGCCAGACATACCCTGAAGCTATGGAGCTCATAAATACAAGGCAAACCAAGAGCTAATAAAATCAAGCTCCCAACAGAATCTACTGTCACCCATGGCAATGCATAAGCATTATCTAGAGCAACAAAATGATTTCCTTATGGTTTATTCATTCACTTCATTGGTACGGTCTTTGATCATCAGATCACTATTCCTCCAGTGATATTGGCAAATGGCCTTGTCGTACTGTTATCTTAATATATTCTACTGGAATTCATCTGTTGACTCTGTTCATCCCCTTGTACCTATGTAGATATGGCCGACGACGGAAAGATCTGCAAGTCGTCCTCTTCGGTATGAAGATTGCTATTCAACGGAACCCAGTGAGAGCCCGAGCAACCGAAACCCAATGCCTATCCGCTTTAAATGAGATAACATAGTCAGAATGTCTCGACCTCAATGTACGTAAGCATTCATGATGCCCCATATAAGTGAAGGGCACTATCGTATGTATAATATTTTGAAAGGGGTATTGTACATGCCTAACTAGTAGGGCTTTGTTTTCGCGGGGGGTTGCATTACATGGGCTATCCGCTCCTTATAATAGTAACGCTATACTATGTTAAGGCATGATCACCACTTTAGCTTGGTGACCATTCGGAAAAAACAACGCGGTAAATGTAACGGTTGAAACCCACGGGTCTGTGGAGATGGTCCAAGCTGCACTATAATATTGAACGTAGTGTAAGCCACTCCCATCATTCGAATTCCTCTCGATTTACCTTTTTCTCCCTCTGCAAATGTTGTCGTCTGAATTTTTATGGTAAGAATAATAAATCATGCAAGGTATCGTAGAACCCACTAGTAGATATGTTCCCCCTCCACTTTGGGACATATATAAAGGGGCTTTTCAACTTCACATAGAATGGTGCACACTCTCCTTAAGACCAGGTCGTGCGCCAACAGAATTTCTAATTCTGATCTCTTAAATCATCTTGATTCTGGTCCGTAAATTGTAAAAATAATCCCCAACACTGTTCATCGCGCATCAAAGTCGTTACATCTTACATACCATGACGGTGTCGATCATGGAGGCCTTGGAGATGACTTCCTGGGTGAAGCTATCTCACTATTCTGTTGAGCAGACAGCTATCTGCATCGCTATTACGCTTCTATTCGCGCTTGCGTTGCGCGCCACCTTCGGCGGTGACGAAACAAGTGCTCTACCTATCATCAATCCGAGGAAACGATTTGAGTTTTCGAACTTGGAACGTATCGCCCACTTTAAGACCAATTGCCGGCAACTATTGCAAAAAGGAAGAACCATGTATCCACAGAAACCCTATCGAATGATTTGCCCCGAGGGCGAGGTGATAGTTCTGCCTACTTGCCTCGTCAGCCAAGTACGCAGTGAGCCTGCACTCGATTTTGTTGGAATCAGTAAGGAAGTAAGCAGCTGAATGGTTCGTTTTCTTTGCTTAACTGACGCAAGACTAACGACTCATCTAGGACAGTCACTCGCATATTCCTGGATTCGATGCCTTTGGTCTCGCCACAGCAACAACACTTGTAGTCAACCGATATTTGAACAAAGCCATAAGTATGACTGAGTGGCATCATATATACGACATGTCGTGCTGAACATTCATATAGGTAAACTCACTGGGCCGATTTCACAAGAGGCAGGGCTGGCCCTTGCTCAGCTTTTGCCTGACTGTCATGGTAAGAGTTGACACCCGGGATGAAGCCTGCGAATGAATTTCTGATGCTAAATGTCATGCACAGATTGGGCCACCATCAATCCATCCGATTGTATTCTCCCAATAGTTGCTCGCGTATCTTCCAGAGTATTCCTAGGTGAAAAGCTATGCCGCAACAGAGAATGGATTCAAGCTTCTTCCAAATACGCCCCCGCCGCCTTTGCCGCCGCAGGTGAATTGGAAGGCTGGCCAGTGTCTCTTCATCCCTTTGTCCACTGGTTTCTCCCGAGATGTCGGCATGCCCGCACCTGCCTTGCTAAAGCCCGATGCGTTCTCCGGCCATATATCGAGGAACGTCGCGATTTGAAAGCAGCAGCCCAGATCAAAGAGGACGACGCTACGCTCGCTTTTGAAGACGCAATTGAATGGTACGAGCACGCGACCAAGCATGCGTATGACCCGACGGTAGCCCAGATAAGTCTATCCATGGCCGCCATTCATACAACAAGCGACCTGCTCAAAGAAACCATGATACAACTTGCCCAACACCAGGAGCTCTTTGAGCCGCTTCGCAACGAGGTGCTTGAAGCACTACACCCCAGTGGCCTAAATAAGATGGCTCTCCTCAACCTGAAGTTGATGGATAGTGTAATCAAAGAAACTCAGAGACTTAAACCACTCTTGATCTGTACGTATCCAGCTTGGCCCCGACTGAACAACGACTGACATGTTTTCCTCAGCTACTATGCGCCGCATCGCACTCAAGGACATCACACTCTCTAACGGACTTGTCATTCGCAAGGGCCGAAAGCTCTTGGTGGACAATTTGCAGATGCAGGACAGTACCTACTACGAGGATCCTCTCCGATTCGACGCCTACCGATTCTTGCGAATGCGCCAAATACCGGGCCAAGAGAACCATTCGCAATTGGCAAGTACGAGTATTGAGCACATGGGATTCGGGCATGGACTTCACGCGTGTCCAGGACGTTTCTTTGCTGCCAATGAGATTAAGATCTTGCTGTGCCACCTGGTATTAAAGTATGAGTGGAAGCTCGTGGATGGTTGTGTTCCTCGGCCCTTCGACGCTGGATATGCCGTTATAGGAGACCCTGAAGTGAAGTTTATGGTTAGAAGGCGACAACCAGAGATGGACATCGACGCACTTGAATGATTCGATTTGTTGAGGTATTGGAGGGCATTACTTCCTACTCTCCCCGCTTGCGACACTTTATTTCCGGCTCTCCCTAGAATTCTACTGGTTGAAAGTTGTTAGGGTGTGTTAAAATTTGTACTGGAACCTGGTCAAAATATGTCTGTTTCGCTATTTTCATTCAGTCTTATCTGTAACATGTCAATTCCGAATCTGTTGCTATCTCTGATATTGCCTATCAGGTCGATAAAGCAATCGTATCATTATCTCTACCCTGAGAATAGTCTACGCCGTGAATCCATTTTATTCAGGTTAGGGACCTAAATAATATTTGTTGGAAGTCGCCTCTACAGCTACCGTTTAGTTGTCACGGTAGTAACTCAGGTTCATGCCCACTCTCGCTCTCTTTGAATCTCATATTTTCCAAGAAAGAACATTTAATGGAATAAGAGAGTTACTTGACTCAATAGCTTCAGTTGTCGGTCCGGTATGCTCGACCAGAGTTCGACTTTGAAGCCAAGGGGGGAATATTCGTATTGGTGTGCGTATTCATATGGTTGGAACGTTACCTTATGTTCCCAAGGTAACTAAGATTGCTAGTCCACGGGAAGGTTGACCTACATACAGTCTAGGTAAGGGGAAACAATGTTAGAAGGAATGTTTGGCATAAGAACCGTCAAAAAGCTTCCGGTAGTAATAGTGGTGAACTAAATTAATATGAAGGTCAAGTTTCAACAACTGTGTTATACCTAACAAGAGAATGGTTTCTATGTGAAGCATTAATGGCCTTATAAACATGGACACGACCTTGACACTTCCGATATCAAGTCAAAAGCCGAACTAACTAGCAAAGTTTGTTCGAAACCTCCTCTCCTTATCGCTTCCCAGCTAAGAAGCCTTTGATAACATTACCGGTTAGCCTCGCAACGTTGTTATCGTACGCATCCCAGGCAAGCGAGCAGTACCAGTTTATACTTCCAACACTGAACACCGCCCCACCGCCAGCGCCAACATAATAGACCACGTCGCTGCGAATCAGGTTCGTTTGGGTCCCGAGCGTATTCAGCGCAGGATAGGCCAGGTCCTCGATAGCGATGCCGAAGTCGTCGCCGTGGCCGGTACTCGTGGCGAGCACCAACGCCTTCTCGGGGCTTCCGTTTTCCACATCATAACGATCGATCTCATCGCCCGACGCGCCGCCTCCGAACCCATGCTCTCCGATGAGGTCACCGTCGATGCCTGTGAACATCCAGGACATCCTGTCATTCCTGGAAGCCTCGGTCCGCCTGTAAGGGACACCCAGGCCGGTTCCCTGGGCGCAAAAGCCAACCCCAAATAACGTATTGCAACTCATGCCGCGGGACCTCCACAAACCGCCTCGCTGTCCATTGAGGCTGTTGGTGTACTCTCCCCCCGGAAGACTATAAGGGCGCACTCCGACGTCACCTCGGCGCACCTCTAACCGATGGGGACGAGCAGTGTCGAGGGCACTGGCCCAGTAAAAACCATTGCCGCCCAGATACATGAGGTTTCCGCCCCCTCTGGCAAAGGCGTTAAAAGCGCCATAGGACTCCAGAGTAGGATATTCAGGATGGCACCCCGTGACAACCGTATTGAATCCCTGGAGAGCGCTGGCTCCACGGGCGTGCAAGTCATGGTCGGTCAGGGTCTCATACGGGATGCCCTCGCGCTCCAGGAAGCCGAGCATCATGAGATCAGCGGAGAACTCGCGCGGGCGGGAGAACGCCCACATTATGTAGCCCGGACGGACGTTCAAGATCGGCCGCTTCGACGAAGAAAAGCAAACCCCGGAGCCATCGCTGTGGCGGTCATAGCAGGAGAGGCCGAGGTCGCTCCGGCGGCGCATCTTGTAAAACTCGGCGCTCTTTAGGGTCTTCTCGATGTCGAAGCCCGGACCTAGATCGGCGCTGTTCTGGCGCGTCGTATCGTACATGCGCTCATTGGCGTACGCGAGATACGTGAATGTCGAAAAGACGAGACATACTTTGTTGGAGTTGTCTGTTGGCCAACGCGTTGGCTGCACGAAGAAGGTGATCGAATCTGTATCTCGACCATTGACTATCTCCACCTCGACTGCGTAAGCACCAGAGCGGGCACTAGGCGGAATCGTAATGATGAAGTCTGTATCCCATCCTGCATCATCTAGGTCGTCGTCATGGAAATGTATAGCACCGTAGCCGAACTTCGATCGTGTCCAGTCACACTCAGACCCATCCCAGTCATGACCCCTGACAGCACGAGTCGGTGCGTTGACTAGAACACCATTGTGGCCGCGCCCAGAGACATCGACGATGCGGTCACTCGACATGTCAAGTGCGAAGTCGTACTTGGCGAGGGTTAAAGGTTGTTGACCCCATGTCTTTAACGTTAGGCGATCAATGCGACCGTTGAAGAAATCTGTTACATGCTGTCTCAGGCCATTTCGACTACTGCTAGCAGTCTTGCTTTGGGTCGCTGCAATGAGAAGAGGTCCTGGCTTGAACACTAGCGCTTCACTATCCAACTGCGATTCGAATGCTGCGGGAGGGGGTATCGCCTCGACTCTGAATGGCTTATGCGTCACGCTCACCTTCACTGACCGGCCGTCCAATACGAGCTTCATTTTCGACCACGTCTTCTCTTGAGGTCTAATTCCGGTGCCGACAACTTCGACACTGCGCCCAGTTCCCACGCTGATATCAAGCGACCCTTCATTGTTCAAGGCAATAGAGAATCCAGTATGAGCGGCCAGATCCAGCGTCGAAACCAATGTCTGTACATGCGAGCTATTCAGCAACCACGGTTGCATGTAGAACAAAATTTGAAGACCGTCTGATATCAGTGGTGGTCCCCAATTGGGAACATGTCCATATGATCCCGGTTTCGCTGTTTGAAACCTGCCCTCTCGTTGACCCCGAGGGATGTCTTTGACTTCCTCTTGCGCCTTCTTCGGGGAGTGCTCGAGTTGGATACCCTGAATCAAGCGAACGGTGCGATACTTATACTCCGGCTCTGTACATGATATCTGTGCATATGTATCAGCTTAGGTGTATCCTGTGTGGTGTCGTCAACCAGGGTCAGTGGCTCACAATAATAAAGGGGGGGTTCTTACTTTGATGGCTACTGAGTCGCCAGGGGCTACTATCCAGGGTTCGGCGTAGCCAATGATTTCTGGTGGATATCCACCTCCTTCGACGTCAGTGGCCGCCATCTGTGCAACTCGGTAGAATAGAAAATCCAAAAGATTTAATGGTCTAAATCTCGCCACTTCTCGAGAATAGGCGGTATTCCATTGTACAAGTATTTTTGATGCATGTCGCTCTCCGTGAAGGAAACTATCCGTTGGGTATTTAGTTACCACTAAGGAGGAAGAAGCACGCCCAGATCCCAGCTCATTCCTGGTCCCACCGGTAGGTAGCGGGGTAAATGGCAACTACTACTATCACGACTTCAGCATTTAGACTATGAGCCCATTCTGATAAGCTTCTACTACTAACAGGACTTTCGCCTAAGTCCGCATCTCGGAAATAACCATGAATCGAAGAGGCCCTAGCCATATATGGTGTTTTCTCTTCCGAGGGGCTAACGTGATGCTAATGCTACGTGGGTCACCCTTAAAAAGGAAATACGATATGCGGTTAGAGGGAGTAGATGGAGCGATGATTAGTTAGATCAGGGGGGTGGGGAGATTCATCACTTATCAGGGTCGCCCCTGGATCGCCCGTTGCTTTAAGCTGCGTATATAGCTAGTACCTCGATTATAACCCCGCACAATCAACTACCTAATGCGGTGATATCTTCCTTAGATAGTCGACTTACATGAGGCTGCGATTGGCAAATGTTGTTTCAGAGATATAAATGATAGCAGGTCTTAAGCCTGCATCATGCTGAATAGTTACACAAACCACAGCATAGGTGACACCTTAAAAACTTGATTACTAGATAAAATTTATATTGGGATTGGAGCTATATATACCACAGCATTGGCCCCCACGACTCCGTCGTCACCATACTTCCACCAACTAGTGATTGCAAAGACTAGACGCAATGGCGACAGTTGACGGTACCGTGACGCCAGTCGTCGACAATACTAGCAATAACAATGATGCCGAGAAGAACCATGAAGTGGCTGTGGATGTTCCCCAGGCCTACGAGGTAGATATTCGCTCCAAGCTTGCCAGGAACCTATGATGCTAACTAGGAGGGCTTGAAGCTCCCAAAACCATATGTCATATGGGGTTTCAAGATCTGGGCATACAGCCACCCTCGAGTGCAGGCCATGATGCTTGGATCCGTTCTCTTCATGACAGTGGGCATGTTCAACGTCATTACGTTCATCGGGGGTGCCGGCCAGCAAACCGCCTGGTTATCCGACATGGCCAATATAGCGCTCTACACCGTGTTCTCGGCCTTCTGTTTCGTTGCGCCCGCCTGCCTCAACTACTTCGGACTGCGGACTACGTTGTGTGTCGGCGGATTCGGATATGCCGCCTACGCCGCCAGCTTGTGGTGCTTCAACCATACCGCCAATGTGCCCTTTGTCATCTTCGGAGGCTGCTGGTGCGGTCTATCTGCCGCCTTCCTCTGGTGCGCCGAGGGCACAGCCATCACTTCGTTCGCGAGCGAAGACAAGAAGGGCCTCTACGTGTCCATCTTCTGGTCCATCTTCCAGTTCGGCGTGGTGATCGGAGCCGCCATCCCGGTAGCGCAGAACTGGAACGCGGGCACCGGGAACAATAGCCGTGTCAGCGACGGCACCTATATCGGGCTTTTCATCCTGATGCTGATCGGTTCCTTCTTGGGCCTTGCGATGTATCCCTGGCAGAAGATCGTACGAGAAGACGGATCCCGTGTCATGCTGGAGACGAACACGAAGACCTTCCGGGAGGAGCTCGTGACGTCCTGGGAGGTCTGCAAAAGGAACTGGTGGATCGTGTTCTTCTGGCCCATGTGTTGGGCCGTCAACTACTATAACATCTACCAGAGCAACGACTTCAATGGCGTCTATTTCACCGTCCGCGGCCGAGCCCTCAATACGTTCATCTCCGGTGCCGTTCAGATTCTTTCCGCTTGGATTCTCAACATCTTTACCGACAAGCTGCCCTTTGGCCGCCGCAAGAGGGCATTCTTTGCTATCGTCTACGTTTTTGTCACTATCAACGCCGTCTGGATTGCAGGGTACTTTACTATGAAGAAAACGGTGGAAGGCCTAAGCGAGGAAGACCGTGTGGATGTGTACGATCCTGGTTATGCAGAGGGCTGCGCTGTGTATGTTTTGTATGGCTTCACAGATGCTACGTACAACTGCTACGCCTATTGGTTCATTGGAGCACTCAGCAACCGACCTGACGAGGTGGGTTTTCCCTTATCTTCGCATACCATACACCCAAAGCGGCGTCTACTAACAGTTACTAAAGCTCTCCGTCTATGCGTCCATGTACCGCCTTCTTAATGCCCTCTGCCAAATTTGCGCCTTTGCGCTCGACCTAAAAGGGTATTCTAAAGAGTTTATGTTTGGTACTTCATGGGCTGTAAGCACTATTCTCTCGAACTACCATAATGAACCTAGGCTAATCATATATAGTTTGTGGCTGCTGGGCCGATCTTTGTTTTGCCGATAATTAAGTACTGGCTCAAGGATACCAACATGGTGACTAGGATCGAGGGGGTTGAAGAAAGAGTGCCACATGGGGAGCAGACTATCGCGGAGAAACAGGACGAGAAGGAGTCTTAGTATGGTGTGTAAAACCTAGCCAGTGAAGACGAGCAAGCGTGCCCGCGATTCATAGAATTAGTAAGGGTGAGATACCGCAATAGGGAGAATGGTGAACGTAATCAAATAGGAGCATTATTCTGAATGTTACAAATGGAAGCATCATTGTTTTCAGGACTATCGGAGAAATGTCATAATTAGTTTTGTTTACATATGGAAGAACCCGGAGCGCAAGTGGAACAGTATGGCCACCAGTTATTGCGTGAATTACAGCTGATCTTGAGCGATGCATCATTAAGAGCCATTTTGGGTGGTCGGTCCTCGATTTGATGGGGTTATTAGTGGTAATGAGGGTGATGGGGTATCAAACCTGGGGAACGGGGGAAAGGGAGTTAGCAACTAATCGGCCTAATCTGATCGTGCTTTCATAGGATAATAACATTATATCTTATTTTACAAACGATTTCTAAGGCAGTCTCTTGAATGGTTTGCAAATTTTCTGGAGATATTGATGATATGGAGGAAGGTTGACATTATATTTGGCTAATTGCAAAGGAAGTATCTCGAAAAGCACCTTGATCTTAACTACCATTGAAATTGTAACTTGCATCGTTGCGACCTATATACGTACGAGCGACAAAACATCTCCTAATATCCCAGACTAGTGCTTCACGCCGTTCACGCCTTTGGCAGTACCAGTTGCGTAGTCAACCTCGAAGCTGTAGGCCGGATCATAGTGAATAGCCCAGTAGCCGTCCCAGATCTTCTTTGTGATGGGTCCGACCTTGCCATCCTTCACAGGCTTGCCATCGAGCTCGGTGATGGGCATTATGCCGCCAGCGGTAGTACACATGAAGATTTCGTCGCAGCTATAGGCCATTTCTGTCGGCACGTACTCCATTCGCACTGTGAGGCCGCAGGTTTCAGCTACATCGATGACACTCTTCCGGGTGACACCCTGCAGACAGCCACGGTCGGGTGTGTAGAGGACGCCGTCCTTAACGAGCACGATGTTAAAGCCCGACCCCTCGGTGAGATTCGTGTCGCCGTCCGTCAGGAAGGGATAGACGGCGCCGCGGTCGATGGCCTCGAAGAGACCACGGGTGAGGTCGCCCCACTGCAGGTTCTTGACGGTCGGGTCCACAGACCCCGGGGAGATGCGCCGCACGGTCCGCGCCACGACGGCGGTGCCGCCGCCGGGCTGCATCTCCGGGTCCATGACCCAGACGAAGGGCTGGATCAGGAGGTAAAGGTTGTTCTTGAAGACCTGGCCGGGGGTATGGCCCCGCACGCCCTTCATGCCGCGGGTCACGATCAGCTCGACAAAGGCGTCGCGAATGCCGCTCTTGGCGACCATCTCGACCAGGATCCTCTTGACCTCCTCGCGCGGCAGGGGGAGCTGCAGCCGCATCTTCGCGCAGCTGGCCTCCAGCCGGGTCATATGGTCGTCCAGGCGGAAGAAGCGCCCGTCCCAGACGGACGGCACGTCGTACGTCAGATCGCTGTGCATGAAGCCCTCGTCTAGCAGCGGGATGCGAGCTTCGTGGACCGGCACGAACTCTCCCTCGATCCAGGCGATGCCCCTGGCGAAAGGGTTCTTGTCGAAACTGCCTTCTAGAACAGCCTGTCGGGCGTGGTAGCCCGCGAAGATTTGATCCATGGTAGCCATGCTGGGCAATCTTTTTATTCGGATGCGCGTAGTAGGGATGGGATGACTTCTGGGATGACAAGGAGGTGATTAGAGTAGAGTTGGTTAGTAGCTGTTCGCCAATTCGGCCAGTGATTTCGCAGTGTCTAATAATAAGCATACGCACGTAACATGGGCATAGTATAGCAGTATGGTCGAAGACGAATTCCCTATGTACATATCTACCGAGTATCTACTCTAGGCTTCTTGGTTGTGCTGCTTCGATTACCCCCCCACATTCCACACTTTCCCTTAATCTGGTAATTCCTAATTGGGCAAAGACAAGGGAAAAGATAGTGGTGACAACAACCCCGCACATTAACTCCAACGATGACGCTAGGATAGGACTTTGTAGATCTCAAGAAAGGGGGGAGAGGGAGGGGCGACTTAGGGTAGAGTGTGTAACTATGTAGCATGGAAACGGTACTCACGCAACCCTACGACTCGCAAATGCAGCATCAAAATTTAGTAGTATGGGGATTCAAGATGGCTAGTCAGGATTCTTTTCTTTTTCTTAAGTTTCGGACATTTCATAACCGTAAGCACTAACGTTATCATGTTCAGGAGTCCCTGAGAATCAAAGCAGTAACATACTGATTCAAGAAGCTTTTCACCTCACCACGATTTAATCTACGTAATATGGATCTAGGTGCATCGGCAAAATGTTCGGATTACCTCTGCGACGCGTAATCAACATTAGATAACAGATGCAGTTTCTAAAGACGCGATTGAGGTATGTTGCGCCCGATTTCGCGCAGTACGTCTTCGACCGTCGCCACGGACTCGAGAGCCATGCCGTAGCCAGCTTGAAAGCCCGTACCACCCGCACCATAGTTGTGTACTAGCGCCCGTCTCTGCTCACCCACAAGAATCTCCTCTCTCTCCACCCGTGCGCCTCCTTCACGGGAGGGGCGGAGGCCGGCAAAAACGGCTAAGACTTCAGGCTCCTGCTGGCGAAGCTCCGAGCTTAGATGCCGCGTGCGGGCTAGGATGGATTCGGCCTCCGAAGCGTAGGTAGAGCCATCGCTGAGATTCATATAAGCGGAGATTTTATGGAAGGTTTAAGGATTGCTAAAACCTTACTTAACTCTCTTCTGCATGTATCCACCAAGGATGACGTTGCCGTTAGAGCCCGGGCGAGGGATCACGTATGTCTCGTAGTCTGCGCCGTGACGCATCACGTTGGTTCGGACATGAGGGGCCTTAACCAACACCACCTGGCCTCTGGTAGGGTAGCACTTAGGGTCCTCGACGCCAGGAAGCGTCTTAGAGCCGAGTCCTGTGCAGTTGAAGACGATCTTGGTGGATGTGCTCGCGTACGCCGACTGGATGCTGGGAAGCCTTTCGCGCACAAACCGCACGCCGTACTGATCCCGAAGTCTGCGTTGTAGGTACTTGATATGTTCTGGCGCATTCACAGTCACAGTGGAGAAGGATGTGCCGAATTTCACTCTCTCCGGAAGCTCAGCCTCGGGCAAGACTCGGAACTGCGATTGGTCAGTGATACTCAGCACCGCGCGGGATTCTACCGCCCCTTACGTCTTTTAAATATTCCGACATGTGCTGGATCTTATCACGGGGAACATCCTCATCCCACAGCTCGGTAGCCGGGGTCCAGTGCACGTATGCTTCCTCGGGGCACTCAGACGCGAGCCTCGAGAGGTGAGCATATCCCAAACGGTCCCAACGCAGGGCATTGGCGTCCGTGCCGGAGATGGCCGAGAAGTTGCAGCCGGCCCTGTGCTACGTAAGCTTCCCGTTTATGTGCAGCGCCGTCGGATCTGTAGATTTCTCACCATGGCGATGTGTAATTCACACTCGTGTCGCCCGGAAAATGCTCCGCTACTACAGTAATCGACTGGCCGTAGCCTTTCTCCGAGAGAACCAATGCAACATCGAGACCGATAATGCCGGCTCTAAGCGACGGATATGTTAGATGCGTTAATATAACTGCTGAGAGTTGGAACTCACCCGACAATGACGATGCTGTCGTTAGAGTTCAACGGAGCCATCATGCATGTATGATGGATTTCAGAAATTTGGCGAAACGAGATGCTACAAGAGATATCCGCCGAAGTATAGCAGCCCTGCGAGTGAATTACTCACTAGATCAAACACAGCCTAAGGTAAGGTAAGATAAATCTGATTAATGATCGGCCTAGAGATCCTCACTGGTATTTTGTGAGAAAACTGCCCTGTCCGATACACGTTCACGTCAAGCCTTGGTAGTATCTCTTGCCAAGAACAGGGCATCGTATCATCTAGTCCGAT
Source organism: Eutypa lata (assembly GCA_022661535.1). Taxonomy (NCBI): domain Eukaryota; kingdom Fungi; phylum Ascomycota; class Sordariomycetes; order Xylariales; family Diatrypaceae; genus Eutypa; species Eutypa lata. The sequence continues at coordinate 4,214,340 of JAKULF010000004.1, read as the reverse complement.
ATCGTACACTACTACGTAGTATGTGAGAGTAACTAGAGCAGGCGGATTGTGGTGATAATAACTAGTCTGGTCAATATCTCCACAATGAGGATAGTGCGGTGGAGTGCTCCAGGCCCCCTTTGCGTCTTGCGATTTCTCCTAAATCGGCAGACCTACCTGCGCTTATCGTAGGGTTCCACACTACCTAACGCCATATTAAGCATGTCTTCTGTTTCGATCACTGTATAGGGACACATTAGGTTGGCAAAACAAAGGGTGGTTTTACGTCGCCGCTTATTGTAGTATTTGTGCTCGAAGCCCTATTGGGGATATATACTTTGGACATGGTAGTCGGACCCTGGGTTGTATCTCTACTAGATTCTAGTCTAGAAATCCATATGTCACCCCTTTAGATCAACATCGAGTCTTCGTAACAATAATCGAATAATTATACTTGTACCATCTTTTCAACTTGACACCATGGTGCAGCTTCCAGTACGTGTAGCAAAATCGCTTGAAGAGACGAAGGTTGAGTACAAACTTCTCGGTAAGAGCGGACTTCGAGTATCAGTTCCGATTGTGGGTTGTATGAGTATAGGAAATCCGGAATGGGCGGATTGGGTGATTGGACCGGAGAAAGCATTACCGTTATTAAAGGCTGCTTACGATCGTGGAGTCAATACCGTAAGTGATCTCTTGAATTCTTCGTCCTCTTTTCTTCTCTCCCTCCCCCTCCGTTGAAACTACAGTCCTCATACAATTTGGTCTGAAATTAAACAGTGGGACACGGCCAACATCTATTCAAACGGTGACTCTGAACGGGTAATCGCTCAAGCGATCAAGGAGTACAGCCTTCCTCGACATAAGCTTGTGATTATGACAAAAGCTTGGAGTTGTGTTGGAGAAGAGCAATTCCACGCCTATCCCATTCTGAGTGAGCTGCGGAAAAGCAAAGATTACGTGAATCAGTTTGGTTTGTTTATGGTTTTCTTTGGTATTAGTTCAAAAGTTATATGCGTAGTATTAATTTGAGCAGATCTTTCAAGAACTGCTCTCTTCACCGCAGTCGATGCGTCCCTGAAACGACTCGGGACAGACTACATCGATGTGTTCTGGATCCACCGCTTCGATCCGTACACTCCGATCGAGGAGACAATGCAAGCTCTCGATGACCTGATCCGATGTGGCAAGATAAGGTACATTGGAGCGAGCTCTATGTGGACTTACCAATTCGCCATGATGCAATTCTGTGCGGAGAGGAACGGCTGGACGAAGTTCATTGCAATGCAAGTAAGTCCATGCCAAGGAGATGAGTCAACTGGTGTTATATATAAAAGTCTCCAGCATTAGCCCCTGACGCTCTCGGGTACAAACAGAATCACTACAGCCTCCTGTACCGCGAAGAGGAACGAGAGATGAATAAATTTTGCAATGCCACTGGCGTAGCCATTGTACCTGTAAGTCTCGATGCTTAGGATTGTATTCGCTTTCTCACCGAGACTAATAAGACGGAGTAGTGGGGTCCACTCGCACAAGGTCAACTGGCGAGGCCTCTCAAAGCCCGTGGAACTACTGCACGCTCCGCCGGCGGTGCTGGGGATCCATCTACCACTCGTCCCGAGGCTGTGGAAATAATCAACCGAGTAGAGGAGTTGGCCAAGCAGAAAGGTTGGACTATGAGTCAAGTGGCTTTGGCTTGGACAATGAAGCGGGTGGCCAGTCCTATTATTGGCTTCAGCAGCGTTGAGAGGATCGACGAAGCACTCTCAGCTCTGGGTAAAGAGCTGACTGTGGCCGAAGAGAAGTACTTGGAAGAAGTATACACACCTCTTGAAGTCGAAGGGCACTTTTAATATGCTAAACTCCTAATTTGTTCCGGTCTGTCCCCCTAGTCGGTGCGGGGTGCCATTAGCATTCAGAAAATATGTATACGGCCTTGGTAATTTCTAATCCGTATCCCCATGAAAGCTCACAGCAGTGCCTTGATAGCAACGGTGGGGCTCATAGTTCCAAATCATTCTTAAGTCATCACATCCCGAAGTGGACTCAACACAGAAGATTACTCTCAGTTGAGAGGGTTTAGAATACCCTGATCCAGAAATGATAGTGATGTGTAAACTTTAGCCTTAGGGGTGTTTGTAAGACAGCTCGCTCCGTAGGGAGGGCCGTACTATGTGCTAGAAAGATGAAAGAGTAAAGCTATATCCTTTGATGCTAAATCTTTACCATATCTGGATATGTGCGAAGGATATGTACGGCCTTGGTATTGACTAAGTAGGTATATCTTAAGTTACGCGTAGCTAAAATAGTCATGGTGGTCACAGTTTTGTAGCCCAACTGCAGGATATCACCTTTGTAAGATTGCTACGTGTTGTTTGCAGATAGTGAATCAATGCTAAAAGTTCGTGCAAATTTCCTTGTCATGTATTCGCCCTATACAGATTTGTTATTCAGCGACTTTTCCACAATAAGTGAGACTAATCAACCAATTTCATGTACTAGCCCCTTGAGCACAGCACAAGGGGCTTCAAAAACACCAACCCAGGGCATCTGCCGTACTCGTACCATCAACTTAGCCCATGCCTCATTATTATCCCCTCCTAGCTGTCGCATTTCGCGGGCCAGCATATCCACAGCCGTCGTCTGCTCTCTAGCAGCAAGACTGCTACAGGAGCTGATGCCGCAAAGAACCAGCAGCCAGACCCGGATTGACAGGAGATCCGAAGTCATACTTATTGAGGTCTCCGTTTCCGTTTCCCTTTCCGTCCACCCGTGTCGTACCATTGTCGACAGCAGACCTAACAACTTCGACACATACACCGTAGGCGTGCTTGGATACGATCTATAGCGGCGCTTGATCCAGATGATCCAGAGGATTGCCCCGAGCCGTAGTGTCTCCTCCAAGATCAGCCGCTGCTGCTGCTGCTGCTCGTAATCTACCGTTGCCGCCGTGGATGCGGCAGCTGGTGCTGGCGCTAGCGTTGGTCTACCACCATCGAGTAAGCGATGCGCGATGGGGTTGATTCTTAGCCCCATATACTCGTCTTCCCACAGCCCGTCGTGCTTGGCAGCGAACTCGGATTCGATGAGCGCGGCGACGGCGTTCAGGTCGGCCAGGCAAGACAGGAGGACATGCGTGGAATCTGTGTCTTTTGTGTTTGTGGGTTCTGCTTTCTTCATCATCGTTGTCATGATGCTGACGAGCGGCTTTGGGAGCGTCTCCGGAGCACACTTGGCAGCTTGGTGGTGAACGGCGGGGGTAAGGAGGTCCGAGGGCAGCGGAAACCGTGGCGTGAGATCGTAGAGTAGAGATGCTGTGATGTCGACCCTGCAGACCCGATCTACGTGTTAGCTTCAAGTAAGTGAGCGCGGTAAAAAGATGAAGGGAGGATAGTATTTTCATCGTCCTATCTGTGTCATGTCATGTTATGTTAGGTCATACCAGAACATCATCAGTCTAAGTTCCTTCTCGTCTCGCAAGCGATGAATGCCACCTCTAGTAGCGATCACCATCTCCAAGCCCTTGAGATGAATTAGAGCTTGATCGAAGTCCAAATTTATAAACTGCCATCGTCACAATCAGCTTTTTTCCTTTCCTCAGAAACAAAAAAAAAAAAAGGTAGGAGAATAATAGAGGCCTTATTCTGGCATTATTCCGCACATTATAGCAAATGAGAGCCAAAACAGCATTGATGACAGCGTTTGACGTCGCAATCCTTGCGTCGGAGCTGGTCAGTCTCGCCTCGACGCAAGTGATCGTACCTGTCGAGCGCTCCAATGCTAGGTGCCGGAACTTCGCGGGCGACTCCCAGTACAGGGTGGTGAGGACGTCACGCCTGGTGAAAATCTGGCGGAACTGCCGGAGGAAGGCGGATTTCTTGAACGCAAATGGGAACCAAAATGTGTCTGAGGAGTGGTGGTCTGCCTCAATTTGATAAGTCGGTGCGCGATAGGTATATGAATAGGTGAATGGGAGTTTTATTTTGTCCGCTCACTTGTTCCAATTCCTGCCGGATGATTCCTTCCCTCCGCCATCATAAGCGTAATCCCGTATGCCGAGAACATGTCCATCGCGCGCTCCCGTTCGAGGATCGCTAGGGGGTGCTGGTAGTCCCAGAAGGGCCGTTCCAATTCCAAGGGGACTACCGCTACAGCTGCAGATATTAGGGGGACCCGGCCCGTCTCATTACCAACCGAGGCATTGCTGTTGTTGTTGAAGTTGTTGACATGCTCTATCTCCTCTTCCACGTTTTGCGGTAAAAGTAATAAGCTGTCGGTGGTCGGATTCCGTGCCGGTTTCCGCCGCGCTCGGCCAATGTCAACCATCACATGGCGGCGGATGTTGGTCTTGACGGCCTTGTCGCGGCGGTGAGTTGGGCCGTTGGAGTGGACAAATAGAAGAGGCCGCTTCCCCGAAGGTTCCATCTTCATATACTGAGTTCGCACTCACATGTATGATAAAGACGACAAGATATGTCGAACATTAAGCTAATAATAATATTGTGAAGTGGTGGACCACGCAATTCTAGGAAAAGACAGGATCCATGGTGCTTTCTCTTCTTACTGTATAGCTGACAGACGAATCATTGCAGCTGATATCGTACGGAACTGATAAAAATCGTTGTAAGCTGCGATTGATTACCGCATACTTCACGGATTACTAATACGTAGTATTGGCTAGAAGCTTATTTAGTGACTCTGATGTTGGGGGTGTGCCCAGAAGTGACCCACCACGATAAAATGTGGCATACGGCGATCTCACCCTTTCCTAATCGAGTATCAGGTCCCTGGTTGGTTGCAGATTCGCGATTCTTGGCATTCCCCAACTTGACTTGATCATATATCCGGAGTCTTGTTATAAATCACAGGGCTCTTGTGTTATGCATTTGTAATGCAAGCTCAAGATGATGTTGCGGGCGTCATCAAGAGGCAGCTGGCCTTCTCAATTCTTGGTGTGATGTCTAGGGTGAATGAAAACTGAGTTAATATAAAGAGGACCATTTCCGGTATCAACTACACACTCTACTCATCAGTAACTCAGCACCCCTTCAAGACCACACTTCTTCTTCTTCTTCTTCTCATCCAGGACTTCTTCGCTATTTTAGTTAGTTACTATAGCCATCTCAATACATTCAATAAATATGGGCAACAAGACGGACATCGTTCTCTACACAGAGGGCACTCCCAACGGCCTGAAAATTTCCATTGCCTTGGAAGAATTGGGATTGGAATACAAAGTATGAGATAAATTACATCCTACCTAGAAACATTTCGGTCACTAGGAAATTATTTTAGTACTGACACGATTCTTTTTGTTTATCTAGGTTCGTGCTATCAAGATGACGGAACACGAGCAGAAGGAGCCATGGTTCCTTGAGATCAACCCCAATGGCCGCATCCCAGCCTTGACGGACAAGGATGAGGACAGACAGGAATTGAAAGTGTGGGAGAGTGGTGCCATGCTTCAGTACCTCGTGGCTCGGTACGATAAGGACCATAAGATCTCCTATCCTTATGGTTCGAAGGAGCACTGGGAGGTGACAAGCTGGGTAAGATTACTATCTAATAACCCCGGAAACACAAGGGGGAAATGGGGGACACTGCTAACTCGAATAATGTAGCTCATGTGGCAAATGGGCGGCCTTGGTCCCATGCAAGGCCAGGCAAACCATTTCGCAAGTACGACTGACTCTAGTTCTCTCCTACCTCAATTACCACTCACTTCGTTTGAAAACCTGTTACATTCGCTGACGTGACTTGTATTTGGCTGTCTAGGATCCGCCGGCGAAATCTATCCGTATGCTCTGAACCGATACGTAAACGAGTCGCGCCGCCTCTATCGTACCATGGACGCCCAACTTGCCAAGAATCCACACGGGTACCTCGTAGGTGACCGGGTCACCATTGCCGACATTGCTGTCTGGCCATGGGTCACCGCATATAGTAAGACTCCCTCCTTCACTCCCCCTTGAATAATTGATGGTATTCATGCGTGTATGTATGCACACCTTGTTAAACTGCAATACTTAACTATCTTTTCTTTTCTACAGAATACAGTGGAATTGCCAGCCTAGACGAGTTCCCCCACGTCAAGGACTGGCTGTATAGGCTCCTGAAGCGCCCTGGCTTCGAGAAGGGCCGTCACGTGCCGACCCCACACGCGTACTTGGATATGAACGAGCTCTCGGAGGAGACGCTGAGGGAGATTGGCAGACAGAAGCAGGACTGGATCCAGGAGGCGATGAAGCGCGACGCGCAGGCTTAGTCGGACAAGCGTGATGGGTGGTTAAGTTGAGATTGGGCGGTGTTATAGATGTGCTCGTTGCGACTGTTACGTATTTGATGTTACGTATCAATCATTGCCTATGCTCGATTCAACTTTACCTAACCTGGCATCATTGAGGATGGCGGAGTCTTGGTTCGGCCCGTCTTTGGGGAAATATTGGAAATATCGAGCTCAGCTTTCGTTTCTTGTCGTTCGTTAAGAGAATACCCATAATGCGTATACATATTTATAGGTATCTTTATCCTTAAGATAACTTTAAAACTGAAAGGAGCCAAACTTGATGTTAACCGGTCCTTGGACAAAATATGTTAATTCGTAGATTTGAAACAGGGGTAATACGTGTTTATGACTTTGGCACTTTAGGAGATAATGGTTTGTAAACTTAATTGGTAGCTGCTAAAACACTGGAAGTCTACTCGAAGTTCTGGTAACACTGAATTAAGTATCATAAGAGGCTAAAGTAAGAGTGTTGTTGTTGGGCTCGGGTAAATCCCTTTGGCTAGTACATTGCCAATAATCAGTAGTGAAGTTGATCACATTCCGGTTCAGCGGCATCAACCGGAGCTATGTACCTATTCTATCTTGCTTGAGAATCTTGATCCGCTGGAGAAAACCAGGATTCATAAGCGGATTATGTAGCTCGCTAATGGTGCTCATACAAGCTGCGGCTGGGTCTCCGCTCGCCGTAAGCATGCCAACCCAATACTCATTCCCCGGAAAGGCATTGCCGTCCCAAGCGTAGCTAACTACCAAAAGCTGTTCAGCTTCCGCGCCGCTGAGCTTCGCCGCTGGATCCCGCCTCGAAAACTTGACGTTGATGCCGTGCCTCGCTCCGGCTTCAGTCACCTGTTTCTGAGTTGCCGCAGGGACCCGAATCCATGCGAATTCCAAGGTGCCGATTTGTGAGAGCCTGGCGTCGTCCTTCATCTGTTCCAGAGCGTCCACGAAGACCTCGATGAAAAGCTGAGGTTGGTCGGGGTTGATCAGCCAAACGCCAAGACCGAGGCCCACAACATAGACATAAGCCTGCCTGCCAGCTTCCCCGGCTCGGTCGATGGCCTCGAGAAGCAAGATGTCGACCGTCACGCGCATCCGAGCCTTGTACATCGCCGCATCAAAGCCGACATTCTGCGCCGTCCTCGAGCAGCCGAAGAACTCTTGAAACAGCCTGCTGAGCTCGGGATGTTGCTTCGGATTCTCCACCGTTGGAAGGATGTGCACGCTATCCATGCGATCTGCTCTCTCGAACCTCGCACCAACGAGCCCCACGACCACACCCTTTCGCTCATACGTCCCATCTCTGCCCTTCACGGCGCAGTTCGCCCGACTGCCACTATTGATGAACTCGCTCGGCCCGCTGACACCTAGCAGACTCCCCAGCATAATCTCGTCGTAGCTCAGATACTCATCCAAATCCATACCCGCCCGCCCCGCAGCCGACTCCGCGGGATCATCATCCGAGCCGAGCGCATCCCACGCGTCCGCGCTAGCACGTCGCCCATTGCGCAGCACGGTGGAATCGTGCGAATCCACAAAGACCAGCGGCCGCTTCTCCACCAGCCGGGCTACCTGCCGCTCCCAGGTCCAGCTCCCGGTGTCCGACTCACCACCACCACCACCAACGCCGTCGCCATAAAGCGCTTTCTCGCGCCGGCTGCCGTGGCGCCGCTTATGGCGAAGAAAGGCCTCTACGAGAGCCGGATACCGCTCGTGCACAATGATTCGTGTGCTCGCTGCGTCCTGTCGGATGGTGTCCGGGTCCTGGTCTAGCACACTGTTGGCGCGTCGGACGTAGCCCCATGGCATTTCCTGCAGCCCGTAGGCGCGGAGGGTTCGTATGGTCTGAGGTCCGTCATACATGTTGGTCATCGTGGTAGGTTGGTCTGTTTTTACCTGGAGATTCAAATTTATATTACTAGGCCACGAATGTCACGTCATTAAGTGGATTGCACGGGGTTATATCGAATTCTGATTTCTCTCCTAGTGCAATGCGCCCCACAACTATACCACATTTGGGATCACCCTTTTACTAAGATAAAAATCTCCTTCTTGGACAATGAGGGCGGCGACCACGGACGCACCCAATCAAACGGTTTCATTTAAGCCACGTCTCTGCTTGAAAGGTGGCTGTAGACCTACTACTTACAGCTTACAATACTGTCAGAGGATTATGTTCAGAGTGAATGGAAGAGACCAGAGCTTAGGGATGAATAGATATGACCATTATTACCTAACACTTGCTTCACTACAGAACTCTAGGGGGCGAAGCCCCCTTTTATGGGCTGCCACAACCCTCTATAGGTCGTCGGAGCTTCGCTGCCACTTAGTCTGCACTAGTCTGCGCCTTATATCTTCAGCGTGCACATTATAGACTGACAAATACAGACCTACAACTTACAACCTACAGACCAAGGAGGTCAAGTGACTTTTGTATGTAATTGGTTCATGTCGGAAGTTAGAAATCCAGCCTCCACATTTCACACTTAACACCCAATAATTTAAATTAAAATGGCTTAAGCGGTTGAAACCCCCGACAAAGTCTGCCATCTTCGTTCTGATACCAATCTTCGCTGCCTACACATTGACGGCACCAGAGTAGATTTTCTGGATCATACTTAGCCTTGATCGCATGTAGACTTCCATAGTTCGGTCCGAAAAAGGACCATTGCCAATCGGGTTCAAAAATGTTTGCCTAGCAAGAGTTAATGGATGCACCGGGGAGTAATATTCATGTGGAAAGGAGGTTTGACATGCCTCATTGAGATAAGCCCCAGAAGCCGGATCAAGCATCCGTAAGGCGTTTAACTTGTTATAAGTCATGTCATTCACCAACTCGCTGACCTGGGCAGGAGGCAAGGAAGCATCCCAGCTTCGAGAAGCGATGAGGTGGACCACGGTATCACGCCAAGCTGGATTCAAGGCGTTGTCAACCGGAGTCTTGCTTGCGGTCAGGATGCCTGACAGAGATATCGGATGAGCATCGTGCTGCATTCGTACGTATTAGTCCACCACGGCATTGCTCCAACGTAGGATAAAGGGGGGATCTCACTGTTAAGGCTGCTGACTTTGTGCCAATTTCTTCCAGTGTTCGGGCGAAAAGCGTGTGATTCTCAACGGCATGGCTTGTAAGAAGTCTACTTGCAGTAATACCACGCGACAGGCCTCCACTTCCCGGGATCGGAAGTAGCGAGAGAAGTTCATACCACGAAGGAGACCATAGGGACGTAGTAGTGTAGGTAATTGTGTCATTGGATTCCGACAACAGCATTTCAAGCGGTGCTTGTATTTGCTTGACTGTATCATTCGCGGCGTTGTAGATGAAAAGGGCTCCGGTAAGAGTCCAGGTAGGGCTGCTGCCCATAGTCCAGTACCCTTGAAGCCCCTGGGCTTGAGCCGCAGGGAGAAGGCCATGGAAACGGGCTACGAAGTCCCACCAGGCTTCGGGAGTGGTGCCGTTCGCCGCATGGATGCTGGGACTCCAAACGGCAACATAGGGCATGGGATATGCTTTAACCGTTAGACTGGTGATGACTCCGAATGTTCCTCCACCACCGCCACGGATTGCCCAGAATAGGTCATCGTTTTGACACGCATTAGCGATGAGGACGTCGCCGCTCGGTATAACGATTTCGGCCTCGATGATGTTATCGGCCCCCATACCATACTTGCCTGTTAAAACTGTGATCTCTGGAATTAACTCCAACTGGCATTTGATCCTATAACTGGAGCGGGCTCGAGTCAAGGGTCATATTAAAACCTTGGCTGGTTTTAAGGGGCCCCGGATGGGTAGTTGTCGTTTGAAGCAGAGGGGTCAATGATTCATCATGCCACTTACGGCCATGTCCTCCTCCAACTGCCCATCCAACAACGCCGACGTCCTAAAAATGAACGTTAGTACCTTGATATGACTCAGTTAAATCGGGATCCGATTATACATTATTGGTACCGCCGACAGCCACGGCGTTATTTTCTGCCATTGCCGCGAACAACTCCCCATCTTGTACACCAGCACCCAAAGTGGCAGCCATCTCCTTCGTCATATTGGCTGCCTTTGGACATTTCTCAGTGAACTTTTCATGAAACTGGATATTTTTCATATGGTGTGTCCATATCCTGTCCTTGTTAGTCTCGCCATAGTTTAGTGTGCTCGTATTCCTCAAAGTCCGGGGAAGACATACGACAGGCTTCCATAGGCCGTGTTCCTGTTCAACAGATCTTAGCAGTGTCCATTCAAGGTCTCGTAGAATAACCCCTTACCTTCCGCTTCCATTGTGCCCGGTGTTTTTGATGTTCAGTCGCAGATTCCACCTTTTTGCAAACTCTACTGCGGCTACGACGTGACTCGACTCGGTAGCATTGACGACGTAAACAGGATACATTCCAATCCCGCAGCCTTTCTCACCAGCGTGGGTATCGCCGCTGACACTCGTTCCATTCGGGTAGATCGGGGTGCAACTGTCATTCGCCCATTCTTGGCCATTGATTGTGATGGGATCAGATGAATAATAAGTTGCCGTGCTCCATAGCGAAATGACTTCCTCGCAAGCCGTCGCGTTGTATTCTTCGCGAGAGGGATAGCACTATAACACCTGGAGTTAGAAATTGTCATATTTGGAACCCTGTAAACGCCAAAACCCGGTACCACAGCACCTTACTCCTATTACTACTCAAATGGCCGGACACGAATGAATAAGAGGGGTGAAATAGAATACCAAGAACAACTTACTACGGCTCCTGGGGGAACAGGGTGTATCAAACGACCGGATAGGGTGGAGTTAAAAGACTCCCACTCCGAAGTCGCGGGCCAACAGGCATCGGAAGGTGTCTATTCGTAAATCAGTACGGTGTATCTCCGCTTATCTCGCAACAACATGTATACTCACACATCTGCAAGTCTCACCGGCAACTACACTAAGCAGAAATGTAAGTACCGTAACTAACAGTGCAGAGCTCATATTGTCGTGTTGGGCATCATTGAGCTTGTCCTGGCATTAGGTAGATTCATACCATGACTGGCTCTCGTAGGCATTTATAAACTTGACATAGGATCTGGATCGTAAAGGGGTACTGGTGTCCTAGACATGTCACACGTAAGGTATATTATGCGTATCCTAGGATTATTATACGTATAATTCTATGGGGTTTTTCGGATAGAATTTATGAACATATACGTCATATGAAGCGTTCCTCCCGCGTTTACATGCAAAGCTAGGCAGATGTACTGGCCAAATGACGAATTATAATGAAGGCAGTTACATAGTATTTAACATTGAACCACGGTAGAAACGAGCTAGGAGGCGGTGACAGGAGAATTGGGGCATCGAAATAGTTCGAACTCCCCAAATATTCAGGGGCCGGGATAGGTCTAAGCCATCCGCATAGTAGTCGTCGTATATTGGTGGGCCTTTTTCGCATACAAATGCGAAAAACAAAAGGCTATAGCATAGCGCCCCAACTAGAGAGTTAAGAAATGTGGAACAGCGTATCGTAATTCAATGGTTTGACTCGCTAAGAGAGCTCTCCTGATACCTATCCCGCAGATGCAATGTTCTTTCGATACACAGAATGGAGAAGATCTGTCGACAGCTCTCAAGTCCTGCATATGCAGATGCGGAACCATTCTCGTTCAAAGGGAGCCTGAACAGCTACAGGGAACGGCCCAGAAGAGTGTTCGACGTTTGCGAAAAAAGGAAATTGACATGACTCGATATGGCACTAATAATGAATATATGCCCCGTAATTCCTTGAAACCTTACAGTGCTATGAGGAGCATGTCTGTAAATAATTAGTATCCTCCGAACCTGAGTAGGTAATGTTGATGAAGTCTTCTTTTACCATATTCCTATTTCCTCTACATTTCATTCTTTACTGCAATCATCAAGACGGGGTAACGACTTATCACACATTAACCTCCCTTCATCTCACAGGTATGTCACGCCGTCTGGTAATATGCCTTACTTACATGATCTAATCATTGTATGCCGTAGAGTCATGATAAAAGAATACTGGCACACGAATGGCATCCATGGAATCCTCACCCGCACCGCTCTTCGAACCCTGCAATTTGTATTTGCGATTATCGCAATCGCCCTCTACGCCGTCGACATCGCAACCTAGGCTCATACCGACTCCGACGCCGAGACAAATTGGATATATGTTGAAGTTGTGGCCGTTCTATCGGTGTTGACGTGTGGAATACACTGCTTCGCGACGGTCCTCAATCTCATCTGCTCGTGCTTGTGGGATGCAATACTGATGCTCTTATGGATGGTCAACGCCATTCTTACGGCGCAGCTGGCCTTTGGCTGTAGGGGATTAAGGGGTCATGGTCCCGAGGTCAAGAAGTATAACACTAGGGTGGCAACAGCGGCGTTTTGTATAGATATGGTCTCCTTAATACTTTGGCTATTCACTGCATTCGAAATTTGTCTATTCTGCTACACTACGAGGAGTCGGAAGAGGCAGGCTGGCCCCATGACGTCGGATGGAGGAATGGTAGAGATGGAATCACTCCGGGTAGTTGGTCATAACAGACTACGAAATTGACATCCGAGGCTGTCCTGTCCTCCCTAACGCCAATATAGAAAATCAACACTCACTTGACTAGAATCGAGTAGATTCTATATGGGAATTTGGACAGACTTAGAAGAAGCATCATACGTGCCTTAGAAAGATAAACCTTAATGTCCATGTATATTCGTATCCCTGATTCTCCATAATACTGTGTGCCACTACGTAGCTGAAGTATCTAAGCCATGCATAGAACCCCATACTAGTCATGGCTCCGCCCGCGGTCCCTGGATGCATGCAACTCTCCACTTTATCTAATACATATATTCCCGTCCCCTTAGCTTACCATCTTATGTAGTTCCAGTTCATAGACTTGAGTCAATCTGTTAAACCGATTCGTCTCCCAGCTTAAGTAGAAATGAATAGAGACGGGATCGCAGGTTCATCTGGTACTTAGCCTTCTTCCCTCCATCTCCCTTTCCAGTGAAAATGCCATTCACTAACAGCAACAAGCTCAGGGACAAGTTCCCATTGAGGATCCGTCTCCGCCCTACTCACATATCAACTTTTCGCAATGTGAAACTGTAATACCGGCAACACCACCGCAATACCGCCCGCGGACTGAGCCACCCCCCATTCACATGAACATTGTTATCCATGTGGTTGGCAGTCGCGGTGATGTGCAACCATTCATCGCACTGGGAAATGCTCTTCAAGAACACGGGCATAGAGTCCGCCTCGCGACACATGATATATTCGCCTCTTTCGTGCGCGAGTCTAACCTCGAGTTCTACCCTATTGGTGGCAACCCAGCCGAGCTCATGGCCTACATGGTCAACAGCTCCAACTTAATCCCTGACCTCGCAACCCTACGCGAAGGTGCCATGCAGAGGAAGCGTTCTATGTATAGACGCATGCTAATCGGCTTCTGGGACTCTTGCATCAACCCTGACCCAGAGACTAGCTCCCCCTTCGTAGCTGACGCTATCATTGCGAATCCTCCGAGCTTCACCCATGTTCATTGCGCAGAAGCGCTGGGTATCCCGCTGCATATCGTCTTCACGATGCCCTGGAGCCCGACGACTGCTTTTCCGCAGCCGCTTTCTGGCATGAAATCTAAGGAGAACGGGACTGGGAAAACCAACTACGCCTCTTATGCGGCCGTAGACTTCCTCACGTGGCAAGGGTGAGCATCTAGATGAAAACGAAAGAATCAGAGGATTAAGTTAACCCACGTTGCAGATTAGGTGATCTTGTCAACTATTGGGGAGTACACACACTAGATCTCGAGGCAGTCCCAGCCACAGAGGGGCCGGGATTGCTCAAGACGCTCAGAATACCAATCACATACTGTTGGTCCCCATCGCTTGTACCGAAGCCATTGGATTGGGGAGACAACATAGGTAAGGAGTCTTGAGTGAATTATCGGATAAGGCTACAAACTAATATGTTCGCAGATATAAGTGGATTTATCTTTCGAGAACCAGCACAATACACCCCACCGGATGACCTCACCAAGTTTCTTAACACAGGTCCGCCTCCGGTGTATATTGGCTTTGGTAGTATCGTCGTGGGCGATCCCGATGGCTTGTTGGCAATGGTCCTTAGTGCTGTGAGTACCGCGGGCGTGCGGGCCATTGTTTCCAAGGGTTGGAGCAAGTTGATGGGGGAGCCGTCACCTAATATCTACTACATCGACGACTGCCCACACGAATGGCTGTTTCAACGAGTCGCAGCGGTTGTACATCACGGTGGGGCTGGCACCGCTGCATGTGGATTGAGGTATGGCCGACCAACAGCCATTGTGCCTTTCTTTGGAGAGTAAGCCGAACCCAGCATGCTGTTATTGTACCCGGATGGAAGCTGATTTCAAATAGCCAATTCTTTTGGGGTACAGTGATTAACAAGGCCGGGGCCGGTCCCCCACCACAACCGTACGAATTTCTCACGTCGCAAAAACTAGCATCTGCGATAAAGACCTGCCTCTCGCCCGAGGTGATGGAGGCGGCATTGGATCTCTCACGCCGCATGGCTACCGAAGACGGCGTCAACGCTGTTGTTGAGTCCTTTTATCGACATCTACCCCTGAAGAAGATGACTTGTAATTTCTTCCCGGACCAGACGGCGGTTTGGGCATATGGTCGTGGTCAGAGGACCGTTCAGATGTGTCAAGCCGTAGCAACGGTATTGCGGGATCGTGTAAAAACCACAGGGCAGGATCTAAGACTGTACGTATTATGATGACGAAATCCTTACTTGCATAGGCAACTTCAAGCAGACAAATTGACACAGACTCTAGGCATTGTACTGGAAATGTCGACATCGAGCCCCACCGCTGGGGACCCTTTACAGCTATTTCGTCAGCGTCGCTCAGCACCGTGGTAGGTGTAGCCGATGCGGTGGCGGGGATTGTCCGAAAGCCGATAAAAATATACAAGCAAGGACACCCGAAGCAGAGCACAGACACCATTCAGGAACGGCCCGAAGGCGCCGAGTCCGGTACAGCTCCGCTTGCAGCCGTACCCAGCAGTACCGCGATTCTCCCGCAGGCCGGAGAGCTCGTGCACTTCAACGAAGCGCCAGAACCCTTCAGTGAAGAGCAAGCGCCCCACTCCACAGGAATCGCCATGGTAGTAGCCTCGGCGAAGAGCTTCGGGAGAGCTTTCGTCCGCATTGCCAACGGCGTGCTAGTCGAGATCCCCGTGGCAGTAACCGAGGGTATGCGCGCAGTGCCGGAGCTCTGGAGCGAGTCCAGGCCCCCTCACGCGCACGTGTGTGACTGGCGGAGCGGGATGGAGGTAGGGGGCTCTTCGTTCTACCAGGGGGTGTATGGCGCTGCGACGGGGATTT
Organism: Eutypa lata; assembly: GCA_022661535.1. Classification (NCBI taxonomy): domain Eukaryota; kingdom Fungi; phylum Ascomycota; class Sordariomycetes; order Xylariales; family Diatrypaceae; genus Eutypa; species Eutypa lata. The sequence continues at coordinate 4,198,715 of JAKULF010000004.1, read as the reverse complement.
TTGTGCGTACGTACCACGCGAAGAAGCTAGAAGGATCCACTGGTGTCGCGAAGGGGCTGGGTCAGGGGGCGGTTGGGTTCGCCACCAAAACAACTGCTGCCGTCACTGGATTGGTGGCATATCTAGCCTAGGGCATATCGAGGAGTATCCGCTCTGCGGTGAAGTCCCATGCGAGACGAAGAATCATGGAAGCGAGGTGGGAGATGGGAAAGTGGCTGGTGGAACACGACCAGTCTTGGGAGAACGATTATAGAGCCATTCTGGATGACTTCGATGGCTTGAAAGGTCGAAAGGGGGGTAGGAGGTAGTATTACGTGTGGAAGTCTGGGTGATCATTCTCGGCTCAATGGCTAGGGTATAATAGATTGTAGTCATGAAGCAGGTACTAAATGCTCTCATCTAAGGATAGGGGGATAATAATGGCTAGTGAAGAAATAACCTAGGTTACTAGTATGGTGCAAATTGTAGAAGTAGCCTGTTCTAGGTGGTGTGATTAGGTTCTACCTAGGGTGTCACTTAACTTGCTATGAGTTATTTGGAAATGAAGGTATCTCCAATGCGTAGCTAGGCTCAACTCAACCAAGCTAATAAAGCAGTTAAATATTGAACGAAATTAGACAACTTTTAGGCCTAGCTGAGTTCATAACTGTAGGAATATATAAGCTATAATAAGCGTCCAAAACGTAACGTTTGGGCGCCCGATCTTTTACCGAATCCAATAATAACATATTGATGGAAACAAGCGCGCGGTTCCCGTGGTATTTGAGACCGTTGAGATGTGTAAATTTAGTACGCATATATATGGTGTGAATGAGGAACGCTGGGAAACATAATCCACAAACAGCACAAACGGCTCGTTGCATTGCGTGAACTTTCGTGGAAGGAAACGAGGCGTGTCTACTGGGGCTTCTGTCTAGCGCATTGTCTTGTACCAAATAAGCCCCGCCGGGACAGCAACTGTAGTCAACATGACGATAGTTCTCACTGCGCCCATGAGATACCTCCTCATGAGTTTCGACTCCTGGCCCGCCCAACCTGCGCCGGTGTTGGTACGGGGGAACGATTCATCAGGGATATCTTTCCCCAAGAATTTGCATAGAGGCTCCCACCCATCCTGGACCGTCCACTCCAGCCGCCTTTCCTTAGGCACAAGCCCACGGACCATGTTATAATGTTCTGCATTCCCATATTAGCCACTCTAGACGGAAACCAGCTGGCATTTGGGATATTGTAGAATTTTTTTTATAGACATGGTAGACTCGAAATGGCGAGTGTTAGATTTTCAGGAGAATCCCACTTACCGCGATAGACCCACTTGCCGTTCCTCTCCATTCCCGTGGCGATATTGCCGTCCAAGGCGCGAAACAGGCCCGGCCACATGAAACGCACATACACCTGCCAGGCCCAGAAGCAGTCGGGGCTCAGCCAGGATAGCGCGCCGAAGACGAGGAATACCGGCCAGGATAAGAAGACCCGCGCGTTCGCATTGACCAGGCTGCGATGCCACGCCTCGATGTCATCGCGCTTGTTCAGGATGACCTTGGCATCGGGGTACGCGGCTATGAGCTCGGCGGCGAACACGGAGCCGACCGCATCCGTCACGGCGACGGAGTGGCCGATCACCGCGTCGAAGTCGGCGGCCGTAATGGTGGCATTTCCGTCGGTGGGGCCGAAGTATCTTGGCAATCGGGGAGGGTGAGCTTACAGAAAACATACACAAAACTAGGATGAAAGAAGACTGGAAACGAAACAAGAGATAAGACGCACTCACTTTTTGCGACATAGTCGAACCCATTGTGGGCAGTAACTAGGCTCCTCGTAGTTGATATCCCACCCGTGAAAAGTGTGATCGTACCCGAGCCTTAGCAGGGCGTGTTGGAGAGACTCGGTGCCCGTACGAGGCAGCCCGACGCATATGACTTGCATCGGCTTGGTCCGCTTCCGGCGCGGCGGCTCGGGAAGCGCGTATACATATTTCTCGAGGAAGAGAATGAACCAACCATTCAAGTTCATCAACATCATGTTAAATTCGCAATGATATCCTTGTAATGTTTTATACTTGCCCAAATCAGCTGGTGTTGTCGCTCGTGAAATACCCTAAGAGCCAACAGGTGATGACTTAAGAGAAGTCGTGGGGGAGGGTTTCGGGGACTGGAAATGTCTAAAGACATCCCTTCATACTTAAGCAATTACTAAGGTATTATACTTTAAAGCTCCGCGGCGAAGTTAAAAGCCAGGGCGAATAGCGTTCCAATCCGCTGGGAACTAATTAAGTGCTTACAATTTGTACTATCTTAGGTATGGAACGCCCCATTTTAGGATAATTCTACCTCGTTGATCTATATATAGAAATGATGTCGAAGGTAGGGCAAGTAGGGTTAGCTAATAGCCGCTCAATATGCAATATCAAAAGAGATACAGGTCAAAAAAGGCGATACACATGGGGCCGGGGCGCCGGAGTAGTGAACCATACCTAGGCTTATTTGTTTAGAAATAGATAGGTACCTCTCAATTTATTGTACGTCGATATAAGAGTTATCGCCTAACGTTGGGACGTCCCTCTCTGTGTAAAAGGTTTCATTTACCTGCATACGCCCTCAATCGTTACAGGGGGTGCGAGCTGCGAGGGACTTAACTGTGGATACGCTAAGAACGGCGCATCTCATCGATCAACAGGGCCAGGTTACGGGAATGGGTATGGATGACCTATTACACCTCGCAGCTCATCTATCTCTTTTATACGGCATAGCCAAAGTCTGCTTACAGTTGAAAGTTGCCGGTGAGATCAAAGACATGATGATAAAGTTTCCCAGCATGAAGCAAATCTACGGAACCCTGGATTCCGCGGTTATCCTGAGGCAACTGGGGTAGTGTGCAAGAAGCGTTGCTAGTGATTCTTAGACATAGTTAGTAAAAAAGCGATATATATGTTTCATGGAATTAGGAAGATGGGATGACCTTGGAAAAGAAACAGGACTCCAAAAATCCAGAGAACCGCCTAGCCAGAAGCAAGTAGCTGATACATTTTAGTATAGCTTACTTTAAATTGATGTCGTGAGTACAGAAGCATCGCCCCAAATTCGCCATTAATTACTATGCATATGATCTAAACTCAGAGCGGCTATCTTGTATAGTCGTATTCCACGTACAGGATCGGCCCTGGGAGGCTCAAATGGGAGAGCCGCCTTGGTCCGGTCACTTACCGGGTTTCAATGCTACCTTCTAACCTGCCTCATTCCATAGATCTAACATGAAAATTAGCAATAATGGGTCAACAAACATTGAGGAACTTGATAGGTGCAGAAGTAGATGTAATTCAGTTCAGCTTCATCATTGACCATTATGATTTAGTTTAACACAGCCTTAGTACACCTTTGGGGGTCTCAATTCTACCACCTTGCCAGCCAGCAGCTATATGAGGTCGATCATGCAAGGCTACTGGCATGTTGAAGAATATACTGCAATCTATCAATTTGAGCATTGCTCCTGGCGTCGTTGCTTATCGTAGCCTTGTGGTTTATTGGTGAGCTCCTATTTTATGAGTTGGCTTTTTATTTCCCTGGATAGTGTCGTCCTTAATATTATATACGTAGACACTGTAAGTCTATTCTTTATGTTTGAGGAATTACCAGTATCATAAACAGGATCCTATTTCCCATTCGAAATATTCCATGCTTCATCTTGCAAGGGGCATATTTAACCATGTTTATGGCATATTTTAGCTCAGCCTTGCTATAGAGCGAAAAAAACGCCATTAGAATAGCTGGTCGTACGCACGTAGACTTGGTCCTATGTTGGCAGGCCTAGACACCCGTACCTCGAAACTATTACGATGTACGTGTCTGCTGATACCTACAACTCTACAATGCTTCAGCTTACTATCAAGTCCTCCAGATTAATGCCAAGCTCGTCCACCTTATCCATTGTTGTGATACATTGGAACAAATCCATCGGTGGAGTTTAATCTACGTACGACATGTCATCATGTAAGATATAATTAGCTACACAAATGATTGGTTCATTTTACAGCCAGAAGTTACTCGGACTCCGTTGTGCTATTTATTTTTTTCCTGTGTGCCAAGTCTACATAGTTGTCAGGAAGGCATGGAGGTAACATTCTTTTAAAAGCTAGCCCACCGTCACATCTAGGACTATTCACCCCACCTCAGCTTCCCCTCATCCTTTACTACCTAGAGCTCATGTAAGATTTCAACCGATCAATATTAACTGCCTACCTAGGTAGCTACATACTTAATTTGTCAAGCCTACTTTAAACTCTACCACCCTTGTCAAATCGCCGTGCTTATTGCACTACTACTCGCCATGGACTCAATCTCAGAAGAATCTAGCTCTGCTGTTCGCAGCGTCTTGCTCGATGGGGCATTCCAAAACCTGAAGATATTGGACCAGATGATGGGTGTCATCGAGGAACAAGACCGGATTTTCTCCGAACACGAACAGGCTTGTAGAAGTACTTTCCCATCCGGTCATTCTATCTTCAAGAGCATATACGACCAAAAGAATGCCTTAGCAGGCGTTATGACGTCGTTGCGGCAAATGTTTGACACGTTAGCCGAGCCCATGATCCGGCCTCTGCAGATTACCGATCTACCTGAAGAGATACTGGTACAGATCTTCGAACAAGCCAGGGGCTGGGAGGTGGAGGACATGAATTCCATGGTTATCGCCAACCCACGATCCGCGGATGCAAGCGAAGCAGGGTCTGTAGTCACAGACGATGAGAGCTCCTTAGATATGAACAACAATGAGGGCTCCACGTATCGGTACGACATAGAAGCCAGGAAGTTCCAAGAGGGGATTCGCAACATCGAACGCATCCGGCTCACCTGCCGGAAGTTCTGTGAAATCAGCTCACATCTGCTCATCCCCTCCCTCTATGTCGAAATGCAACCGGATTCCCTCGCACGGCTGGAAGAAATAGCACAACACCCTACTATAGGACCTGGTGTTCGGACAGTCCGAGCTCTTTTGCACTATTACGATGCCACCCAAGCGGAGGACTTATCCTCCTTCGGTATGTATGGGTATGCTATGGTGGAGTCAAAGCTCGCAAGCCTGAGAAACGAAATGCCAACGAACATGACCGCGAAGCATTGGCAGACGCTGCTCGACACTGGGGAGGCCGCTGAGCTCGCGTTTCACAGCATATCTCATGAGGAAGAATCTAGCGAAGCTGTCTTAGATGAACAGAAATCGAAGTACCAGTCGCTACTTCGGAGAGCGCACGAAGAGTACCGGTCTCGATTCGAAGCCCAGGAAGCACTGCGCAGCGAGGGCAATTTCAGCCGTCGTGTAGCTGCTGCGATGGCTAGGTTGCCCGTTGCCCGACGCCTCGAATTCCACGACATCCGTTACTGCGAGAGGGAGTCGTTTCAAATTGAAAAGGTGGAAGACGACGATCATATCTTCCAAATGCTCTTACAGCCTACCGAATGGTACCTTGGAAGGTCAAACGAACAAGTCGGGCTGCCGATTGAAATTATCCCTGAGTTACCGGTATATATCCACCGGGCGGGTATTCAACTAGCCACTCTTACAATTGAGATTCCGATCAATCGATACGCAGGCCTCCTGGAAGGAAATATAGACACCACCGAATTGAGTGCGGCGATGCAGGGGCTCAAATTCTTCAAATATCGACCAAAGCTGGACCGGGAATGGATGGAGTCTGAGACTACCGATTTCAAACCCCTCGTTCTTTTCCTGCATTCCGTACTAGACACGGCAAGCATCCGTAAGATCGCCTTGGATCACCACATGATATTCCCGAGGGCGCTCTCCGAGTTCGACGTAGGCCCCGTCATGACGTTTCGACAGTGGCCCAACCTGGAATCCGTGTCGCTGACGCGAACCGCCTTCCACTTGAAAGACCTCCGAAGCTTTCTTCAGACTGCTAGCCCGGTTTTGCAAGAACTACGCCTCAAATTTGTATACCTTCTTAGTGGTACCTGGGCCGAGGCTTTGGATGCCTTGAGAGCGGCTGACGTGCCCGTTATATCTATTTGGTCCCCACGTGATCCCGAGGGTGATGCCCTGCAACATGATAGTGACGTGTTTATACCAGACTCCGATGGGGTCTATCCGGTCAACAGGTATATTTCTGGGGCTACAGGCCAGAATCCAATATGGGCTTTTGAACAGAACGCGTCACCTTTATAGACGCATATCTTCGAGGACTCTTAAGGAGTACTACATCTAATTACATGCCACTACAATGTTCGAGGTCCTGTAAGTTACGATTCTAGGCGTGTTATTTCTTTTCAGACATTGGAAAGCGAAAACTTCGGAGAGGTTACCTAGGCATCTTTGGTTATTAAATGCTTGGGTGACATTACGCTTAGTTGATTCTAGTCGGCTTGTATATTAGACTTAAAAGTAGACCCTATCTCCATTGAGAGTCAGGAAAGGTCATCCTTCCGTGAAGTAGATTACATGCACCATTAGATTACACGTTTGGCAACCCACCGGTACCCCTGATAGTCACTCTTATGTTTTACCCCATGTTGCCAAAAGCCAATATTAACGCGTGGGTTGAATTTGGAAACGTTGGCTAGGACTACGACAGGTTCCCAGAATGCCATGTCTAAGGGTCCCGGGACCCTAACTAGCATTGACTGCATGAAACTGGAGAGTCCCTTGCTAACTAGGCAAACTTGTTCAGGATGAAGATGAAGATGGAAGACGCTTCCCGCCTACTGGTGATTGGTCTTTCGAGCCCAGAGTAGGCACGGGGTTACGGTCATCGAATGGCTGACGCTGCGCACCACCACCACCACCGCTCAGGTACATACATGCTCGATGATGCCGCGTGTAGGCTCTCGGAAGGGCCGTAGATGGACAGTTAAAAGTATACGTATGCCAGTAAGATCCCACGTGTCTGTCTGTGATTTCGGCATTGCCCCGGCCTCTTATGAGGCGGTATAATCCCTAGGCGACTGTCTGTGGAGTTGCATAACACGAGGCTAGTTAGTATCACCTAGTGGAGCTTCTATTGGTATTTATTGAGGGGGTACATAACTGACTGGTCGAATAGGTACGTTGGAATGTGGAAACATGAAGAGAAAGAAGGGACTGATTAAGTGTTGCTACCTACATGTAGGTACATACCCGGGATGAGACTACATGTATGGCGTAAGTGTAATAAGCTTTTGATAAGTCCTATCTTTAGAATTTCGTGGCAATAGCATCTCAGTGGACTTTCGCCGGTAACAGTCTAAGTGACATAATAAAAATACTCGCAAATTACGACCTATTGCTAACTAATGCCTTGCCATTACAGCGATAAGCCGTCCCCTATTTATAAAGGGGGCAGAACCCCTTACCTCCCGAGATTATCATATACATATATACTCACCGTGCGGCACTGTTCCCGAACGAGAGACGCAGCAAAAATACCGACGCCTTCGAATCGAGACGAGAGTAGAATTGATATCCATTTGTCCTGTCGCTTGGTAATATGGGGCTACTTAGCTATCTAGATGCGGCGGGAAGGGGGGGTACATACGCCACCTGGATAATGTTCCGCTTGATATCAATACTATCCCTAGGAAATCCAATGGGCGTCTTATCTTAGAAGACGGAAATATGAGGGAAATCAAAGGGGGGGGGGAAGCTAATACATCTTGGGGAGGCTGCTAGCACATGGAACGCCAGGAATTCCAACTGCAAGTTGTTTGTCCGATGCCGCCCATCTCTTCAACCCAGTTAACTTTCGATTACCAATTGACGACATGGATTTCGTCTCCCACAAATGGAAGTAGACCAGATTAGATGGCCATGGTTGATACTCACCTTGGTTAGTTGTCTGCTATATGACAAGGCGGACTCATAATGTGATATAGTAAACTATGTATAGTACTCCGTGTTCCAATGATGCCACACCATGTCGAAACATGTCCTCTTCTCACTGTAACTAGAGATTATGATGTTCATTATAACGTAACCGTATCATATATCGATTGCATTGTTCCGTATCATGTTCTATCGGCTCTACTTTAGCTTGGGTAGGTAGGTATGTAGATACACACCCATCAAGACAAGCTGGCACGCAGTCAACTAACTATCTATCCATCTACCTCACCATGGGTCCATCCCTCCATCTATAGTCGTGTCAACAACGCCTTCCATGAATGCCTACCTAACGAGCAGCCCAGAAAACCTTGTTTTGCCCGACCTACGTAGTCTATACAGACACGAGACAATCAATTTACTACGCCACAAGCGACTTAGCGTCGCCATCTTTGAGCTTACCAGCTCCAACAAGGCGCTTGACCTCCTCGCTCCAGACCCCCTTGATCTCGTCGGCGACCTTGAGACCGCCCAGCTTGGCCGCCAGGGCCGCGATCTCATCGGGGTCGATCTTGCCCTGGACGAGCTCGACATCGCCTAGCACGGCATCAATTTGCGCAGCAGAGGCATCCCCTCCCGCAGCAAAGTAATTGGCGTCCTTGACCGAACCCTTCAGGACGCGCTTGTTCTTCTTGACGGCGGTCTTGGCGGCCTCCTTGGCCTTCTTCGAAGCCTCGCGGTCCGCCTTAGCCTTCTCCTCGGCCTCGCGGGCGGCCTTCTCCTCTGACTCCTTCTTCAGGCGCGCCTCCTCCTTGGCGCGCTTCTCGGCCTCCTCCTTGTCGAGCTTCTTCTTGTTCTTGGCGGCGTTGGCCTGCTGGCGGAAGCGCTTGATGCGCTCGTCGCCGGCGGAGGCGTCGTCGAGCATCTTGCGCAGGCGGGCGTTGTCCTCGGCCTTCTTCTTCTTGCGCGCGTTGGTGTTCTTGCGCTCCATGTGGCGCTTCTGGTCGCGGTTCTCGTTGTCGTCGGGCACGTCCTCGTCCAGGTACTCGAACGACCGCCACGAGTCGAAGTTGTACCAGAAGTTGTAGAAGGCCTCGACGTCGTCCTTGCTGGCGTTCTCGTCCCCGAACTGCGGCACCGGCTGCTGCTTGCTGAACCGCGACTCCGCCTTGAACGTCCGCGACCACAGCTTGTAGTAGTTGCCCTTGGCCGCCTCCTTCTTACTCGGTGGGTCCACGTCTGCCTTCTCGTCCACCGAGTCGAACTGCCGCCGCTTGACGGGGTCGAGGAGCACCTCGGTCGCCTTCTGGATGCACTTGAAGAAGTTGTCGTCCTCGGTGCTGCCCTGGGCTGCCTTCTTGTCGGGGTGGTGCTTCAGCACCTTCTTGCGGTGGGCTCGCTTGATTTGGTCTTCAGTAGCCTTCCATCGGTACTTGGAGAGACCTAAGACTTCGTAGTGATCTTGTGACTGTAAATCATTGTGTAGTTAGTAAATAATGTATATCTAGCATTTATTTGAATTGCATGGCATGGCATGGCATAACATGGTGAAAATTATGCCTGATGCTTCCGTACCTTCCAATCCTTAGCCTCGCGCTGCAGCATCAGAGGATCCTCAGGTTCGCTGACGTCGCTATCGTCATCCTTCTCGACATTCTTGGCGCTCTCCTGGGCCTGGATGCGGTCATCCTCGGAGAAGGTGCGCTTATGCCTAGCACGGCGAGCATGGGCGAGGAAATGAGGGCCCACGGGCTCGATGGTGCGTTGGCTCGAGGAGGTGATTGAGCCGATAGCCTTGAAATCCTTCTCAGCCGACCATCCCTCGGGAAGGACGGGCAGTGGTCTCGTTACTACCGTAGCCGAAGCCATTTTTTCTTCTCCGGTGGTTATGTTGATGAGATGGATTGTGGGTTTGGAAAGGTGAGAAAAAAGAACGTGGGGTAGATTCAATGATTTTGGGGAATATTTTTTATCGATGGAAAACAAGTTCCAATGATTGCAGGGATGGGACGAAAGTACGTACCTGAGACGAATTCAGGTACGTACTGGTGCGGAAATACTCAGCCACAGCAACCAATGAGGTAGAAGTACTTCATCAGCGCAAGCCACAATATTTTGCGATTTGTAGATCCATGGGCTTCAACTTTTCTATCGTGAATTTCTTAGAGGTGACAATTCCACATACATTCAAACAGCAAAGACAGTGGCATATTCCATACGGCGACGACGAACCTTATCATCCATCCTGTGTCCTCTACACTAGGCAGCATCTAAATACAATCACACCCCAGCAATGGCGGCTCTCCCAGTCTACAGACAACTCCTACGATCAGCGCGGCTTGCCTTTCAAGGTACATATATATCTACCCACCTGCATAGCTACCTCCAGCGGAGTAAAAAAGTCCAACAAGACTAACTAACCACTCGAAAACATGCAAAAGGGGACCAAAGAGTCTTAACAGCGGCAAAGGCATCGATACGAGACGGGTTCCGCGCCAACGCCTCCCTAGAGCCCAACAACCCCGAGACGGCGGGGGCCATCCAGCACGCCGAGGAAGTGGCCGCTATACTACGACAGAACATAGTGCAGGGGGAGAAGCAGGGCGATCTATATAGTATGTGATTATTTTGTGTTTTTCTTTTCTTGCTGTGGTAGTAGTTATAGTACAGCGGGGATGAGTGAAGCGATGCTTGTTTGCTAATATGGGATGATTATTACTCTACTAGGACTACGGATACACGAAGATACCGAACGAGGCGACAACGATACGGTCAAGATGCCCAACGGGCAGATGGTGAAGATTGATGGCAAGAAGTGCTCGGATAGGTGATGATTTGACGACTGACGATGATGATCAATTGGGGGGTGAATACTACTAGGATGTGTGTGTGGTAGTCGGTCCGGTCCCACGGGACCAGCCTGTATTATATTATATCATGATACCCTCCCTGTGTACAAGTAAACAGCACGAGCCAATGACTCTCTCTCCTGTCTTCCGTAAATATAATAACAATCGCATAACCATTTTATGCCCCACTGTCCTGAACGCCAACTATGCAATCAGTCTGTCCATACAACTTGCATTTGCATCGTAAAGAAAACCGCTTAATCACCCGCCAAACTAGCATAGTTGACATCGCCCGCACCCGGAGGCGCCGCAATAGCCTCCAGATTCCCGAGCTCGGGGTCCTGAGGCGCACCACCACCACCACCACCAGCGCCTCCCTGTCCCCCCTCAATGGTCCTCCTCCCACCCTGCTGTCCACCTCTACCACCACCCCGTCCCCGGCCGCCAAAAGCGGACCGTCCATCCCTCCCCATGGCAGCCCTCTCGTCCTTGCCCATGGTGCCCACGGCCCTCGGCAGGGACCAGCGGACCCTCAGCGGGCACCCAGCGACGACGGCGCGCCCCTTGCACGCGAGGGCGGCGCGCTCGGCGGCCTCACGGCTCTCGTAGTTCACGAACGCGCAGTGCGACATGTGGCTGCACACCAGGCTCTTGATGCGCCCGTGCTCCTTGAAGAAGTCTCGCAGCTTGTACTCCGGGAGGTCGTCCTCGACGCCCGTCACAAACAGGCTCGTGATGCTGCTGTCCGAGGGGGGCTCGTAGTCCTTCGGTCCCGGGGGTAGCTGCGCTGCGGAGGGGAACGGAGCCCGGTGGTTCTTGCCTCGGTTGCCACCACCACCACGAGGTCCTGCGCCAGCTGCGAATGCCGCGCGCGAATCTCGTGTTCGTATCGGACCTGGTCCGCCGATGCCCGCGCCGACGGCGGCATTACCGCCAGTCGCACTTCCAGCTCCACTTCCACTCGCCTCGGGAGCGACACTTCCATCCTCGATCGCCCTCCCCTTCCTAAAGTACGGCTTGCTATTCGCGAGGCGCCGCAGCAGCTCGCGGGCCTTCTCGTCGGTCTTCTCGTACTCCTCGGTGCCGGCGAGGCCGTCCTCGATGGCGCGCTCGTTGTTCTGGGCGAAGTACTCGCGGTTGATCTCGCTGGAGGGGCCGGGGGCGACCATCTTCAGGGCGGCGTCGCGGATGGTGATGGGCAGGCCGAACGACAGGTCCAGCATGCAGGTCTGGCAGCAGTTCTTGAGGCGCGCGCACGTCAGGCAGATGTTGGTCCGCTTCTTGCGGCCGTGGGCCCGGTCCGCCGCCCAGCTGAACACCGTGAACGGCCGCGTGCAGATCTTGCACTCCGACCCGTAGTCCTCCTTCAGCATCTTCACGTACGGGTTCGCCGGCAGGCAGTTCTCGCACACGGACGGGAAGTCGGTCGTTTCCCAGCCCGACCGGTTGAGGTCTTGTTTTATTTGGGGCGGCATCGTGGGAGGAGACTAGATAGGCGGATAAGGTAGGGTTTCAAGCAGGCGAACAGGCAGACAGCCTATGCGTGTTAGGTAAAGTAAGCCCTTCCTTCTCTGTCTGTTTGTATGTTTCTCTTCGCGTTGATATTGTATCGTGCCTAGTTGATGTAATACAGCAATGACGTTGAGCGGGATGAAGGGCGCGGTTGCTGAATATTGGTATTGATTGATTAAGAAAATTGGAGGTTACAAATGGACCTTCCCTTCTATGAAAACAAATGTGGCGTTGCTTAATAAGATTTTGTACCTAAGTACCTCGACGTGCTCAGACCACCTTCGCTTGAATTTAAGTACCGGTCTCTAGCGCCAAATCTTGACCAATCAGGTCCTACCCTAACTAAGTTCCCAAATCAAACTACATGAATCAACTACAACGGACACAAGCCGACATTGATATTCTGTCATGGCGTATGGCGAGGAGGGTTGGTTCAATATATCGTCCCGAATGGGTACACCTTTGGCATGTCTGCCGCCATTATTAATCATGATAATGATTAAAACTTGTTTCCAGACTCTCAATCCTTGCTTGCTCTGAGATCTATTTCGACCTTGCAGCTTTTGAGTGTTCGTGTGCTACCTTATACCGATATAAGCTTGTACCTACCAGTTGTAGGGGTATAAATCTAACAAGATCACCTAACATAAGTACCTAAGGTATGTAAGCATTACGGGTAGACTTATATTTCTATTACTACGGCTCCTAGAAACCAATGGTCCCGTAGATGCCATGCATCACTCGTGATCAGGACATCACGCTCCAGGATTCGTGCATTCTGGTTAGGATATCAACCGCAATCATTGGATTGGAAAGAATTAGCGAGCGTCTCGGTGGTAAAGAACATCCATCATTTCCCTCAACCTCCCCTACATATTTCGGGAGATAATATCGGCCTTCCACCTTAGAATCAAACTAAATCAGCATCAGACCAGCGTAGCTCTAAGACTCCTAGCCGCAATAGTCGCTATTTCCGGCACCAGCATTACGGCAACCACCCAACCCGCAGAATTGAGCGAAGCTGATAGCGCCATTCGGGCCACAGTGGTAGAGCGAGCCAAATTTGTAGACTATTGAATTCGGCTTACCAGCATCGACCAGCGCGTTATTCATATCGTTCTCAGAGTACCCTGGTATGTATAAGCCGTGATACATACATACGCCAAGGGTGTCTTTCCAGCAGTGTATATACTCACCGATATCGAACAGGACATTGGCACAGTAGTTGTAGGCTGGATCGCACCAAGCTGCGCTGGCGAACAACGAGTTACTAGCTAGAACTGCGGCAGCGGTGATGAATGTGAGGCTGACCATGACGAATGTAGATTTGGAAACCAGTACTATGAGGTGAAAGATTATGGTGGGAACAAAATTATTATTGGTGGGGTATGGTAGATGCAATGGTTGATGGTGGGAAATTTAAAAGAACTCCTGGAGTTCTACCCTTATTTATATCTTTTAAGTGTACATTTTAAAACCACCAAAGAACCCGAGTTAACTTGAATGAAGATCATATGCCGATATAGAGGCACGTTCCGCCCCATCACAAGATATCAAGTGTCTGGTAATTGTGATACAGGCCATCATCTTGCGGGACTTGAGTGGCGCGTGAAACAATGTTTGCGAAACTTGCTAAGACGAGTTGTACACAACGTAAATGATATCTATTGTCTGACTTCTATGACAATCTATCTACGTCAGCTGTTCAACAAGTAAAACAACATTTGAGTTGTTATCGGAATAACTGGTTGACTTCAAGTGTCTGATCAAGCCAGTTTTTCTTGTCCGTTACATTAAGGTCTGTTATTGTATTGGCTTCACTCGCAGATCACTTACTACTTAATGATATTGTACCAGCGCAGATGCTATATTGAAGCTATTCACGAAGGATATGTCACGCATATGGCGTATGTGGCACAGGGAGGCGCTCGTATCCTCAATCATTACTGCATAAGCATCGCATTTTCCTTCAGACCGATACTTGGTATTTTTCAAATTGGTCAATTAACCGATGCACATACGCCATGAGCACGGTCCTAGCTGGAATTTGACAACGGATTTTGACCTAGAAAATACAAGATCCTTTAGACACCAAATTTAAGGAGTGTCGTTTTGTTGATTTGTATTTGACAGTAAATTGGAAATTTGTTTGTTTTGTTGAGACCACTAAGCGCCGTCCAAAATCAAATACATCATGAGCTACATATCGCACAACTGCTCCTATACACTTCTATTGAGTATTGCTTCCAAGTGACACCAAAGTCTTTTCCTATTCCAACACTTTATTTTAGCCTACGTGACCTAGTATTAGTTCAAGTACAAGAAAAAGTAGGTGGTAGTATACATTCGTTATCCATTAATTTTGTAATTGCATTGACGAATTGCCACGGCATGCTACATCACTCAACCCACCCAGAACTCGATGAGACCGGTATCATATCACATTGTCCCATGTTTACTCATCATATGATTTCCCGTTTACTCATTAACGCCTACTCATGATAAAGTCCCTTTAGTGTCACTTGATTTGTAGGCCCTCAAGAACATTCTCCTGGTATTACGCATGTGGCCCGGGGCTTTCGCGGGGATTACCTATCTGATGCCTGAGTTTATGGGGCAGGTAAACATGTGTCTAGTGGTTTCCAGTATTGAAAAGCACCTAACAATTATCAGTGGTTGGTCCTGGTATTTAATTAGATAATTAATATTTCCCACATGTAGCCAACCATACATGCAACCACACAATTCCCTGGATACGATATTAGCAAATGCAGCTTCGCTTCATACTGCTATTAAATTTAAAACTATGTATTCCTTTTAGAAATGGTAGAAGGTACGGTGGCCAAGTAAGTAACGGATTAGGTTCGTCATAGCTCATATTATACAACTCAACATTTCCCCTGAGATGTAAGGAGTATATAGTCGTAGCATGTCATCGACCATTAGGTTTGCATCCTATAATATTCCCCATACAAATTTTGATAATGGTTGCATAATAGAATAGGATACAAAGGGTTGCCTATAAGAGGCCTTCATTATGTTGAATGAAAGGTCACATGGCGACTTCTATTGTAACTACAGATGACGTAAGGTGCACACAAGTTACCCCGGGTTTTGGGGTAGTTGAAACTATCACTCTGGCATCTTATGGAAGTTCGTTGATTGAAAAACAGCTTTATATCAACAACCAGGGTTAAGAGCAAGGACCTAATGCATAGTGTTGGAGTTAATCTGGACGGAAAGCTTACACCACTTAGAGCAACTATGGTCAAGACAACAACAGTTACAAGCCTAGTAGGCATAGACATAACGGGCATAGAGGCAGGACTGATTATACTTGGGCAAAGATGGACGCCATAATTAAAGTGCCGCTTTCAAGAGTATATACCCCCGTATAACGTTCAAGGAGAACCCCAATACACCCCCTCCCCAAAACTGATGTCCGCGTTTTCCATCTTGATAGCCGCGTTCCAACGACGTAGACCCGGCCAGAAATTCTCATATTTTGCATCAGTAACACTACTGCCGTTGCTACTATTAACGTCCTTATTATCACCAGTTGTGTTATTATGTTGAGACATATCTATCCATCCTAGCGTTGCTTTCCTCGTTGACAAAACGGGCAAGATTTTGCACCAGCGGTCCGTTCCGATTAATTCTTCTCCAGCCTGTGAATTGTCCTGACGACCATCAGGTAACGGTGGCTGCACTAGGGTCGCATCTATCCCTACGTATTTTAACCACGAGAATGAAAGCGGAAAGGATGGCGCCCAACGCATTGGTTGAAAAGTCGCTTGCAATAAAACCTTCTCGCTCGGCCCGGATTCCGAGGCAGCGCTGTCGTTGCCATCACTCGGGGCCGCAGTGTCGTAAGGATATACCCTGACTCTCGTCTTTCCGCCAGGAAGACCTTCCCATTCGAAACGCGCAAGGTGTTTTGGGATATTCCAGTCTGGTACATATTAATAACATTTCAAGATAGGTAAAAAGGACCAATGAGCTGCTTGATGCATCTCTTCCCCAACTTCCTCTTTCATGCTAGTTATTTAAGATGGCAACATATATTATAAAAATGTACTCACTAATTCGTCCATTCCAGCATGTAGATTTCTGCGACACGTAGACTCGCGTAACCCTCGCGTTCTTCATCCTCTTGCTCTCCCCCTTGTCGTCATCCTTTGTATACGCGAAAAATCCGGGACAGACAATAAGCTCGTCGTACGGGCCTACGGGGCTGTCGGTGTAGCGAATGATCTGGATCTGGCTAAGGCCGCCGAGGTGCTCTCCGGATGCAGCGGGGTCCGCGAAAGGCGATTTCGCCTCTAGGGGTGAGTATGCGATGACCGGCATCTCTTCTTCTATTACTTCGTTGTTAGCATTGTCTTGTTTCCGTCCGGCGGTAGATGCCTTACTTACTAGTCCAGAAACTCAACACGTAGATTGTCCCCTTCAGCTTCCAGGGAGGTGGCACGGGGACGATTGGTTGGTCGGGAGTTGTTTGGTCCATTTCAATGTCTTATCGGGTTGATGTTGTTATTTTGGCCTGTCTTGCCGTCAATTGAATGCTGAAAGATAAAAAATAAAATCGCGGGTAAATGAAAGAAGAGCAAAGCGTCGCAACAGTGTAGTAGATGTTACGAAAGTGACATTGCTTTACAGGTGCGCGGTTTGGGGTTTGGCCAGCCGTAGCGGCAGCTGGGTCATTAGAAGAACTACCCCTCAGGCCCCTTGTAGAGCTACCCAGGTGCATCGGAACGGACCGCAAGCATGCATTCATCTGACGTTGCAGCGCATAACTACAGTCAGGGGTGTAAGAGTGGTCGCTATTGTTCAGCTATATCGGCAGATCGGGAAACAAATAAGTAGATAAAGCTCCATGGGCACCTTTTACCCTCGTCGTTCCCTGTCATCACGTTGGTATAATTGACTGTATTAGCTTCGTGCAACCACATCTTTTTAAACGATGTTCGTGTGTACCGATCAGCTTCATTATGCATTTTCAAAATACTGTCGGTATTAGTAAGAAAATTGTCTCAACAAACTACTTCGCCACCTCTCTAATAGGCCTTCACCATTCACGATATGGCGATAACAGCCTGCCTTGCATGTAACTGCCCCCAATGCGACAGCAGAAATGAACGAATCCTTGGAGAATATCATGTAATTGAATGCTAGGGTGGTGATGGAAGTTACTGCGTAACCTTGGCGTCTCACATCCAATGCAAGATGCCGAGAGAGCCTGCTGATTTGTGTAGCCATAGAAATCCTTCGGATATGAGATCCGGACAATGTCGATCAGGGAAACCCCTCATATAGAAGCAACTTATAAGGTGGTTAAAATTTCTCACGAATAATTTGCTTTTAATTCTTTTATATCTGTTGTGTTTTCTTCTTTCCCTTTTCAATAGTTTTATGGCTTAATCGCCGCTTTCTACTATCATACTACCGCAGTATACGATGATATTTTCCGGTTTTATCCTTTATTTAGTACCTCTCAAGCCCCCTGAGGCAATGTGGCTGTCATAATTCAACTGATGGTGATCGCCTTGTCATCGCAGCTTAATTTATCATCCCGTGTAAGGTATCTGGAAAGGGAAGAAGTTGCGTCGTTGCATTGATTAAGTACCTAGGTATGGAAAGACACAACGCCTCAGTGGCATGGAAATTCTAGACCCGACTACTGGCCATCTTAGGTGCCAAACTGGTTACTCAAGGTTACAACAGTAACCCATGAAAAGCCTTGGGCCCTGTGAGGGCTTGTTCACCGCTGTCCCTTCTCTAGTCTAGTCGCATTGACCAATACAAATAATTCAGGTTATATGCCGAGGTCGCAATGCAGCTTTCCTCTCTAGCAGCTGTGGGTGTTTGCAGCTACATTGGGTTTAAATTCATACATAGCTTATAAATGTGACACTGTGGGAGGCTTTAGTTACTCCTTGCTACACATGATGTACTGATTTAAGGTCACAATATCATGTCTCACTTTGACAAAAGAAATCCGTTATGAATCGACGGCTGCTGAGTAACAACCGTTTGTTAGGTTACGGTGAATGGACCTTTGCTGCATAATTACTTTCACCCAGAAAGAGTGGCTTGCGATCTGCACTTACTGTTGAACTATTAAGGGCCAAAACTGGAGTGCTGAATGGTACCAGTACATGGCAGCTTGTCTGATTGTGTATATAATCAGACGCTCCTCCCACCTGCAGAGTAGTTGTTACCATAGTTAATAAAGCTCATTATCCCGTAGTGCAACCCTTACTTATAAATATACAATTAGCTAGTGTACGATTATCAAGCGGTTAGCCGGCGATAAAAACATCGAAGGGCTTTAAAATCAACTCTTCATGATATTCATCATCCCCTCGTCGCTTCAAAGAGACAACCTTTTCTATACTTCCGTGGCTGCCTCTGTCCTTATTTCCGCATAATTAAGTATACCCCATCCGCACCTAATCATGACGGTAGACTTGACCGACAGCGGTAGGGGGAGGCTAGCAACAAGCATCGTTACTGGTACATTCGTTGTATTGGCTGTTGCTCTACGTTTCTGGTGCAAGCTCTCCCTGAAAAGCGGTATTCATGCCGAAGATTGGTCAATACTTGCTGCAGTGCCGCTTTACCTTGGTGGTGTTGCTGCCAACATATGGGGTACGCTCACGAATTTTGGCACCACCAGCCCGGCCCAGTGCTAACAGTGTTCTACAGGTGTCTTTAACGGAATTAGTGGCGAGGACTCGTATGAAGTAATAGCTAAGCTTATGCAAAGCCCGTCACCTGAGCTTGCCCTGGCTCTAGAAAACTACTTGAAGGTAAATATTATTTAGAATTTATTATATGGTTCTACAGCTAATTCTGTACACTTCCAGTCCCTCTATATTGGCTTCCTGATCAACCTATTCTTGCTTACCTGTATTCGGATCTCCATATGCCTCCTATATCGACGAATCTTCTCAACCCCACGTTTCAATATCAAATCTCTCATCATGATAGGCCTGAGCGTTGCATGGCTCATTTCGGCCTTTATCGTCGGCCTCGTGTACTGCATCCCACTTGATAAGTTTTGGCATCCGTTCGCCCCTGGGCGATGCTTGAACTTTAACCTGTTTTACCTTCTTATTGGCGTATTCGAAACTGTGCTCGATATCATAATACTAGTTCTCCCCGTGAGAGCCACTTTCCGTGTCCAATTGCCCTTGAAGACAAGAATCCTCATATCCAGTATTTTTCTTCTTGGGAGTCTGTGAGTTAAGACTTTGTCACTGAAGTTGGCTATCTACATAAGCTCATACGTACAGTGCAATCATCACCAATATTCTTCGGTTATACAACATTTATCGGCCAGGGGAACAGTTCGTGTCCTTCACAGAGACGGTATTTTGGACGCAAATCCATGGCTTGATAGCCATTCTTTGCGCCAATCTTCCCGTCTATAAGCCGCTTAGGACCAAGATATCCAACCTCTTTGCTATGATACAGAGGAGTTTCGGCTCATCATTTCGTTCGTCGCGGGGTGACACCAGAGAAAGGGTTGACGACTCCGAAGAATGTCTCGAACCTAGCTTCCATTTGAGACCTACTCGATCGAATCCTCCCAGGGACACTCATACACGCATTGATAATTACTTGGAGGAAGGTAGACACCCTATTCTTAACAGGTGTGGGGGTGCCAATCCTAGTATGGTTGATCGAAGTGATGTCTCTGTGGATCCTTATATCGTCTCCCCACGTGGAGCTCTGCCAATGAGAGGTTGATGTGATTTAGGATGTGATTTAGGTACCTGCGCGGAGGGGTATACCCCTCAATATCTGAGAGCAATACATTACCGAACGTTCCTAGGTTATCAGCGAGATTGATGTTGACGTTTAATCAGGAGACAATGATAGCCAAGATGAGTAAATACAGGAATACGTAGAACACGTACGCGCGCGTTCTAAACGTCAAATCTAGAGTCGGAATGTATGGGTATATGAGGTATTTCTAGCAAGGTAGATCTATATTTTGTTCCAATTAGACAGGAATCTCCGGCTAGATATGGCCCATATACAACATGCTGTTGCCTTGGCATTGATATCTTGGGTGGGACTTTAGAGACTCTTTGACCCCTTTAAACCCTTTTGAAAACAATGCATCTATTTTAACAATGACTCCTCGGACACTTTCTGGTGTAACCAAAGACTGAAAGGAACTTCGGGGAAGGAAATCTTGGTGGTTGATGGCACCTTCAACGAATGCCTCTATGATAGATTCCCTCAAGCTTGTCAGTCTCTGATTGGCATAGGGGCAATTTCGTTGGGCACTTGGAGAACTATTGAATCGTCCATGATCCCACTTTCGTGATCAAAGATGCTGTCGTGGCTGTCAAAGGCGGTACTTCCGGTGTTCCTGGATCGCGTAGACTCAGATTCATCTTCTAAGTATCGGATAGACAATAAAGCTAATGATTTCAGATGCCCAGCAACGTGTCTTCAAATTGGTTTCAGGATCTGCGATGTCGTATCCGCAGAAGAATCGGCTGTAGCTTCGGACAACCTTGCTAAATCGTCCTCATCCGAGATATGACTGTTGTTTCCAAGTACCCCAGACTCTTTTTCCTTGTTGTCCTCTAGAAGGGAGAATACATCCATATTGCACAGTGGGCAGATGCCAGGGCTACGAGGTTGGAGCAAAACACTACGCCTGAGTCTAGAGGTCAACCCCTCAGCCGTGAAGAGCTCGGGATGCACCGACTCTATATGTTCAAGTTCCCGCGGACTTTTGAACCTTTGTAACTCCGAGTGACCTAGATTGCAATACCAAATAGTAGTTGGGTGGGTTATTTGCGGCCAGCCACGAGTATGGCTTCGTTCCATATGATGTCGCCATTCTCGGAACAACTTGAATGAAGGGGGTGGATATGCACACTCTTCCGAAATGCAGACATATGGCTTTAGGTCCTGCCAAAAGTGAGATCTATTGTGTGTTAAAGCCTAAAGAATTACTGCTTGGGCAAGGTGGTCAGACTTACTCCCACCACCCGGGGCTGTCCAGTTTCAAAACTGGAAGCGGTTCATAGCACCAGCTACAGGGAAAAGTATCTTTGTGCGGTTGAGACAGTTGAGGGTATACGTAGGCGGGAGGGCTGACAGAAGAAGTACCCCTAGAGCTTTCAGAGAAGGTCGGTGGGGGAGTTGAATGTGAAGCGCTGAGGGCACCGGAGGACAAGATAATCCCAGGCGATGACTCTCGCGATGCATCATACCTGGTGGATTGCCCTCGTTTCTGTCTTCGGTCGTAAATAATCCGCCGCCTTCTATAAACCACGGATGCCGCTAACTGGCATGCTAGAGGCTCGTGGGTCTCGGGAAACAAGCCTCTCACAAATAGACTTGTGATTCGCTCGAAAAGAGCATCTTCATCGTCTGTACCCCTTCCCCCTGCGTGGTTTTGAAGCATGGGGTCTCTCTCAACGAATGAAGGCTGTCGAACGGCGTTAGCGAGATAATTAAGCCTTTCAATGACATCTTTGATGGCATCCAAAGAGGCTCCGCTCGCTGGTGAAAGAGTGTGTGGTATGCTGAAAAGGTAGTACATGGCCCATTGGAAGATGTTCCTCGGGGATTCGCAGTTTATAACTAGAGGAATGGACAATTAGCATGGCTAGACATGATTATCTCACGCATATTTATAATCCTTACTTCGTTGCAAATTGATCTCAACTCGCTCTAGTAATCGAAGTATAAGGCCATGCAGAGTGGGTTTATTTCGCAAACGAATGTCCACACAAATCAAGGGCCCGGTATCCACGCCAACGGATCCAGCCCAGAATTGAAGGCGCTGCTGATAGTCGAGGACAAGCTCTCTGCTTCTATACACGCTTCCTTGGCCAGTAGCCTTATTGGTAGCCCGTTTAAGGAAAACCTTCAGAAGATCCTCAAAAAGACGATCGCATCGTTGCGCCGAATTTAGGATCGGGTATTCGTTCTCCTCTGTGCCTGACATATCGAAAGGTTCGCCCAGTATGTTTGGGAATGATTTAAATTAACGGGAGCGTACATGACGCAAAGTTGGATAAATAAATACATTAGCTTGAGGTGAGAATGTCGGAAGACTCTATATTTGGTATGGTGACACGAAGCTAAAAACCCGGTTGGTATGCCACCGACGCAGCCTTTAGACGGGCAGTCCGGTAATGACAACCAATATTTACGACATTAGTTAACCTTGTAGGTAGAGAGTTTAATATCGTCCGCGATCCAGCTGATCTTGATAAACCCAGCGGCTGTGAGGTAATTGCGGGTTCCCACGGCCAACTTTGCATTGTTATTTTATTCTAGTTCTCTCATAGCTTGATGAGCCAAGTAAGAGAACAGCCTGTTTACGGTTGATCAACTTTTGGAATATTCTCGGCGGAGTAGAGGACGAAAATGGATAAAATCGGCAACACAGTGGATAAGAAAGTAGCGACTGCCCTGGAAGTTCTCACTAGACCAGAATCGTTATATTTCAGGCATTTTCCTCTCCTTTCCTTCGAGCAGGGCTTTTACCAACTGTAACTTGCTTCGGTCTCCTTAACTTTCAAGCTCGCAGTTATCTGTGCTGGAGCTATTGCTCCGGCCATGGGCATCCGAGAGGGGATATAAGTCAACACTAACGCAGCCACGCCGGGGTTAGATATTTGCCAAGCTGGAAAACAAGTACCAGATATTCTAACTAATGCTCACCAGATAATGGATGCTATGATACGACTATTGCAGCATCATGCGGGGGTATCGCGGTTTTCATTGCTCAGTTTTCCTCATGGGTTATCTTTATAGTTGCTTACCCTATCTAGGTAGCGTAAATCGAAGAGTCCTCAACCTCTTGGTGGAGAGGAGAATACCTGAGGGGCTGAGACTCTCCTTGCTTAATGGATGCAAGCAGGGTGGGGGAGTTCAACATTTTGTCGAGTGAAAAGCCCTTCTAAAGAGGATAACGAGAGGATAACCCGCAAGGATGTTGGTAATGAGCTGATCAACGGGTAATCGCCGGGGCGCGCGACGGCGCCAAAGCCCGGGCCATATTTCTGCAGGCCGGAGCACACCATCCCGTCCTTAGTGAGGTCGTCTCGGTCGGTTCTGCCCACTACCTACCCCGTCAGTGACTTTCTCTTTTCTCCAAAGCCACCACTGGGCTGCTTCCCCCCCTACGAGTCTCACAAATTATAACGTATACCTACTAATATACCATTAGTGCTAAGGTTGTGGGAATCTAACCATGTGAGCTCCGCTTTACCGTAATATTGTCGGGGGCGCCGGGCAGCATCTCCGCTTGAATCTGGCCTAGCTCGCCGGGGCCGACTCGACCCACTCGACCAGCGAGTTCATCTACTAGACGGGATTAGCCAACTTACCCTCGGTAGTGGGTTCCGCGCCGACACTATAGCCGTAGACGAAAACGACGCCCGGCCCGGTAAAGTGCCAGCGGAGTGCGTTAGCCGCCAAATCGTAAACATCACGGAGGTTTCATCCCAATACCGATCTCGCAGGTAATTATTACTTGGTTTCCCGACTGGCTATCCATTCCATTTATGCTCACATTGCGTATCCCGCAAAAGAGTATCGCCAAGAATGCCGTGCCGTTACGCACCTGCTCGTTGGGGTAATAACACATTCTTGGCGCATCGAGACCAGAGAGAGATCCCGAAGACGCAAGATCCTACTGCGAGAAGCAATCTATACTATCTCAAATCTTAGCAAGCGCACAATGAAACGTTGATGGCGCAAGCCCGAAGCCCAGCACGCTATGGCGACAACGTGCTCCTTGGCTCACATGCTGCATGGATACTTACCCCTCTCACGATGAAGTGAAAGAATTACCGCGGGGAAGATGAGCATCATTCGGTAACCGGATCCACGCCACCTAATGATTCTATATAAGATCTCACAGCTCTACCGTAACATTCGTATTTGATGTTTAACACTTGAAATTTGCATATGCGTTGAATCATCTAGCACAATGAAATTCTTCACCTGTACCCCTCTCCTTATATCCTTGGCGTCCGCTGCGATTCTACCTTCCCTGCCTCGAAAGTCTGTTGCTCCTCGCGAGGAGAAAGTAAACTATAATGGTTATCGCGTCTACCGGGTGGCGCTCGATAATGCGCCAGTGACCCTCGAAGAGCAGTTGAAGTCATTTCATACAATCCATATGCACGGCTCTATCGAGGTCGCAATTCCGCCTTCGGAGATAGAAAGCTTCGAGAGTTTGACATTGGGTGCGGAGTTGATTAACGAGGACCTAGGGCGCGTTATTGCCGCTGAAGCTAGTAGTATCTCTTCATACCCCCCGCCCTTGCAAAAAAAGGAAGCGCTGCCGGACCTGAGCTGGTTCGACACGTACCATCCTTATGATGACCACATTCAGTACTGGACGGATCTCCAGGCCGCGTTTCCCGAGAACTCCCAATTGTTCGATGTAGGTCCATCTTACGAGGGTCGTCAGATATTCGGACTTCAGCTGTGGGGTGACAGGGCGAGCAATGTTTCGAAACCTATCATTTACTGGCATGCTACTGTTCACGCGCGAGAATGGATTTCCACCGCGGTACGTTCCCCTTAGTCAAGACCTGATCAGCTTTCCGGAGCTGCCACGACGACCAATGTGCGTGACGTGATAGGGCTAACGAGAGAAAAAAAACGCTCCCAAGGTTATCGAATACCTCACATACCAACTGATCGCAGGATACCAGTCCGGCGACGAGGAAGTCAGGTCGTTGCTAGACTACTACGACTTTTACGTTATACCCTTTCATAATCCCGACGGTAGGCCCTATGTCCTTTGAATTGCATGCCATTTACGTTCTACGTAACCCCCTTAACCCAGTAACTATGCTCACATGTAGCTACCATACAACAGGCTTCGTATACACGCAAACCACAGACCGTCTCTGGCGCAAGAACCGGCAGCCCCGCTCGGGAAGCGACTGCATCGGGACGGACGGGAACCGGAACTGGGCCTATAAGTGGGACCACCCGATCAACGGGAGCGTATCGGACGACCCGTGCGCACAGACATACCACGGCGAAGCCCCGGGCGACACGCCCGAGAACATCGCCCTATCGGCATTCTCAGCGGGACTCGCCGCGCAGCCAGGCGGGATCCGCTCGTTCATCGACTGGCACAGCTACGGACAGCTGATCCTGCTGCCGTGGGGGTGGTCGTGCGAGCCGGAGGACCTGCCGACCAACCTGGAGGCGCAGCGCGAGGTCGGCGCGAACTACGCTGCCGCGATCAACGCTACTACGGGTGCGATCTACGAAGTGGGTCCCGCCTGCGAGATCCTGTATTATGGCACCGGTTCGGCGCGCGATTACCACCAGGGGGCGCTGGGGGCGCCGTTCTCGTGGACGGTGGAGCTCAGGCCGACGGGGTCGGAGGGGGGTGGGTTCGTGCTCCCGCCGGAGTTCATCTGGCCCACTGTGAGGGAGCAGTGGGAGGGGATCAAGAATGTGCTTAATGCCGTGAAGTAATTAGGTTCTGATGAATGAAGGCGTCATTGTTTTGAAGAAGGCAAATTATCTTTTACTTGATTTTTTTTTTTTCAAACATGGCCTTAATTAGATCCTTGAATTTTACCGAGGATTCTTCTATTACTAATTTTATTTTAAAGAAGAAATGCTTTCAGAGTCGCGGATAGGAACCTGGTTTTCCGAGGAGGTCGCGGTATTTGCCCACTATTAACAGTGCTGGAAAATCCTGCTCCTTGGTACCCAGAGCCGCAATGAGATTTGGCCGCGTTGACTATCTAGTTCTTAGCTTTTTATGGTGATTCCCGCAAGCGACACGAAAAAGAGCCTAACCCCTATCCTGTATTTGAAGTCTAGACGTAGCGGCTCGCAGTGGCTGCACTACACTACGTGGTGCTAGCTGAGTACTAATGTCTAGCTGCCAGCCACAACACGTTCTATAAATCCAATAGTAATTAAGCCTAGCCGCTTCGCGCAAATGACGACCTGATCTAGAACCCGGAAGCGGGTTCCAGCCTTGGCCCTATACTCCAGCAACCGACCAATCAGGCAACGTGCCCGTCGAGAGCTGAACTACAAGCGCATCTTATTTAGATCAGTGATTATGGCTTCAGCCAGTAGTGCTGGGCTGAACACTGAACTGCAAACTAAGTTAGTAATAGGCACCTCAGGTCATTTGCATTCGATAGCTTCAAAAGGTAACAACTGGGTTACGTCACGTAACTTACGTGTCTTTCGTAGTTCTAGACCATCACAGACAAGGCCAGTTAGAGACTGAAGAGCGGTGGCCATGTAAATATATAAGGGAGTCTTCGATCACATCGGAGAGTAATGCGAGACAGACAGGCAGACAGGCAGGCAGACAGGTAGACAAGCAGCGATAAGAACTACATCTGAATCCCCTCCATTTCGAAAAGATGCGCTCTTCAGCTTCTCTGGCGCTCCTGCTGCCATTGGTAGTGTCTGCTGCTCCCAGCAAAACCTCTGCAAACGAATTGGCAAACGCATTGTTCTGCAGGGTCAATGCTGTTGTGATCTCGGCTCTTCACAAAGATGCTTCAGCGACATCTTATTGTTCAAGCTATCTATCTATCCCCACCCTGACCTTGTAAGTCGAGAGCATAAAGCTGGGTATTTTCATATGTGCTAATCATGGAATAGTACGGCTACAACAACTCAGACACCTGCAAGCGTGACCACCACGGTTCCGGCCACTGTGACTGGCGATGCTGTCACCAATACTATCACCACCACATCGGATACGACTACTGATGTCACCACTACGGAGACCGCCGTTGCGGTAAGTCATATTATCTGCGCGATCAATGAACGCTTCTAACCTTTGGCTTATAGACTGCCACGGAAACAACCACTCTCACCACATCGACATCGACTTTGACTTGCTTGAATAGTGCCTATACCGCGTCCGCCCCCGTTGGCACGATCCTGAAACGTGGCGCACAGTCGTCAAAGCCTTGTGTCAACCCAAGGCATGGCGGGCAACCATCCAAGCCTACTTGTATTCCAACCGCCTGGCCGACTGCCGCCGTCTCGAGTGCTTGCTCGTGCTTGTCGATCCCGACGCCATCCACCACCACCACTGTCACCGAGACTCTCGTGCCTGGTACTGTCAGCGTCACATCGACTGATACCTTAACACCCACCGCTACCGCGTAAGTCCAAAGCATCCAGATTTATATCTTCAGGAGACTGAATGACTTTGCCTTCAGCACCGACACCGCCACTTCCACGGTGACGAACATGCACACGGAAAGCACGGTTACGATGACAACCACGACTCTCACGGCCTACGCCGAGGCCACCACCATCGCATCCAGTAACGGCGTCGCCTACCGAAAGTATACCCATTCCTTCGACGCCAACTTAGCCGTCACCGGTTTCACCACGTCGTATTTCAAGACCCTGACCCCGGACTGGACCGGATTCCAAAGGTCGCTGACCTTCAGCACGCCGAACTGGTCCGGCGGCTCCTCGTACCTCACCTTATCCGACCATTCTGCCTTCCTCGCGAGCCAGGCTGCGATCATGCTGCAGGGATTCTTCGTTGCCAGGCAGACCGGTACATACACCTTCAGCAGCTCGAGGGACTACATCGACAACTGGGGGTATCTCTGGTTGGGCGACGCCGCATACAGCACGTGGAGTGACTCGAATACGGCGTTCCAGGCAAGTCGTACCGGCGCCGGATATATCACGGGAATTACCACCGTTACGCTAAACGAAGGCGATGCTATTCCGCTGGCTTGGCTCTGGGCCAACGGTGGTGGTGTCTCCCAGAGCTACTTCCAGGTTACCTCCCCGGATGGGACGAGTACGACAGATACTTCGGAATACTTTGTCCAGGCGTGTAGCTCCGGTGTCTTCTCTTAGGGTCGACTCCGTAATGCCCTCGGTTTTTTAGAGGGGGGGGGGGTTCTTTTTCTTTTCTTGGCGTAAAGAGGTACGACTGTAATGACGCTCGAACGACGGGAATAATGGTGTGAGACGAGACTTGAAAACAACTTATTTCCGACACACCATTTTAAGTTCGTCGTTCTTTATCCATTAATTATAGCAGTAGTAATCCAGCTACTTTAAGCGAGCTGTGCCACTTTGCACTACGTGACTTGAACAGACTGACAAAGAACTATCTACGTTTTTGGGTAACGGAGTGAGCCGTAGTTAGTGTCTGTACCCCATACGCGGCCGTAGTTGAACCACTCGGCTCTGATTATTACATATGTATGTATGTAGGTACAGTTGTATGTCAAGTCGTGGAGAAGACGAAGAGCTTCGTGATTGGTCAAATGCATCCTGGCAGATCGTCGTCATGTGCGACGTATGTATGACATTTTGATCGTCTGAGAGATAAGATCGGATCGACCTGAAATGAGATCAACTAAGCATTAATGCACATAGCAAGTGGCAAGTCTGCAAGTTTGCTAAAAGATCGACCGCAGAGTTCGAGTATTGAATATTCGCTCTTTGATAGGTCTTCTCGGACAAATCTGGGATCCAAGACTGCCCTCGTTTACCCATTCAATCATGATCGCCATTAACTTATCAGGTTGATTGGAGTGCCCGCCCACTTCGCCTCTGAGCTGACAATTTGTCTTGCTTCTATTTGCCTCCCTACAACAGATTATTAATCATTTGCCCAGCTTGGCTCGAGAGGTTGCAAAGAGAGAATTTAGGCACTGCGATGGCCATGACTGAAATTGAAACTGGTAGAACAGTTCGCACATGGAATATTGAGTTCCCGTCAAAATACTCGAATCTGGATAAACCTATATGAATGAGGATTAAAAATCAACATTCAGCTCTGAATCACGTCAAATTCTAATCATTCGACCTACACAAGCCGGTGTAGCTTATATAAATACGACGAGTCAAGCAGTGACACAGTATCTAGAATCTCATAGCCATAACCTAGGTAAAAATAACACTCAAGAACCATTATATCTTTATAAATACTAGCCATGCGGGAATTAAGCATGCCACACCCTGGATGATGTTCCAGTGAGTATTATATATGAGATGAAATAGTGTATGTACTGGGTATATATATCATGGAGATAGTAACTGTCTCAAGTGTATCTAAAACTACAATCGTGACGATGCTACTTTATTTGCTTCATTTATGCATGAAGCTCGGGGCTTCGGCGCCCCCAGGTGACGACCAAGAACAAGCAGGCAAACAGACAGGCCAGCAAAACCCATCAGGCACATACATGAACGCCTGGCGTAACCCACCTATCTATCTATCTATCTATCTATCAACTACTGCTTCTGCGAGATCATAACCTCCTCGTTATCGGCAATGGGGGCCGGGCGGTTCGTGCTCTTGTTGAGCTCGTTCTCGCCGAGGACGCCCTGGGTGCCCGTGGAGTCGAGCTGGTAGTCGTTGTTCTGGCTGAGCACGTACTCCTCGGAGTCGATGTGGCGGAAGGTGAAGTAGAAGATGACGGTCAGGACGCCGCCGGCGATGGCGGGCCCGCCGAAGTCCCACGTCAGGAACGGGTCCGTGACGACGGACGAGCAGGCCAGCCCGATCAGGTAGGCGACGGCCGTGTTGAAGAGGTTGATGGCCGACACCAGGCCCCGCATGTTGACGGGCGCGCGCGAGTACGCGATGCCGTACGCCGGCACGTTGACGAACAGCTCCGAGATGCCGCCCAGCGCGTACGGGATCGCCATCCACCAGATGCTGATGTCGGCCACGCCGGTGCCGACCGAGCAGTCGCTGGAGCCGTACTCGCCGCAGGGCGACTCCCGGTAGGCGTAGTAGTTCAGGATGGTGTAGCCGGCGCCGCCGATCGACGACATCAGCAGGCCCGTCGTGATGCGGGCGATGGGGCCGTAGTGGATGTTGAACTTCCGGAGCACCGGGTAGAGGCCGTAGTTGAGGATGGGCGCGAAGACGATGATGCTGAGCGAGTTGAAGTTGCTGATGACGTCGTTGGGCACCCCGTCGGTCTTCAGCATCGTCGACAGGAAGTTGGCCGCGGACCCGAGGCCGTTGTCGTTGATGTACTGGATGGGGAAGAAGCAGAAGATGCCGGTGGCCTGGAATGTCCGGCGGACGTCATCCACGAACTGGTCGTTCCACTGCGTGTGGATCTCCAGCCCGGCGGCGGCAATGTGAGACGGCTTGGCCAGATCCCAGAAGCCATGGCGGCCGAGTTTCTTGATACCCCCTCGTCGGAAGCAGACGCCCATGACCCTGAAGACGTTGGAGAGATCGCTTCCTCCCGGGGGGTGAAGAACTAGGCGCTTGTAGAGATACCAAAGGAGAAGCGGGAGAGGAAGGTAGAGCAGAAGAGGAATCAGGAAAGCCAACCACCAGCCGACGTATTTCTCGGCGTAAGACGTGGCAACACCCATGAAGCCGCCGATGTTGATAAGGAGGTAGAACCACAACATCACTCTCTCGGTGGTCGATTCGGGGTCCTGGATCACGCGCTCGCCGCTGGCCGTGGTCATGACGATGGGGACTGTGCTCGCCATTTGGTCCAGAAGCAGAGGCGAGACATTAGGCTTGAACATGGCGGCACCAACCGATAGGATGTAGAGCGATATGAAGTACGGAATCTTGGCGGTGCCGTTCGCAAGGAGGGTGGGGGCACCGGAACCGACCATCAGGACGTGGGCGATACCAAAGACACCGACACCCCAGCAGATCAAGCGGAAACGACCGGTCCTCGTGTCGGCCAGATATCCGAAGACCAGCGGCAGAGCATAGGCGATCAGACTGAACGACTGGGTGACAGCATTGGCCGTGACCGTTCCTAAGTTCAGCGCACCGGCTGTTTGCTGGGTTCCTGCGGGAGGAGCTCCGTAGCCATTTCCTCCTTCGGGTACTAAAGGTTAAGGAGGAAAAATTAATACACAGGGGGTCCAAAGTGAGAAAACGAGTGGGATCGCAAGTTGTCCATGGACAGACCAAACAGTCCGGATGAACATTTTCACACACGAGTAATACGTACAAGGACGGTTGACATAGTTGCCAATTAAAGGTTGAACGCCCTACAGAATTGAATGTATTAGCTTGCTTGGATTCGCGCAGTTGATAGATATATATATCGACGAAAGGGGCTGTGGCTGCTCACATAGTAACTGGCACGTTCACAAAATTCAACAATGCAGATGAGGTAGGCGACGATGGGCAGATTGCCGGGGATTCGGCGGAGCGTTCTCAGCTCCTCGTCCGTAGGCTTGCCCTCGTAGTCGCCCTCGAGGATCGAGGGGTCGAGGATCGCGGGATGGCTGTCATCAGGCGGCGTGCGGGCCATCTTCTCCTCGCCGGTAGGCACGCGGTCAAAATCCTTCTCGTCGGCTAGATTTCATGAGCACGTATGTAAGTGAGTGAAACTTCTTCTCCATGACGCCCATATCACGCCCATATTTTAAATTTTTTTTTTTTTGGCTAGGATTCTTTTTTTAGAGTTGCGACATACACATTTTCAGTTCCTGAGGCTACTTGGCTGTAGCGTCACGAGTCACACAATAGCGAATGTTGGTAAGGGACAACTAAAAAGAGAAGAACATCAAGACGGGGGGATAGGCGCGGATCGCATCATATATATGTACATATGTTGATTCTAGTCTGGTTACGAACCGTGCAAGGTTACATTTGATGCGGCTGTTTTGCGGTTAAACGGCGCCCTCCGGGGCTAATATTCCCATTCATGCTACCTATTGTTGTCTCTCGATAAGACTATCACTGATATGGAATGTACTAAGGTGTCGAGGGCATCTTTCAGCACGCAACGGCTAGCGCGAGGGCGAGTGCGAGGGAGGGAAATGTTTCCACATTGCCGGGGCTGCCGGGGTCCGGATGGGACATCGTATAATAGCGCATGACTTTCATGTTAACGTCGCAACCCGTGGCGACCACTCAGCGTGGACGATTTCCGTTATCTTTCGTGGGGAATGACTCGGGCATACCTTTTAGTTAACTAGACCTTACGGGTTCTGGCGGGTGAGGTACGCTAGGTAAGTGGATAATATCTCATATGCTTGCTTGCTTGCTTGCTTGCCTGGGCCGCCTGGCTTACTTGCACCCTCAATTTGTGCATGGTCGAATCATAGGGCTTTCTCATATAGTCGGGTCCTTGAAAACCGAGATGGACAGATGGAGAAGCTTGTGAACCCTGCAGTCGATGAAGACATTTCGCTCGAATAGGAAGGCGTTCCAGGGCGATCCAAAGCCCATCCCACTCTGGACCTGTCCGTCAGATACGGGGTTTGGAGATCAGTCCAGTAGGTGTTCAAGTATTTCTAATAAGCGAAGCGGGCGTAGCGGGTCCTGCGGATACAGATCAGAAACCTTATCACAACATTTAAAAAAGGCCTGGTAAGTATCTATGTAACTATGTAGCACACACACGTTTTTTGTTTTTTTTCTTCCCGTTTTTTCTTCCGTGGTAGCTGGGCCGTTTCCGAAGGGACAAGTCTGGCCAAGCCTGCAGAAGAAGCTTTTTCGAACATCCAACTTAAAACTAGCACGAGATTGTGAACGCGCCGGTTGAAACGATTCGGTGGAGACAAGCTTTAGCTAAGATCGACAAGCTTCCGCCAAGCTGTGCCGAGGCTCGTTCTCAAAAGTACGGTGCCCTTGTGTGTGTGTGTGCCTGAAAACCAAGAAGAATCCAAATCCCCCTCTTTCTACAATGGGTTTGGTGTAAAAAACAAGGCGCCAAGATGGCTCGAGGGTCCAACCCTTTACTATGGGCCCAATGACTTAATTCATCTTCTTGTGTCACGTTTGATAACCTATCAGCCTATGTATCTAGATTTATTTTGAAACCTTAGATATCAGTGTTTAATGTTAGCTGTGTGACAGAATCCTACAAAACAATCAACTTGTAGGATTCCCCCTTATCGCAAATTGCTGTATGGAGACTAGAGCAGTGTGCCACCTTATTGGCCCGTTATACGGGTAGATACAGGGAATAGAAAAGGTGGCAGTGTGGCGAAGGAGATGTAGAAAGATAGGAGAAGACAGACATGATCGAGACATCAGAAAAATAAACATGACTAACTTCGCGACATCTTCTTACTGTCACGTGGTCAATTCTAGAATCTCATGCTAAAGGAGTCAGGAATAAAAGGGACGACTACATAACATTGAATGAACAAAATCCTGCAATCACGCCATTGGCGCGCAAATGCAGGATAGGGCTAATGACTTGTTTAGTTAGGTAGGTAGGTACCTAGGTAGGTAAGTCAAGACCAACACTAACATTTTCAGTCGTCGGTAAACTAATTAGGCATGTTCCGTGGTGTTTATATAAGCATCACCCGTAGCGTATAGCGCCAATTCTAAACGTGTGTCTCGTCAAGTATGTAACTGTGATTATTAATCGCTGTCTACATCTCACTTCCTTAAGCAGAGAATATCGCGGTCCCAAACTTTTAGAGAAACATCCAGACGCTCTGCAAAGTATCATGTCGGATCCTAGCCATGATAGACTATAGTTAAAGCAGTTCCTCTTTACCTTCGAATTGCTGTTTATCCGATGAATCATGAATGGCAAGATGGCGTCACGCGCAGTGATTCTCTATAGGTGATGGAGCAATATGATTGGGCCAATTTGCATATTAATCTACGTACGCTTCAGCCAATGGCTAAGATAACATTGTTGTGGCGGGCGCCGTCTCGCCGTTCATCGGGTACCAATTAGAATATGGCCTTTAGAGAGCAGTATTTTTTTTAAAAGAAACAACAAGCTGATATTAGAGGTTTTGTTTCGGCGGTGTTTAACATTAGGAACTCTTTGAATACGATTCAACACACTTCAGATCAACCTCGTAGCATCTACTAGAACGTAGATAGGGGATGATATGTCTATCGAGAAGGCCTTGAGCATGTACGTAGTCTGTTTGCATTGCTAGTCCTATGGATGGCAACAGGTACTATTGTCAATTCACTGGTAGTTGATCTATCATTTCAACCACGTCAATGTTTTGTGCCACGGGGTTACTAACTTCGGTCGATGAACATGAAGGGAATGATACTTTTGAATTGAAGGGGATGGAAGGGATGTGTTCGATTAAGTTCTAGCGCATATCCTAATTCGTTCTAGATCTTTCCTTCCAAGATATATGCGCATGTTCACAATAAAAGGACAGGGGTTACTGGCAGCCCTGTTCTGTGCTGTTAGATCCAACCAGGGTAACTATGTAGCACCTGGAATTTAGAAGCATGAACGAATAGAAGGACATGGAGATAGTTCTTATCGCGTCGTTGACGTTTACCAGCACGTCGGTATCACATCCATATAGCTGGTTATGAAGTGGAACTAGTATAAAGTATCCATTACCTGTAGGGGTGGGGCACATGCGAAGAAAAGGGTCGTCCCTCCCGGAGCTGAATTCGTACGGCGGGACCGCGGTGGATTAGGAAGCGGTATCCTCGCGTTTTGTGCACATATATGCCAGGACAGATTATTAGTTACACGAGTTGCTGACTTTCACGGAGTGTCTTCTGGTCCCTTGAGGTTGGCAGGTTTGGGGGGCAGCTGGTCTGACGTCAGCACGGAAACTATTGTATGCAGGTGATCACTTGCTTACATGGCCAGATAGTTTGTCGCGTCATGCATACGATTATCGCGTATGTGCCATCAAACCTAATCGAACCGTGCTTCTAGGCATCGTACCCGGGATTCATGGATAGTCAACCATTGAGTTGAAATGGATGTACCAAACTACGATGTAGCTTTGATATCATACAGGTAATTAGTATCTGGTTGCTGATTCATTCTAATTATACATAGATGAGTACACGGGGTCCGATTTAAAGGAGAGGACAACTACACTACCCCTATTCATCTACAATATGATCGTAGTAGAAAGGTAAGAAAATACACACTTACTCCACAGATCGATGGAAAGCATATAGTTGATAGTTGCTTCCTAGCCTTACAAAATCAATATTGACTATAATATCATTAGCCGGTGCTACCGCAAACATAGAAATTTTGAAATCCACTAGCCGATCACGTAAGTATTTTTTAGTAGGTCAAGACAAGTCATGTCTATAGGTAAGTTTCCAGAGAAACTGTGTAGGAGAACGAAGAATTGTAAGTCAAATCATCGTAACTGATTTATTTGGGGAATAATTAGGCTTTGTTTTCCTTTTCAACATAGTATCAACGATACATAATATAGTTTGACGAATATGTTTGTAACTATGCGGTACTTATATTGTCCATTGCTCAGGGGAGACCAGTCTCAGGTGGTATCTTGCAGGATGTCAATCTTTTTCAAAGGTGCATCGAACTTCATATTGTATTTCAAGATTAGAAGATAGTACCGTCTATATAATCAAGTTTCTTAAGTACTTATGTGTGATAAGGGCTGTAAGTTCCATTCCTCCGTGTGACATCACGTCTGCGAACGCTTTAACCAGAATACATAAGATTAAAGGCCAAATTAACTCGAAGAATCCCCTGGAACCATCTAGACTGTCACGGCACTGATGAACCATAGGGTCAAGATAAGTATATTGTTGTTGTACGAAGGAGGAAAGAAGGAAGTCTAGCTAGGTGGCGCGTAGCGCCACTATATATACAGGAATCCGGTGTGGGCCCGCGCACTCCACTTGGTGCCGTGACATAGACATACCTTAAGGCACCTTGATAGCAACCCATCTCACTTACTTGCCAAGACCCTCCACCAACTCGGTACTCTATGTCCCATAGCTAAGCAATCTAGCTCGGGGGTGAAATAGGCTAGATGGGGGTGCAAATAGGAAACCCAAATAGGGGGTTTCACCGGATTTTATAAGAAAATAACCCAAGTAAGGGACAAAGGGTGCAGTTAAGTTGACAGAAATTGGATAGATGGTATAAGTCAGGTCCCATAATTACCTAACCTAAATAATAAAAAGTAGACACGATTCTATCTGAAGGGTATATTGACGTAATATAGATGGCATATGTGGATCGGATCACTGAACAAACCAAGTGCTTGTCATAAAGACAGATAAGCATCCACTGGTATGACTTCTCATATAGCATACACATCGCTATCTAGTGACAAGGAAAGGTTTGAAATAAGAGACGTGAATTCATGTAATTACTTCCCCCGGGGCATAGATATCGTACCTGGTTACAGGTAGAAGGAAGGTATTAAGAAGGAACAGTCCTGTATAACCATCCCAGAGCAATAAGATTTAGATAGTGAGAATTATACGTGAACCAAAAGCTTACTAGAGTAGAGTTCGGTACCGACGGGAGAGTAAATACATAATTCTCTGATCATTATGGGATTTTGGGCCTCCACGTAGAAATATCCCGCTAGGGCACTAGGCCCGAGGTAATGATACAATATTATGGTTCATTTTCCTATTCTAGGCAATATCAAATGCCGAATCGAATTTCTAGTCCTTCAACATGCATACATCGTGAAGGTAATACTGCTCACCTTTACGAGTAGCCAGTGAGTGTTGAGAACAGAGAATGCACGGTACTAACAAAATATCCACTATAAGCAAACTTGCACTTCACCTTGTAGAAGGCGAAGAATGCTGACATTAAATCAACATCAGGTAAGGCTGTGAATCCGAGGGAGCACATTCTAGCTTTGTCATCTCTGGGTATAAAATGGGTTGGCGCCGATAGCACAGCCGGCAGGGCAGGTATGATAGCGTTATGAACTTCAAAAAACACTCGTTGTCCCATACTACGCAAGATCGGTTTTAGAAAATGGAGTACCGCTACTCTAATGAGATAGACCCCAAAGTCTACGAGAGCCATGGGTTGAGTTATGATCTCCCACTACGCATGCACAAGGAGCCGGCCAGGGAGTCAAAAGGTGCACTTCGAGCCCAGAGGGACTGGTCAAAGCATGTCCATCCAGTCAACGACTACAAGGGAGGGCTAGGTGACCGATATAATTTCATGTCCGTCACCGTTCCGGAATGTCTACCGGAGAGACTGGAAGTCATATCATATGCCAATGAATACGCTTTCCTTTATGATGGTCTGTATTTCCCTAGGACTTCTGACTATACTTTCACTTTGTGGCTAACTCTAGAGCAGACAAAATGGAAACGTTTGACCTCAAAGGCGACCTAAGAGATGCCTCGGGATTCTTAGAGACCTTCGGGAATGGTGCCCTTGAGGACAAGGCTCACTCTGAATCTCTGCCTGAGAAAAAGCTTCAGACACAGATCCTATCTGAGATGATGGCCATTGATCCTCCCAGAGCTATCACTTCCATGAAAGCGTGGGCCAAATTTGTGCAGTTGGCAGCTAAGACGAGGTCAGCGCCCTTTGAGACGCTTGAAAAGTACCTCCCGGCGCGTGCCATCGACGGCGGCGAACTGTAAGTTGCAACAGACATATGCAGGGGACTTCCTCCAATGAGTTGAATACTGATTCTTCTACTACTAATAAATAGGATTTGGTTCGGCACCCTGACATTCGGACTGGCGCTTACCATCCCAGACGAAGAGTACGACCTCTGCATGGAGCTAGCCAGACCCGCCTACATAGCCCTAGCGCTCGTGAACGACCTGTACTCGTGGGAAAAGGAGCGCGAGGAAGCCCGGGAAGCGGGTCAGGATTATGTTTTCAATGCCATCTGGGTGGTCATGAAGGAAAGATCGGCGGGCGAAGACGAAGCAAGGGCCGTCTGCCACGACGAGGCTGTGAGGCAAATCGCCACGTTCCACCGCACGGTCGAGGCATCGAGGGATGACGCTACTCTGACCAAAGATCTTCGAACGTACCTCGAGGCGTTGCTGCTAAGCTACAGTGGGAACGTCGTGTGGAGCATTTACTGCCCTAGGTATAAGGGGGGGTTCTGCTGAGCCGTTGTTGGGCGTCTACAGGACGGCACGGTTAGGCAACTAGAAGAATCTTGGCTGAGAGACTCAAAGTTGCGGTGTCGTTAACAATATATCTTTAACCATTGATTGGAGGGCGGGGATAGCCTTATTGTCATCAGGTAGGACGACACCACGTCCGACATAGTATGCCGGAGCCCAAATAATGATCCACATCTCTTCAACCAAACATACGGCCTATTCAGCTGTTAGTATGCCGAGACCCTGCTGCATGACAACTCCAGCCTTTATATTCTGCGATTTAGCCCAATGAGGAGAGTGGAAATCCTATGTAGGCAGCAAGAAAGTCCATACGCCTTTGTCGTGCATATAAAGTACCGTATGTAGTGCTTATGTGCCAATGTTAATCATGCACAGGACGAACGTAAGCCGGCAGTGTGTCAGCAAGGCTGAGGGAAACAAGTTAACACCATTGGTTCCCAATCTCCCGGATTCCAGTATACTACCTTCCTCTTATGATCTACAGATGAGAAAGCTAAATTTTCAACGCTGATCCAATTTTTCGACCATAGATGAACCCATCTCCGCCGAGTCTCATGACCCGTGAGCGATGCAAAATATATGCATATTATACTCGTTATTGTACCCACTTACCCTTCTTGGCGCTGCTCAACCCCTTAAAGCCGCCAGTTAGCACTTCGGTGTCACTGTGATGAGTAGGCTATATCACGCCACAATCGTTGACAGCCCGCCAGCAGAACGAATTGGCAAAGTACGAGCTGCATGGCACTTTAATCGTGTAGCCCTAATAATTTCTGATATGCTATAATCTTACTAATCTGTTCAGAATTCAACCCAGCACCAATGGATTTCCCTTGCGTGAAATGTAGCTAGATGCGAAGTTAGAATGATAGATTATACCCAAGGGATTTCGACCCCCGAGCTTCTATAGATTACCTAAGAGTCGAGATGTTAGGATTTAGGGATGATACGATGCCGGCAGACGTAATACCCTAGTGGCACCCTGTGTTTTATGCAGTCGATAGTGTTATAAAGCATAATATTCAGGTTGCCTCAAACTGACACGCCCAGAGCCTACCTGATACATGTTCCAATTATGCAGGCGACATTAAAAGACCCCATTTTGGCTCCAGGTGGTAAAAATACCCTTGCAATGACACCGCTGTCGCCCTCGCCACGGAATTCCAATAAATCTGAAAATGTATCTCCTTGAATGTTGGATTGTGTAGTTTGGCCAGTTTGACACTGAACCGGACGACTGAGAAGCGTACCGCAACAATAAGAATGGCCAGCATTTTGACGAATACAATCTAAACGCTTGAATAGAGAGGAATCACATAAGTATTTAAAGAGCGCAACTATTTGGTGTATCTTCAGGAATTATAAGCATTTGTAATAGCGCATTCTAGTTCTCACAATTTCTTCCGGTCATATCTCCGAAGGACGCCGAAACTGATCCGATCGGACCGTCCGTGCCAAGACGTTACACAACCCCGCATATGTGTAGATAACCATCCAGCCCATGGCAAATACGATTTATTATCTAATAGCTCAATAACAGCAAGCCTTTATCAGCAGAGTCGGTAATTGCGATTATCAAGTGTCTTAGTTATCAATCTAGATAGACACTCGACTTCATAATACAGGACATCAATTCTAGACTGTCCACATCGTTCACTGACCCCTGCGTTGTTCCAATCCTACCAACGACTAATTATATCTCCCTCTATACCTCAAGACAAGTTCACTTAAAATGTCACAGCTTTCTGTAGACTTGGTGGCACCTAATGGAGTTAAGTATACCCAGCCGACTGGGTTATTTATCAACAATGAGTTCGTGAAGGCAGCAAAGGGCGAAACGATAGACTCTATTGATCCGGCGTAAGTACTGAAGTCAACCGCACCTCCCAACGTTGAGTGCTAACATATAATCCCATAGGACAGAGGAACTTATCGCAACCGTGCAAGCTGCAGGGGAAGAGGATATTGACAATGCCGTTCAGGCCGCCCAGGCCGCTCTCAAGCACGAGTCTTGGAAGCAGCTACCCAGCTCGGATCGTGGCGCTCTCATGCACAAGCTTGCAGATCTGATGGAGCAAAACCGGGAACTATTCGCTACCATTGATGCTTGGGATAATGGTAAGTCCACAGTTGAACTTCCTTGTTTATGCCGGGCCGGGGCAATTGGGAAATAACAGGCTGTCCAAGGCAAATCGTACAACGAAGCACTCGAGGTCGACCTCGTCGAGGCCGTCAGCGTCATCCGCTATTATGCAGGCTGGGCCGACAAGAGGTACGGTCAGACGATCGACACCACATCTAAGAAATT
The DNA here is from genome assembly GCA_022661535.1 of Eutypa lata. Lineage (NCBI taxonomy): Eukaryota > Fungi > Ascomycota > Sordariomycetes > Xylariales > Diatrypaceae > Eutypa > Eutypa lata. Next base: position 4,158,412 of record JAKULF010000004.1, on the reverse strand, counting down.
CGCATACACCATCCGCCAGCCGATAGGGGTGATAGCCCAAATTATCCCCTGGAACTACCCCTTATCAATGGCGACATGGAAGCTTGGTCCGGCTTTAGCGTGCGGTAACACTGTCGTCTTGAAGGCAGCCGAGCAGACGCCCCTGAGCATTCTTTTCCTCGGCACGCTAATCAAGGAGGCGGGCTTCCCGCCCGGCGTCGTGAACTTCGTCAACGGACTAGGTCGGGTCGCGGGGACTGCGCTCGTGGGCCATCCGCTGGTGGACAAGATCGCGTTTACGGGGAGCACGGGAACGGCGAAGATCATCATGGGGATCGCGGCCAAGACGCTGAAGAACGTCACGTTCGAGACGGGCGGCAAGTCGCCCCTCCTCGTCTTCGACGACGCCGAGATCGACCAGGCCGTCAAGTGGTCGCACCTCGGCATCATGTCGAACCAGGGCCAGATCTGCACCGCGACGTCGCGGATCCTAGTCCAGGAGGGCATCTACGACGACTTCGTGGCGCGGTTCGTCGAGACCGTCAGGGAGGTGAGCAAGGTGGGGGACCAGTGGGACAAGGACACCTACCAAGGCCCCCAGGTGTCCAAGGTGCAGTACGAGCGGATCCTGGAGTACATCGACAGCGGCAAGAAAGAGGGCGCCACGCTCGCCGCGGGCGGGCAGCCGCTCCCGGCGGTGGGCGGCGGGAAGGGCAAGGGGTTCTTCATCGCGCCGACGGTCTTCACCAACGTCGCGACGTCGACGCGCATCTGGCGGGAGGAGATCTTCGGGCCCGTCGTGGCGATCACCAGCTTCAAGACGGAAGACGAGGCGCTGGCGCTCGCGAACGACACCACGTACGGCCTCGGCGCCGCCGTCTTCACGACGAACCTGGAGAGGGCGCACCGCGTGGCCGCCGAGATCGAGGCCGGCATGGTGTGGGTCAACAGCAGCCAGGACTGCGATCCGCGGGTCCCCTTTGGGGGTGTGAAGCAGAGTGGGATCGGGAGGGAGCTTGGCGAGGCTGGTTTGGAGGCGTACTCGCAGATCAAGGCTGTGCATGTCAATATGGGAAATAGGCTGTAGGTATTATTAAAGGTCAACCTTGTTAGTAGGATATTAACGTAGTCGACAATCCGAGTTCAAGTCGATCGCCGCCCTGAATTGAGAGAAAAGAAGAAATTTTGAACATCAAAATATGGAACTCGTCGTCATCGGAGACACTAGCTGCGCATAGTTATACGGCCCCGCCCGTCTCTGTACGCAACTTCTGCTCGTTGACGCCAATGTTCCTCAGTCTGTAGCCCCCGGGCAGGGCAAACGAGGACGATTCTACGATAAGATCGCCCCCGAAGCTGGAGTGGCGCACGGAGCGGATATCACTTTTGTGGCGTGACGGGGGAGATTTGCCAAAACGGGTAGCGCTGGTGGTAGTGGTGAGACTTATTGTTCGATATACGAGTTCCCCGTCGATACGGGGAAGGAGCCGCACACGCACTAGTTAAGGCCCACGGGCACGCAGCTTCACAGCTCATAGAGCGAGTTGCAAATGGCCGGGTCCAGGGCCCGGAACGATGACAGGTACCCGGGCGCCGGGTGGAGCCGAAGGTTCATCTCCCGGTTAAGGAACAGTCCCTTTATCTTCCCAGTGTGCCCTGCGATGGGAAGCAGCTCTCTCATAAAACCTTTGGAGTAAAGGTTGACAAGCTTTTGGAGGATCTCTTTGTAGCGCCTTCTCTTAGGCTTACCTTCTTTTGATTCGCCCTATCCATTACATAGGATAGTGTGATCGAATTTCGGAAATAGCGCGACGGCCTTAAGCATCGTATGCAGCAAAATACGGCTAATAGTCTATGTAGTGATCAAAATTATCGGGTTGTACACTGGGGACCCCCTACACCGGCCAAACTCCCTGCGCCCCTCTCCACGAAAATAGGTGACCGTGTAATCGCCCAGCTGCGGTGCGCCTTCGACAGCTACAGGAACGTCCAGGGCGACCACGGCTGAAGGAGCCGGAGGTTTCGTGCCCCACATGACTCGCAACACTCTTAAGTTTTCTTGAGCTAGTAGATAGTCAGACGCCGGCGGGACCTGCCTGATTCGAGCCAATTACAGCTAGTGCTCTAGGTCGGATCCAGGTTCATCAACAACAAGGTCGGAGGGGATTTGTTGTCACTCGAACAACTGTGTAGTCATAGCAACTGCGTAGTCATAGAACTAACTGTTCTAAGCATTAGGTTTCAACAAGGGATTATCCATCATCCAGCCTGAAAAGGGCATGAAGGTACCCGTTAGTCCATGCATTTAATAAACCAACTAGCCACTCCGAGCAGTACAGGGACCAAGTCGAGAGCCCTTACCGCGAAAACGACTTTATGTTCCAGCGGTTGTTTGCAGGCACAGAAAAGCGTGGCCGATCCGGGGACCCGGGTCGATTCTGGCTCGAAGACCTGATCTACCTACTCGAGACCGGCCACGAGGAGCTCCTCGCGGACGCCGAAGCGACCGGCGGCACCTCTTTCGCGTTTATTTACAAACACTTTTTTCGATAGCTACGCCCTCCAGATATGGAAGGCAGCGGACGGCTACGAGTTCTTCCTCAACGAGCACCTGGTCGACTTCGAGGGCGACACGGAGTTCCGCCTAGGGACAGAGGTGGGAGTGGCGGGACACCAACTCATATGGATGGCTAAGAAAGACGCGATACATCTGGTCTTGCCCATCAGCCCGGATGTGGCCCTCGTTTTCTGCGACGCGTCACGGTGCTGGCAGTCGCCTTTCGCCGACATCGTGCACCAGCTCCAGGTCCCGTACCCCGTGAACAGCCTGTTGCGGGATGCGTCGCACAAGGACGTCGTCCAAATCCGCGTGCCTAGCGAGAAGAGGAGCAAGAAGACCTGGCCCGCCACGATGGCGTGGCGCGTGAGCATCGGCGCCCTGTCTTGGCACCGCCATCGGATTATTGCGTCTTATTCACTCAGCCACGCCGATTCCTTCGTTATCGTCCGACACCGCGCGCGGTTCGAGAAGGCCAAGAGAGAATTGGAGTTGTTCTCTAGGCAGAGAGAGGAAACGTGGAAGAGCCAGGGAGTTTGGGTTGGCTACCCGCAGGACAGGGGACAGCACAGAGACGGACTTGCAACTTCCACACCAGCGCAAGCAACCGAGATAGTAGATGGCTACATGGCGTCTCTCAATGAGGTTATTAACCTCGTGGGGGCGACACGCGAGCCTATTCCGAGGACCAAGGAAATGGCAGTCAAGTCCTGGCAGGCGATTTGCGCGCTTAATATCTTGAGCGGTCTAGCGAGCTCTACACCGGTATCACCAGGCTATTCCACCATGAACCCCCGGCCTCCGAGTCGCGTTCGAATCTGCCTACCCGCCAAAACATCCGTGTCGGGAATGATTCCCTCCATAGATGATGGGCGTGCGCTAAGGGGCTAAGGCCTTAGGACCGGGCACTACATTTCCCTTTCTCGCTAGCTGTCCTTCGGACATTCTCCTAGATAATACAACTTTCTACACAATCAAGAACTTCGTCTTACATTTGGTAGCAATCCCCTGGTTGCTTAAAATACCAAACCATAACAATACACCATATTAGTACTATTGTTAAGTAATTCTTTTTTCCAGAAGATAAGAAACGTCCAGATTTCTTCATTGAATTGTTTGGTGTTCGATCGGAACCCCCGGTCGCAGCCTATCCACCCATCCACTCGGAAGATTTCCAAGCTATTTAGTCTGATTAATGACAAGATCTTCGATCTAGTCCACGCAGACTCCTTCGAGGTCCAGTTCGAAGGCGGCAAAAGGAGTATCCAGTCTCCCACAGAGTCTTCGCTTGGGCAAGGTAAAGACCACTATAGCGAGCAGTCCAGTGGTCATGAGGAGATACTTTAAAAAAATCCTGCTTTCCGTCCCATATTCAAAGTGGCCCAGGTTGTCGATGTCCTTTTGAGGAGCGACAAGATATTCTGACAACCTTTATACGACAGCTTTCGGTACCACTAGAAGATATGCAGCCAAGCGTTATCCGGATTCGTGGGAGACGATCGTAGTCTCGCTTGCTTGCTTGCTTGTAATTAATGAGGGGACACCTTATTAGAGCAAACAAGCCTCCCAGAGCCATCACATCATGAGGTTATGGAAGATCTAGCTACGTGCATGATGCCATATCCGCTCACACGCCCATTCAGGCTACCGCGGCAACTAAGCCATGCCACGTAGTTCCTATTTTAGATGCTTTTCAGCTATTTAAAGCATTTTCCCGCAAAGAGACGTAGATGGACGACCAAAGTATTTGCAAGATAATTAACATAATTTATTTTTAAGGATTGATGCTTGTACTGTAATAACCACGCATTATATCTTGGAAATTGTAAGTAAGTTATCCAATATTGTAGAATCCGAATAATCATTTGTTCTAATATTTATTCTGGAATAATCAGTAGCTCATCTAGAATAAGTAATCATTATTCAAATCTTGATATCAAAGGATAGTGTTTGTCGTATTATGTAGTCAAGTCTTACGTAGCTAGCAGCTTAGCTATATTGAGATCTGAATAGACCATCTTTTCTTTGACATCTTTTCCTCTTTCCCATTTCCCCTATAACCACTCTTCATCCACCTCAACCATTCGTGTCGTTGCTCGCCAAACCTTACATACAGAAGCCAGCTAACTTTTCAGCAACTCTATATGAGTATACTTTGCTTACTATTTGGCAATCTCCTTGGCCGCCTTGGCCGCCTCCTTCTCCTCCTGCGTCTTCTTCTCATGCATGGTTAATTAAACTCCACTGGTCGCTATAGGGGTATGCGGCAGATAAACTTACCATGTACTGCTCGAAGTGCCCCTATATAACATGTCAGCATCGTGAAAGTAATTATGAGGTTGAATCATTTTACTTACAACCATCTTGTCCTTCATGTCCTGTAAAGCTCACATATTAGCTCCCTACAACGAAGAAAGGTAGATGAACAAAATCTTACTTTCGCGAGTGGAAGCTTGGCGGCTTTCTCTCTGAGCTCCTAAATACCACGTAGTGAGCGTATATAAAGTGTATTTTATACACAAATAACTAACATTCGCTCGTACATAGTGGGCCTATGGTAACTTTTAATATCATCCCTAAGTTTGACAGTTGTTAGGAATACTTACATCCATTAGATCCGTATGTTTCTGTAGTGCAAAGGTGTCAGAGTTTACCCTCGTCGTGTGTATGTAGATTACGCTTACGTCGATAATGGGCTTCGACTTCTGTTTGACGAAGCGAGTCAGTCTCATAATCCCCAAGGCGCTCCAAGATGTCACAAAAGGGGAATACCTATAGCCCCCTCATTGGTGGCCTTCTACTCAGTTTGTTAGTAATATCATCATGTACTAAGCCTACAGGAAGTACTCACAGTGGCCTTGGCCATCATATGCTGACAGAAACACGAAGTTAGCCGTGTATATCTTAGCTTTTATGCAGTGAAGCAAATAAACGACCTACTTCGTGCGACCCGGCCTATGATATACCCAGTGAGTGGAGGTAAAATAACCAAACCTCAATTTTTTTATCATACTGACAATTTCCTCTGAAGTCTTGTCCGGATGTCGACAGAGTATGTAGGATACATTTACTCTCTCCTGGATATTCGTACATAATTTTCAGTTCTCAGTAGGTGTGACAGACATTGTTTGGAGAATACCTTGCGTTTTGTGTCTGCCCGCACTCTCGTCGGTTGCTATAGGTTAATGTATATTAGTTCCAGGCACACCTAGGTTAGAGCTTCTGAGAGAGGACGGTACTTACTCCTGTCATTGTGTCTTGAAACGTCTTCTAGTCGAAGGTCGCCAGACTACCTAGGTAGTGTCTTGTATTTGTTGGCAAGTAATTCTGGCCTCAGACGTAGTTTCTGGTATGGTGGGATCAATTGGGTGTTGAAGCAATTCAATGTTATGAGCCAAGTGTAGTTGTTTTTGCAGTGGAGAACTAAAAGCCAAAGGAATGAATGATGTACATGTATGTAGGTAGGCAGGTACGTATATGTGTATAGCTCGGGTCCTGCCTAAGTAACCTTACATACATGTCTAAAGTATATATATATATATCTAGGCAGACAGCTGTCTGTCATGCGCCATTTACGTATCTTAGCAAGCACTTACGATAAATATGAATTTAGAAGATGGGCACATACTGAAGTAGTGGGAAGTAGTTACCACGCAAGAAATCTATGAGACTATTGTAGACGTACCTATGTAGTTTTCCGAATCCGTTTTACTATCACGTTATTCAAGTAGTGTAATGCCCTTTCCCTCTCTGTGAGTTGGGTCTGGTGGTATATTATAATTTCTATTTCCGTCTCTCTTCTTTCTTCTCCAATTCGTACCGCATTTACTCCTGCATAATAGGTTAAATATGCTCATAATAACTTTTGCTCTGATGAAATAATATTTAAGCTGCTTTAATTCTTTCATATAGATATCCATAACCATTTATACCTATACCATGGAGATATAGAAGTTCCAGAATTTTGATGATATGATCATCATTCAATACCACGAAGCACCAGTAATATAAGCTTTCAAGCTTAAGCTAATGTAGAGTTTAACACACACGTACAGTAGGGAGGAGGGTTTGAATATAAAGCCTTACTTACTTACCCAATCTACATACATACCTACTACTAGCAGTAGGAACTTTGTCCGACGATTCTAATCCTACATTTATGAACTATTACGCCTACCTATCCTAGTAAACCCGACGCTAGCAGCCAAATATTTTCATCTGATAAGATTTGAACTGACGACACACACAGTAAAAGTTTCTTGTTTCCAACATGGGCATGGCAGAAACTCAAGAAAAGTACCGAGAAGCTCTGGCTGAGCTTGTGCCGTGGGGAAAGAACGGGGCGTTTTCCAGGCCGCGACGACCTCTCACCCGGTCAGAGATGCTGCTTGAATTACGAAGCATTCTCGAGCACCACCACCTCCTCAGGCTTAAGCAAGACATAAGGGCAACGTCATTTATCCCGCTTGTTCTCGACGGGGAACCAAATTTCCCCGTGGATCTGAGCAAATCACAACTCTGCTGCAATAAGTCGACCATGGTATACACATTTCGCAGGAACGGATCACTCCTGGATTGGCTGCATGATTACCTCTACGATGCGTGGCTCCGCCCCTACAGAAACGTCGTCGAATACGGGGACTTCATCGCCTCAGTCACATTGGTGGTGCGGCCTCTTACCGAACACGGTACCTGGACTCGCGTGATCGAGCATGGACAGCCTCCGGAAGCGGTTGCCGACGCACTTCGCCGGATGGCCAAGGTACATATTCATATGGGAAACGAGGCTGAGAGAAGCTTGAGTCGAGCCAGCGAACTACTCGAGCAGTATCGGAATGGAATTCCGATGGATGATGTGGCCGGAACACTAGACGAAGAACAGGAGGCGCAGAAACATTACATCCTACGACCCCTCTTCCGAGCCCTGATCATCGTGGTCGTCGAGCACGACGTTGAAGACCGCCTGAAAAACTACAGGGACGACATCGGCAAGGCGCCCGTATACCTAGTACGCACAGGTCACGATGCGGGGCTGAGCGCGCCCATCACGTTCGAGCCTCTAAGTTCGGGCGGCGAATTGCTACCGGGCGTCGCCCCGTACGAAGGCCCGGACACGATGTTTGTGCACACAACGCTGAGGGCGGCCGTCAAGTTCGTGCAGGACCTCGACGAGAGAGAACAGGCTGCCCTGGGCCGGCGGGAAGACCAGGCTATCGAGTCCCCCCGCGCGCTCGAACTTGTCCGGAATCATGCGAAACGCTGGGGCTGGGAGGGGATAGAGGTGGCCGGTCCGTCGTCCATTTGGGTAGACACCACCGAATTCCCCAAATGGATGGGTTCTGGGGCGGCGCTTGTCGCCTTTCAGGATAGAACTAGGGTCCGCCAGAATCTCGACTCATTCGAAGAGGCTTACCGAGAAAAGTGGGAGCGAGAGGCAAAGGAGGCAAAGGAGGAAAAGGAAAGGCTCGAAAAGCAAAGAGGGGACGCGCGAGAAAAGGAGCTTGCGGGCAGTCGGTAAGCAATGGTTGGCTTCGACTAATTCAGGCTCTAGGCATATTGCAGGCTTGCTCAGACTACTCCTCCTATGAAATTATACTGACGGCTGCACAATGAGGTTCTGTCAGGACTGGAAAAGGGGGTTTAAATTATATTAAGATAGTCGTGGATAGACCCCGTGGTTTCCTTGTTACGCTGAAAGCCTCGTTACTCGTTGTAGACCACCTCTGGCGGAACGTTGGGGTATACAGTATGCTAGTTGACTACGTTCTTCAATAAACCCCTTCTCCTATTAGTTAATGTCAGCTGGCAATGTGTAAATGATGGGCCAATTTGACAGAACGACAGAGGAGTAGCTTAATTATTACTATTTAGTCGACTGGGAGAAGAAGAAAAAACGAGTTCGCCCTGTATGAAATGTACTGGTATGTCTATTGACATACGAATGACCTCGAGATCATGACATGAACTGTAAACGGAGGATCCCCAACCGGCCGTTCCGGTGGATAATAGCCCGAATATTATAAATTCAAAGGGTCCAGGTCCCGTCTTTATCAGCTACAAGATACTCCGGGTTTCGCCGAGATAAGCTCCGTAGGTAGGTACATAGAGAGGTAGGAACATCAGGTTACTTGAACTTGAAATCAGTTGTAGAAGCAAATAAACAGATGCTAATTCCAAGGAAGTCGATCGTGACATTTCTTTGCACCCCTACGTACGAATGCTACATCTGCGAGATAAGAAGCGAATACCTACGTAGTATCTCAGCTCTTTCAGCACCAGATCATCGGAGGTGTTTCGGAACAAGGCGAGGGCACTAACCCCAATAAAACCTAGCGTCTCAATTGGAACCCAACAAGCTCGTAGCTCTGTTCCTAATCCGCCCGATAGAAAAAAAGAGTTGGGAAGTGCAGACAGGGCAGGCAGGGCTGATTTAGCGGCAGTAGCAGCTGGCATTGACCATCTCATTGGCCCTGTGGTCCTACAACTCCCCAAAAAAGCTTACGGCAGCTAAAAATTCCCTCTCAACCTTGTGAGCCTCTTTTTTTTCGTCAATTCCCTTTTTTCTCTCCCAGCAGATTCCCATACCGATCGATATACCCATTGGTAAGTACGCAACAATTTCTCAAAACTAGCTTCGCAATTTGGTGAAGTTGTAGTTACCGGGTTGGCTTGTTCACCCATCCATCCTCCTGTGCCAGCTGATAGTCAACTCAATTGATTGTCCGGACGACTTCACCTTTAGCTTCAGTTGAGGACCTTAAAACTCACGCAAGTTAACTATCAGCAGTCACCTCACCTCTCCTCTTCCCACCTACCTACCTACCCCACCTCACCATGTCGCGATACTTCCGTCCGGCAGCTCGATTAGCTGTGTCGGCGCGCTCCGTCGCCTCCCCCATTACGCCCCGAGCTATCACCGCCGTCCCTAGATTCGCCTCCGCTTCCCTAGCCGTTTCGCAAAGAACGCAAAGAAGGACATATGCCGCCGACGCCAAGGGCACCAAGGAATACACGGTCCGAGATGCGTTGAACGAGGCCATGGCCGAGGAGCTCGAGCGCAACGATAAGGTCTTTGTCATCGGAGAGGAGGTCGCCCAGTACAATGGCGCCTACAAGGTCACGAAGGGTTTGTTGGATCGGTTCGGCGATAAGAGAGTTATCGATACCCCCATCACGGAAAGCGGCTTCACCGGTCTGGCCGTTGGTGCTGCGTTAAGTGGACTCCACCCCATTGTGAGTAGAATGTTTCTCTATAGGTATATACCTATATAAGGAAAAGAACGAAGCTGGTGACTACGGGGAGAATTTGCGCCATTGTGGAGGATCAAATGTTCAGTATAGTCGCATTGGGAACTACTATGCGGGTTGAGGCGGAAGCAGTCTAGCTAACCAATCTATACGACGCTTAGTGCGAGTTCATGACCTTCAACTTTGCCATGCAAGCCATCGACCAGATCGTCAACAGCGCCGCCAAGACCCTCTACATGTCTGGTGGTATCCAGCCCTGCAACATCACCTTCCGCGGCCCCAACGGTTTCGCCTCCGGTGTCGCCGCCCAGCACTCGCAGGACTACAGCACGTGGTACGGTTCCATCCCCGGCCTGAAGGTCGTTTCCCCCTGGTCAGCCGAGGACGCCAAGGGTCTCCTCAAGGCTGCTATCCGCGATCCCAACCCCGTCGTCGTGCTCGAGAACGAGCTGATGTACGGCATCTCGTTCCCCATGTCCGAGGCGGCGCAGAAGGATGACTTCGTCCTCCCCTTCGGTAAGGCTAAGATCGAGCGCGCCGGCAAGGACCTCACCATCGTCTCGCTGTCGCGCACCGTCGGCCAGTGCATGGTCGCCGCCGAGAACCTCAAGAAGAACTACGGCGTCGACGCCGAGGTCATCAACCTGCGGTCCGTGAAGCCGCTCGATGTTGAGGCCATCGTGCGCTCCGTCAAGAAGACAGGCCGCCTCCTATCCGTCGAGTCCGGCTTCCCTGCCTTTGGCGTAGGTGCCGAGATCCTGGCCCTGACCATGGAGTACGCCTTCGACTACCTTGACACGCCCGCTGCTCGCATCACCGGTGCCGAGGTCCCGACCCCGTATGCGCAGAAGCTCGAGGAGATGGCCTTCCCTACCGAGAAGTTGATCGAGGACTATGCTGCCAAGATGCTCAAGGTATAAAGGGCATGATGACGAGATTATGAAAGGGATGAGAGAGTTGGAGGAAGGACGGAACTGCTGCCACGTAGAGCGGTAGGCTCCGAAAGGGTGAGATGGATATGTGGTTGTGTGTTCGATATAGCGACAAGAGGGGGAGGAAGGGAATCGGGGGCTGTGTCTAGGTCATAATTCACGGTTTCCGGATAGGGGTAACATACGCATGCATGAACGAGATGAAGAGGGAAGCAAAGAGTCCAGGAAGCAAAAGAAGAAGAAACGACGATAGTTAATAAGACACGTTGGCAAGACAGGAAGACAGGCAGGCAGGCAGGCAAGCAGGCAGGAAGGAAACGGCGTGGGCGCCCGCATATAGAACTACTGGTTGGTGGGGATCAGACACAGACAGATATCAGCATGCGTATGTGGGTTTTGTTTTTGTTTCTTGTATGCTGCTGCTGCCGACTCTGCTAAAGCTGCCACTTATCGATTTATCGATCAACCAAACCAACGAACCAACCAATCAAATCATGTACTTGTAAGCTCTGTCTAGTGTTGCATATGCATTCTATGTCCATATCATGTCACTTATGTATGTATGCCTTACGACTTTTATTCTTGTTCGTGAAAATACATTGTGCTTCTAGTGCCCTGTTGGACAGAGACTGTATTGTATGTAACTAATGTCTAGATGAAAGGGTGGATAAGTTTGAATTTCGTAGACTGGCTGCTAGTGTACCTATTATAGATAGGGGTTTCTAATGGGCAGGCACTATGTAGATAGATAGGGGAAGTCTTCATGGCGGGAGAGGTCATTCTATACCGTGCTTGCGAGGGTGGACTGTTTAGGTTTGCATTATTATGACATTATACTTACTTACTTAGCCTTACTTACTTAGCCTTACTTACTTAGCCTTACTTACTTAGCCTTACTTACTTAGCCTTACTTACCTACCCCTATCACCAAGAGGGGTGGCCTAAATGGCGAGCACTACAGTTCCCCCGACGTAGTGAACCATGATTCTGTCTGGTCAATGTCTGTATATGATGCAAAGCGTGAGACTATCACGGAGGGATATCATGCAATACTACTGAGATTCCACCAACCAAGTACATACGAATTCGCACTTGTTATAAGCAGACGGACCATATTGTCAAGTTAAAGCGGCAGCCATGGTGGATAAGTAACACACAATGTCGAGCTGCATTGGTAGCCCTACATATCGAAGGTATCACAGTAAAGATGGAATACGTTGTAGAAATCGACACAACCCTGTAGAGTAAGGTATCAATCAACCTTGAGGCTTATTTGATGAATACCAATTGATACCAGCAGATGATATATCACCATTAGCCATCCAATGCACCATATGAATGAAGTATGCATCCTGGTAGGTAAGTAAGTAGCTGGGTAGTTCGTGACGTTCGTGATAATACACACAACCAACCGAACAATCACCGATAAATCCCTTAAGGTGGGTTCCCACTCTAACATTAGATCGGCCCAGTTTTAGCACGCGAAATCTCGTTAGCAAAGTGGGGCACAACCCCTCACTTCCTCCCATAAATCCCCGCACCACACACGCACACATATAACCAATTAAGAACAAATTTCTCCAACAACCAAGACAAGAAACGGTCGCGTAACTCAGTTGGTTAGAGTGTCGTACTAATACATCCACCTTCGATGTATACTGTAAATGCGAAAGCCGAGAGTTCAAGCCTCTCCGTGACCAGTCCAGTAGAGGGGAGTCCCGCTTGGGAGTAAGCCTCTACAACCTCTTCTTCACTGTCTTCGTGGCTCAGTTGGTTAGAGCGCCGGTCTCATATTATATCCCAATATAATTTCTCTATGACTCGATCGTTACAACGGTTGGGAAATCCGGAGATCGCCAGTTCGATCCTGGCCGAGGACATATTTTTTGGGGTTTTTCATCAAGTGGTGTAGGTAGGTAGGTAGGTGATAAGTTAGTTGTTGTCTTCCCCTTATTTTTAGAGGGGTAAGTAACAAACAGTAAAGCTAGTCTGTTTGCATGTATATATATATATATGTACCTTCTTTTTACATTGAGGTTTGATCGTCTTCCATTTTCATGATTCACTTTTCGTCGTACCACCCCTCCCTGACCGGTGGGTGGGTGTCCTGCATAAAACGGCTTCGCTACTACTGTACACACAACCTCAACTAATAATCCATTTTGTCGACGCCATCTATGAACTTTACCCAGCTGGCCAATACTTGTGCACAAACTCAAGCGGTTCCTTCAACCAAGGCGTCTCCATCGTATGGTTGTTATCGAATACATGCTCGCCAGTCGGGAGGTAGACAAGATGGAGCACAACGTCCGGGTACAGCCTCCTAAGCTTCTCGACCCATCCCTCCGTGTGTTCCCATGGTATCTACTCATATCAATCAATTATTAGATACAGTTAATCCCTATCTATTAGACTAATTCATAGGTAGGTGTAAATAAAAGAGAGAAGAGAGAAAGAATACTTACACTCTCATCCCCCTTAGAATGATACAGCAAAATCGGCGGCAATTCCCTCCCCTTCGCTGCCGCCATCTCCAAACTCACCATCGGATCAACGAAGGCCACCTCCCCCGATAGATCGCACAGCCGACCCGCCTGCACCATCGCGCTCATGAGATACATCCTCGAGCCGAACTTGGCCCGCGTGCAGATCTGTCCCGGCTTCAAGCCCGCTAGGTGCTCTTCGACCACCGAATAAGGGATGTAGCCGGACACCATAGTAGCGCTACTGCTGCTGCTCACCTCATCATTCCCGGCTGTCGCGCCGTCGTCTTCGTCGTCGTTGGGTTGTTGCTTTTGCTTTTCCTGGTGTTGGTGTAGGTCGATTCCAACGGGCACCTCGACCGGCAGTAGCGGTTCTGCTAGTATCCTCGCCAGGTCGAGCGCGGGATACTGCACGAAGAGCACCTTGATCGGCAGGTCGGTCAGCCCCAGTAGCGCCGTCTGCGCGGTGATGTAGCCGCCTCCGCTCTCGCCGCCTACGAGCAGATTGTGCGCGTCGAGTTGGAGCGCGCGATTCGGAAGCGAGTCGCGGAGGACCTGCTGCGCGTCGCCCCTCTCGATCCATTTCCAGAACGACCCGATGTCTTCGAGGAGATCCGTGATCTCGTGCTCGGGACGGATGCGGTAGTCCGGCGTTAGGATCACGGCGCCGTGCTTTAGGGCTAGCTCGAGGAAACTGGGTCAAGCTGTTAGTGTTGCGTTCGTGGAAACAGTTGATAATTAGTTGCTGCATTGATCGGATTTCTCTGTTATTTACAAGGGACGCATGAAACTCTCCGCTTCGCCCTCGCTCCAAGCACCGCCGTGGAACCTCACGAGTAATGGACGCGGTCCCGGGGGTAGTTCCTTCGGGATGAGGAAGAAGGCGTGGATCGGTTGGGAGTTCACATGTTTGTAGGCCGTGCGGTACGTGTCGAACTGGGGTAGTAGCTTTATGGAGTTCTCGCATTGGTTGGTAAGGTCGATCGTGTAGGGGTCCATTGTCGTCGTCGTCGGTGTGGGTATCTATCGTAGGTTAAGGGTCTCGAAACTAGTCCTTCTTGAACGGATGTACTGAGCAGTACCGTAGATCTTTACTCTTAACTCAAGTCAACAGTGTTGAAAAAAAGTATAATATCCACAACTTGGGCTGTAACTTGTACTCTCTAGACGTATAGTATTTACTTTCCCTGTTATATGCCAACCGGAGAAGGAATAGAAACCCCACGTCCCCTCTCTACTCCGCCACCCCCATCCGTATAAGCCGTGTCATTCTCCGATTGCACGTGGGTAGGGTTGCACTCGCGGACCGGGGATCGGACCGGGGGACCGGTATTCCGGGTCTAACTAATCCTGATAAAATCTCAAGGAAATTGTCGTAGTCAATAATTGTCAGCCTGCATCTCACTAGAACCTTAGCTTCGAGTTTTATGGCCCCCATCCTCCAGGGTTGGTCTCAAGTCTTTCTAGGTGAATGTTTAATAGGTGTATTTATGCGATGCCTACGGGGTAGGGGGGTGTCATATATTGATCCGCGGGACGCTTTGGACTGAGTATAAGATGTTGGTTTTCCTCTAGGCTTCCAACGCGCTTGGGGTAGAAGATTAATTCAAACCAATGTTGATCATTGCTTCATTGGTCTTGAAGCGAAATATATACATCTAACTAGTCCTCCGAGCTTATACTATCTATATACAAGAATATATACGAGGTAAATATGTCCAAAGAAATGTAACGGAGCTGCGTATGTGACTTTCCTCCCCTTGATGCTCTTCGAGGTGCAAAATAAACAAGGACTGCGCCCTTGAAGAGGAATGCAAACACAGGACGTTTAGTCGGCCCATCCCTGAAGGCGCTGCGCAATGTCGCTGACATAGTTGGGCGTGGCGCCCCTCCCGTCACTGAGGTCGTTGGCATTGACGTTTCCGGAGTTGTACTCCCTCAGGGCCGGATAGATGGCGCTCTCGGTCATCGCGTCGCCCCAGTTTCTAAGGTTGCCCTTGTAGTGATCAACGCCACCACGAACCATGTTGTCGATTTGCTCCTATAAGGAGATTTGGTTAGAAGTGGTCCCGGGTTATGAATGAAAGAGAAAATGGGATAAGTGTCGGAAACGGAATGGAGGAGGGTAAATAAGCTTACCTGGCTTAAGTTCACCTGGCCGGGGTATCCGACGCAGTTCCAGCATTGCAGCAACCCAGCGGTAGGAATGCCCTCCCAGCTGTAGGTCGTCCGGACACCAACGTATCCGTGACTCTCCTGCATGATCATGGTCAAGATAACACGGGGGTCGATGCCGTATTGACCACCGATGTTCTGGCAAGAGACTCTGATCTTCTCAATATCGGCCCAGGTGCTACCCGTCATAGCCATGTATTGAGAGTGGATGTTGTACTATACGAGATGATAAGTGTCAGTACATTTCAGCACGGTGATTGAAGGTTGGAGTGAGGAACACTAACAAGATCGTCAAAGCTTCTCCATGTGTTCATACTAGGAAAGTTGTACCATGGGCCAGAGTACCACTGAGGAGCAGCAGCAATGCTCATAGTCTCGTTCTTGGCCGCCGCCTCAGGGACAGGCGATGTGAAGGCCAGAGGGGCCGCGGCGGCAATGGCCAGTAGGATGGACTTGAGGGAAGACATGATGAGCAGGGTAGCTGAAGTGTAAAGGAATGTGATATTGTTCTATCAAAGGAATGACTTGGAGTTCTAGAGATGCGCGAGTCTGGAGTGTCTAACAAAGTTCATTTAGATATGGGTTCCCTCGATCATTTTATACTTCTCTGTCATCCATACCGCTTTGCCAATTTTCGCGGATTCCTCCTCCCTAACATCATAGAGTACTATTTCTCTACATCGGGAAACTGGTCTAGGAGCTCTCATCGTTGCGTTCTAGATGCTCGCTTTCGACGAAGCCTCAAAAGAAGTGCAAGTCTGCCTATTTTATCGAGCTTGTCGAGCTTGGGGGCGGTTGACCGTTATGGGACCTTCCCCATGCAGAAGGTGACCTGCCCGTCAAGCTGACAATCATTTCCCGTCATGACATGCTACGGTCAGGGTCTGGTAACTTTAAATCAGTCGCTGGGGGAATTTCCCCGGAGGACAATCGAGCCTCAAAGGCCGATCTTCTGCCTTTTCGTTCAAAGGGATCGACCTCATCTCGTGGTTTCGCGATGAGATCTGATATCCCCGGTCAACGCAGTAGAGCCGCAATACGAGTCTGACCTAAAAACGATATGAACTGAAATAGAAGACGTACTACCATAACCGGATTTTGCATGAATGAATAAAAGAGAAGACGCATCATGAATTGCAGTTCGATTTGCACTTTCGCATGTAGGTGACAACTGGTGATATTTGACCAGTCTTACGGTTGATGCGACTTACATGCAACCTTCCAGCGACGAAACCCCCCTAAGGATGCGCCTGTCATGACAACTAACTAACCCGAACCGTTGGAAGCTGGTTCGTTATTGCTTGGCGACTGATTATGTGTTCCCAAATTAGCCTTAAATCGCACGGTTAAGGCCAAGGCATCGTCCTAGATTACTATCGTGAGATGCTGGAACCGGCTCTTGATTGGTTCTACGTCGCGGGACCTTTCTGTCAGAACTCTTGGCTTCCAGCGCGGGTTCGATTACTTGCATAATACTCCATACATAGCGCCGGGGGTTATTGCACGTTGCTTGGTACTTTCGCACATACGGATCGGGCCTGGAACTCAATAGACGTCGACGAAGGCTGAGCGGCCGAAAAGGTCTCTTCTTTGCTAAGCCGGGCGTGCCGAAAACGTGGTATAAGTTGTTGACGCTCACGTGCCAAGTAATCCTCGTGTATTAGTTACTTATCACTTGCCTGTTTGGAGACTTGGACCATACATAGCTGTTCAGTAACTCGCCATAAAAACATTCGCGTAGCTGAACGTACGACTTGGTATGCTGACATATTTACTACGGGGTTATATGCTCGTTGATGAGCTGCCATTTCATCATACGTTTCATGTTCAACCACTTGCCCCTATTTCAATTTGCCCGTTATTCACATGAAGCGCTGAGATAGGCTTCGGCCATACTACCCGAGCTATCTGAATATTGATAAGCATCAATATCAGCTTCGAGGCATTATTTAAATGGATTTATAATCAATCAAATATCGCATTAACACGCTGGCTGAATTATCGTCCCTATGGTTTCTTGGGTCACTTAGCCTATAGGCATCATGTTTAACCGCATTGATTCTTAAAAAATGTCCTCATCAAATTTCCGAAAACACTACCGACGCATACAAACGAAACATCGCAATGCCATATTTCTGCTCTGCTGTACGTTGATTCTTATCTTGTATGTACGATCACAACCATTTAAGGGGCTCTAATGACGCCGCAAGTGCATATTATTTAGTAAACATACCGTCTAAGTCTGAACCCGATTTCTAATATATAGTGAAAGTTGTATAATTATGTAGTTATTATCGAAATTAGCATCAGTATCATCACGACATGCAAGCTGGCCTGCTGTGTAAGCAAATAGAAGGCCGAGTCCTGTCACTCAGCACATGTCCTCCATATTGCATTGACCAAATACGCCCATGGGATTATTAATACCTCATATACTAAGGGAATAAATAAATGCAGATATGAAGCGTCCCGTAAAATCTAAACCTCCTTAATCGGCCCCTTGAAGTGATGCCTGGCATGAATGCCATACCAGAGCACGCTGAATATGACAACAGACCCAAATACAAGAACACTCCAATTTGCTCCCGCGACAGTTGTGGGGGTGGATTGAGGCCAGAAAGACCAGAACAACAGAAGTATGCTATACAAGCATGCAAAGACGTTGTTGATTGTGCCGAATGGCTCTGGTATCCGCCAAGGTCCCCAGTACAGCTGATTAGGTTCCATGGCACTGGGGTCAATCCCAAAGGGTTGAAAGGCAGCAGTACTGCGCCTCCATAGTAGTAAGCCGCACACCAATAAGTACGAGGAGAACAAGGCCGCTATAGCTAGCGACAGTAAAGCTTGCAGTGCGACATCCGATCCGAGCGCAATAAGTGATAACAGCATCGTGATCACCAAGGTAGTAACGACGGCAACTCTTGGCACGGAGCTCTTGCTAAGCTATTTAATCCGTAAGCGTGACGAGCAAATGCACAAGCGCATCTGTAACTGTCTCGTGGCTTACCTTGGTCAAATAGGGATGAAAGGGCACACCTCGATCCCGCGAGAACGACCATAGCATGCGGGAGGCAGAGGCATAAATCCCAACACTGCTAGCGAGACTCAAGAGCATGACGACCGAGGCCATGCCGCCAGCTGCGGCAGTAGATCCCACGGCGACGTGAAATACATAGATGAAGGGGTAAAACACGGTCTCGGCGGCCGCGACAGCCGCGCCGACGTCGGTCAAACAGAACATCAATGCGATCGTCATAGCGAAGGCCAGCGAGCCATTGATGATTATAGTAAACAGCAGAGCTCTCGGAACAACAAGGGCAGCCGACTGGATCTCCTCGGCCATGTGGACCGCGCAGTCCGCCCCCAAGAGCGCCGCGGCAATGCCGGGGAAGCCCACGAAGAAGGAGAGGGTCTGGGTCGACCAGCCCCCCTCGTTGAAGAAGGTGGCGAAAACGGCCGACGGCTCGTTGTGGGGCGAGAAGTACACCATCGGTATCAGAATGCCGAAGAACCCGGCCAAATGCACGACGAGGATGAGGCCTTCGAATTTCGCTAGTACGTTTGTGGTGATGGAATTCATGATGACGGCGAACAAGGCGACGGCCCAGACTATGAGCACGGTGTGCCAGGGGAGCGGCACGTAGTTTGGGTGGGTCAACACGATGATGCCTTGCAGGAGTGTCGCGGTGATGTAGCTGATGGATACGCCTATGCTCTGCCATGCCAACGTGGTGAGCCACCCTGTCAGATAGGATAGGAAATTACTCCACGAGTTTGGGGCCATCACTGAAGTCTCATAATTAGCAATAATCACTTGCTTCAAGAAGCGCGAGAGGTTCCGATTCGGGTTGTCTTAAAATGTATATTTGAAGTGAAATACTCATTGTGATTTTGGAAGGTAGCGAAGTAATCGGTGCAGACCAATTATTCAGAAAAACACTTACTCGCAGCCCAGTGATCTAGAATATCATATGTTAGTCCAAGGTATAGCGGTAGACAAACAATAAGAGATATTAGTCTTACACTGTCCAGCAGCAGTGGGCGCCATGGAAGCCAACTCTCCCAATACCGTATATACCGAGAGAGTGCCAACCCAATTGAGCAGAAACCCCCATACCAGTCCAGCTGGGCCACCGTTCCCCAGGCCAGCTACGGAAGTGACCAAAACGCCCTCCCAGGATAGCAGCGCCGAGCAAGAGAACCCAAGAATGGACATGAAGCCAAAGCTTCTGTTCAGCAGAGGACGCTTGCCCAAACGGCGGAGCTGCTCGTCATCGTCGAAAGTGCCCCCGTTACCGGATCTGAATAAATCCAAGGTGGTTGGAGCCGAGGACCTGACCTGAAGCTGGATATTATCGCTCTTAGACATGATGACACTTCAGATGCTGGGACTTGAGGATCAATAATGAAATGGAATGCTGAGAATGCTCAGACAAAGTGAAGTGGGAGAAGATGTAAGTCCGTTGGTAGTCAGCTCCAGTCGAGGGTAATGAGAAAATTACTCTCTCAGCAATCAAGGAGAGAAGAAAAAAGAGTCCTAGACAGCTTATCTACCTACCTACACATGATGGCTGGCACGCTTGAAAGGATCAAAACCCGATGTGTATGTCCCCCGTAATCGCGGGATATTGCATGCATACTTACTTCCGGGTTCGATGATTTGTGTTGGTGCTAAACCCGGTCTTACATACGTACGGGCAGACGCGATCCGAACCAAAGATATGGCCTGGCCTGGCATGGGTATGAGTGCGCGTTGTGCTATAATCTGCCATCATATCACTGTCATCTTATCACCGGCGCTGCACCAATGATAATGATTTATATCTTGGAGTTATCTACGATACCCATCTGCACGGCGCTAACGTGCATGACAATTGTCACAGATTACCAATTTTGGATATATTTAGACAGAAGCACATAGCACATATTAGAGGCTAACCCCCCACAGGATTACATGCGAAACTGTTGCCACCCCCTCGATATATCTCGCCTCTGATGTAACCCTAGATCCAGGATCTTGCTTTAGTATAGTTTCCCTCCACTTCACATTCCGGAACGTTTCAAACGCCTTACAAACCTCAAAGTACTCCTATATTTCACCCCAACGCTATATTAGCAACATATGGAATCTGTCCCATTCGCTCTCTTTCAACTGCCCTTGGTGATGTATAAAGTTCACTCGTTGCACTCGCATTCCCGGGCCTATGAGAAAGCGGCGAACTCCTGAGACGACAAACGCCGCCCGCGTTGTGAAATCGTACTTGCCAGACCCGATCCCAGGTCCAGCCGAAGGGCTGCGTTGCTCTGTGCCCGGGGTTGGGGGGCTGCAATGACCGGTCTCCTCGGTAGTCTTCATAATTCCTACTAGTGCTTGCAATAAAGCCGTTACTAGGTTTGTGAATGTCGTGTAGACCATTACGTCGACTGTTCAATGTGAGCTGAGCCGTATACAGAACGTCCACGTAATAGTACTAGCCCCGGAAGTGAGGGTACAGCAGAGGCGTCCATGTTGCTGGTAATGTTGACGGTGCTAATTCCCTGGATGGAAATTGCCGGATTATTGTCGATATAACCAACAGCTTCCCATTCAATCAATTCTCTTCCCCGCCGTGGTCGTTCTTCCAAGTACCAGCATAATGGTGCGTGACCAGAGCGGGTCCCAGCCTAGTTTCGTCCTCATCCTCGTATGTATTCGATGATGCGGCAAATGCGTATCCGGGCATAATCAGAAGGTCCCCGACGAGTTTCGGCTCCAGGAGATTGAAGATACTGTCGTGATCGATGGTCGTGTTGAGGGTTTGTTCCAGGCTCTTGACGACGCTTCGTGTCAACCTCCTAGGCCCTGTAAAATCCACCACGTCACCGACCATGGGGAGCGTCAGACCTGCGACTGAGACCTGATGTTCGGCCGTGCTGGCACGGATGCCCTCCAGGATATCCTCTACCACCATCCAGATGTGCGGTAGACCCGGTTTCGCCATCATAGTCCAGCTCGCGAACTGGCGAAAGAGTTTATCCCCCCATCCAACATCGAACTCCCATCCTAGGACGAGACCGGCAAGGCCGTCGAATTCAGGGGGGATCCACTCATCAATAGGCACGTCCTCGCAGGAGACGTCGAGATCAAACCAGATGCCGCCCTCGGAGTAAAGGAGAAGATAGCGCAGGAGATCGGCTTTGAGGATGGGAACCGTGAGATTCATGTAACTCTCGACAAGGTCAGGGCGGGAGGCGAAGGTCCTGGCGACATACTCATCACCGGAGTTGTCTGTTATGAATTCGGGGTGGTAGGTCGGGTTTTTGTCGATGCAACTACCAGTCCACTCTCGGTTCTCGTCACTCAGACCCTTCGGTCCTAACTTGTACCATGTTTGTTTTGGTATTGTGGTGGGAACTGGGGTCTGCGTCACTATCACATCGTAAATCGGGTATTTCCAGTAGAGAAGGCTGATAATGCAAAAGGCGAGGAGAGGAGATAATTTGAGAGTCATCGGTGGCTGTATAAGTGGCATCGTGATTGTCTTCCGAGATATAACATATCAGGGTGTGACTCTTTACACAACTAATAAAGGGACTACCTGTTTCTATATACCCTTTGGCCTATGGCCAGATTTAAATATGAGATCCAGGTCGGCATCCCTTGCTACCTACATGTCTTACAGTTATCTAAACACGTAAGTTAGTACCTGCACAAGCAAACAACCGCCAGTTACACCAGCGTAGTATTTGTTGGTATCTGGCCAAGACCGGATGAACCCCTGCCAGATGCAGCCCTGGCATCTTAATGCGACAACATCTCTCATTTAGTTAATTAGGCGCTAAAACAACCAATAGTGTATTCTGCCCCTTGACAGCCCCGCCAGCACCCAGATGGTCGGTAACGAATAGGCATCGGCAGAAAGTAGAAGCGCGGGTAAAATAATAATAAGAAAGTTTTATATAAGCCAGGCTTGGTGAATCCGAACTCCCATGTGGGAAACACTCGGGCCGAAGCACGGTGCTGGGCGGATGGGTACAATACCCGCTTCTATCAATAGGTACGTAGATGTTATAAACCGGGCGTTAAGACGTATACCTAGCGCATGTGTCGACCAACAGCTTCAAATGTTTGTTTCAAGGTCCCTGGAAGCCAAATTATGATGCATGGGCAATAATAGCAGGTATCTTCCTGACATCTCCCCAGCTGTATTAGTATGTCTATTAGTATGTCGTGAGATCGTTTCTTAATCCATTGTATGTTTCTGCTTCAAGCTCACCAGCATCTTCGCATCACGAACTACTTAAAAGAAATGCCCATGAACTTCATTAATCCGCCTCCTTTCGGCGAGGTGGGGGATTTCACCAATAACCCTACTTATACCGTGGGTTCGACTCTTAATGTTACATGGACCAGAGGAAAATCAGAAAAGCCGACGTCCCTATGTCTGTTTCAACTTAACGGGACGGACTACTTGTATCCGTTCGAATCCCTTATACGTACGTTATTTATTAACTTTGTTTTTCTACGCAACAAATTGAAACAGTACTGACCTGGAAACCGCAGAGAATGTCGAAATAACGAGTTATCGCTGGCTCGTAGGAACAGACAAGGATCTCTCCGTGTCGAACCTGTTTTATCTCAGCATCTTCGAAGAGGGACACAGCAAGTCGGATGCGAACAGTCACTACTTCTACTTAGCGTCAAGCAACAATGATGATCCTGAGGCGTCCGACACAAGCTCCACGGCTATTGCGGCATCCATACCGAATACCGCATCCTTGGCGAGTACTGCCAGCAGTCTCACACCGGTTGAGCCCATCACTTCTACACCTATACCTCCAGCGCCCATATCTACCTCTTCACCAGCACCTTCTCATGGCTTGACCGCCGACGTTATAATTGGCTTTAGCATCGCGATTCCACTTGCACTAATCATTGGTTTCGGCGCTGGGTGGTTCTTTTTCGGGCGCCGCAGAAGCCGAGACCAGAATGTCAGGACGGCACCTATGCCTCAAAAAGTCTTCCGCGGGATAAGTTATTACGGGGAGCCACCTTCAATCCCAGGCTATATATTCCAGAGGGACAGAGACAAAATATATCAAGTTAGCCAAGCAGTTTATCAGACCTCGTCTAGGGATACGCGGATCTCATCTGGACCATACGAGCTACCCTCCAATCCTTATTAATAGATATATAACCCTCGGATTGATGCACTTCATTATAATCAATACAAAACTTTAACCCTTTTCACATCATATAATTGCACTAATTATTGGCAATCCTGCAGTTTCGCCGCGGTTGGTGTCATCGCCGGGCTCCGACCGGCTGGGATCATGCACTCGAATCCAGACGTTCGGGATGCCCTGCATGATGCAGACTTGTTCGTGACACCTGCAGGTCGACTCTAAGTATCTATTTTCCGAAGCTGATAGTGTCGTCCAAGTTGCAGATGTTGTGTCGCACAACCCAAAAAAAAAAAAAAAAAAAAAAGGAACTAAGCCTACACTTTAGAAATGTCATAGTTAGGCGAGCACCTGTTTGCGCCCTTAATATCACAGAACATACTCCAAAGTAGCTATCGGAGCGGCATTAAGCAGAGTTGGACGGGGGGAATTTCCCCCAAGTAAAACTTAACGTAACATCGCGAGAGGGCCCAAAATTCTGAGGTATTATATGCACATATGTGGCTGCATAAAGCCGTCCATATCTACCCCTTCGGCATTACCTACTTAATCATACTAGAAGCCGGGAGCGAAATGCATCGTGCCATCATGCCCCCTCATGAGCAAGTGGAGATTCGACTTGATAGTCGACGGCACTGTTAATAGTTAAGCTCGGTGGCAATGTCTTTCCTCCGTCTCGAGGGTGAACAATGAACGCTAGCTGTTTTTGTCACGATCAACCCTGTCGCCAACCCGTTGGTTATCCATAGGTCCGTGGGTCGACAGCCGTGGGCGGGTTTTCACGGTGAAAGACGCTAATGGAAGTGATTTGGTCAATCAAATAGCTTCTAAGTCTCTTAATGATCCTAAATATTGCGACAGGCTCTTCCCCAACCCCATACCTGGTTTTTCTCTAGTTAGTGAAGGTTTTAAGAAATGGCTCAGACCCCATAGCCCTCGTGACGAGAACAAGTGCGGAGAGAAGTCCGGGGGAAGTACGGGGAAATATGGGGAAGAGCACGCGGTATAACTAAATGCTTCAAGCGCACATCGAAGTCTCTCATTCTTTCCCGACTGGTTAGTTGTGACCTCACATTGTGATTCCCTGGATCCAAGCTCGGCGTTCGAAATAGTCCAATATACTATTGTATGGGAGTACAAGGAAGAGTCTCACCACGCTTGTTACTAGTTTAACCCTTCTGGAGGAAGCACCTCTGACCATGGCTGCCGAACACGAAACTGCGATATTCGGTGCTGCTGCTGCTGCGCGTGCGGCGGGCAGTGCCGAATCTAGTGGTTTGCGTCGTCTGTGGGCTGACATGAGGATTTTCTACATCGCCCTTTTCGCCTCCTTTGTAGGTTTGTCCCACGCAATCAATCATCCTGCTGTCATGGAAGGAAATATGAAGCCTTATTATGTATTGGAAGCTTGATACTAATCTTTCTTGTTTTTGGTCACGAAGGGCGGTCTTCTCTACGGTTACCAACAGGGAGTGCTGGGCCAGGCGCTCGTGATGAACTCCTTCGAGCGCGCCTTCCCAGGCATCGCAGCGGATCCCGGTGCCCAGGGCTGGCTGACCTCAATTCTGCAACTGGGTGGCTGGCTCGGGGCTATCACGTCCGGTATCTCCTGCGAGATCTTTTCTCGGAAGCGGACCATATTCGCGGGCGCCATTTGGATTATCTTGGGCTCGTATTTGACCGCTGGCGCTAGCTCCCCTGCCTATCTATATTCCGGACGGTTCTTTACTGGCATTGGCGTTGGTGGTCTCTCTGCTACAGGGTATGCATGTTGCTCTTTACGTATTGGCCTTAAATGATACTAACGAGTGACTCGGCCAGTCCACTTTACAATGCCGAACTGGCACCACCTGAAATCCGAGGACTCTTGGTATCGCTTCAACAGCTTGCTACCACAATCGGAATCATGAGTGCGTATTGGATCGCGTACGGTACTAATTACATCGGTGGTACTGGCGAAACGCAATCCGACTGGGCTTGGAGGCTGCCGCTGATCATCCAGGGCATCCCCGCCGTCGTTCTTGCTATCGGAGTTTGGGTGATGCCATATTCACCACGATGGCTGGTGAAGGATGGCCAAGAAGACTACGCCCTGCGCACACTTAGCCGGCTGCGTGGTCGTCCGGTTGACGATCCGTTGATTCAAGTAGAGTTCCTTGAGATCAAGTCTGAGTGCGAATTCGAGTTCCGGGCTTTCGAGAAGAAGTTTCCTCATCTCACGGAAAATTCTAAGCCAAATCCATGGACCCGGGAAATATTGCAGTATATCCCTATTTTCAAGGCCAAGGACTCGTTCAAGCGTGTTGCCATCGCCAGTCTGGTCATGTTCTTCCAGCAATGGTCGGGTATCGACTCAAGTAAGAGAACTTCCAAGATATAAATAGTCTCGCAGCCAACTAACAGCAAACAGTTATATACTACGCGCCTATCATCTTTAAATCGTTAGGGCTGACCAATAGCACGAGTTCTCTCCTCGCCACGGGAATCACCGGCATCATCAATGTCCTTACTACGATTCCAGCCATCATGGTGATCGACAAAGTTGGAAGAAAGCCTCTCCTGCTTTTCGGTTCATTTGGTATGCTTGCCACCATGGTTATCGTCGGCGTCCTCGCTTCTCAGTTCCAACAAGATTGGGCTTCGCACGGCGCTGCAGGGTGGGCTGCCGTTGCGATGATTTGGCTCTATATTGTCAACTTCGCCTACTCGTGGGGACCGGCATCGTGGACTCTTATCGCGGAGGTCTTCCCTCTGTCGCTCCGAGCCAAAGGCACGTCTATCGCGGCTTCGGCGAACTGGATGAACAACTTCATCATTGCGCTCATTACCCCAACCATGTTGGCCAGCATCTCGTGGGGCTTGTATATTTTCTTCGCTGGCTGGTTGACCCTCGGCATTCTTTTCGTGTGGTTCATGGTTCCTGAAACTAAGGGCAAAACCTTGGAGCAGATGGACCAGGTCTTTGGGTATGCCTTCCAAGCCCCTTTCTGTGAAACGGTTAATACTGTGACTTTTGCTAAACAGTGCACTTCCATAGGTCGAAAACGAGTGAAGAAGATTTGCAAGAACTCGGAAGAATTCAGGAAGAGATGGGCTTGTTCCGTGCCCTCGCTGCCATTGGCGTTAATATGGGAGAGTCAAATGGCGCGTTGGAGAAGAAAATATCTGCAGATCACGTTGAGGTGTCAGTGTAAGCCTTGCAAGGCAAGTCGTTGCCAAAAGAATGGATATAGCCTCATGGTAGTAGGTATATTCGTACTAGAGATATACCTGTCAGTTAGGCTTCGGGCGTTATAAACAAGCAACCGGTATTAATATACTGCAAAACTTGTATAATCCTGAGGTTATGTTATTTCTTATAGCATAATCACTTATTATCACTGAATAAACAGATATTATTCGAATCGTAATACCTAAGGGTCCTTATTGTTTACCTTGACACCGGCTTTCAAGGGTTTTCAGTACACATGATCAGCTTTTTACTGCTCTCATATATTCCCGCAGAATGTGCAGGGGGTGAGGATGGTTATATAGCTTTTGAATGGAACTTCCAAAACGCAATTTTTATAACATTACGACCTCCAGGGTCTACTACACCACAAGGATCTCACGGGCCTAGTGAAAGGGTAATACGAATAGCTTCAAGGATAGCCGAGAGAGGTAGTGCATATTATGTCAGCACTAAACACCCAAGATGCATTGATATTAACAATCAAGCAAATCACCAAACAGAGCACCGGCCAGATTTACTTTAGTCAAATACGAAAAATCGACGAATCAACGCAAACAAATTAAAGCATTAAGAAATTTCAAACGCATTTCGATTTATTAAGAGCGTCGTGATAAATGAAGCAATAAGCGTATACTGTCGCGGATCAACGCATTACCAGAGCTTGTAAGGCCACTAATGTGTACGATGTAAGCACTACTTAAAATTCTATAGCCACAAGGCTCAGGGCTCCCTAGTTGGATAGGCCTTGCGCCAAGACATTTACGACGTTTTGGGGAGGTGTTCTAAAAACACCAAAGCTGTGCCGTGACTGTGCCGTGAAATACTGGGGTAGACAGCGTATTGACAGGACGGGTAGGAATAGTGTGGTTCTTGTGCCGAGCGTGCCTCCACACAGGTAATGGACTATTTGAAGCGAGTCGTTCTCCTGTCCTCAATGTCACTCATTAAATGATAACTACCATCATTTTCTTCTTCTCTTCGTTCCTTACAACGCATTAGTGTAGTCGCTCTTTATTACTTCATCACCTCAAAATGCGGTTTCAGTCGTCGGGATATCTTTTTGCCCTTGCCCATGTCCTCCCGCTTGGCGTCGCTACCGAGGGATGCGAGCCGCAGACGGTTTACTTTCCGCTGGACTACAGTGAGTAGTATCACTTTTCAGAGGCTTACAGTCTGAGTCTCGAAATATCGCTAACCTAAGGAACCTCAAGAGTATGGCAGCGGCAGGAAGGTATCCACTGAGCTAGTCATGCCCTGGAACAACCAGTCCATAGATGTATGTTTCGACCAGGGCTCCGAGATGTTCTGGGTGTTCGGTCCGCAGACAGACTACCTGTGGGGTGGGAGATTTCCCCCGGGGACGTGCAGTTCGCCTGTTGGTCTGCCCATGTACGACTACCAGAACTCGCCCCGACACCCCGAGCTCAAAGACATGGACGAAAGCTTTTCTATCTTGTACGGGGGAGGCGCCAGATCGCTCTTCGGCAATTCCACCGTGACGGACACGATGATGTTTTCCTCTAGTGCCGGCCAAGTCTCGACCATCGCCAACATCACCGGCGCCCTTCCCTTCGCCATGTTCTTCCAGCAGGAGGATACGCAAGGCCGGTGTGATCCCAAGGAATTGGACCACTGGTATGTTGACAGGGGGATACTGGGCATATCGAAGTACAAGAGCGACTCGCAGAAGCCGCACGTGAGGCACGATCTCCTGGAGCGGGGCGCCATCTCCAACCAGGTCCAGTCGATGTGGTTCGACGAGGCGCCCGAGGACCCGCGAGCCACTTTCACCGGAGGGGCTATCTTCGGAGGCGTGGACATGTCCAAGTTCACGGGACCCCTCGTGAAAGTGTCTGCCATTGAGCTCGAAGGGGAGGTGGGCTACTACGTGTCGCCCCCTCGCGTCTCCGTGAACGGCAAGGCGATCAACGACACGGGCTTCGCGGAACCGACTTGCCACCTCGACTGCGGAACGACCAACGACGCCCTCCCCATCACCACGGGCACGAAGAAGGCCCTCCTCGCTGCCACCGGCCTCGTGGAGAGCGCCAGCGGCAACATCGCCTGGAACGGGACCTGCGACTCGGTGCCGCGGGACCTGTCCATCGACCTCACTTTCCCGGGAGCCAGGAACACTACCACCAGCAGCAGCAGCGTCACCGTCAAAGTCCCGTTGAGAAACTACGTCCGCCAGGACGACGGGACGGAGAAGGACAAGTTCGGGAATACCGTGTGCAGACTGAGCCTCTACACAAGCGATGAGTACGGCCGGTGCGTGTTCGGCGCTCCGTTCGCCACCGCTGCCTTCTTCGCCGCCGATGACGAGAAGAGCGAGATCGCGCTGGCCCAAGGTGGCGTGTCGCTTCGAGGGAGCGGCCCGGATGACTCGAAGATTCTCGCTCGTATTCCCGATACGTGGGAACAGAAGCGCCGTTTGACCAGATTCTCGGCGGCTGTATAAAATGAGGGGGGGGTATTCGAGATATGAGCGTATCTGATCGCAATAACCTGATTTGCATATATATTGAGGACACTATTGCGAGCTATTTGGGGGTGTAAATAATTATAAAATTAAAGTTTTATCATAATGGATGCGCCATGAGATCTGTCCGTCACATACACCAACTTCCGTCTGCAATAGAATATACGTACTTCTACTATACTTACAGCATTCTTTGGATCATTAAGGGCTACTCAAAATGGATATAAATAGTCATGTAGAAGGGAATAATAGTTCCCACTCCCTAAAGGTCCAAGTTCTCAATGAACGTGATACGCAAGCCCATATCAGGAAGAAGAAAAAAAAGGCCTACGAGGCAAATTTATTTACAACGCCGTTATCGTAACAATGAAGGAAGTAGCCATGATCCCGTGATCTCGTGGAGGAGATTGTGGATAATCCTTCGGGTATCTATCTCCCTTTGGGTAGTCCTTGTAGTCAAGTCACTCGTCAGTGGCCCCAGGAATAGAGACTAAATCTCACACCTACACAAGAGACTTTCTCACCTTACAAGGGAGCCTGAGGAAGCTATTTGGGACTCTTGTAGCCAAGGTGGGCATACCAAATAGGGCGGGACCATCCATGATCATCCAGATCTTCCGCGCCTCCAGCTATCGGCTGGACAAGCCACCTTGGTCTCGAGCAATGCGAGTTCCGCTTCCAATATAGCTCGGTGCAGTCCTTCCCATAGGACTGGTAGATAAGGCTGTGAAAGATTTTTTTTCTTCTGAAACAGCTAATAATTACAGCGCCTGATGTCCAAGTTAGAGAGATTCCGGGTGAAAATCAATCAGTAGCCGGTCGATGGGTTTGCTGGAGGCTGCTTGCCCACCGACTTTTGGACAAATGCCACTGATGAAAGCTATTGGCGTGAAAAACTCACCATTCTCTATTTGTTCACGAGTCCTTGGATAGATTGCGATTTGAACGCACCTTCTATGTACCTCCATAGGACCGTCAAAGACTAATACTTAGAGTAACCTGAGGTATGGTGTCGCATACTAAGCCACACTTCTGTCACCCCTTTCGATCTCCAAAACTGCCTTGTTGATAGGGCCAGTATGTAGTCGAAGCTTAAGAGGTCAGAAGATCTCTAGAGCCAAAACAGCCCGTCTTTAAGGGAACCTGATAAGTGCGTTGCGAACGGAGATAAGGCATCGAATGTCGTAGGGTGGTTCTCACTATATTAGGTATCACACAGTACTAGCATCAGAGAGACACAGTCACTAGAGCACATGGAGGTCAAGAATTTACTTGAAGATCGATCATCCAGGCAAACAAGGAGCCGAACGCCGCAGACGGCGAGGTTGTAGGGATAGAAGAGGAAGGGGAAAAGACAGCAGAAGAAGAAGAAGCAACTTTTCGGGAACGAGATCGGCATCGACCCCTCCATAGCGCTGTCCTGAGAAATCAAACAAAGGTAGTCACAGAAGAGACCAGAGATACCTACATAGGTCACAGCAACGAGGTACACAATGAAACCGGCCCTTCTGGTCGCCCCTGTCACGAATACTAGACCGAATAGCTTTGGTCGATATCAGGCAGCCGTTGCTAGAGTCGTGTCCGTTTAGGTGTGCTACATACGTGTCTTCGAGACCCCCTTTACAACGCCTGTCTCGAGCTTACCAAGCTTATTCTTTTGAAAAAAAAAAAAAAAAAAGTCTACCAAGTATAGTAGCAATATAACTAACAGCTACATATTTACTTTCTACGCCGTAACAGTATGATATAATTAGGTAGTTCTTTAATATTATTATTTATATATGTATATAAAAACGGCAAATGCAATGCAACGCATATCTCATCCAGCCATTCGTCCATGCCTGTGTCGGTGTCTGTGTCTGTATGTACAACGTGGGAAATCCAGAGCCTGGCTAGCCAACCAACCAGCTCAGTCAGCGAGCAACCGCCGATTGTGAGCCAACCAATTTCATCTCTCGCTCGCTCCCTGTCTGACCACCAAGGAGCTCTCTGGTCTATTATTTCGTATATTAATATGTGAATACCCTCCCAGCGGCAGCAGCGGACATGTCCACTACATGGTTCCCGTAGCCGCTGCAAGGCCTCTGGGCTATGGCGGCCGTCATGGCGGCTGGGGATGTGCTTTCTTCTTTTCTTCTTTTCTATTCTCCATCACTGCCTCTTGGCGAAAAGCAGAGGTAGATGTTGCCCACCTATCATTTCTATTTTTATTGTTGATGATCATATTCGCTTGCTCATTTTCATCGCCATCCTACGCGGCAGGCTTCTTGCCCACCATCAAGTACATAGGCGTGAAGAGGTTCAGCTTCGCGCCCGCGACGAGGCAATCGGCGGCCTTGGCGAGTGAGTCGGCGGTCTTCTTGGTGCCGCGGGGGGCGAGGCCGACGCCCTCGAGGACGGCGGCGGCGCCGTGGGCGAGGGTGCGGCCCCACCACGTCATGCGGACAATGGTGAAGGCGTCGAAGACGGACTGCATGTACTTCCACTCGCCGGCGAGGGGCCACCACCAGGGGATGGCGTCGGGGCGCTGGGCGAGGTCCTCGTGGTGCAGGAGGTCGAAGCCGGCGCCGCGCATGGCCTCGAGCCCCTCGGAGATCTTCACCATGTTGGAGATGCCGTCGCCCTCCTCGATCCCCAGCCGGATCTCCCGGTGCTCCAGGTTCGCGTTGTCGTAGTCGTCCGTCATCAGCCACTCGTACACCCCGAACACCCCGCCCGGCTTCAGCACCCGGAAGATCTCGCTGTACACCCCGACCAGCTTCGGCGCGTGCACCGTCGCCTCGATGGCGTAGACGGCGTCGAAGGAGTTGTCGGGGAAGTCCATTTGCTGTTTTTTGCTCGTTAGTTGGGGGTTCACCATGTAAAAAGGGAACGGGAAAAGCAAGAAGAGCCAAAAGGGCAGGATGCCACGAACCATGAAATCACCCTTGACGAAGGCGAGCTGGTGCGACAGGCCCTCCTTGGCGGCGTAGTGCGTGGCGCGCTCGATCTGGTAGTCGTTGTTGTTGAGGCCGGTGACGTGGGCGCCGGTGAACTTGGCGATCTCGCGGGCGGGGCCGCCAACACCGCACCCGACGTCGAGGACCTTCATCCCTTCCTTGATCCCGATCTGGTGGGCGAGGTAGTGCTCGTGGCGGGCAATGGCCTGGTAGAAGTTCTCGCCGCTGGAGTACCGGCAGAAGTGGAACGACTGGCCCCAGCCATACTCGTAGAGATCCGTGGCGAGGTTATAGTAACTAGAGGAGGAGGGATTGTGTGTCAGTTGGGAGGTGCTAGCTAAGGCGGTCAAGGGGAGGGAGGGGAAGCAATGGCTGCTGGTGAGACATACTGTCTAGTCAGGGTAGCGTATTCGGCAGTTCGTTGCTGTAAGATATCTTCGTGTTAGTCATGGTAATAAAGAAAAAAGAATCAAGGGAAGAACAAACGTACAGCTCGAGTCTCCTCGGTCTCCTCCTTGGCACTCTTGTTGTCCCAATGCTTGAAGTACTCGTCGACAGCGGCCTTCTTCGCATCGGAACCCTTCGCGAACATAGCACGGATACCACCCTTGGCCTGGGCAGAGTTGCCGTGCATGGCCTTGTTGAAGGCGGCATCTCGTTCCCTGTCCTGCTTCTCGAGTTGAACGTTCTTAGGCGCCATGTTGAATGAATGACTGACTGACTGAATGGGTTGGAATTAAAGTCGGTGAGTGAAATGTAAATGTGACGATGATGGTTCGATTAAAGAGGAACTAGATGATAGTTATTATACAAGTCAACTGAGAACAGAACACAAGTGATCGTATCGTATTCGGTATAATTGAAAACGAAAGATGTAGTAGAACGAAGAGTTCGTGATCGTTTATCCTTTTTGCGAGAAAGTAGTTAGCTAGCTTTCACCTCCTTGAATCTCCTGTAAATAAGGAAAAAAGTAGGGACCTGGGGATGGTGGAATGGGGAATTTTTAGTTTGGTCTCATTTCGTCGCAAGCTTCAATGGCTCCCTACACGTTATTTAGTTTACTTGAGTAGGTAGTTATCG
This sequence comes from Eutypa lata, assembly GCA_022661535.1. Lineage (NCBI taxonomy): Eukaryota > Fungi > Ascomycota > Sordariomycetes > Xylariales > Diatrypaceae > Eutypa > Eutypa lata. Next base: position 4,125,142 of record JAKULF010000004.1, on the reverse strand, counting down.
ATTAACAATTTAACTCTCAATTATCCAATTATCGTCCTATCGGCATAAGGTTCCTGACCTCCCCCCACCACTCATAGTGAACGCCAAGCCACGGACGCTTAAGCAGGTTCCAGAGTTTATACCCAAGATGGAATGGCTGTTGAAATATCAGCCAATTACATCCCTCTTAATCTTCTTTAAGGAAAGGGTGCACGACATGGCAGACAGGGGCAGAAATTCCAGAATCTCTTATCCCCAGGGGGCGGGGCGCGGTCCAATTGCAATTTCAAACAATTTCAAACAATTTAGCGGTAAACAACTGACTGAGCTAAACGGGTAGGACGGATACGAATACGAACTCGAAGAAATTCGCGACACTTTATCAACCGCCTCCTCCCTCCTTCCACTGAGTTGTTCTTCAAGCCTTCGCTTGCACGAAGAAATTGACATTCGGCATTTCCCATTCGTGTCAGATTTTCTTTCTTTTTTCCCTTTGTCATTGACTTAAGTGTACGGGATGAACCGGCTCACAAATCATCGTGGGGCTCTTCTGACTCCATAGTTACACAGGACTCTTTCCGACGGAAATAGGTAGGTACGAAGAAAACCGAAGGCATAGAAATTCTTGTGTATTGTGTTCTCGAGGAGCGTATCCATATTCCCTAGCTGGCCTACCTACCTACTAAAGTTAAGTACGCATACTTGTGAGGCTACAGTCACGTGACACCCTTTCGAGCCATCTTGACCCCGTCTCAGTAGACGAGTGATAAGAGGGTTTGTAATGCCTAAGTATAACCCGGGGCTGACCTCCTTATCGCATATGTCTTGGCAAACCCTTGAAATAAGACAACTGTGAATCAGAATGTGCTCAGTTGATAGATAACTTCGCATATGCATTGCGTTGCCTGCTATGCTTAATATATAGAGGTACATATGTAGTGACGATGCTACCTGGGGGCGCTATACTGGAGATGTATATGCTACGGATAGGCATCTCAAAGGGTAGGTAAGTAGGTCTTCACGATTAGTGCAGTATACTTCGTACTTAAGTATTTAACATCTCCCTGGGGTTCATGCATCATCGACTAAATAGGGAGTAAACCCTACATGGACTTAGCGAAACATTCGTGCTTAAACTATAAGAATCTTAAACAGGAAAACGAAAGAGGGATAGTTACAGGGGATTAAATACACAAGTACATTACATAGGCAGTCAAACTTCACTCACTTGCATCTCATCCGTATTCATACGTCTAGATATTCAATTCATGCATTCGTCAAATCGTTCGTTCGGCTGTTCTCCCCCCTCCTTTCCTATTCTCTTCCACCCACCCCTTAGTCTTCCTCTCGAACTATTCTCCTGCATCGTCGTACACAGATATATATATGTACGAAATATACATACATAGACATACAGCATGTACATAAAAATATAACAGAGCCACACATAATACATGCAGCCAGGAATACCAAGTTAGGTAGGTACCAAAGACCGCGAGATTCCTCCTTCATACCACACACCATATATCTGTCTCCTTCTCGGCAAGCTTGGTCAGCGAAACGGGATAGCTGTATCGACGCCCCTATGAAAGATACCCGGGGTATATATAGAGGTAGGCAGGCTATGTTAGGTAGCTAATGTAGGTAGGTAGGTAGGGAATCCAATAGTCGCTCGAAAAAAGGAAGTACTGCATAGGTACCTAGCTAAGTAGCTAGCTAGTTAACTTGCTATACGCCATCCCTATATCAGCGCACACACATATATCCCTTTCCGTCATCTATCTACCTTAAGTAACTATTGCTTAGTAGGCTCTGGTATATTGTATCCTTCCGCATCTGTCTGTCTCGACAAGACAGACCGCTGTCTTCCTCTGCTTGCAGTTACCCTTTCTTTCCCCTCAACCTATTGCTGCCCTTCCCTTCTCCCCCGACCCCGACCCCGACCCCGACCCCATGCCTCGAGAAAAAGGACACAAAAAAAGTACCGAAAGAAGAACCAAAAACAAAAAAGAGTCGCTAAAGTATGAATCGATGGTATGACCGGAACGCCGCGCCTATCATATCATGTTGGATTTGAGCCGTAGCCGTAGCTGTAGCCGTGCTGTGTTGTGCCGTCCCTTGCCGTGCCGTGCTGTATAAGAAACAAAAAAAAAAAACCAACTACATAGTCATAAAAAGTTCGCGTGAGCCAAAGTGTTGTCACCTATCTCGATTCCGAACGTCCCGCTGCTGTTGTTGCTGGTGCTGCTGTGCTTGGTCTCCCGACCGCGAAGACCACCGTCTAAAATTACCAGAGAGTGCGCCAAGCCAACTACCCGCCGCATGGTTATCGCTGCGGGAATCGTGAGGCGCATCGATCAGGACGCCTCGCTCGATATCCTCATCGCCGTCTTGTCTCGGCGTAGGTGGAGGCTCGGGGCTAGAGCTGGGACTGGGGGTGGATGATCTCTGCGCCCTTACTTCTTCGTCGTCGTCGTCGTCATCGTCGCTGTCGTCCTGGTAGGGTTCGTACCGGGGGCTGGAAGGCGAACCGCGCGCTAAGGAACGGACGACGTCGCCCTTGCAGATGGGGCAGGTTCGGCGGCGGGTGGTTAGCCAGGGTGTTCTGGGATCTTTGGTCAGCTGATGATGTTCTTCCAAAGAGGTCGCCTAAACATGTATATATATATATATGAATAACTCACATGCAATCCACATGGAACTCGTGTCCACATGGTAAACTCATAACCTGACTGACCCCATCAACATATTCCTCGAGACAGACGGCACATTCGACCTGTCTGCCCATGTATTTCTTCCACTCGCTACCGCGCTTTTCGTGGTGCTGCTGCTCGTGGCGAGACGACGGAGATCCGCGGGATGATGGGCGAGGTATAGTTAGTGTGGTATCGACCTGCAGATGATCACCCGTCGACGGAACACCGGTAGTGGTCCGTGAGCGTGGCCGCGGTCTCTGCGAGCTGCGTTGACCCTGCAGTAGTGGCGTAGTAGGCGAGGAACTCGTCGGCGTAGGGATCCGAGAGCTTTGGCTCGAGGTCGCCACGGTGTGGTAGGTCCGTACTGGTAGTCGGTCCACCACAGACTTGGGCGCTCTCCATCGCCGTCTTCGGATGCGCGCTCGTAGAATTAGTAACGCATACACCACAGTCAAAGTGATCAGTGGGCTGATCACCAGCACCAATAGTGTATCGAAGAACGGACTTGCACCACTAGACGGAGTGATGACAACCCGGAGACCCTCCTCCTCATCAGGAGGGGGAGGACCTTCACCGGGAATGGGCCTCACGATAGGAGTGGTGATAGGTTTGGGCTGCACTACGGCGTTCGATGCCTCTTCGTCACCCTCTTCCTCGCTACTTCCAAACAGCTTGGAGAGGAGACCGCCGTGAGCAGTAGACGTAGTGGTTGACTTTCCCCTGGTGGAATCGAACATATCTTGATCCTTGGCGGGCACGCCATCCGCGGTGTACTCTCCAGTGCCTGAAGTCTTGCTGCTGCCCTTAAAACTACCGGTACCAGTTTTCGTCTTATCATCGGATCTGTCCCCGCTAGTGACTTTACTTGACTTCGTATACGATCTGGAACGGTCTGTGGCGCGGACTGAATAACCCTCAGGTTCTTCTTCGTCGACTGGGCCGACCAAGTCAGGATCTCGCCAATCTTCAACGCCGATTTGAAAGTTATCAGCTGGAGACTTGGATTTATCCAGATTTCCCTTGGAAGCATTTCGAAGACTATTCTTGATAATCTTATCCTTCTCGTCGGAGAAATCTTCGACGAGCACCCAGTCGAGACCTTTGGCAGATGTGCGCTCTACCACGGGTACTGACTTCGAGGCTGAGCCCCAACTAAACACACGGCTCAACCAACCAGGACTCGTTCTATCGGAATTGGTCGGGTCGGCTACTCTTCTGGTAGACTGGATGTTGCTGCTAGTAGAGAACGATCTCGTGCTTTTGGACCCCGCCACATTCCTGGTCACTAGAGTTGACGGGGCGGAATGCTGCTGCTTAGATTTCTTAGCCTTTCGCGATTTCTCTGTTTGCTGCTGTACGTTCAACGAAGGTTTGCCGTTCTCGTCGACAATGTCCTCGATAAAGCTGCCGGGTTGCATCATTAACGAGAGGAGGTATGCGGTCGTACGCGAGGTGAATATCGAAGGAATGGTAACGTTGGAAGTATCACCGTGGGCAAACATTTGAATCAGGGGGCCGCCTCTTTGGTTGTCGCCCACGATGACACCGATGGCGCCACGGCGTTGAGCCCACTTCACCTTCTCGAGAAAGCCGCAGCCACCGCGGCTCAGCAAGACGATCTTGCCGGCGATCTCGGCTCCTTCTTGAATGGACTGAATATCTGCATGGGTAGAGCCCGACAACCCAAACCCATCACGGTGGGAGGTAGAAGAGTGGCCAAGACGCTGGTGTAGGTAGTCGTCAGTGCCGTCATTGACCGGTTGGTTCTTGGATCTAGGCTCGGAGACAGGAATGGCCCTCGAGGTACCGGCGAAACGCTTTGAAAAGCTTCTCTGCTGCACCTTAGTCTGGCTAACTGCAGTAGCAGCAGACTTGGTTTTGTCGGTCGCTGGTTCCTTTGTCGACGGTTTCAAAACGGCGTTCGTATATGCGTTACCATCCCACCCAGGCACATCGCTGCAGCCCAACTCGCCCTCGCCCTCTCCATCTTGGAACGTTTCTTCAGTAAAGCCACTCCCAACCCATAGTTCCCCGACAAGACCCTTGGTGGGTAAAGGTGGACCGAAAGCAGCAGGTCGAGCAGCGAAGGAAGTGCTGTTGTCGTCGGCTATAGTAATGATGGCATTCGGCGGAAAGAGCGTAAAAGGCGCAGAGAATGAGAAGAACGATCTAAAGGGGGAGGCCTCCGCATTGCCCTGCGACGATGAAGCGGCGGGAATAGAAGCTTGTGTAGTGGCGACAACGGCACGACACAACAGGAAGACGCAAGCTGCGAAGAAGAGGGCGAGAATGGCGATTCTCGGAGGTCGCATGTTCGCGGTGATTAGAAACGTGAAGGGAAATAAGCGGGATGAAGGTGGTGTCGGTTGAATTCGCTTGCTGAAATATGGATAGGTATTCGTTTATCACCTAAAATAAATCACTAATATAGATGGGGTAATTATCAACCCATCTACGTTGAATTATCGGTTCCCATTCGCAAACACTGATGAACCGTCGACATGAGTTGAAGTTGAGGATCAGAGGAGACAGACGTGAGATAGCGAGGGAAATAAGGAGCGTTCGACGGTGAGAGTGACTCGATAGGTACGACTAGGATCTAAAAAGGTCGGTTAAAGAAGGGAGAATTCCTTGTGAATTCGTCGAAGGGGTTTGACAGGTAGTACAATAAGAGGATGTGACAAGGTGACAGATTCAGATGGGATGAGATAAATTAACTAGTTAGAAATCATGAATATCAGATAACCTATGAAGTTTTACAGCTACACAGACTGACAGACAGAGCATACCTGACCTGACCTGACTTGACCTATGTAACTCCTAACAAACTAACAAACTACTCTGTGCGTTACGTAGGCTGCGTAGGAGAGTGATGGATGGATATCAGGTGGAGGAGAAGGGTGTTGGAGCTGTGGAGACTCAGAGTTGGTTACAGATGCGATTAACTAGCGGGTACTTCGTACAAGGCAACACTTTACTGGCACCCGTGGACGCTAAGTCAGCGAAGAGGGTCAAGAGGGGGGCGCTGAGGGGCCGGTGGCAGGGTGGCAGGTGGGTTGTCGCAAGTTGTTTAGTTGTTCCATACATGTATGTAGTACTTGGTGAGGTCACACTTCCCCACTTTAGGTTTTGGTCCGCTTGTTCCCGCCGACGCTGCCAAGAGAAATTTTGATATCCCATCCAATCTGGCCCATGTTCCCTGCCATGCATGTCCTCTCAGCTTTAAACCTTAACTTCCTATCACGAGACAACCTTGGATTGGATTCTAGATATCCGAAAGGGCTCGTGATGTTACCATCTACACTATTAACAATTAGGTTACTCACTTGAGTTCTAACATATCTAGTCCCTTACGATATGAATATATAAATAGCTCATGCAAGTGCATCTCCCCCAGAACCGGGCGGCCGATATCTGTAGTTACTGCTTAACTATGTATAACGGCACGAGGCTATTATCAACCACGTGCGCTTTTACCACACATGACTGATGTTACCTGTTATGAGGTGATTTCCAGCTATGATACCACCATATATCACCCGTATATAGTAATGTAGATAATGATAGAATTAAACAGCGTATAGACCTTACTATAAGCGAGCGTACGTAATATCTGCTCACAGGAAAAAGGCATTATTTACTACCTACTGTTCCTTTCTCTAAGCTCTTGAAGAACATAGCTACATATGATCTGCCAGATCTGCATCCTAAGATTTTCCTTTCAATCTACCTACCTACATAACTTGCCGGTTAGCTCTACTCGGGGGCACACGCAATTAACCATGATCCCGGTTCTGGCACTCAGATCCGTCGCTAGCAATTCCATTCTCGGCAAACCCCCCAACAAGAACCATCACACTTCGCGCCAGGCACAACCCGCAACCAGCCCCCTTTAATGTTTTACTATGTAGAAGCCGCGTAACAAGCTTTCTTATGTATGTAACTATAGTATGTATATCTACACAATTAATTGATCGACAATACCAACCTAGCTTATATTCACGGGTGCTAATGTATTATCATGTGATAAGGGGGATGGATATACGGTTAATACTTCGTACGCTTCGTGCTCTGCTTGTTTCTCACGACAATATGCATCTTCTACGTGGGGACGCTACGGTCGGGCAGCGACATAATAAGTTCTTGTTTGTCAACTATAAAGGTATGAGGTAGGTATGTATAATACATCCGGTTAGCTGCCTGTACACACCAGTCCTCCGCTTTTGGTGGTGCCTGCGGGGGTTGCGAAGCAACCGGGGCCAACCTTAAGGAGCTCCGTCCCGGTAGCGGCCGCGGCATGCATTAAATGCCCCGTGTCAACGCCCCAGAAGCTCTCACTCCGCAAGTTCAACAACCAACTTTGTACAACTCACCCCCCGGAGCACCATATCCAACCCAGCATTGATAGCCCCCAACCCCTTTCCCACGACCTTCGGTTCCGGACTCGGTCTAATGGTCCCCTTGGCCAGGTTCTCCCTCAGCCACGTTCCAATCCAATATTGGAATTGCTGCAGCCTCTCCCCTTCCACCGCCGACGGCAGCACAAATATCGTCTCTACCCCGTCTACGACCTCCGCATCCGGAGGAACCACGGGTGCCGACCCGATCTTCGCCGTCTTCGTCTGCGTCGTCTTCGTTCCTTGATCATCGCCGAGGAAAGCCTTAAGCACGGCTTGGCACGGCGCCAGCTGCCCGGTAGCAAGGAAGCAATGCCGGATCACCAACCCGTCGTCCCTGGCCGCCGAGACGATCGCATCCACAACTTGTGAGTCCTTGTAGTCGAACACGCGGTCCGCGCCCAGTGAACCCACATAGTCCTTATTCGCCGATCCGGCCGTGGCGTACACGGCGGCGACAGAAGAGTTGGGATCTTCCCGTAGCAGTCGGGCCGTCTGTACGCCCATGGTGCCGACGCTAGAGGAGGCACCCCAGATCAAGAGAGCCTCTCTTTTCACCATGTTATCCTTTTGCTTGTTTCCGTTGGCATCGATACCGGTACCGGTAGAACCGGCGGAGACTGAAGCAGAAGCAGGGGTCTCTCCCACCCTGGGGATCCCCATAACATCCCATGCGTTAAGGGGTACCTCGACGGCGACGGGCAAGGTGGCCGCTTGGTTCCAAGATATGTCTTTGTCCGGAAGAGGCACAGCATGCTGCCAGGGGACGAGGCACCGCTCCTGAAACGCACCGTAGTCAGGATCGCAGGACCTCCAGAAGGAGGCGGCGTAGGCGGCGACGCGAGTGATGCCGGGTCGGAAACAAGGGCCCGGAGCATCATCAGGCCTACTGACGGGGACGTTGCAACCGGCCTCGAGGACTACTCCCGAGATGTCGAAGCCGATGACGGTGGGATACGTGGGTATGAAGAGACCTTGGTCACGCATGTGGGCGTCGGCCGGGTTGAGGGCTACGGATTTGACGGCGATGAGGAGTTCGTCTGGTCCTGGCTTTGGGGTGGGACGGGTTTGGACCTCGAAGGGTTGGCCTTTGGCCGGAGAGACAGCGGCGAGGTGGGTGGCCATTTTGAATTTTTTGTGAAGTAAAGGCTTTCGAGACGGGTGGTTTTATGTGCAAGCTTCATGGTTTGATCTAGGATATCGAGGAATAACCCCCTTCTTATAACATCGAACTATCATTCAAACTCCTTACTCTATGATGCAGTGACGGGTCCATTCGATGCGATCATGTATGGACTATAGATCGCGGCGGCTTTAGAGCAGCACTCGCAGCCAATCAGAGACCTCTGCATCCGAAGAACAGCTAGCGTGGATGGTAGAATATCCGAAAGAAGGTTAGCGTCGACGTCCGTGACGATGTCAGACTATGACCGCCTTCACCTGCCACGGATGATCCCTTCGGCATTGAACCCCTTTCTCACTCGGGAAATTCCCTCACAAGCAATCTGCGCAAGACATTGGACAATTAACTAGGCATGGCTTCGACTTATGCAAGAGAGGTTCAGGAACGCAGGACGCAGCGGAGATCGAGATTTGGCTGCCGAAATTGCAAGCTCAGAAAACTCAAGGTGGGTTCACTCCCGGCTCTCCAGTGACTGGTCCTTGGCTGAACGATTTTACCTTGGCCTACGATACTAGTGTGACGAAAGCAAACCACAGTGCAAAAGATGTAGTTCATTCGGGGTATTATGCAACTTCATGTCTAACACTCCCGACTTGCAGCCCGTCGGCGCTGACGCAGGGAGGCCATTGGTGGCGCGAGGAAATGCAGAGCTTCGACCCCCTGTCTCCAGTGCTGTCTGGACATCTGACGAATCCACATCCTACCAACTGAACGCGAAGTGTCAAGATTTCATCACCCGGTATCTTGGACGAAGTCTCCTTACCCCAGATGACCCTAACATGCTACAAGTTAATCGCCAACTCCTGAAACTAGCCTTCGCCGTGAGTAGTATTACATTGGTTCTATCCTTATCAAATAGAGTTGAAGTTGGATTATACATTAGGGGTCTGAGCTCAGTTAACATATGACTTACAGTACCCCTTTTTAATGCACGCCTGTCTAGCTGTGGCGCTTACATATGACCGCCATCTGAATACCTCCCTGGACTGTCGTCGCAGTTCAGAAGAGTGCTATCACTGGTCTCGAAGCACAGCTCTTTTCAACAGGCGGTTAAGAGAACCGATTGAAGCAAAAGATAAGGATCCAATCTGGGGCACTGCGGCCGCTCTGGCTGTCTTGAGCTTCTCGTCCCCCGACGCATGCATGCCGGAAGAATCGTGGCCTTTGAAGTCCTCTGACCACTCCGATTTCGACTGGTTACAAATGAGCGAGGGTAAAATGTCACTGTGGCATATAGTCAACCCGCTACGGCCGGGCAGCCTTTTCTGCATCATGGCCGCGACCTTTGCTCAGATGCATTCGCCCTTGCCGGGGATGGGCATAGATGGTATACCAAGGCCATTAGCTGTCGTGTGTCAACTCAAAGACTCATCTACGGCGGAAAACAATCCGTATTTTCATGCCGCCCACGCGGTATCCCAGATCCTAGACCTCCCAGATGGCGAAGTCACGACAGGTCAAACTCAACTGTTCATGCGCAGTATCCATGGTCCTTTCAAATACCTGCTCCAGGGAAGGGACCCTGTGGCACTATTATTACTGTATCTATGGTACCGCAAAGCAAGTCACAGTATATGGTGGATTGAACTGAGGGCTAGAGTGGAATGTCCTTCAATTTGCTCGTACCTACGGGTATATCATAATGGGAATAGTGCAATACTAGCTTTCCTTCCGGGAGGTGCTCTCGCCAGTAGATGGGAATAGTTAAACTTTCAAGGCTTCGAGTTCTCTTCCTTTTCGAGATCGTTAATATTAAGAACTAGATCAGTAGGTTTTGGATTTTCATTCGTGAACAAATTCAATTTATACAGCCCCCTTCCGTTATTTATTACCACAATATAATGCCTTTGGGTGATGCTGGGGCTCTTTGCTGATTGTTATTGTCAAATGCCGGATTGCTCAGGTCGAAGCCTCCACTTGCAACTTACCCTTCTTTGATCCCGAAGCTTGTTTGCGAAGCCAAGTTCTACAGAAGGCCAGTGGAAGTTGCTATAGCTCGAACAATAGATCGTTTCCCAGCTGTTTAATATATCTTTTTCAGGTGTACGGATATTAATACCTCTAGAAACGTTAAGACTTGCTTAAGTTCTCACCAGAGATGGTGGATTTGATCCACCAAGGCCTCTAAACGGTTTGTTACTCGATACTTCTTTCAAAAACTAATCAGTTTGCCCACTTCTTCAGCTCTACTTATAAATATACAAGTGAAAGGTTCTAATCGTTTCGTTTTTAGCTCTTAGTTATTGTATGAAGCGGATAGCATCCTAGAGAATATCCTTAGTCGGTTTTATTTCTTTATGCCGGCTGTTTGCCAGAAGTCGTAACTGATAGACTATTCGATTCAAACATATATATAATGGCCGTAAACATGTAAATCGGTGAAGATTTATTAAGCATTGCTTATACATCACCGTTTATTCGAACAAGTCGGGTTTCGCCAGTTTCTCGTCCACCGAATCCCGCTCATCCCACACGCTCATGCAACACTGTGTAACAAACATGTAGTTAATACTATAAATGTGCGCTAGATTTGGCGGGTCTGGCTATAGAGTCAGGGGTAATCGGAAGAGGGCCCGCCGGACTATGCAAGCGAGGATTCACCGGAGCGGAATTCGTCCGCACTGAGTTAATATTTATAACCCCCAACATACGACCGTACAATAACCCGGCTGCTATCACTTTCACTATAAGAACCAAGGGAAAAGGGGATCGTGAAACTATCACTTACAATCCACCATACTTTGTGTGAATCTATATCCGTACACTGTTAGATATACGTGCATAGTCTACTATCACCATGGGCTCGAAAAGTTACTCCGTGCCTCAGGAGGCTCGGACATTGTTTGAGGAGGGCATCTTGAATAACCCACTTATGAAAGACCTACCGGCAGAATTACGGTCACTGAGCAAATACATCCGGTTTGAAGGATCCTCCAAGCCCAGTATTCCCATCAACTGGCGATTCGCCGAAAGTATCTCAGCCATGAAGGCCTTCGAAGCAACAATGCTGAACCACCTCATCACTCGGAAATACAAGGTCGACCCATCTGCTGTTACTATTAACACGTGAGCACTACTCCACTAGACAGGGGGTGGGGGAGGGGAGAAAACTTTAACTGAATCAAATCGTCGTAGGGACCACGCCTCATTGTTCATCATGTCCCCGTTACTTGCACAGATAGTGAAGGATGGCACTCCAGTACGCCTCGATCCCTTCTCCAAGGAGATTCAAGAATCATTCCCTAGTAGGGACCTGCACAGGTCTCAGGACTCGCTGCATAGAGTGCTCGCTACGAACATCTACAAGACGAAAGATGGGAGGTTTTACCACGTACACGGTAAGACCGAGCCGCCCTCAACCCATCTCCGCACTAACTTTCACGTATACTCACGGCGAGAATGGGGTTCACCTAGGTAGCATGAATCCGGACCCGACACTCACCGCGTTGGAATTACCGCTCGACGGGGAAGAGAACGACACCTATGAATCGATGGTACAGCGTATTCAAAGCGCGGTATCGCAGCTGGACTCAGCGGCGCTCGACGAGCTCATGAACTCGCAATACCGCCAGGCCGGCACGATTGCATGGACATCAGACGAGTACTTCGCCAGCGAGCACGGGCAGCAGAGCGGGAAAGTCGGACTCTACGAGACGTGCAAAGACGGCGCATCAGCGCAGCCGGCGTCGTGGTGGCCCGACAAAAGCAGCGCGAGCATCCCGTCGTCGCCGAGGCGGCCGCTCGCCGGCCTCAAAGTCGTGGATCTGTCCCGCGTCATCGCGGGCCCGGCGATCACCCGCTCGCTCGCCGAGATGGGCGCTAGCGTCATGCGGGTCACGGCGCCGCACCTGACCGACCTCTCCGCGCTCCACCAGGACCTCAACTGGGGGAAGTGGAACTGCTCCCTGGACCTGAAGGACGAGGCGGATAAGGAGAAGCTCCGGGTCCTGATCCGCGAGGCCGACGTCGTGGTCGATGGCTATCGCCCGGGTGTTATGGAAAGACTGGGCTTCGGGCGGCGGGCCATTTTCGATTTGGTTAAGGATCGCTCTCGGGGTATCATTGCTGTCCGGGAGAACTGCTATGGCTGGCGTGGCCCTTGGGCTCATCGAAGCGGCTGGCAGCAGATCAGCGATGCTGTGAGTAATCTGGTGTCTTGATCTTAAATTATAAATTTATTCACTTGAGATTACTGCTGACATCCTTACCCTACACTACAGTGCTGTGGTGTCTCGATGGCGTATGGTAAAGCTATGGGCAACGACGAGCCGGTAACGCCGGTTTTCCCTAACTCCGATTACTGGTAAGTTAGACCACCAGGCATCACCCATTGACGCCGGCCTTGTGGTATACTATATACTAATATGTTATAGCACTGGGCTCTGTGGTAGCACGGCTGTCTTAGAAGCCCTCACCAGACGAGCAGAACACGGTGGGAGCTATGGCGTTGACGTAAGCGACTCTCAACCTGTTTTCTCATCCCCACGAGGCCGCTTTCGTGCTACTAACCGAAGTCACTTCACTTCCTACTTACCAGGTAGCGCTCAACTATTACTCCCAATGGCTAGTCCGTTCTTGTGGGACATACGACGAAGAAACCTGGAATGAGGTGTGGAAGCGACATGGGTCGCCGGTATTTCGTCACTACCACGCCATGCCGCACTTGCTGCCTGCTATGCTGAAACTGCTACACCAATATGATGCCCAGACGCTTTTCAGCCCTGCTTTCTTTGAAGAGCGTAGAGCAGAAAACCTGGGGGTCGCCTTCGTGCAAGTTAAGCCTATTGCCCAGTTTACGGATGGCGCTGTCGACCTCGGGTATCATATTGGCACACGTGGAAATGGTGTTGACCAGCCCGTATGGCCCGCTGACTTGACGGTTGAGGTTGTGAGTGATCAGGATTGATCTAGGTAAGATCCTATAGCGTGTCATGTGATGCAAACGGCACTTTAAATCTGTTTACGTACGTAGCTCGATAAAACAAGCATAGCAAGACGACTATATATGCACTTAGACAAACCTACCTCTTAATTATACGGTAAACTTAGAGAAGCCTTTCTGTCCAAGCCTCATCCATCCATTATCTGGCAATGTGGTACGTGGTTAACTTCGAATTTTCTTTTTGATGTACTGTCTTTGACAGTGGCCCAGCTAGTGGATGATAGCATAATTACAACCCCTTACGATTTAGTGGCCTAGGTTAGGCTGATTGCAATTACTGCATCTGGATATTTTCATTCTCATTAAAGGCATTATTTGGTATCCCTTCATCCTATTTTAAACGCGAACTTGACCCCTTTTCCCATGAACTATAGGCAGAGCCTACGCAGAAAACTGAATGAGTATCTGCTCCCCTTTGACCTTGGAGTTGAACCACTCGATTATGTCGATGTGACTCTGGACCGCCGTGGCTCCCTTCAGCAAGTCGGCCTGGGCCAGCTTCGCGGTGGCGAGCGTCAGTTCCGCGGTCCCGAGATTCTGCGCGATGCATGCACGATTTCCTTTACCGAAGGCGAAGAAGTTGGTCAGCATCTGGTTCGTCGGCTGCAACCACCGCTCCGGCAGGAATCGTTGCGCGTCGGGAAAGACCTTCTCATCCTGGTGCAGCTGGAAAGCAGCGACGCCGACCGATGTGCCGGCCGGAAAGAAGTAGTTGCGGTAGTGCCATCCGCTCGCGGGCACCAGACGAGGTAGCCGGATTGGGTTCGCCCAGGACAGCCGCAGGCCTTCGCGCACGACGCCGCGCAGATACGGTCCCGTGGTGATATCCTCGTCTTTGGCCACTCGCTCTAGTATCTCTTCTCGCAGCTTAGCGTACCTACGATTGGTGTGGAAGTTAGCGCTGGTTCATGGCCAAATATTGGAGTGCGGGCTTAGCTTACTGTGCTGGACTTTTGCATAGATACCACAAGATCATCGCCATGTTCATGCCTGTCGAATCAGTGCCCGCAAAGCACAAGTCCTTGAGCTCAACTTGCACCTGATCTCCAGGGATCGCCCGCTCCAGTAGGCGACTCGTGTAGCTCCCACTGCCCGCCGATGCTGTCTTGACCAAGTTGCCAGTATACTGATCCATAGCCTCCATGGAATGGGTAGTCTCAACGTCAGACGTCATCATATGGATCAGAACCATGAGCTTGTCCCCAAGCCATCCAGGTAGGAGGTTGAAGAAGGCGCCCACTGCGACATAAGCATCGACAAAGGGTGATGCTGACATATGGGATGTGTCCTCCGAGACGGCGCCGTACTGCTCTCGGAAGAGATACGCACTCACAGCGTCCAGGGCCATGGACCGGGTGATGTTCAGCACGTTAATCGGTTTGCCTGTGCGGCCCTCACGCTGTACTCGTGCTATGAACTGGTCGACGACTAAAGACAGGACTGACTGCGAGTTCCGGATTGATGCCGTGGAGAAAAGCGGGACCACGGCCTTTGCACGGCTTGCGCGCGCCTTGAGGGTTTGCGTAGAGAAGAGGGTTGCGTGGCCATCGATGTCAAACTTAGAGTATGCCTCCGTCTTCTGGAAGCCTCCCTTCTCGATGTAGATGGGCTCAACTGCATCGCCATCCGCAATGTCGATGTCGTTGGGAGCCACTCGCAGCACGGGCCCGTATTGCTCGTGTAGCCGGAAGATCACCGTACACTCATCCCCGACGTAGGTGTGCCAGGCAAGCCACAGCGATGTGCAAGCTGCGAGACGGGGGCCAGGAACACCCGCCAGTGGATGGATGTAGAGGCGGAACAAACATCTACACAACCAGCTCACCACCAACAGACCGGGTAGCCATACCCACAGACCGGACGACCGCCCGAAATCGATACTGGTTAAGGCCATTGTAGCTTATCAAGGCAATCAATTGGCTTGATAGAGCTACTTACATGAGGACTGTTTTAAAATAACTATCTCAACCAGGGGCAAAACTCTAGGTATGTTAGCTTTATATTTCCCCTTCAGTCTTGATACATATTCTTGGGGTTGAGGTGAGACAACCTTATCTCAACTTATCTCTCCGATCGGGGTTTATCGGCCGCCCCGATTGGGGCTTGTCGGTGTGGATCCCTAGGGCTAGATAATGGGAATCCCATATTATGTAATACAATGGAGCCTCTTACAGTAGAAAGATTATACAATAAGGAATTTATAATACGTAAACTTATAATAAGAAAGTTATTATAAAATTTTTAAAGAATTCTTTTTATATCTTAATATTTATAAGATTTATTAATTATTAAATAATTTCTTTTTTTTTCTTTTTTAATTAATTAATTTTAAGTTTTAAATTTTAAAAAATTTTAAAATAAATATATTACGTAAGTATTTAAAGTTATAAAAAGCGAAATTAAAAAGTATAAATAATTATTTTTATAAGTTTACGTTATATTAAGTAAAAATAATAATATTTTTATTTATTTATTTAATTTTTAATTTATTTTTTTTATTCGTTTTTAATATTTTTATAATATTATAAAGTAATAATTCGTTATAAATAATTTTATATTAAATTAACGAAATTAATTTAAATAAATTTAATAATTAAATATATATTAAGTTAAACGAATTTAATAAAAAGTTAAAAAGTTAATTTATAAAAATAAATTATAATATTAAATAAAATAATTAAAATATATAATAATTAAAAAATTCGATTTAAAATTTAATTATTATTTTAATTATAAATTAAAATATAATATTAAAAATAATATTAAAATTAATATTAATATTTTTCGTAATTAATATATTATAAAGAAATTTTTTTTTTTACGTTAAAAATTTTATTTAATAAATTAACGTAAAACGAAAATTAAATAAATAATTAAATTTCGAAAAATTTAATTTAAAAACGAAAGTTATAATAATATAAAAAAAGTAAATTAAAACATTTTAATTAAAAGTAATTTTACTTTTTAAAGTTATAACTTTTTCGAAATATAAAAATAAAAATAAAGTTATATTTTTATTAAATTTAAAACTTATTTAAGTTAACGAAATAATATTTAATAAATTATAAAAAATTTAATATTAATTTTAATAAATATTTATTTTTTATAATTTTTAAATATAACGTATTTTTATTAAATTAATAAATAACTTTTAATAAGTTATAATTTATATAAAGTTATAAAAACTTAATTAAATAACATTTTTTAAAGTAATAATTTAAGTTTTAAATAATTATTATTAATTTTATAAATTTATAACGAAGTTTTTAATTTTATTATTTTATTAAAACGAAAGTTTTATTAATTTTATACGTTATATTTATAAAGCTTTTTATTAATTATTATAAAAATATCGTAATATTTATTATAATAAAAAAGTATTTATTTATTTTTTTTAAATATATATATTAATTATTTAATTATTTATATACGATTACGTTAATTAATAAAATATATAACGAATAATTAAAAAAGTAATACGAAAAACCTTTATAATTATTTATTATAAAATTAAAAATAAAATTTATAATATTTTAAAAATAATCGTTTAATTATATAAAACTTTTATTTTATTTTATAATTTAAAGATTTTCGAAGTTATATTAAATAAATTAAATATAATATATTTAAAATAATTAAATATTATTATAATAATATTAATAACATTAAGATTAAATTAAATTTTAAATTTTAAATATAACGATTAAAAGATTAACTTTATAAAAAAACATAATTACGTAATTATAACGAACGATAATATATATTTTAATTATAAAATAAAAAGTTATTAAATAAAGAATTATTAAAAAAAAGTTAAGTTTTTTAACGATAAATATTAAAAAAATAAAAAAGTTATTTTTAAAAAAATTTTATACGATAATAATAATTTTAAATATATTAAATTTAAATTAACTTTTAATAAATAAAAAAGTAAAATTAAATAAAAAATATATTTTATTAATAATAAAGTTAACGAAAATAACGAAAACGATAAAAGCTTAACGAAAAAATTATAATAAAATAAATTTAAATATAAATAAAAGTTAAAAAAACTTTTTAAATTATTTAAAAATAAAAATTAAAAAGATCGCGTTTATTTAATTAACGTAAACGTTAACGAAAAACTTAAACTTATGTAAAATAAACTTATAAAAAAAAGTTATCGATAAATTTATAATTTATTTAAAGCAAAAACGATAAATAATTATTCTTTTAATGTTTTTTTTAATTATAATTATACTTTTTATTATGCTTTATAATTTTTAATAAAAATATAACTTATATATAATATTATATAATTATTTATAATAAAAAGAATAAATAAATTAAAATTATAAATTTAATAAAACGTATTAATAATAATTAAATTTAAATTAAAAAATATATTATATATATATAAATTTATAATATTCGTTAAAGTTATATTAAACGAAATATTTTTAAATAAATTAATTTTAAAGAAAAATATATTTTATAAACTTAATATATAATATAATTATAATAAAAATAATAAAAATATAATTTTAAATAAAATATCGAAAAAGTTAATATTATATTTAATATTAATTAACGAAATATTATTTCGATATATAAATAATTATATAATTAAAATAATATACGTATAATTAAAAAAATCGAAAATAAGTTAATATAAAGAAATATTTATTAACGATTTTATAATTAAAATATATTTATAAAAATATATTAAATAATTTTTAAAATTATTCGAATTTATTAAAAAACGTAAAAATATTAAAATAAAAATTAAATATTATATTAATATAAATAATTATTTATTTATTAAATTATTATTACGAAAATATAATTTAATATAATTAAAAATAATGCGAAATTTTATATAAAAATACATTTTAAAAATTATATAAAACGATTAAAAATTTTAAGTAATATTAACTTTATTAACGTTTAAAAAAACATTTAAATAAATAATAAAATTAAATAAAAATAACATTTATATTATTTAACGTTTTTATTATAATTATTAAAAACTTAATAAAATTATTAAAAAAAACGTTTATTTATTATTAAACGTAATAAATAAAATTTAATAAATAATAAAATATTAATATTATTATTTTATAAATTTTAAAAACGATTTTTAATATATCGAAATTTATAAATTATATAAAAAAAACGGTTTTTATAACTTTATTTAACTTATATAAATAAATAATAATGCTTTTTAACTTTTATAATGCATTAATAATCTTTTAAGTTTTAATAAAAAAAATCTTAATATTATTTTAAAAATTTATTTTAAAAATAATCGATAATATTACGATATAAAAAAAAACTTTAAAATAACTTTATATAAAAATAAAAACGTTATTTTAACGATTATTAAATTATAACATAATAATTAATATTATAAAGTTAATTATATTTATTTATAAAAAAGTATTTTTTAAATTTATTATATTAAAAAAAAATATTAAAGTTAATTTAATTAAAGTATTAATAATATAAAAGCGATTAAAATTAAAAATTATAATTAAAATATAAGTTTTCGTTAACGTAATAAATTATTTTCGTTATTTAATTATAAGTTATTTAAAAATATTAATATTTTTAACGAAATTAATTAAAAGTTTAAAAAATTATAAAATTACTTTAAATATTAAAGTTAAAATAATTTAATAATAAATTCGTAACGTAATTATAATAATATTTATTATACGAAAATTTAATTAATAAATTTTTTATATTATAAAAATTAACGTTTTTTAACGTTATATTAATATAATTCTTTTATAATTTTATTTATATAAAAAACGAAACGAAATAATTTTTTATTTTATAATTTATTTTTTAAAAAAGCTTATAAATATATAAACGAAATATGTAATTTAAAAAAAAAATTTTTAAAAATAATATTAATTTTATAATATTAACGATATTAAATAAAAAAGAAAAACGTAATAATAATAATAAATTATAAATTATTTAAAACGTTAAATATAAAAATTAAATAATTAATATAAATCGTTAAATTCTTTAATATTATTAAATATTATAATATATAAATCTTTTATAAATTAAATAAAATAAATATTTTTATAAATTATTTATTACGTTTTATTAAAAATATATAAAATTAAACGTATTTAATTAAAAATTAATTTAATTTCGTTTAAAACTTTAATTAATTAAATTAAATCGATTTATAAGTTATATATAAATATTTTTAATATAAAACGATATTATTATTTATATTATAAAAAAAATAAATATATAAAAACTTTATTTTTTATTAAAAAAAGTTATATAAAATAATAATAAACGAAAAATATTTAAAAAACCTTTTATATATAATAAATATAATAATAAAAGTAAAAACTTTATAAAAGATAATTAAATATAACGATTTAATAATAAATTTAAAAAAAATTTATTACGATTAAAATTATTTAATTATTAAAGTTTTAATACGAAATATTTTAAAATAATTTTAATATTTAAAAATTACTTTAATAATATAATAAGTTATATTTAAATGCTTTACGTATTAATTAATAAAAAAGTTTAATTTTTTATTATTTAATTTATAATTAATTATATTATTTATATTTTTTATATATTAAACGATTAATTATATATTTATTAATTAATTTAAAATTTTTATAATTATAAAATACGTTATAAGTTAAATAAAAGTATAATTTATATTTTTTATATAATTTATTAATATAATATTTATAATTAAACGAATTAAAATAATTTTTAATTATTTAAAAAAATAAATTAATAATAATATTAATATATTTAATAATTATAAAATACGAAAATAATATTAATAATATAAATTAATAATAAAATTTATTATATTAATTTAATTTTATAAAAATGATAAAATAAAAAAAGTTAACGATAATATTAAAAAAATTATATTATAAAAGTATTAAGTTAATTTTACGTTAAATTTATTATATTTATTTTAAAAAGTAATAATAATATATAATAAAACATTTAAATTAAATGGTTATAATAATTATTTTTTAATATTTAAAACGTAATTTTTATAAAAATAATTTTAAATAAAGCTTTTTAAATATATTTAAAAATTAATTAAAAAGAAAAAAATAAATTTTAAAAAATAATTAATTAAATAATATAAAGTATTTATAATTAAAAATTATTATAACGATTTAAAAATATTATGAAATTAAATTTAAATATATTTATAAAAAAAAAAAGTTTAATTTAAATTTACGTTATAAAAAATTAAATATTACGAATTCGTTAATATAAAAAAAAATACGAATTTTATTATAATAAATTTTAAGTTATAATAAATTATTATTTAAAAAATACGTATTATATATAAAATTTTAAAAAAATCGCGTTTTTATTAAAATATAACGAAATTAATTTATTTTTTATTTATATAAACGACGATTATTTTATATAAAGTTTATAATATATAAATAAATAATTATTTAAATAAAATTAATAACGTTTATAAAATTTATTAAATTAAAATAATTAAAATAATTATTTAAAATAAAAAAAGTAATATAAATTTTTAAAGTTAAATAATAAAAATCTTATATTATATAATATAATAAAGCTTTTTATAATAAAAAGATTATATAATAAAGAATTTATAATACGTAAACTTATAATAAAAAAGTTATTATAAAATTTTTAAAAAATTTTTTTTATATTTTAATATTTATAAAATTTATTAATTATTAAATAATTTCTTTTTTTTTTCTTTTTTAATTAATTAATTTCGAGTTCTAAGTTTTAAAGAATCTTAAAATAAATACATTACGTAAGCATTTGGGGTCATAGGAAGCGGGACCAGAAAGCACATCGGCCCCTCCGACCGCCCGATTGAACCTGACCGGACGCCCCATCGTCTAGTTAGAACACCAACAGTGGGCGTCGTCGATAGGACCAACAACGAAGCATGTTCTCGCCCCAAGTCTCAAGCGTGTAATACTAATATGCCAAATTCAAAGCGACTTCAGGATCACTCCGAAGTTCTTATCATGCTCCCGTGTTCCCGGAGCCAGTCGGATACCTATTGAGATAGCTGTCGGACAAGCTTCACTTCTCTTCACACACCTGCAGCATACGTACGCAAGGGCTTTCCCCTTATTTCATTTCAGTGCTATCATCAAGATAAATACGGACATACACTAAACGGGCGTGGCTTATTATTTCGAAGATTAGGTATGGTCCCCTTTTATCCTATCTATTTACCTCCGTTTCGCAGCTAAGCTCAGCCCAATGGCCACCCCCTCTACTGACCGCAAATGCTCTGCTGTAACTAAATTTTATTCACGTAATAAAAATAAACTGCCCAGCTATATTTTAAAAACTTCAATAGACTATAGGACCTAATCGCTCTGTACAATCCAAGCACTACTTCAACACTTTAGAGACCACCCGCTGATTGACGACCTCAATGTCCGTTTCGCCCCGTGCCGTTAACATCTCTTAACTCAAGCATCCTCGACTGGTCCGCTCCTGCCCCCATCTTTGGTGGTCACAATGTCCTGGCCCTTAAGAAGAAGACCGGGATCCCTTCCTTCAATGACATCTTGGACGTGAATAGCAGTTGCGGCACTCGGGCCCTCAAAGGTCTCGTCGATCTCTTCCAGCGTCCTGCCCTTGGTCTCAACCCAGAATATGATGACGAAGATGACCTGGAGCACATCCCACGCGCCGTTGATCATGTACGTCTTCCAGCCAATCACGTCGAGCGCTATGGGAAACGCCATCGTCACCATCACCCTGTCGTGGGAAACTCGTCAGTTATGCAAGGCCCGGCCAGACTGTTCGGATATGATGGGAACTTACCCAGCTCCGTTCGCAAGGAACGTGTAGACACCCATACCCACTGATCGGATAGAGTAATTGAGCACCTCCGGTGGATACAACATAGCTAGGGGTGTCCATCCCAGACTGTAGGATCCCTGGAACAAGAATATACAGGCTACGGTGCCATATATACCGGAAGTGTTGTCGGTAGTTCCATAGACTTCAGAACAAAATTGTTAGAGAGTTCGTCTCCGAGATACAATAACAGATCGGTACTCTACCTTTGGTCAAGGCTCCCACAAGGAAGATGAAGAGGGTCATCAACGCCGATGAATAGATAGCCAAGGGACGCCGCCCAACAGTGTCCAGCATGAACGTACCAGCCATGGCAGCCACGAGACACCAAGCATTCAATACGATGTTCTAGTACTTGTTAGTCGAGTTGATCACGTATACCCCTGTCTAGAATGCGGGATAGGCTTCTTACAATCTCTAGTTGCGTGGTGGTGTCGGTAATGCCAGCGTTGGTCAGCATTGTGCCAAGATAGAATGTGATGATGTTGTTTCCTAAAACACTCGATCGTTAGTTCACGCGGCGGGCAGACTCGGGAGATTGAGACTATTCCCTTACCGGAGACCATAGAGATGACAGCTACAGACGAGGCTAGCATTAGCCTCCTCATGCTCTGCTTCGACTTGACGAGGTCACGATAGCTGGTCTTCTGCCCTGTTTCTACCTCGGTCTTCAAGGTGTCGATGATCTCCTGGTACGTCAACAGCACGACTGGATCCTCCACGTTGCCATCAGCCTGGGTCACTGCAATGGCGTTGAGAGCCTCTGCGTGGCGGTCCTGGTACACCAGCCATCTAGGCGACTCCGGCACCCAGGGCAACACAATCACAGCGACAACCATGAAGAAGGCCTGCAGGAGGGAAGGCAGCCGCCAAGCCCAAGTGGTCGGTATTTTGGCCGTGCCGTACGTGATTCCAGAGGAGAGAAGCCCACCTAACGACAAGAGAAGCTGGTTAGTGGGACAGGGTAAAGAGGCTAAAGCTAGGGGCGTAGTGTTTCATACCGACATAGAAGAAGTCCATAAAGATGGCCAGACCAATGCCTCGCCACTTGAGCGGGAAGATCTCGGCAAGATAGATAGGACCGCAGATGAATGTAGCGCCGTTACCGATGCCGACGATGAAGCGAGCAACGACGAACATGGCGATATTCTGAGCAGCCGTTTGGAGTATGATGCCAATAAGAGTAATAACGGCGCTGATCCACATTGCCTTCTTCCTCCCGACCCAGTCGGTCAGTTTTCCGTAGCCAAGACCAGCCACAGCGCAACCAGCCCAGGACATGGACGACTGCAGTGCCAAGGTGACGGTATCTAGCTCAAAGTAGTCCGTGTAAGAGGGCAAGATGTTGAGGCCGGACCTATTGTCTCTCAGTTCTTCGTCCTTTCAGATGAATGTCAAACATCGGGAAGTCATAGGAAATATGCATATACTCACATCATGGACGAATCATATCCCAGTGACTAGAGAATTATATAATGTTAGACGCCTATTGCATAGCTTGCGTCTCTCTTAAGGCAGTGTGTTGCGCTTACCGTCGACATAATGCTCGAGCACCATAGCAGGAGCAGAAGAGTAATCTTGGAGTTCGCCATGGTGACTAATTCCGCCGGCCGATATGGTCAGTCTAATGCCAGGAGATTGGGTCTTTTGCAAAGTAAGGAGAAGAGACAGTCGAATGCGAAAGTCGCGGATTCAATCACTTTGACTTAAGTCAAATCAGAATGATGTCGGATGACAACTGTTTTACTTATAGCAGCCATTCTATTTACTCTTATAGCTACTACACAATACACCAACGCACTAGCAAGCCTACGTCGTCCTTATCTTGGTGATTTAAATCTAGCCTGGTCCAGGTCGCTGCTATCTTGGCAGATATGGGGGAATGGAGGTTGGCCCTCTACCGGTTCTGGGAATAGCTGCGGGGGTGGATC
Organism: Eutypa lata; assembly: GCA_022661535.1. NCBI lineage: Eukaryota > Fungi > Ascomycota > Sordariomycetes > Xylariales > Diatrypaceae > Eutypa > Eutypa lata. The sequence goes on along the minus strand of JAKULF010000004.1, from coordinate 4,101,149 downwards.
TCTACTAAGGTATCTAGTTTAAAACTTTAGATATGTTACTCAAAAACGGAAATGGATGTTATAGCATGGCGGGAGATCCGACAGCCTATGAGAGGATGAGAGCCAATCTGAAGGCTTATGAAGATTGGTGTCGGCCCGTCTCGACAAGCGGGTTGGGAGAGATAAGCTATAGGTAGGCATGGTAGATAACCAAGTTATCAAGCAATGCATTATTGGGGTCGGCCCTCCCGATTCCCACTTGGTCAATAAGAGCGCTGATCAGACAACTACCGTGATTTCCCCCATTCGTGAAACCCGAGATGAAATATTGATGATTTCCGTATTCGCACGCAGAATTCCGGTTGTTCTCCTCAACCCCAGCATTCAGCCTCCTAACAAATGATCTAAGATCCCGGACATCATGCCTAACCCTGTTCAAGACTGGCCGGATTGGCCCGAGATGACGCCCGAGACTGGCGAGTTGGACCCCGAGAATGTAAAGATCAAGAAAGAGATTGCCGCTGCACATGGGGAGGCGGCATTGCGAAAGAGTTGGCTCGCTGTCTGCGACAGGCTGAAGACCTTGACGGACGAGATCGCAACTAAGCGTACCGGTGTCATTCCCGAGCTGGCTTATGACGACTTCTTCAAGCTTGGTGATGAGGAGAAGCAGCGCTTGCGAGATGTGGGATGCTTTGTGATTCGTGGTCTTGTCCCCGAAGAGGCTGCAAATGACTGGTTCGAGGACCTTAGCACGTATGTGCAGGAGAATAAGGGGGCCATCGATGGTAAGTAACGTCAAGGCTTTCGTCTCATATTCTATATCACTAATCACTTTTGATAGGATGGCCGGCCGAGGCACCTTTCTTATTGAGCCTGTATTGGTCCCGGACGCAAATGGAGGCACGTACGCACCCGCGTGCTATGGCTCTGCATCGGGCGCTCAACGAAATGTGGCACGATGACGATGATACCGGTAAAGCCTTCGCCGAACCCCTGGTTTACGCCGATGCGGTACGCATCCGACCCCCTGGCGTACCGTTCCGGGGCCTCGGGCCGCACATCGACGCGGGCAGCTTAAGCCGCTGGGCCGATCCGGATTACCGCAAGGTCTACGAGCAGGTCTGGACCGGTAGCCCTGGCGAATACGACCCGTACGACCTCACGGATCGCAAAAGAGCGAACCCGGCACACTTTCTGGGCGATGCCCATTCGCACGTCCTCCGCCTCTACCAGGGCTGGACGGCGCTCACGGCGGCGGGCGCCCACGAGGGCAGCCTGATGCTGTTCCCGGAAGTCAAGACCTCCATCGCTTATGTGCTCCTACGACCCTTCTTCAAACCGCCGGTAAACAAAGACGACATCCTGGATGCGGAAAAGTGGATCTTTGATACCGAAGACCCGTGGTTCCCGGGCGTGTGGAGGAACACCTCGCAGGAGTTGAGCCCGGACGCTTTCCCCCATCTACGGCTCAAGGAGTGTCTAGTTCACATTCCCAAGATGGGCCCAGGCGATACTGTGTGGTGGCACTGTGATGTAAGTTCACCTACCTATCCATCAGAATAATTGACGATGAATGTGAGACGCACGCTAATACCTCATTTTTTACTGTCACATAGATGTGCCATGCTGTCGAGATCGAGCATAAGGGTGAGGGTGTCTCGAGCGTAGCCTACATAGCAGCCACGCCAACGACAGAGATCAACTCGGCCTACGTGAAGCGCCAGCTGGAAGCGTTTTTAAGCGGGACACCCCCTGAAGATTTCCGTGGGTGCAACGAGAGCGCGCTGAAGGGGTATCCCGGCAACAATACCATCCTTAACGGGGACATAGGTAGGAAGGCTGTCGGTTTCACCGTATAGGTACATTAGGCTCGTAACTTGGCCCCAAGGATGCTTGAAATATGCAGTAATAAATTTGCCTAAGACTGAAATAAATAATATTCAAGAATATTGTATATCCTAAGATCGACCGCTGAATTTGCGAGGGATTTGTCATAGGCGTCTAGTAGTCGTTGCAATCTCCCAGGAGCCAAAGGTTAAAATCAGGTTTGGTGATTTGGAGCTTTATGAACATGATGAAGAAGAACGGCGCTGGTAAGACCACCAAAAGATACCTAGGAACTTGAATATTATGCCTAAGAAAAAAAGAAACCACTTAGTTATGCCACCGAACAATGCACTTATACGTGTGTTGCTAACAGGTGATAATGGAATAAGTAATTCAACCTAGGTATTGGAAAGGGAAAATAGAGAAGAAAAAGAAAGAAAAAAAAGGCGTGCCCTCCAGTAGCTAAATTTGAAAGAAAAAGAAAATCCGTGGAGAAAAGACGAAGGAAAAAAAAGAGTTGTTTGTTCCGGATTCGAACCCCTAAAAAAAATAAGCGAAGGGTGCAGGGGTCCCGGGGAAGTGGGAAAGGAGTCCAATTGAGAGATGAAGAATGTGTAAATTCGGTCCGCGTTGCGGCACCGCTGCACCATAGTGTATTAGCTACTTCGCTGAAAATTATGTTATTAATTAGACTTATATGCCTTCCACCGGCTAAATATACATACCTAGTTACTCCGTAGACTGCTTTGTAGTTAGAAGCACGTGCCCTTCGGTCAAACACTAGCCTCGCTGGAGGCACCGCTCTAGGTAGGCATCTGTGAGGTCACATGTCCCTAAGTGCTGTTACGATGGTGGTGGTTGTATGTGGTATAAGCGGTGGGATACCACCTTGGAGATAGGTTGGATGCCTAGGGAGTGGTTGCCATGACAAGTCATTCACTGTCGTACTATAAGTAGGGTAGTTCGGCATAGCAGCTACTCAGCTAGATTCCTTTCACTCTCCAACCCAATACTCTGACCTTATCGTGGAGATTCATAGACGCATGCCATCCCTATCCGTGTCATCATAGTACCGCCTAGTTGTATTAGACCGGCTTTAGATATCAGGCTACTCTTGATTTGACCCGTTCAATATGTGGCATGGTATTTATAAAGCATGCCCTAGATTACAATGTAAATAATAAATGTCACAGGACGAACATAACTTTAAAGCTACAAGACCTCTGTCCAGTCTCAGACACATGCACATCATTCCATGAAGTATTCCTCCCAAGATTATTTAGTTGATGAGCTGAGTTTGCTGCATTTAGTTGGACACGACCTTAAGCTGAGCACATGATGACCTTAGCTGCCCATGGCAAAACATCATTAGAAGGTGAAATCTCGGCATTATCATCATTGCGATGATACAACCTACATTCCCACTGCCTAACGTTACTAAAAAGATATTACACTAGGACAACAAGAGGATCGAAATCTGGAATGAACATAACAACAAGGGGTGAAACAGCCAGGAAGCGAATGTATTTCTTCAATTCGTGAAATGAATTCATGGCAAACTTGAGATATTGAAAAATCTCATGACATCATCAGTTAGATGCCTACTTATGCAAATTATGTGCTCCTCGTCATTAGATACCGCTACTGATATTTCAGAGTAGCATTATCCGATCTTCGATGGCTGGTTCCACTTCGTTTATTACGGAAACCGATCTTGGAGTGAGGAGAGTGTATTTATCACGAGTCACAATACGTTTTAATGAATCTAGGTGCTGTTGTTTAATTCACCGCGAAAGCGGGGATGTGAATAAGGGTGTTATCTACAAAGGGGGAGCTAGTAGCTTTGATACCAGTTGTGTTTAGGAACCCCCTATGATAAGGAGAATGATTATGTAAGACATATGGAGCAGAAACTACCTTATTCCAAAGCCCACCACCTTATACGCATAGTATTCTTTTTATACAGTATCTAGAGCTTCCCCTTAACTATACAAATATGACTTTCCATTGCCCCCCCCATACTCCACAACTGTAGATCAGCTGGCTGCAACAATAACCACCCATATCTTATTTCGGCACACCAAGTTCTCTCAGGGTATTCGTTGGCCCCAATCGAATCCAAGTATTAACTTCATTCCTTGTGGCAACAGCGATGACACCTAACATGCCTATTGAATTGGCCCCTGCCTCCTTGTTGACACCTGCTCGTCGCCGCGGGAGCAAAACCATCCACCGCTTCGTAAAGACCAAATTATGCGGACATGCTGCTCCAGGCGGGGAAGCGCCAGCATGCTCGGAGAGGCCCTGCCCTACCTTGGTGGCTTGCTCCAGGAGGTCGGTATAAGCATTCATCAACTGGGCAGGCGTCACATTTTGAGATCCAAAGCGCCGATAGAACCACCGAAACGGAACGTTGGGCTCCTTGCCGCCGCCCTCAGTATCAAGAAAGGCTGCAAAGCTGTGCGCTGGTGTGGGTATCAGCTGCATGTGCTTGTGCAGCCGGCTGCACCCTCCATCTTGACCGCAGTTGAAAAAGACGACGTAGTCGCCGCCGCCGACGGCGGCGGTCAAAACAGTCCAAGCCGCTGCCAGGTCCTGTTCGTCCAAAGGCTCGTATTGCTTCCGGTGTCCGTCGGAAGTGAGGAGCATGAGATGTGGCCTGGCAAAGCAGAACTTGTTGGCTGTCACGAAGTGGGTGGTGTTGACGTCGCCAAGCTCGAACCCCACCGTGCCGATGTCACTTCCGTCTCGGCCTTGCTGCTGTGGTTCGCTGTTGTTCTCCGCCTGTGGTTCAGACGTTTTGATAGTGGGCTTTTTAGCGAGAGCAGAGGTGAGGACGAATTGGAACTAGAGCGAAGGTGGTTAGACATGAGTTTGTGTATATGTTCGTGATGCTTGCCTTAAGCTCTCCGTCGATGTGCTCAATGACCTCTTGCTTATCGTCATATAGGACTAGGCCGGACTTAACAAGGCTGTCAAACTTTGATATTATCGATAATTCGTCCATATCGAATCTATGTTAACAATCCTTGTCGTCTATGGCTGTTGTTATTGATCCAGATAATTTTAATTAGTAAATGTCAGGGAAGTAACTGTCAGGGCGCTATAGTAAGTAGATGAAAAGGTTCATAGTTGCAAGCCTGAACAACTTAGACTGTTTGATCATGTAACTCTGTTAGCCTAATTGAAAGTGCTGAAAAAGATGAATGTTCTTTCAGCTAAGATGGTTGTAAATCTACACAAGGTGACTATCCTCGGTAAATAAAATGAGAAGAATATGCATAATCCATTGGTCTGGCATATGAAGGACACTTGGCATCTTATCTATCAAAGTAAAGTGGCCTATTGGACCCCTATTGCATTGAATGGCGCGATGCCACAGTACTATCGCACTACACTAAGTAACATCCTTGTCTGCCGTATAATTTAGCCTTTACTATAAAGTATGGGTCGCTGAAGACGTATAACCCCTCTTCCTCGGATTAATACCGTCACTTAACCCTATCAGCCTTATACACATTTCTAGCACAACCTCTACTTAACTAATCTCCTTGTCTTGTTCATATGATAGGGCGTCAATATTGTTAGAGACAGCATACATTGAGCATCTCCATTTCTCTGAATACAACGCGGCCATTCCCCATATTCATCTCATATCGCCAGCTTAACATTCGTAAAAAGGAAAAAAGATTTAACCGGGCAATAATGTCCAAACTTATTTGAGACTACTAATCTAAGGAATATATGCAGCAAGTTGATGATTGGATCTCATGGATTCAAGTTATCCAGACCAAGAAAGAGTGCCAGCTCGAAACTGTGCGTCTTGGTGAAGCGAACTAAGGCATCGATAGACGAAGTGGTTCATTATGACTATTAGCCATGTCGCGGCTCTATTGTTCTAGGGTTGTAGGCTGAAGGTGTGTAACAGGTTGTCTATCGTACAAAGCAGCTGGGGTGACAGATATGAGCTGCTATGTTGCCGAGAGAAAGATTCCTATCGTCCCAGGCTAATTTGTGTAGGACACTGGCCCATGCGAAGGTCGACTACCGATCAGCGAGTTCGAGAGTAGCATTACTAATGCTCAGTGGGTACAAACGGTTCTGCAAATAAGGATTAGCAAGTTAACTAAACAGCAGCGTCCATAGCCTCTTTCAGCTTGTCAATGAAGGCCTCGGCATTGGAATGTTCAACGAGAGAATCAGACGCAAGTCGGTCGGGACTGTGTTCTAATTAGTGGTAACCTGATGTTCACGCTTGCGTTAGCAAGCACGCCACCCCCAACCCGACCAGGATCGATGCCGAGTCCATGGGAGCGAATAGCACCAGTCAATTCTTTTAACGACCGATCCAACCACGTTAGGTAACTTTCTGGGACTGGAATCACGGAGTCTTCCTGGATTTGGTAGACGTAGTCCTTGTGTCTTGCATTGCATCTCTAGCATTGCTGCTCTACAAAGTGGATTGTAATAGAGACTACCGGGTCTTGTTTATAGCGAGGGATGGCTGCTTTTAGGGCTTACTTCTGCTACGCTTGACTTTTTGACGATGTCAGTTATAGCAATCGAAGACGTTTCGTTCTTGGAACCTTCGCATCTGGGATGAGGTGTATCGCATCGTTGTGTGAAAAGGGGGTAGTTAAGTTAATGAAGCTTAGGTAAGAGGTTGCCAAGTATATATGACGTGCAGTCCTTTTAGTCATACTCGAACTAGCATCAGCACAGTGGAACGCGACGCAGACGTGATAGGAGGGTTTAAAGTAGCCCGGGAGCCCTCAGGTTTTGCGGTGAGTCCGTCTTTGGAACTATCTAAGACATTATTGACGTTTAGGACATGAGATCTCCATCCGTCCAGCTCACATTTGCGGGGAATATTGCTAGGTGAACTCCATGTAGAAGGGAGGCCAGATATACCCCGCGTAGGACTCGGCCCAGTTGACAGTAGTGACTCCCACAATGATACCATTATATGTATTAAGATACCGCCGGGGTAGCTTAGCTCTCTTAGCGACTGCCTTGAGAACAGACATCCCAGTGGAGATATGACGGATCTGAGCTGTAGAAACCCTTGATAGCTCAGGTATTTCAGTGTTGTTGGTCACCGTAATATAGCCATCGATTCACATTATGGCTGGTGTTCAGGATAATTAGTAAGTTAAATAAAAATACCAGAACTCCTTCGAAATGCGGGCCGGGAGCCTGGGATGATTTGCTGACCCGGTTTCCGAAAACGGTAAAAGAAATGCATATTCAATCCGATAGGCACAAAAGTTAATTGCCAATATTTCGAACGCCGGGTTGGTTGAGCTCCACAACTTTATATCGTTTCGATGGTGAACCGCCCTGTAACTGGAGCCTCAAATTCCAAATTAGGTTCATGAATATTGCCAGAGTAATGATTAGCATGCGCACTACGATGTAAGGTTCACAAAATGAACACTATATTAACTACGATTTAGCTACTTAAAGATCGCGGCGTAAATCATAACCGCTGTAGTGGTAACTAAGTTCACGCCGCGAAATATTTCAAGTCCCATAGAGCTAACAAGCTAATATAATTCGGCTTCAGAAAGAACATACACTACCTACCTACAGGCCTCCAATAACCTCCTAATATCGTGTCCCGGGGTAGGCGAAATACCCTAGTTAGAGGTGGGGAAGCTGTCACGGTACTATCCGTCGACAACCTTGCAGGGCAGGCAGTGCTATAAGGCGATATAAGGCGGTCAGTCTTCCAGCCAGCAGTGGTCCACTTTTTGCGTTGCAACTGTATATAGTCCTTATATCCGTACTGTTACGTACAGAGGCATGCCGATATAATGGGTGACCTTATATAAACTATTAAGCAGCAGCCCTTCAGGCTTTAGACCGAATCTTGACATTCTTCTCTAGGGAGTAGTCTTCTCTCGTTCTTTACACTTCTTCGTCCCTCATTTTATCCATTTCTGACGCGGCCCCCAGGCTCATACATTCATTCGTTCTGCTCTATACAACTGACATCGCTTCTGTTTTCAACATGGCAGGTCAAGTAAGCCAAGAATGGCAGCATTCGGTGATGGACTGCTCGCCTTGTAACTCGTGCTTACTCAGTACATACTTACCGTGTATTCGTACGTGAATCCCGAATAATACATCCCGTTTGTCCCCGTTCCTAGTTTCCTATTTTCTTCTTTTCAGAACAGTCCTCTTCCTTGAAAACAATGAATCCAAGAAGACTATGTTCACAGAAATCACGTACTGCAGTTTTTGGACGAACCGCCTCCCGCCTCAACAACCCTGCTGATGAAGTCGGAAGTTGCAATAGCGACTGCATGATATTCTGTGCCCTCAATGCTTTAGGAGCTAGCTGGCTGTAAGTTATATCAGTCCCAAATTCCAATCCTAATCTTTCTTTCCCCTCTTTTCGGTCCTTACCATGCATGCCCAATAATAGCATCTAACAATTCTTTTCTTCCCTAACAGCCTTACTCTGATGAAGCGAGGTCAGATCCGTGAGAAATTCCAAATCGAAGGAAGCGGTATGAAGGATTGCTGCGCGGCGTTTTGGTGCCCATGCTGCGCGCTCATCCAACAGGACAACGAAGTTAAAGGTCGCACGTCGCAAAATCAAGGCACTGTCGTTACGGAGGGTTACCAGTCAATCCCCGAGGGCATGCATATGGGGAAAGATCAGCCAGGACAGTAACTACCTACCGTAATATCAGGATGTCACCTTCGATGTACCTGCATGACTAGCGCCGGCATATAGGTAGTTAGAGGCTCAAACAGAGAACCCCCCCTCAGCATCAACTAGCAGTTCTTAGTAGCGGGCTTAGTCAATTTCCTGCCTTCTTTCATTCTTTTCTATATTTTACTTTATTTTGTCTTTTTCCTGTTCATGATCCGTTGTTCCTCCGACCTTGACACGATATTCAACGCGAAATATAGATCAAGCTCTAAATACCTAGCAATGCAACGACTTAAATTAAGTAGTTCTTTAAGTCTTAGTCAAATCGTTATTTTTCTCCATAGAAACACTGGTTTACCAGGTGGCACTTAATATGATATACTCCAAGAGGATTGGTGTTTTATGTTGTGGGGTAGTTCTAACAACGCGTCATTCTATACTGTTGCAGGAAGGCAACTCATATTCACAGATAGTAGGATCATGTACCACAAGAAAGTAGTGTCTAGCAATCTACATCTTATTATACTAATGCCTGCCGAAGGGAAAACGACAACGGATTTAGGCTCGTTCCGTTTCCCCGACTTGCCCCCCTGAGATTAAGCTTCGAGTGCTCGCAAACAAGGGCCTAGTCGCACCCACATGCTGGTTCCGGTGGGATCCAAAGTACGGGCTTCAGCGGCCCGTCGGGACGGAACAAGGAGGATTCTGCTGGCAGGCCCCGGGCGCACTCCTCCGTGTCAGCAAAGCCTTCTACGCCTACGAACAAGCGATCTTTCTCCGGTGGAAATCACTTCGAAGTCTAGCCGGATACCACGGAATTCTACGTGATCCCCAAGCCTGGCGAGCCATCGCGCATACCGAAGCGCTACGCGGCGACCGAGAGCGTTCCTCGACAGTGCAACAATCCGGCCAACGGCGGCTCTCCGCAACCTGCGGTCTCTCGATTTCCCACTTTTTTCCTCTATGCGACCCGGTGGTAGGAGAACGAGCGAGGGAGGACTGGCTTCGGGTTTCTTCGCCGTAACATTCGGAGGGCAGGGGAAGGGGGGTTTGAATCTGCGCTCTCTCTGCGTCGCCGGCTTCTGAGACGACGCGGAAATGCAGACCCGGCTAGCCGGCGTGGTCATGCTGCGACGCTTCGTGAATGAATGGGTCTGGCCGCTGCTCGAACCGGAAGGACCCCCGCTGTGTACTTCGCGGCTGCTGGTGGAGATACGATAGGCGGTCGAGATCGAGCCATTGTACTAAAAACATCACCATCCTCGAAGAGATAGTCTTGAAAGCCAGCTGTCTTGAGGTAATCCATAACTTCGTCTGAGTAAGCAGCCCTGGTACCGAGCCAGGCGCAAACAGAAGCAGCCCGCCAGTAAATATCTTCCATCAGGGGCATTTGTCATAGTTTCTCTTCTTCGTCCGCCTGGTTAATTCAAATGACATCGATCCACAGTGTAAGAGAACCGTCTGGATTGCGGTCGGGATCGGAAGCTGCGCGTAAATGAGACAATGCTTACCAACCATTGTCTGTGAGCTGAATGATGTGATTCCCTCATGTTATTTCCCGCGGAGCTGTAGATGAGGTTGGGCCTCAAACATATGACAATGCAATGAACTTGGGTGGCGGGTTAGCAGATATATCGACGACTCGCAGTCGGCCATGGAGCTTAGGGACGCCATTGTGATCGAATGGCTGACTCCTGCTGTCACCTGAACATCCGGACTGACTTGGGTCGTCTAGCCCCTGTAAGTCTAGAAGCCTGATAGAGGCTCGAGTTCGTAAGAGGATGTGACTTGTATAACGACGAAGAAAAAGCGGTACGGCCATTCATGCCCACAATGAAAAATTACTAGCATTAAACTATTAATAAGTATATGAACAGAAGAAATACCGGTTATCCGGTCCTACGCTTGTCTGTAGTACGATTAAACGAAATGTAACCATTTCTAGGGTTATGTCCTTAGCTATAACGTAACTTTACCACATGCGGGGCCCCTGAAATAGCTTAATAATAAAGTCATCTTACCACTTACACACGTGTTGATATGTTACCTCATACTTCAGGCCCTTCTCGGCTGTGGAACGGTGTTATGAATGACTTGTACAAACCAATAAGTTATAAAGCCCATAGCAAGGGGAAGATTTCCAGCTTTATGGCAATAAGAAAATACGATAATGTAATTACATGATAAATATGTGAAATAATTAAAACAAATTATTATTATCCCGAGGGAAAAAACACATCGAGAGATAAGAAACAAATAACGACATATGCTAGGAAATAGAGATGTTTAAGGAGGTGGCAAAGACGAAATGGATGACGGTAAATTTCGGACATGGGAGGACGAAGCATCAGAGCTAGGTCGGCTCTACGCCGATGGACACCAGGTACACCGGTTAAGAATTAAGACGTGGGCACATGGGCAGGCTTTTCTCGCAAAACAACATAAATGTGATAGAACTATCCTTCCATGACCACAAATGCTTAAACCGATTAGCTAAGCGAACAAAACATAACTACATCATACGCATTCCGACTCACCCTAAACTAGGATGTACTCTAGCGACTTACGAATCACAAACTGCCAAATCTAGTAAAAGATAATAAAGGGGAATGACGTCTTTATAAAACAACATAATGATCCTGCAGATCAACACGAAGCTACTAATTACCTCTATTCTTGCCAGAAGGAGAGAGTCAGTACTGACCACGAACGAAGACCAACACACTTGATATATCTAGTCATCTAGACTCCCGGACGCTAATGGAAGTCATGTCGTCTCTATAAGTAAGGTGTTAAGTTTAGATAGGTATAAGGTCAAGAACACAGAAATCTTCCTACCAATTTTAGTTGGAACCTAGGCCTTCGTCTAACGCAGCATAACCTCAACCCACCCATTAATATCTTACAGCCACGAAGATCAAAAGGGGGAAAGAGAGAATGAACCAAAACATCACAGCCATCATCGTCGTAGTGATAATTGTCCCTATCATCATGCTAGCCTGTATCTGGGGACTCATCCGCCGACCCCAACCTAAGAAAGACGGTAAGCCTTCGCGAGGTCGGGGAGCCCAACGAACCAGCGATGATGACCAGCAAGATGGAACATGGATAGATTCGATGATCGCGCTAGATTCTGTAGCTGTATCTCCGAATCCTAGTCCTCAGCGTCGATATCGACATCATCATCATCGTCATGGCCACCGCCATCACCACCGTCACCACCACCATCGAAGTCCTGATTCTAGGTCGAAGTCGAGATCCAGATCTAGATCTATACATAGCAGCCATGCCCATGCCTCTACTACCGCTCCGGCCCCCGATAAAGTGCAGCTACAATCAGACCAAGTGGCGGTTCCGGTCCCGGCACCCGCAGACCCATCACCGGCACCTGCACCTGCACCTGTACCTGTACTCTCAGCAGTACCTGCGGCCCCAAAGACACCACAGCCCACACCACCAGCCCCTCCTACCCCTATCGCGACAAAGCCCACAACCCCAATGCAACCAAACCCTGCAGCCGCCGTCCCTATCACTACGCCCGCCGCCTCTCTCCCCAAACCACCCACACAACAGCCCCCAGTAGTAGTAGTAGTAGTACCAAACCAGAACAAAAAAGCTCGTAAGCAAGCGATCATCACAAGAGCCCTGCACCAACCTACCCATCCCCTCAAACTCCTAAGTAAAGCAGCAGCACGTCCCATCCACATCGCCATCCCCAGGAAAGAGACATCACGAGAGCGAGCCATCCGTCAAGACGCAGACTTGGCTGCGAAGTACTGGGCGGAGAGCGACCAGAAGCTGTATGAGCAGGAATTGGAAGAGAAGGAGTTGGAGAAGGAGGTAGCGAGGGAGGACCGGAGAGAGAAGGTACGGGGAACGGTAGGGTGGTTGTTTGGGAGGGGGGATGGAGATGGAGATGGGAGGGAGACGAAGGAGAGAGGGAGGTCGAGGGAGAAGGAGAAGGAGAAGAAGAGGGAGAATGAGAAGGAGAAGAAAAGGAGGCATAGGAAGCATCGGAGTGATATGAGTGGGAGTAGAGGAAAAAGGGACAGTTGGGAGAGATTGGTGATAAACACAGAGGATACGGAGGGTCGTGTAGGAGGTAGAGAGGAGTATATGATGAGTGGAGGAAGGGATGGTGGTGGAAGTGGGGGTGGTGGACGTCGGGGCACCTTTATAGGTAGTACGGGATTTAGGAGGTATGTAGAGGATGATTTTGATGATATTTATGATTACTGAATGAATAGGCAACGAAAGTATGCATGCGAGTGTATGTAGGTGTATCTCATAAAAACACGTTTACCTCTACAGTTGTAATTAAGGTACGGCGGTGGTAAGAATAAAAAATCAAAATAAATCCCCCTTTTGAGCTTATCCCGGAAGGATCTCATTCGACAGCAAACAACCAAGTGGCGAGTAAAAAAATTGAAATCCGATGAACGTTTTATCTATACACCCGCACTTCACCCAAAAGAAAAATGCAGCCCATGCTATTAAATCAATGATAATAGTTGATAATAAACGACGCCGCACCATGCATGCAAACGCAGATGCAGATGAAGATACCAATGCGAATGAATGTACCAGCTTCGATAATAAAACCAAAAAATAAAAGCGAAAAGATGTAAGATAAAATACCATAAACCCATGATATACGCCACGCTCTCCATGCAATGACCGATCGCAGAACGCCAATATCAAATCCATAGTACGGTGAAAAGGGAAGCTCCCCAAAAATCAAACCTAGCTCTCCCACACACATTCTTCGTTCATGCATTCATCCATCCATCCATCCATCAATCAATCAATCAAGTCCCTTTCAACCGCCCCCACTCCGCCTCGGCCTGCACCACGACCTTCCATCATCACCCACGACCTTCCCCCTATCCCACTCTCTCAGCCCGCCCTGCTTGTTCCAGCGAACGTCCGACTCGTCCTTCTTGCCGCCCTTCTCCCACTTGCGGATCTCGTCCTCCGTGAAGCCCGCGGACCTAAGCCTCTCGGCGCCCTGCTGATTCCACTTCAGACGGTCGCGGAACGCTTCGACTGCGTTGTCCCAGTTCTCTTCGTTGTTGTTTTTGGTGTTGGTATTGGTATTGGTACTGTTGGTAGGCTGGTGGTTAACAACAACATCGTTGTCATTATTATCGTCGTCGGGCTCCGGCGTCACGTCCAACCGCGGGTCGTAGTCCGCCGCGAACCGGCTGTCGATCCCGGACGTCCTGCTAGCATTGGCACCGCGTCCGCGGCGTCGCACTACCCCTACTGGTTCCGAAGCAGACGCTGGTGCCGGCCCGATGATGTCGTCTAGCGGGTCTGAGTCGGATGGCGCATCTCGGCGAGATTCCGTGGATGAGGAGCGACGTCGTCTTCGGTGGTGAGAGCCGCGGTCATCGGAGGGAGCATCCCTTTTGTTTCTTGGAGAAGAGCGGTGGTGACGATGATGGTGGTGACGCTTCCGCTTCCGCTCTTCCAACTCGGGAGAAGACTGTCTTCTCTCCTCTCTGTGATGGCTCCTGTCACGGCGGTTATGTCGGCGACCGCTGTCAGCTTCGCCGAACAAGGCTTTCTCCTCACGAACGCTATTGTCTGCGTCGCGATCCCTTCTAGACGAAACCCGACTCTTCTCTGAAGCCCGTCCGTTGCGGTGGGCGCCGCTAGATTCAGCGCCTAGCTCCTTAGAGCTAGATCCCACTTTCGCGTCGCTAGCCTTCTGAGGGGTGTCGGTTCGTCGGTCCGAACCCGGGCGATGCTGATGATGGGAGTCTGCGAAGGCATTCCAATCCTCTGACTTGCTAACAGGACCCTCTGCTGCGGTGGTGGTGGTGGTGGCGGCCTCGGTTTTCCGTTTCTTAGATGGGCCACCGAGATGGGCGGCGATGTCGCCAAGCATGCGCTTTCGAGTATCGCTGAGGCCGGGTCTCATCCTCCGGACCTTCCGGTCTTCTTCGCGCTGCTTCTGCTTCTCGGCTTCGTCGAGCTCGCGCAATCGAGCCTGCGACTCGGCGTTCTCCTTGGCCAACAACGTGCGGTTGTGGTGGTTCGTGTCCCGGATTATGTTGTTCAGGAACCGGGTGTTCGGTTTCGGCTGGTTGGCGGGACGTCTTCAAATAGTGGGTGAGGTGGAAAACTAGTCAGTCTACGGCATGACTACCTAGTTGGGCTGATTGATTGATTGATTGATTGATTGTTGGTTGTACTCACTTCGATGTCTTGTAGGCGTCGAGACCCATGGCTGAGTATTTGAGAGAACAATCCGAAGCCTCCTTGGCGAGAAGTTCGGCGACGTAATCGTCGGTGAGGATGTCGTCGGATGGCATCTTTGCTAGAGCCTAGAGTCTAGAGGAATAGGTGGCAGGATGAGGGAAAGGGGAAAGGTTAATTGAAAGATTATAGAGACCTTAAGAGTTAAAGTTGTAGTCTGAAAGGCACTGACATGCAGAAGCAATGAAGCGCCTTCCTTACACATACAAATAAGCTCTTCAATTCGTGCAGGAGTTATGAAGTACTTAAGTTTTTCTTAGAGAAATAGACGATGCAGTTGAATGAAACCTTTGCCTCTGGCCTGCAGCGGCAGCGGCTACGGGAAACTGCGTCAGCGTCAGCGTCGGTTTGTCCGCCACTTTCCAGCCACACATGCATCTACTTCATATTTGTTAGTAATTGTGGGTAACAAACAGGTAGTTAGGTACCTAACCCTTTTGCATAGCGTATAATTGATAAGATGCTGCTGATATCACCCCACTATACAAAGTGATCGTACCTTGTTGATGCATTTCCTCTTTCGGTTAAAAGTAAATATCCAAGTTGGACCTCTCGTCTTTCACCAATTTCACGTGTCAAGCAAACAGGCGATAGTTATACAGGCATTGAAAGCCTGCAAAAAAAAAAAAAAGATTTATTGCCTTTTTTAAAATAACAAGAATCTATCAATTGTCAGCACCGATTGCACCCTGTATTTGGTATCGCGATCATTTCTAAACAACCAAACAAAATGGGACCGGCGCCACCACGCACAGCAGAGCAAGTGCTCTCCACCCTCCACGCTCTCAACGCCGAGCATGAGATCACCATCCTGAAGCTGAGCGAGCCCATAACCAGCACCATCAACAGCCAGCAAGATGCGCGGAATCAACACCACCAACAACAGCAAAGGACATCAGACATCTCCACATCATCACTCCAGCAGGAAGGCTTCGAAGACGCGCTGACGACGACAACCCCCACATCACTCGAGGCGGACCTAACGCACTACCGGGAGCTGTTCGCCAAGCTGCGCTTCAGCTACGTGGAGCAAGTGACGAAGGAGAAGTTCATCCGCGCCATCGTCGGCGACCCACCCCTCATCGTCACCCCGCAGGAGAACGTGGACCTAGAGCGGCAGAACCTGGCCGCGAAGGCGTCGCTCAAGGCGCTCAAGACGGAAGTCGTGTCCATGGTGGCGGAGCTGGAGAGGCGGGCGCGCGCCCTGAGCAAGCGGTACGACGGCGTGCGGCTCGAGACGACCCGGCTCTCGGAGCTGCCGCGCAAAATGGCGGAGCTCGAGGCCGCGGCGGCGCGCCTGCGGGACGAGCAGAGGGAGCAGCTGCAGATGGACCCGGAGCACCCGGAGCTGAACCTGCCGCTGGCGAAGACGCTCGACCTCGTCGAGGAGAAGAAGAGGCAGCGCGCCGACCTCGACCGCCAGCTCGAGCAGCTCCTGAGCCAGGTGCCGCGCAAGCGCAAGGAGCTCGAGCGGCTGCAGGCCGAGATGCAGCCCCTCGAGGCCCGGAGGCAGACCAGCGCCGCGGCCGCGAGGGAGGCGAGGCGGAGGCGCGAGGAGGCCGATGGGGGCGTTGAGGATGATCTCGAGGAGAGGGGCCGGTGGTATAGGGCTGCAGAGGCGAGCTTGAGGGGGATGTTGGAGATTGAGGGTTGAAGCGAAGCGAGTGAATCAATGGGTGGGTAGGCGACGTGTAGAAAGAACATGGGAACTCCTTTATGTATTTGTCATGATTACTCTTATGGTCGCGGGCGTTGATTGTGGTGTAGCGTTTATGGCGTTTATGAACTTTGGCTTGATATCATGTGTACCGTCGCAATCCAATATATCCTACGTTATCTGCCTTGATTCTCTCGCCTGCCATTCCACCTTCGTCATAAGCCGGAATAACTCTTCGATGCCGTCAGTCGTACTCCCAGACCACTTGAAATACCTGATATTGTTTAAGTTAGCTCGACATGATGGTTCACACACTCCAATAGTCAACAAGTTCTAGAGTGAAAAAGCCTATAACAAATATAATCAGATTTGTGGATATGATAGGGGTACACAGGCTTAGGTTGGCTACCAACGACATCATCTGAAACGATTACTGCGAGGACAACGGACAGGCAGTCTTAGGGGCCCGACCGGACGCGATCCAAACCTGATTGAAACCCATGGCCTGCCGAGACATTGAACACTATGTATGTGTTACTTCCTTAAGTTATCAATCACGTAACTCCATACACGTCTTCGCCCCTTTACCCAACCCTCATTGATATCATTCTCTTTTCTTAGATATATATGTATTGCATACCACAATCCCCAACACCTACCTATATCCCCTTGCAATATCCTGCTGTCTCAGGATTACACGACATATTGTTCGGCTCTGTCCTATAAGTTCTCTAAAATGATCAAGTTGTTGATTTGACTTTACCTACTGTCTTTCATATGTATGACCACTTGGCATTTCTATTCCTCTTCATTTTAGACTTAAATCCCGTCTAAGTTCGAGGAAGTACGGCCCGCGGGTCCAGAAATTGGCCAGATATTTCAATATAACGGTGGCACCTTCATCGAGAATCTGTCTAGACTACCCAACGGTCAGCTACCTCCAGTCACTGTCATGTCGCCCGAGCTCCGCCTTCTTGAACCTACTACTAAGGATCAAATTGTCAAGGCCGTTGTCACGCTTCCAGGAAACACGAGTTTGCCTGGCTTAACCCCTGTCGGCCCTAGTACATATGCGATTAGTGGTGGCAACTACACGTACTTCAGCTTCGCTGCAGGCAGCATGAAGGCATATGTAGTATCATTAACCATTGAACCTTGCGCGTGGGAACTGCCTTGAGAGCACTGTGCTGGATATTATCTATGAGCATGATGAACGGTATAGCTGCCATACCTCTCACACTCATCGTCAATCAACAAGGTCACTCCGGACGGCAAGCAATCCGCTTTCGCTGGCGGTGAATCCAAGCAAAACCATCCAGTACCTTACATCAGCAGTGCTATCTAATGACGAACTCTTAATTTATGTGTTAACTGACGGTAACTATAGGAGTGGAATAAGCGGTGGTCAGATCATTCAAGTGAAGCTTCAGAGGTTGATCTATATAAAGAAATAGAAAATTAGTTTTAGAGTGAAATAAATGCGACATCATTGACCTAGATAGATGTTATAATACGTTAGACGATATTTCCTGACTGGGAACCCATACCGATTGTCACTGGGATGCTTGGTTGTGGTTTAATAGGTCAAGGCCAAAAAGTAGCAAGCCCGTTAGCACTGGTTTCGCCTAGCTTTCCGCCCATCTTGATGATCATGTTATTAAGCCCCTTTCCCGATTTCCTAGTCCGAGACATCTCGTACACAAGTCGTATTTCCCTTCTCTTCGTGTCTCGCCACCAAGCTTAAAGCTTTGAGGTTATGATCTTGCGTTGGTTCCAGGTGTCTGAATGTCCTTTCATAGGAGCTCGGGAATGGTTCATGTTTCTGCCGAAAAGACTTGCGTAAACTTGTCTAGCTAGCTCGAGAACAGTCAGCTTATCGACGTAAATGTGCTCTTCTCTAGGAGGATCCACCGTTATATACTCACCAGTATACTCGACAGAGTAGATAGAGGTGTAAATATTGAAATTCGGGTGGGATTGTTTGGATCGATGCATTGAAGAGAAGGGATAAGGCATTAAATATTCCCTTTTTCCGCCATCATGAACAATGATGCGGGCATTTGGTATTAAAGCGGTAATTAAGAGTGGTTCCTTTTCTTTAAGGCTGGAAAGGTGAGATATTTATCAAGGAAAAGAAATCCAGCAATTCCTAGATGGACAATTGGTTGCTACAAACCAATTAATACATCTAAAAGGGGGCATTCAGATTCGGTGCGTACTTACGCAGGTGACTACAACGCAAGTAACTACATTTTGCGAAGCCTCAACAATAGGCTGCACCAGATATAATGCAAAGAAGATGGGGAGGTAGGTAGTGGCAGTTATCCCTAGCCTATATAATATTTTTATACAAATGAAGGATTGTTGTACTGGAGCGGCGCCGCGGTAGCTTGACGTGTTGGTTTTTTTGGGGGGGGGGGGTTTCATATATACGTTCAATCCGTGGAAATTAATTGACTTGGGGTTGTTCTGCTGTTGCTTATATCAAAGTTATCCTCGTATAGTTCAAATTTTCGGAGGCTTCACCGTCCATGATCCCATCAACATACGCTTCGCCTATTAGTTGATAAGATCCAGTTTGCTGAAGACGAAGTATATATGGAACTTCAGCACCTTTGATTATAGCAACACAATCGCCTTCTTGGATATTGTCAGCGCCGAGGCACACGTGCCCCTTGCTAGTGATGAATGGAAGCCGTTTTGGGGATCTCCCAATGATTTCATTCGACAGATGTAGATGCAACATGTTCATGTTCTGGAGCCTTTGCTTAAGTCCCTCATTAGCCAGAAATATCTCTGCTTCGGACTTTATGTATTTGTTCTTGATATTATTGATACCGTTCCGGAGAAGAAAGGCAGCCTCTTTAAAGCGAGAGTCTCCAGCCCTAGATAACTGGGCGGTTCGGAGGTATGCTGCTCCACCTGTCGAGCTTCTGGCCGCTGCTCGAAGACGTTCTTCAAACGTGGAAAAATTATGATTCCTCTGGTATGTCAGCCGCAAAATTTCAATAAGCCATTCTCCGGGCCAGGAGAAGGTTTCTAAAATTGGAACTTCGTTACTAGACAGCCTTCGTGGGAATTCTCCAACCTTGTATATCTTGTCGTATACATAGCCATCTAAGGATAGGGACCGCCCATTAACTACTACACTTGATGTTTGTGTGGTCTTTCCAGAAGCGTAGAACTTTGGTTCCATAGTCATATGGTCATCGTTAGGGATCTGTAGTGGGTTTGTTATCGACCTAGATCAATCTGGAACCCAAGAAGGTAGACTTTTCTGAACTTTGGGATATTGAACGTAAGACAGTATCGACAAATGCCCTTGCTGAAGCAAAGCAGCTGTAGTTAGGGCATACACTTCTCGGTGAGACTTAGAGTAATCTAGGTATACCCCTTTCTTTTCCAGTTCTTCTCGGTCCGACGCTAGACCTAGCAGTGCGAAGATTTTATCATAACGGACGGTAGATTCTAGATTGTTGTTATAATTAAAGCTGTTTATTAAGCTTCCGGAGCAAGATAACCTTATATCCGATACTTTTATATTATATATAATTTTTTTAATTATTTATTTTAAATAATTATCATCATTCGTAATAATTTATAATTTATTTTTAAGTTAATTTATACTTGATAATTATAAGGGCCGTATTGTTTAAAATTAACATTCTTAACGCAAGTAAGTCGAAGAAGAGCGATTAACGGGAAATGACCGATAGTGAAAAAAGCGAATAAAAATTTGCCTCTGATAAGCTGTGAGCACATCAAGCTTAATATTGGGTACAATAGCTTCCTCTGCTAAAATGGACCGAAAGGCGCTATACGCGTTGATAGCAGCGCACAAATGATGTCGAGCTATTCTCACAGATCCACAGATGAATTCGGCTCTCTCTGAAACAGCGATCTCTTGGAGAACCCAGACCCTCCCCCACCAGGCCCGCGTGAATAGGCGCTCTAGAGCATCGAGAGCCTCTAAGCGAAGGATTTGCGAGGGGGTTCCCCGCGGGTCCGAACCGCTAATCATGCGGAAAATATCTTTAAATGCGGTCTCATGATATAGACCTGAGAAAAGATGAAACCAGTCTTCTGGAGCTGGTTCAGGGAAGACTTGCATGAATCGAGTCAAGAGCATTGCTCGAAATGCCGTCTGACTCAACTCGAGTGGTGATGAAATGTGAGCTGCCAATAATACTCTCCAGGCCATGTCCGCAATATGCGGATCAAAATGGAATCCACAGGTCTCGGCCTTTCTACCAATTTTATCCAGATATTCGATGACAAGGTCACTTTCAGCATTGCCTGGTCCAAGCCAGGCGAGCACCCCATCCGCCCGGGAATAAATCTCTTTCATGAGCCCTACTTGCCAACTCTTCTCGCAGTTGTTGTCCTGGTCGATACAGAGGAAGTCGGTCCATATTACAAGAGAGCCTTCAGTAGGCCGTAGTTCGATTAGAGCTTCAAATAGATTTTGTGTAATGCGGATGCCCAAATCATCCACGATAATCACACGATTCCGTTCGGAGTTTCCCCAGCAGTATGATAGCGCAGCATATTGTGGTTTCTCGAATAAACTAGACTGGATGAGTCGACATTCTGGGATTCGAGCGTACTTCGGCCCAGCACTTGGTAGAACCTCCAGCAGCCTAATCTCTTCCCTCTGGCGATCTAGATCGCGGTATATAATTGACATGATGATCGTGAAACTAGTAACTTAAACGTTAGCAAGTATGCGATAAAGTAGAAAGCTCCGGTCCTCATATGAACAAGATAGACACGGCTGGGCTGGTTTGACATATATGAGTTGCACGTTGATGCCTAAAACAATAATCTCCACTTTAATGAAGGCTCAGGGGGACTATAAAAGAGATTTTAAGGGGCTGAGCAAATGGCAGTAGAAAGGCTGTGAACGCACTCGATTTGGCCAAGAATTCCCTTCAGATAAATGATATGTCAAGATATCTTGCTCTTTGCATTTATAGGAGGAAAACTCTCCGTTTGGTTGTACTTTTGCAAAGCCGGAGCCACTCACACAAGGCCGATATAGTCACTGCACCACAGCAAATCGCGGCTTGGTCGAAGTATCCCGGACCCTTGCATTTACTACATGAATAAATCGCAATTGCAAATGAAAGGCTGTAGTGATTGGAGATTATGCGCAAGAAACCAACCCTGAGATGCATCCAACGTGGCGCAGATGGCGGCGTTATAATAATGGCGTTACTTATTAACCTGGCGGCCTTGCTAATATAAAATAAACCTTAGCGTTAAATTTTATACTACGTATTACAAAATTATTAAAAAATAAAATTAAAAAAATATAAAAAGAAACAAAGAAAGAAAACTGGAATGTCCAGGATATTACGCAGGAACCATTTCAATATCCGCGAAATCGGAGTTCTTTCCCTTGGATATGGAGGAGATCTTCAACCCGGACCTCGAAGCAAGCTCGTGGAACATGCTTTCGTCGCGCCATTTGCCACCGAAATTCATCATGCATATATCACCAGCCGCAACGTCCAGGGACGGCCTATCAGGGAGAAGGTGGTCAGAGACAAGTATCCTCGAATCTGCGGCGCATGCCTCCCTGATATTTCTCAGAATCCTCACACATCCCTCATCAGGCCAGTAGCTCAGAATCCGGCGAAGGTAGTACAAGAGCGCTCCTATATGCACACTGTCAGCTCCGTGGTTAGCATCAGTATTTCGGGAAATAAACCTTTAGTCGGCTGCTCCTCCAAGATATCTGCCACAACTTTCTGCACTTGGTGCACTACGCCGTCTTCACCCCCGGCCTCGCCGATGGCTTGGGCGCGCTCCTGTAAAACGCAACGCGCAGCTGGGATCCGGGGATTATCTTCAAGAATCGCTCGCACAGCTTGCCCGTTACCTCCACCGACATCCACGATGAGCGTTCTGTTGCAAGATGCCACGGTCCCGTTTTCTGACTGGGCGGCATATTCCGCCAACCAGTTGAAATCGTAATGGCCTGTTACGGGCATCTCCCCTAGTGCAGCAGCCATGCTGTTAAACGACGGCGCCCGCTCCGGCATGGTATCGAGCAGCTCGTAGAACGACTTGTCCGGATGGCCCGCGGCAAGACCGAACGGGGTCCTATTTGGATTCTTCGGCTCTGCCAACCCGTTGAGGTCGAAATATTCGGACCACTCTGTAGCCGGCACCAGGATAAAGTCGAACATATGCGAGAAGAGCACCTTCGCCCTCGGGTCCTGGAATGTCTGAGAGATAGGCGTATGCGCGATGCTGCCCTGGCTGGGCGATGACAAGACGCGAGCAGCGACCAGGAATCGCGAGAACCGCTCCAGTATGGTGAGTTCTGCGCCGGTCTTGTCGGCTAGCTCCCGGATGGAAATGCTGCCATCGTCTGGAATAGCGTCGAAGATTTCGTGGTCCATGAGGACTTTCATCATCCCTATCTCGACCATCGAGTGGAGGTAGCCATGGACGGGTGCTTTTGCTTCATCGCATCGGCAGCGGGAGGCTGAAGCCTGGCCCTTCCCTACCGTTGGCATCTTAACGTTGTGTGGTAATAGATGTAGATTTTAGTCGATAATATGTTCGTAGCTAGGTAACTGTGATAAAAAGTTCGTCAGTCTTTATATATGGGAGATATTCAATGCATCGCATTTACTAGTAAGTCAGTACAACGGGAACATGCGGAAGCTACTATACTCCGAACCCCTGAGAGTGCGTGCTTTTCAGCCCCTTTCAGGTTGCTTCGCCTCGCTTGGCATCCACCGTGCTCGATGGTTCCTTATCGAATAAGGGCGCCCGAAAATGGCCGAGGAGTTCCGAAACACGGGATCAACAAGTAAGCGGCGTATAGCGAGGTCCTTTTGCCGGAATGGAGGAGCATGCCAGCCAACACTCGCCGTAGACCAAAGCTGATGCGAACTTCGCTCCGTTACATTCGCCAGTTCGATGGAACCACGTTCGTTAATTGTATGTGATATAGTGGTTCGAGCCGCACGCTTACGGCCCCCCAAAAGCCACCCCCTGGAGCCTCACTCGCGTGGGCAGATATGCAAGAAAACCCCACTCATTCGATACACGGAATGTCTTATATCGAAGCAGTTCCTTATGTAGGGAGATGTAGCTGCATGGAAGCGGGGAAGCCTCAACACTGGTTACGGGGCGAGATCGACCCGGCGGCTGCTAGCTATCACCCAAGATGGCAGGTAGTAAACGCAACGGGGACATTACGATCCCTCCATTGGCTAATTGAAGATCGGACAATACTCCGGTCGGAAACCAATAGGAGATCGCTGTAACCGCTTGATACAGACTCGGCCCACGCAATTGGTTATTCCGAAGTTGCTGGATATCGAATGATCAGCTCTGTACCGCTTAGCCGCAATTATGTAAACTCCCGGTTGCCTGTGGGATGAAATGGAGGCAAGTGGGGTTTTTGATATCTGTTTTCCTTCACAGCACCAGTAAATTGTTGTAATGTTCAATTTTTTTGGCTTCTTCCCAGAGTTACAATTCGACAGGGAAATAATACCAGTAACTTGTGTACAATACACCGTCTTGGTCGGTATCTTCCTAAACACTCATCAAGATCCGCGAACCTCGCACCTCCTTTGCACACAACCCCCTAGGCAATTAGAACTCTAGTAAATGAAATTAGTTGGTTACCCTCGCTCGATCAGCTGCCTAAGTTTCCTGTCTGGGCTTCGGGGCGAACCTGTCCGCGTCGACGGGTAGGCGTATGGGGATAGGCATCTCTCAGCTGCTCACGATATTGCAGTAGGGCTTGTTCTCCCCTAGCTTGTGCAATGCTGGCTCAGGCGGCGTACGGCCGATAGGTCAGCGTGGCTTCCTCTCAGGGATTACGCATTTTTGAAAACTTCCCCCTCAGTACAACCGTTAAGAACGGATATATATCTCCGTTGGTATAAGGTTGTTAGGTAGATAAACTATTCTCCCCGGGGGAAATCCTCTGCATGTTGAACCCAGGCTCCGCATAGAAAGACCGATGAAGATAGTGGCTGTAGTCGCGGCATCAAGAAACCCTTGTAACACCATGAACAATTGTTTTTAGTGAGTTAAGAGGGGGGTTCGAAGTTTTACTGAATGTCATAATAATGACCTACCGGGCCCTTTACACAACAGGACAGTCATCGATTTCGTTAATATCGAAGCCGATCTCCCCTCTCTGGATGACGTTTGGTTTTCACGCTAGTTAAACAAGAATAACTGGAGGCCCGCGACCCTAGCTGTATAAATCAATAGCTCTAAGGAGAGTTGTATTTATTACTCGACTATAGAAGCTCAAAGGCCGTGGTCTCCGCTCCGCTCTTCCCGGTCCTTATGCTTCAGGGTCTCAGCGATCCGCCTCATTATGACGGTTTCGTGTATTGGCAAATATTTCCAATATTGTATTTAATAGCTCCTGAGCCCATCGCGTGCCACGTTGGATTAGAGCAACTGTGGGCTGTATGCGAAGTATAAAGTCTATATAAGTGAGAGGTTGAGTATAAAGAGGCACTGCTTTAGACGGTGGATGATGTTTCGTAAGCGTACTACCCCTTTTACCTATTGGCCCCGCCCGCCTCCCTAGGCCTCCGTGCTCATCACTCTTTATTGCTAAAGAACTCCCATCAAAATAGATCTAGGAGATGTCCTGTTAGATCTCATCACGCCACCAACTGTTCCCTTATTAATATTATCAGTTGACTAGGCCCGGGAGGACCTCTTTGTTGTATAACCCTGTCATGGTTACCAGTAGGGTTGGGAGATACGTCGATTGATCTACTGCGCGTTCATTGATAGGCACTGCTTAGTCAGTATGATTCCTTTACATCCCGACTCAACGTGGTAGTCTATCTTAGTTCTTGGAATATTCAACGTCTAGGCGCCTAATTAGGTGATAATGGCTACTTCCATCGAGATGCTAATACCCCCGGGAAACAGTAGTTGTTGCTAACTTTACTGAGGTGATGGGTTGAAAGTATCTATTAGTTCTAACTGAACTTGAATTTGGATATACCTTAAAGGGTATAACTACTTGTTGTTGTGGTATATGGATAGAAGAGAATGTACAGCTGTAGCTTGCATATACGACTTTTGATATAGGCTAGGGTAGGGCGAATATTGAACGATACCTCCAATCAAAGCCCCGAATTCGGGAATATCATGAATTAATTTAGAATTAACAATAAAATTGTTCTTATTACAACTAGAGTATTAGGCAGATAAGTCAATGTATAGTGGAAGATGGTGTCAATTATTTTGGCAACAGCTTTCTACCCCTATACAGTAGAGACCCCTGTCATGCGGGGCTCTGTGCACGTATGTACATACCTGCGTATTTCGGCTTACGCCGTTACATTATGTAGTTCGCCGAGACAGAGAGACAGAGACTATACGTAAGACACGTCAACAGTCTTCATCTCCAAATCACAGCCTTAAGTGTGCTTACATCATCTAAACAATCGCATAACGAACATGAGTGAACGGCAGCTTTTCGATTTGGCAACGCAATGAGGCTTCTCAACACTCACACGCTGGAATTGAAGACTTTTCATCAGGACAGACCGCCATATGGGATCTTATCGCACACTTGGACATGCGATGAGCCGCCCTTCGAAGCATTCGTGCCCCGGAGGTATTTGTCAGCATGGGTGTCCCGCCTAAGAAAGAGGAAATATGCCAAGGTGGTCAAGAGCTGCAAATTGGCCAAGGAAAGGGGCCTCGACTGGATGTGGATCGACACCTGCTGCATTGACAAGTCGAGCAGCACGGAGCTGACCGAAGCTATCAATTCGATGTATGCCTGGTACGAAGCCGCCGAGGTCTGCTTCGCGTACATGCGGGACGTGTCGGATACGGACGACCCGGTGTCCGAGGATTCCAGCTTCGCCAGGAGCATATGGTTTACCCGAGGGTGGACGTTGCAGGAGCTGGTCGCGCCCCGGACGGTCGAGTTCTACAGCTCGAACTGGGTGCAGATCGGCTCCAAGTGGGAGTATGCGGCGACGATCGAGAAGATCACGGGCATCCATCGGACGGTCTTGAGAGAGCCGTACTTCTCGGGCCTGAAGAACCAGCGCCAGTGGAGCGTCGCCCAGCGCATGTCCTGGGCCGCGAATCGACGCACAACGCGTCCCGAAGACCTGGCGTACTCCCTGATGGGGCTCTTCAACGTCCACATGCCCCTTCTGTATGGAGAAGGAGAGACGAACGCGTTCATTCGCCTCCAAGGTGAGATATCCAAGTTGGTTAACGACCAGTCGCTCTTCGCCTGGGGTGGGTGGCCGCTGTCGGCTGATGACATCACCGAGGATTCTCTGATCGTAGGGGGTCTCCTGTACGCTCAGCATCCGTCCCAGTTCTCTTCAAGTGGGAGTATCATCCCACTCCGTCGCAACGACGGTAGTTTGTCATGGACAACTGACTTCTCTCTGCCGAATGACGGGTACCTACGGATCAAGCTGAGAGTGGTGGAGAATAGGACGAGGCCAGACATGCGGGAGTCTCACGTCGCGTTCTTGGAGTGTGCGCTCATGCACAACCCAAATCATATTATTGGCTTCTTCGTTCACCAGTATGACAGGGTTGAGGGGATTCCGGTCGGCGTGCACGTATACAAACGCGAATTTGCTACTCTGGCTAAGTTCCCTCGGCAGGTTGCCATGGAAGCCCCTTTAGTTGATGTTTTCTTATCCACTGTATATTGAGAGGCTACTGGTTGTCCTGTATCGCCAGGAAATTGTTGGCAGTATATTGCGATGAGACTGCAGATCACGAGGGTAGAGTGTGACTAGGTATATCATGGAAGGTATAAGATGGTCCAATTGGGAAAAAATGGAAGTTGAGACGTTAATCTACGTTATATCAACCGAACTGTCCTTCTGACAAGAGGGCCATGTTCATCTTCTACAGCCGAGTCACCATCATAATCCCATCGGAAGTAGCCCACCCTGGTGAATAGGCCCTCCGCGATCTCACTGACAACAAGTCCAGAAGAATACCAGAGATACAGGGGTCCTTTTGGTTTGATATCCACATCCCATCCATCTGGTCCATAGTTCTTCGAGAGAAATAGATAGTGGGTATTTATGTCCTCGTGTACCGTATCATCCTCTAACTCGAGATCCATGGCAATTCTCACACGCCCTGAGGCCTTATCTTCGGCCACCTCTTGCGAGGTCCTTTCCAAGACTCCACATTCGAGCTCGAGCATGTCTAACTTACCTATATCAGAACCTGCCAACGGGGAAAGAGCCACGGAATTGAGATACAAGGTCGGATCTGTCACAACGGATACCATAGCATCGTATCGGTCGCCCTCATCTGAAAAGAAACGAATGGGGCAATCCAAAGATGCCCACGACCAGCTAGGGGCCCTCTGGGATCTCGTGCGCTGCTGGGCAGCTAGCTTGGGGTCAAAATTGCCGTCGGCATCCCATAACTGCAAGTCCATTGGCGGTACATCACTGCGACTCCAAAGAAGAAGTCGGGGGAGGCAGCCAGTCCATGTTCCGGCAAGGTAGATCCCACCAACCCCGTTGCCAAGGTGTTCAGCAACCTCGTTAGCTAGCCCTTGAACACCGGGGAGTCGGTCATCAGGCACGGTCAATGCACGGAGAGTGAACTGGACGATCGCATTCTCCCAGATTTCGGCCAGATATGTGACATCCATCCAGCCATCGCCGTGGTCTCTACGAGCTTCTTGAACGTCGGCGAGGAGTCGTAAGTCCGGCGCGTACAGCCTCCCCGATGGTATGTGTCGTCTGTTGCCGCTATTAAATACCATGGGATTATGTCGATGGCATTCGCAATAGATCTCTGACTCGGAGAAAGTTACGAGCCGAGGAGATAAAACAGCCTCTTGGTATGCCCATCCCCTAGTGGAGAGTGGTTGGATCGGTCGCTTTCCATTCGCCTCCGTACATATTGTTACGGTTCCATTTTGCTCGGAGCCGGGTACGTGAAAGGGCAACGTGCAGGACTTCGTATTGTTCAGGTCTAGGGAAGGCGTCAGAAACCCACGAGATGCGGCACCTGAATACGAGGCAACGATGGTGATTGTCGCATTGCGGTAAATCTTTCCCATCTTGCCGATTTCGTTCAATTTGTCCCGGTAGTTGTCCTGGATGATACAGAGTGCGTCAATCCACAGGTAGCGGAAGCCAAGACGACGGGTCACCAGAACAGCATCTTGCAGAGTAAGGGGAAGGGCCGACACTTCGATCCCGTGTATCAGCTCTTCGAGGTTGCTGTCGCTGGCAGTGAGCGGCTGCGGTCCACCCCAGCAGTAGCTGAGTGCTGCGTAATCCTCAATTTCATCTGGCCCCGTTGGATGTAGCCTTATCATGTATTCAGGAAGTGACTCGACATCTAGGACGCGTGTAGGAAGTCTAGGTTTCCCGTTATAAACACAACCATTGTGACCATTCCCCGTAATGCAATCCCGAATCCAGCCAGCTACTCCATCCATGATTGCGTCTGCCATTAAGATCTCAGTAACCGGTCTCCGCGGAAGTAGTGCCGCCGCTGGATCACCTATATCTGTGTTAAAGTCTGGGACTGATAGGGGTAAAAGGGGTAACATATCCCGGGGAACCGGGAGACGTACCTTCAGATGCTAGCATGACAAAATATACGACAGAGTCGAAATAATAGATATCAGTATTGTAGTGCCGTCTCAAGGTTTTCCCAACCAACATTGTAGTACCATCGATGCTGCGAGCTATACGTTTTACTTCCCAGGGGAGTGTCGATTTCTCGCGATCCCGCTCGTCGGACTCGGCGAAGAAGTGTAGCCTTGGTGATTTCTTCCACCATCCAGTATCCTTGGTATCCACCGACCTAAAGGGCTTCCAACCGAAATCATATATCATCTTGCACAGACCGCAGCCGCGTTCTGCGCTCTGTAGACATTCGAGTTGGTTCAAATGTGGGTGTCCTTCTGCAGAACATAGCCCCCTGATGCCTTCTGCTGTCCCCAGCATGTTGCTACATGCTCTGCAGTAACCTGGAGCCGGCGCCGGCGCCCCCCAAGTTCGGCATGATTCGAGAAGGTTGAGCAAAAGAGACATAGCTACGCACTATAATCCACATGGATTTACATGATAAAACATTGTGTTTTGGACAGCATGCGCACCTTCTTGAAAGTCAACGATAGGCCTAGTAAGCGGCTGAAGTGACCGTTTCAGGCCCATTTTAGGTAGGCGGTGAGCGTGTATCCGCCCCGTTGCTGATCGACATATTTGCGCTACTGGCTTGGAGTCACGCCATCAAAGCTTTTAATAGGGGGTTTGGTACTGTACTTCTACATACTATCCCTGAAGACGCCCTGAAGACAATCCTACAAGCAGCCCTAAAACAACACTCATAACACTCCTCTCTCCAAGATGTAATAAAAGCCGATACGGATGTTGACATCAGTTAAAAATCTCCTACATTTCGCATTATGCGGACTACAGACCGCTTAACTGCTACAGAAAGGCATCGTGGATACTCTCTTAGGGTTACTTGTCGGATATACAGTGCATGTTAGCGTTCGACTTCGCCGCCACACAGATAATACAGAAGATGGGACTAGTTCGGTTGCGGTTTCCACCATAGGCCGTCTAGGATTCTTTTGAGGGGGGAATATGTACTACCGTATGGGCTGCTACAATTGACAGAGGGGCAGGATAATATCCGTGATGTCTTCACTCTCCAATTTGCTATTAGATCTTTTCTCGTTCCCTTTCCGAAACGTGGCCGTAGCACCAGGTTTATGTGATAAACATAGTATGCGACGGAAAGCTTCAGAGAGAGTTCGGTTTCACAAACTCCGAAGCCGATATCGTTGTATCCTGTTCATAAAAATTTAAACCGCAGGGCTAGCCGTGGCGGGTCGAAGCCTTATTAGTTAAGATACGACCTACGAAGGTATGTTCAGATAACAAGATGCGTCGAGATAAGCCTCCAAACTATAGGGGTTGCCGTAGGCCTATTAGCGAGTATTAGTTAACTTCCTTGCACTCTGCCGAAAGCAGCTGGCTTCTAATCCTCGCACAGACGCCAAGTTCTTTTTAATCACTAACCGTGCTCGCTGTTGCGACAAGGTGGTAGTGGCCTACGAAAACCTCCGCAGCGCTTGACTGTGCCATGGCACTCTAGGTAATTATTACCGGGATGTCGGATTTGGTTACTGGGTTACATTGGATATGGGCCGCGTCACTCATAGCTCACGGGAGGTGTGATGTGTGTTGTTAAGATTGGTAGGCGGGTGAGAATCCTGGTGCTGGACAGCCCGGCTTACAACGAGCATGATCCAGCCTCACTACTTACAGGAATTTTGATCCTCTCGTTGCTTTGGCCCAAAATTTACCATTGAACCTACTGTAATGATGAAACGTTCCATTTCAGCCGACGCCCATTTTCCTGATGGGTGTGAATATCTAAAAGCTCAACCCGTGATTGGCATTCAGTAAGTAAAGAGACAATAGCGTTATATCTTCGACATACCAGTGCCATTTAGGAATAGGCTTGGAGTAGCCTGGACCACATTATTCTGGATATGATGATGAAAAACTACTACATGATAGGCATTACCATTCATTTGTGACTTGAGAGCTATTAGCTAGGTATTGCTCACGCGGTGGCATGACTCGCGAAACATCCCCTGGAGTGTATACGATGAGTCAGATCGGATGGAATAGCCAATCGTTCCAATATTAGGGTGGTGTAGTTACACACGCCTGGGATACTTCTTCTCATACCAACCCTAATGTCGTACCACCCTCTCAAGTAACCAATAACGGATGGGCATAGGCTCCTAATTCAAGTTATACCGCCTTTCTTGTGGTATAAATGCTTACACCGCGTTCCTCATTTGGCAGAGCGTTTGTTTCTTTCCCCGACGATCTGTTAGACTCGTACGGCTAGGACACATTCCGTGGCCAAAAGTGGCAGTCACTGGTTAGGAGAGCACGATAAACCAAGCCTCATGACTGTAAGCTCTTAATGGCTCTGTATGTGTCGATCTTCATTGTATATTTTATATGGGTCTTGAAACAATCCATAGAGAAGCATCCGGATGTTTCTTATATACAATACCGTAGGGTAGATCAAGGTCTTCATCGTCTTCTTTTATGTACTGTATATAATTATCTTGATCATTCAGGCAGTCTCACAATTTGGAATCAGTGTCATATCTAATTTTGGTCTGCTTTTGTCGCCTGTTACATTGTTATTGACTTACCATGTAATTGAATTCTTGTAATTCCATCTGGACGTTGTTGTATATGATCGTGCAAAGCCGACCGCTTTTTTTGTAGCCTTGCATGCCAGTGTGTTCATGTAAGTCTCGGGGCTAAGTAATAACCGACCCAATCGCATTCGTGGAGGAATATAGATTCTTAGCCACGGTCTGTGTAGATCTCGACGCACCTCTCGACCGAAGCAGACGATATCCCGTCTATCCTCTATAGTAATTAGTGGGGTTAGAGCTCATAGGCTTGTAATTGGTTCTCCCATCACCTTCAACTAGATGTACATCACGGGACTTTTGCCGGTCCTTTGTCGGACATCCCACGTCCTGAAGGCCCCAATAATGGTAGTGTGAGCTATTCATGACCTAAATGAAATTCGACGGGGGCCAAGGAGGTGAGAGTTGGGCTTCACCGAATGTATATTATGTAACCGTAAAATGATATGTCAACAACCATTAGCAATATTTCTCCTACCATTCATCTATCTAGGGAGGGCATAATCCACTAACTACCTCTCTGACTCCAGCCTACTCTAAATCCCACCTCCAATCTGACATCGTGGCGGGTCACTATTCACCCTCAGAATAGTCATCTTTATTTCTATGGGAATCTAGATGTCCATATCTCGATCTGGACTTGTCAACACGACCAGGACAGCGTACACCCATGAGAATTGTTGGGAAAAATGATATATCGCGCGATCCACTAGCGGTGAATCTACCCCGGACGATTCAGGCAAACACGGGATCCACAGCCTTCGATCCACCTGTTGTTGTAAGAGTTAGCTCAATCTAGATACACTCGGGAGGTTATGAAAGGGATCATGACATGTCGGATGGAGTTCATAGGTAATCATCCATAAATGAAAACCACAGGCCCTTGTCTAACCGAAAAAAAAACCTGTGGTCACGCATATGCGATATCAAGGCTGCAAGTAACAAGGCTCGCAGACTCCTTATCTGTTTGGGTCCCGAATTTCTGGGTAATGGAACACCACGAGCGCATTATCTTGTACCATTATGCTTCCCAAGTAACTGGGTGAGTGGTAATATTGGCTGACCGGATCAGCACTACTGGCTTGCTCTATGTTAGTTCGTAGGTTGGAAAATACGAACCGAGCAGCTAGCAAGCTAATGGCTCGTTGGGCCTTCAAGGCACTTTTGAGATGTAACCCAATGATGCAACTCCATAGATAGTTTGTTCACGATACACTCGACATGGGGCCTTTCCGCTATTCGAGAGCATGAGAACGAAATGGGATAAATACATGAAAAGATAAGAGAAGGAGATGGAAGTGGGATAAAAATAGATACCACTATCATTGTTTAAGCCTAGTAGCGCTCCGCTACCTAATCCCAACAAGGGTGTATGGCAGCCCAACCGAGTCAAAGACAGACAGGAGAACGCCCATTTGGAAATCTTGCAGTTGATTAACTACATAGATTATCGACCAGCCTGACCGGTTCGGCAAGATAGTGGGTTGTCTATTCAACGATACGGTAATGATGATCTCCATACGATCAAGAGATCCTGGAAGCCCATTAGTAAACCCGACCGATTGGTTATGCCATGTGTCAAAAGAACCACGAACTAGTCACAGCGTAGGCGTGGGGTTCGCGCGGGCCGCAGCCGTGGACCCCTTACCTCAGCTCCGATCCATGCCGCCAAGCACGTGGGGATGGCGCAGGTTAGCGGGTAGCGAGACCGGTAAGTGACGGGTCAAATAAGTCCAACCATGGCATGGCGTGACTTTTTGAAAATGTTGTTTTTATTTGTATATTAAGTGCCATGGAGGGGGTTGGGCCACAACAGCAATTGGTGCCCGGATGTAATCGGCTATAGTAACCATCCATCTAGCCAGCTAGAGGTAGTAGCTATGTATGTAGCTTCGGATCCACAGCATTCGCTGCAACGGTCGCGCCAATGTAATGTAGGATTCGTCAGTGGCTTAAGGGTTCAGATCTTGCGCAAGATCTCGCGCATGAACAAGACTTCCATTTAGATCTAGATGCAGTAGTATAACCCATTCTTTTTTTTCGAATCTGGATTCGACACCCGGATTTGGGTACCCACAGTCGATAATATCTGGATACCTGGTCAATAGCCACACACACTTCGGACGACACCCATAGAACAAATTCGTAAGACGGCGCGACTACTTTAAGCGACGTTAGCCTTGCCCATTGGAGCCTGGAACTGGGCATACGGTATGCAATTGGCGAGAAAAATTAATGCCCATTGCGAGTCTATGAGGTAATTAGAAGCTAAAGAAAGTGACATTAAGGGGCATGGGCATGTTCGTGGCCGCGTTAGAACGTCTGGCCTGACATTTAGCCCTCAGCAGAAAATTCGATAGGACAGCGTTTATTTGCCCAATGAATATCAACATTAGAGATCCATCTTCTCCCGTAACATCCTCTTCAGTGACTGGATTTTCATAGCCAGGTCATGAAACCCCTCCTGGACGCTACTGCCACCACCAATCAAGGCGTCGTGCTTCAGCATGGCCAGCGCGAGCTCACCCTGGAAAGTTGTCCAGGGGGAGGTAGCGCCTTTCAGCTCGTTTCTTGGCGCCGATAAGTCTGCTTCGGTGCACTGGTACGCAGATCCTCGTATGATGCTGAGAGAATTGGGAAGGCCGATGACGTCCTCTGCAGACTGGAACGCGTCGAGCAGCATTCTCACACCGGTGTACGTCTTGCTGTAGGTCTCGTCCAATAAGGGCAGCTCGCCTAGCTGGAGGCCACGGCTCCGGACTAGCCCGATGTCGGCGGCTGAACCGGTCGACAACGACGCGGGCGGCAGCCCACCCAGGTGGCTTTCGAAGTGGGCGAAAACGATCCCGTAAAGCTTTGTCAGCGATATGAAACAACTCAACATCAAAAGCATCACCGGTGCGTCGATAAGGCCACCACCACCACATCCCACGGGCAACGGAGATTGCTTCGAAGCTAGGGCCGCCTGACCCTGCAATCCCGCCCCCAACATTCCAGCGGACGGCCCAATTGTCGACCTAGTCGAGATTGGTGTTTCTAGACCATATATAGAAGTGTACGATGAAGAGATCTGTGGGTCGACATACTCGGGCGGAGACGCCGGATCTAATTCGGAATTGGATGGCATGCCCGTGGTAGACCATGCCATCCTCTGAAGAATGTTGGTGAATTCTTGCGATAGGTGTAAGATCCTGCCGATGGGATAATCATTCATACCGGCTGGGTTGCTCATGTTCGCCCAAGGGCTGTCTTTCAGCATCCCGCAGGTCTCGTAAATCTCGGCCACAAGGGCGGAAAGTCGCGGTATAGCGTGTGAGTTCCCGTCGTCTGGTACATCGGGGGGCGAGTCCCTCCCTGTATTATCCCCACCATGACCTGTGTGAACTCGGGCGTATGGAAACCTTCCGCCGTCCTGCCCAAAGGGTGCCATAGTCTGCAGTGTCTGCGTGTCTGAAAATGTAGAAGGCACTGTGAAATTAAAGAGGTCTGATCCGGTTCCTCCATGGTCTAGCTGGTATTCCCTCAAGGTATTACGGTCGTACAACATGTGGTTACCGATTTCATCAATAGCTATGTCGGAGCCATGACCGCCGAATGGACTACCGTCCAATGTGCCCCTGTATCTTAGTTGCGAGTCTAATAGATAATCATTAACTCGGCAATCGGAGAAGGAGTCTATTATCAGGGGTGACATCGATCCTAGCTCCATGCGGGGGTCTGACGCATGTTTATGGTCGCTCGTTCGTTTGTCCGTCACACTCTGGGTGTCGCTGGGTCGTCTGGTTTTCGCTCTCCGACTGAATACACAGTCCACCTTGGCGCGAGCGCATCTCTCGCATTTCTCCGCGTCTGTTAAAACCGTGCATTTTAGCTTTTGGAAGCGACATCGATCGCAAGATGACCTGATCGACAGTTGGTTAATTCTTGAGGCCATAGCTAGGTGTAAACTGGTCGTCGGTAATTCGATACTGCAAA
The DNA here is from genome assembly GCA_022661535.1 of Eutypa lata. Lineage (NCBI taxonomy): Eukaryota > Fungi > Ascomycota > Sordariomycetes > Xylariales > Diatrypaceae > Eutypa > Eutypa lata. The sequence goes on along the minus strand of JAKULF010000004.1, from coordinate 4,065,557 downwards.
GAACTGTAGGGACAGGTAACCCTAGAGTGCTGAGGGTATGTCCCTATATGAAAGATTTTTTGGACCAGCCAACAACCTGAACTTCTCTTGCCTAAAGTTATCAAGTTTCTCTGCAGCCTTGTGATTCGTACCTAATTGTGGGAGACGTCCCGAAGCGACGGTCCGCCACTAAAAAGCCATATGACACTGCTTTGCATGATGTATAGGCTAGTATGTGCGCATCGAGACCATGGCAGGTCCGCCTAACGCCACCACACGAGAGCCCCTAACCTATTGTACTTTTTGTGTGTGAATGTAGCTGCCACCCTGAATAGGGGTTCGAGCGCTTAAAGCTAAACCAAAGTAGCAAACTACGCTACCTACGAGAGATACCAAATCGGAAATCCTCCTTCATATTGAAAATGACAAGACTCACGCTCTATTAACACATCGGTGGTCGTATCCAGTTCCGCTTTGATTCTTCTAGATCTTCGCGTATCTCCGTAACGCCACCACCCAGGCGATCAATAGTTAGCTATGATGCACGTCAGCAATTGACAACGCTTCTTCCCTCAGTTTTACCCCGGTACCTCCAAGGTGATATCGTATTATTGATATCGCTGTTACTGTATAATTGGAAGCTGAATAATTTAGCTATGATAAAATTGCAACAAACCTGGGTATCTACTTTCGGGTGCCAGTCTCTAACTTTATATTCCTCTTCAATATAAACCATTAGAGATACTTAGATTTGGTTATATCATCGTCTACCCACATTGCATTCTGCTCAGCTCTGTGGTTTATGTTCCTTATTCTCACATATAGGCTATGTGTACTGAACCGTTCGAATTTGCCTATACCGATGTTCTTATACATGAACATATCTAGGTTACATGGAAGGTCCCTGTAATGTTATAGCGAGAATTATAGCTGAGCAAGAGGGGTTTGAAAGAAGCTTTGACACAGGACCAATCTTGGCTTGTGAAACTATAGAATTGGCCATGCAGTTTTACGTAGATGAGAGCAACGACCTTAAATCAAGTATTCTTCCAAGATTCCGACTCCAAGACACTCGGGACCCGTGACCTCTAGGTAAAAAGGACACTTCCTGCAGCACTATCATGGTGCTTAGAGTATGAAATAGTAAGTAAAGGAAAGGTCTCAATTGTCACATTGTATGAATCTCTTGACATTGAGTGGGTGGTTCTTGTGTCACCATCACCTACTAAGTAAATACCACGCCCTCAGAAGCCTACTCAATCAACGACGTCAACATCAAGAAGAGCAACCTGACATGCTAGGTAAGGCGATCACTTCTACCAATTCATCCCGTTCGGCTCCAAGCTAAGCCGAGAAAAGAACTAAGTAAAGCGGTCGGGAGTGATGGTGCCGTCGTGGGTGTGAACCGCCGCGGCGAACCAGTGGAGGTAGCTAACTCGCGACAAAGGCCAAATACCTGCCACCACCTCCATCGACGCTTCTCTGCTTCCGAGGCAGGTAGGACTTGGGAGTGAGCTGTACCAGATTCGATATTCGCTGGAATGTCTGAATTTCGTTGGTATATATAGCCTTCAGCCTGCTTAGCGGTTTGGCTGGGTACGCTCGTAGCAGCCGATCCCCTTCCTCCCCTTGCTACTTGCGGAGCGTCATCCAAAGTGCCACATCCTCCTGATCCTGTCGAGTTATACAGTACCAGTCCACCATCTCCACCGTTGTCGACTAGATCCCCACCGCACCAACATAGACACGGCCCATCCATGCCCAACGGATAGTCAATGATAAAGATGATATTTTCTGTGTTGGGGTACGTCAGAGTCTCTGAGCTCCTTTTCGAGAGACTGTTGCGTAAGGCCGTCTCAATAGGCCCGACCACGCTCGGCTAGGGGACTACTTGCCTAAAATTATATCACTGGGCTATGGCGGCGAATATACAGACCTTTAGATTGGGTTCCATCGTTGGGAAACTGTGGATCGCATTTCTATTCTACACAGTAGCGTCGAAACTTAATAGGCGAGGGGGTATGGTTACTGCTTTCGTTCATAATAAGGCTGTCATATTCGTCTATTTGACTACAACATCCATCTGACTGGAATCATGTACTTAAAGTATGTAGGCTGGCTGGCTAATAGGCTGCTAGGTAAAGGGGATCAACTATACAAGTTCGGGAACCTCGGCGATCCACATAAGTCCACATATTTTGGAGGCATCGTGACCCAGAGCCTACTACGTAACTCCATGTTGGAGACCCCTAATCCGGGTCAAGTTGAAGGGAATATTATTTCTCCGGATATGACAAGGGGCATCAATGGCCGGGGATGTCTACCATGGAGTTACCCAAACTAGCACTGACTAGATACACAAGGATACATAAGGTACAATACTGTAATGATGAAAGCAGCGTGTTGTCTTGTCTTGTATTCCTCGCTTAGCATAACGACTAAGTACCTGACGTGATAGTTACTTGTGTAGGTACTTAGTTAAGGATACCGAGAACCTAACACCCAATCCAACCCTGTATTACCTCATTATGAATAATATGGCAAAAGAGCTGAACCGTAGTGTTAGAGCCTCTGGCCGCTTACACAATTGTAGGAGTGCGGAATACCAATGAATTATATCTACTCACTGATTATACTTAACGTTAGCCTGGAGATCTCTGGGGAAATCGGGCCCATGCGACCGAACTGCCGAATAGATCTACTCTAGTTTGAGGGTCGACCCACTTAGTTAGTCGTCGGCTAATATTCGCTGAAAACCTGAACCCCCTTTTCACATCATACCTACCATACCATCATGCGGGTGCTGGATTGATAAGTCTCTCGCAATAGGCATGTTGAAGCCTCAATTATGGTGCGAATTGGCATTCCGGGCTGCCTCTGGTTGGCTGGATGCGCTTCGGCAGCTTACGTGCAGTGGCAACACTGCGATGCTACCTCGCCCGACGACACGTCCCTCATTCCCCAGAGCCTATCGGCAAGGATGGAGCGCATCAATGGAACTCATCATCGATTGGCCCTGGACGTGTCGCGGTGGGTAGATGAGGCCCACTGCCCAGATCTAGTTCGCAAGGCTTCGGTCGCGACTCTCGATATCCAAATGCTTGGGTACCACTCCTCTCACCAACTCGTCGCAGAAGGAGGGTGTCGGAGCATGGCCTGGTCAACGGGTATGTCTTCTCTGGTCCTCACCTTTATCGAAGACATAGGGGCTTTATATCCCCTATCGACTTTCGGTATCACCATCCAGTTGGAAGACGATATTTTCGAACGGGAGAGGTGCATCCGCGCCAACATTACTCCGGAAATCGACGCACAGTATCGCCTGGCACTAAGCTATGTGCCCCTTGGCATCTTTCTCTTCGTTTTGCTCGCTGGATTTGTTCGCTCGGTGTATGGTGGTTCGTCGGAAACAGGTGAGGCAGACGCTGAAGACTGTAGGCCTCGAAGCATCCTCCCGAATGTTGGGGACTGCCTGCATTATCTCCAGTTCGTCTTCCTCACAGGCAGCCTAAGCCTCTACTATCCAGGATCCTACCAGCCTGTTGTCAGTCACTTGAGCTTGTACTCCCTTTTTAGCCGCGGCATTATTCGACCTGAGTGGCAGTACGAGGGTGTAAGCGATGGCATCTACGTTGTCAACGGAACCTATGGTGGGACTTTTGGCTTGGAATTGATGACCCAGGTTGTCGGCGCCCCCCTTACGTGGGGCACATGGTTGAACATGGTAGTCTCTGTCGGGATCATTGCTCTTGCTGCTGCCATCGTCTTAGAAATCTATCGGTTCGTGAACCATATCTCAGTGTCAGACAGGCACTATTCGCCGTGGACGGGCCTTCGACACACCTCGAATCACGTATCCCGTGGCGTCCTGTCGTATTTCATGCTTCCATTGGTTGCATTATCATCCTACCAGTTGGTGAACGCTGGAATATTACCTGCCTATCACACGTCTCTTGCCGTGCTCTTCATCGTCGTCATCATGATCACGTTTGCCTGGCTACTACGACAGATCCCGATCAGGAGTCTCGGTATTCTTATCTTCGACAACTCAAATCGGTACCGCCAGATGCCCGTGACAGGCGATTCGACAACACAGGAGAATTCTTTCGTATTTGTTCTCTTTCTCCTATCGTTTATCCGCGGAGTTGCCATTGGCGGCCTACAGATCTCCGCCACGGCTCAACTAGTGGTCCTTGTGCTCTGCGAGATCATCCTCCTGGCTTCCATCGTGGCCTTTCAGGCGTACTCGATACTCTCCATAGGGACGACATCTGCAGTTGCAAGACTCTGCAGCTTGTTCTTGATGGTAGCGTTTATCCCTGGCCTAGGGTCGCACCACCCTAAAGTTGCCATTGGCTACGTGATTCTTGTCATACATGCGTGCATGTTAACCTTTGGTTTCCTAATCCCAATAGCATGCAGTTTGGTGAAGCTCGGTGTTACACGATGGAGGGAACGAACCCCGAATGTAAGATCTTCTACACAATCGAGTAGAATGACGACCTGTGTAACTGACAAAATCTCCACAGGTATATGGCCTCCGCCAGCTCCACCGACGGCAAAACTCTCGAAATAACCTAGCTGAGAATTGCAATGACAGTTGCAATGACACGCCCGTGGAACCTAGCGCAGCCAAAGGGTCACCTGGGGCTCACCCGCGCCCATCACCACAAGCTAATAGTTCTGATGGTGTCTATAACAATACAAATCGGTATTATCGCCCACCGCGCGCATCTCGTTCTAGCGCCTCAATTCCTTCCGCACAACGCCCAGATAGACCAGCCCCAGCCTCCCTAACAATAAACGCAACCGGCTCCAGCTCCACTGCTTCTCCGATACCCGATTCTACCGAGCACTGGAGCGTGGCATACACGACACGAGCTTCGAGCTCAACCAACCCCCAGGCGCCATCTTCCGAATCCAGTGGGGACACGCCCTTGGGCCCGCGGTGGGCCGACTACTCGTTCCGCGAGGCGGATCTCTTCTACTGCGCCCCGCCACCTGATTTGCACGCCGCCATTCCGAACAGGGCAGCGATATCTCCTAGGCAAAGCTCATCGTCGTCGACGCTCTGGACTAGATTCACCGGAAGCCAGTCGAGCAAGAAATCGTTCCAGGTGTCCCGCCCTGCACTCGACGCTCGACGCTCCAATGACATGATGATCAGGATGAGCGGCCTTAAGGCACCGAGCGAGGAAGCCGACCCGGACAAGGATAATCCAGATTAAGGTGTCCTGGCACTGGGTCGCCCGAATTCCCTGGCGGATTAACACTCGCGGCTGTCATTGCGATGCATGCAATGGCTTGGGATTTAATCCAATTTTGGCATCTTCGCCTATAATTTCTGGGGTGCATCTTGAAGCAGGCTGGCATGATGCAACTTCATTCAGCTTCTCATGTCATTTAGCGCATATTGTATATATAGTTTTAAGTAATGAGTAATGTAGGAAATCATGTATCATCAGCAATGTATGGAAATATTGGGTATAATAGTAGAGCTTTGTTATTTCTGTGGCGAATTTTTATTTTATTTTAAATTTGTCTAGTGTCCCCCGCAGTAGCCGTAGCAATGTTCCATCTGCTTCTGGTAATCTAAGCATCATGTGTGAAGTCATTGTTGTGGTGTTGATGACAAGAGCACCAACTGGGCAAGGTTAGTGATGAGACATTATTATTGAAGCGAACAATTTAGACAAGTTTCAACTTCTGCAGCATTGCCGCCAGGCATACGCGAGGCATAGCCGTTATTGTTTATTCCCGCCCATTTCCTGCATTCGCTACGACTTCTATTGGCTGAGGGTGGGTGGCTACAGATAAGCTATATATATGACATGTATATGCTCCGGTCCATATCATAAAGTACATTTATCAATTTTTGATAGAACTTGAATAGTTTTATCACTATAATGTTAACTACCAAATAAGCTCCTTATTACATAGAGCATAGTTGAATCCTCTGCGATAAATGTCAGATTAGTTCGCTGATAATTTAGCAGACAATGTTCTCGTGGAAAACGAAATGCAAGTTTCGATGCCTCCGATTTCTTAGATTATTAATGAAAATGTGTTGTTAAATCTTGATAGATTGTCTAGAGGAGATGCTAACTTGGGTAATATTTTCAGTGTGCTATTTATGAAGGCTCTAATGCTACAAACGTCGCGCAACCTATGACTGCTCTTTCCACACTTTAATTTCAACCAGTATAGTCACAGTTCGAGATTCGGATATCTCCAGTCTTTATATAGTCGATTCTAGATTAATTCTTTGTGGGGATCTGTCTATATAAAATAGATGGATTACACGTGCCGCTTATGGAGAGTGGTGAGACTTTCTTCAACAAAAATTGCGGATGAGATTATGGTTTACTATTTATTTAATTAAACACCAGACCCTTCTTGGGCAGACCTCAGAACTCCCTAAAAGTTCGGGAGAGTTAATACATTCTTTTATTGTCCCTAAATACATCAATGGCTGGCTTTAGTTCCACCGCAGCACAACGAATCTCTGATACACAGCAGCGCACAGATATGATCTTTTAACTTAGTACATGGCATACATAATTAGGAGGCAGTCTTCTCAATTTCGCTCCACATAGAAAGGTCTTTGACGAGAATATGAGAATTTCAGCGAAATCTTCGACGAGCGACAACAGTATACACGACAACTTCACCATGAAGTTGTGAAACCTTTTCCCTTCCATAATCCAGGACCCTCTCACACGCTTGGCTTATGTGGCACGGTACACAAGAGTTGATGACTGGATCACGGGCTACCAGCCTACACTCGATCATCTGTACGCGAAGAAAAAAGAAAAGAGTCAAAATTACAAGCTCAAACACATTGCGGAACTGTCAATATGAAGCTACTGTCCCTGACACTAAACTATAAAAGACTCTTGTCTCTTCAGATTCATGCCATTCCTGATACCAGATCTTTTGTAACAAATGTAGGATCCCACATCTGTCACTCAGTACAGTGAACCCGAATCATCTGATATATCACTTCGCGGGGTCCTTCCACCCTCAAGAAGGAACAGGGCAAGTCTCCAGGGGGAGGAGTCTATGACTAGCATTGTTTTCGATAACTTCACGGGAGATCACTAGATGGAGTATAAGTTTGTCACTTATCGTAGGTACTGTTTACATTCCGGTGTACATCACGATTCCAATCAGCAAAGGGCAAAGGAAGGGTATTCTTCCTCCACTACTTCATTGTCACATAAGTAATACATCGTTCCTCAAACAACATCGTATCCAAAACACCAAAAGAAGAAAAAAATCAAACGACATCGTAAGAATGCTCAACCCTCACTGTCCGCATCGCAATCCCATTCCCATCCGCCCCATCCACATCGTGGAGCGACCCATCCTTGCGATGCGCCGCCTCGACCTCCGTCCACGCCAGGCCCCTCTCGCTAGACTCGTTGTTGAGGTGGACCCAGTGGGCGTGCGTGTTGATGCCCCTCGGCTGGCCCCGGTAGGACTTGGACGAGAACTTGGTGGAGCCCGTGAGCCCGCTGCTTCCGTGTTGTTCGCGCGACGCGGCCGAGGACTGCTTCGACACGAACGTTTTCGACGCCCACGAGCGCACGGCGCTGTACATCCCGACCTGCGGTAGGATGGACTTGTAGATCGGGGCGCAGCAGCAGATGATGCTGGTCGACATCTGCACCAGGTTCCAGATTACGGACAGGAAGTTTTGCTCTGGGAGATTTCATAATTAGCAACGTGTGCGAATGTGATTTAAAAGAGCATAATCACTCACGGGCGCTGCTCTGGGCTTCGACTACTTTGATTATGCCGATTATGCCTGAACTACAAGTTGAACCGTTGGTTAGCTTCTTCGGTGTCCAGATACAGACGACAGGGAGGAAGCAGGTACGTACAAACCACCCAGCAGGAACAGAATACTGAGATGCCATATCGTCGATCTTTTCGTCTGCAATGATGGAAGCATCCAGATAGCCATGCCGGCCATGGCAAAGTCAATGGCCGAGTTGACCGGCTCGTAGACGGAGAAGAACGCATTCTCATCGACACAATAGCCATCGAGCAACGGGGTCCAGCTCTTCGCTATGGGGTTGCAGGCGAAGATGTGCACGAGAAGCACGACGATTCCCCACGCCCCTTGTATGATAGCGAGGGCCCACGTGGCGCGAGCGAAGGTTCTGTTGACCCAGAACAGACGATAATAGAGGGCTAGTAGGCTGAACTTGACGAACGTCTGCTGGATTCCGTATAGTCCGTTCATCATAACGCCGACCTTGATGACTTGGGTGAACCTCTTCGGCTCCGCTTTCGCGAAAACCACAATTGGGCGACCATTGACAACAGAGAACACTACAAGGGCGTTAGTGTATTGTTCAAAGGCTCTCTCACGCATCGTTGGTCGTCGGTGGCGCAGGCAACGTAGGCGGCGATTTAACTTACTCCATAGCATGTAGCCAACGTAAGGCAGAAAGAACACCAGCCCTAGAAGTGCATACCAGTCCTCCCAGCCGTGTTTACGGCCAGCGCGGCTGGTCGCAACAAAACGGAGAAGTGTCGCGAAGATGCAGATAGGGCCAAAGATGATGCACAAGATCCAACCAGCGCCCTGCTGCCGATCCTGGAAGACATCGAGCGTCATTTTGTCGGCGACGACTCTTTTTTATCTCGTGGTTTCTCAATAAATAAAAAATGCAATTGATGAACGCAATTGGTTATCAAGCGGATGTTCGCCAACGTCTACCAAAAGACGTGGTTATCGTTCGCTGTCGCATAAGATTCGCTGCCGCCGCTTGACTAGAACTTCCTACCAAGGCGAGGAGGGGTAGGTAGCTAAGGCATTAGCGAATGCAACGGGGGGGAGGGGACATGCTAGTGTAGTGCTTCCAATGATATACATTTCAGCAACCAGTCGTTCGCCATTGGATGGGTGTACATAAGATTTCCGTGTTAAGGCTGTTGCGTTACAATTGCTTGCGTCGGTTTCGAAGGGGAAGGTAAGCTGGCGCTACTGTAGCGTTCGGTGCGACGTCTCCTACATACTTACGAACTACGGCCATGAGGGCAACTGTCAGCTTTTGAGGTGTCAGGGCAGGGGGACAGGGGTGGACTATAGAATTCGCGGGGCTTAAACCTGAAGAGGTTGTCCAAAACCAGGGATCGGCGACAGGCTACCCCCCCGTCCAAATGCAACGCGCTGAAAATGGTATAACACTAAACTCAAACCGCTCAGCCCTTCCATGCCATGTGCATGGGGATACCTACTCTGTTGTAGTAATTTTAGTAATCTGCTTTTCGGGGCCCGCGAGGCGAGACGTTGATTTTAGGGAGTTTTTTAAGTCCGCGGCTGGAGGGATCTGCTAATAGTCAGGTAGTTGGTCTGTGTGAACGTAGCAGCGCAAACTATGTGCTGCAAATATACGTCGATTCACTGGGCCCTTTCCTTATACGCTGTACATATACCGGACAATTAAGGTCGTTACTAGTAAGCTTACGGCTGTCACAGAATCAACTTATTTGTGAACCGAAGTTTGGTGGAGCTGTCTTGTAATATCATATATTTATTACTACGACATCGTAGATCGTATCTATATACTCTGGATGGTATATATATATATGTGTGTGTGTATTATGAGAGAGGGCCAAACGACATGCAAGTGCCATCATTTGAGTTCCAGCCAGGCTGGAGTCTAGAGGTGGAGGTTGACTCAGGCAGACCATCAAACTCGATCCTTCTCAATAGTTCCTGCGCTAAGTTATTGACCCCCTTTAGGTTTCGCAGCGTGTCTAGTAGCTCAGCTACCCCCCTTGCATCTGCTGCCGCAGGACCCATTGACATGTTGGTCAGGAGGGTCCGGGCGCCTTGAAATAACGCACTCGGTAAGAATGGATGTGTCTATAAGAAGTCAGACCTAGAAGCTCTTCCACCCCATGGGCGCGTAGTAGTCGTAGGGACAGGTTATGTATGGAGGGGGGGAAAAAAAACTTGCCTTGAAGCAGCTGAGTTGGCTCACGGTCTTAGCTAGCAAGGCAATCTCACGAGCCGCCTCTGCCGCTCGCTCCCCATGTGCCTCCGCAAGCACCTGATGCGGGAGGACAGTCGACGCAGACTTACTCTGCAGCGAATTCATGAGGTGAATTTTGATAATATCAGCGACCATAAAAGTAAACACCAGCATGGGGTCGGCGAGCACAGCGCCAATGGGCGAGCTTTGCGCAAGCCGGCTCCTCCTCTTCTCGAGTACGTTATCCAGCCACTCGTACCGAGCCCATAGCTCGAGCGAGTCATTACTGTACATGTGTTCCGCGAGGGGGCGCGGCTGGCGCACTAATATGCATCGTCCCCAGAGAGTTAAGAAGACCACGCACTCCGCAAAAGGCGAGAGCATGGTCTGGCCGCTGGCGGCGATGGCTTCGGGTAGGAAATCAGTGTGCATTGGTCGGCTACGCTCGAAGTCGGCGTCGGGCGCTGGGAGCCGAGTACGCAACTATGGGTGGGTATGTTTGGTTAGCTCCTGTGTGCTTGTTTGTTTGCAGAAGAGAATAGAAAGAAATGGGAGCCTTACCCCGTCTTCGTGGAAAGTGAGTGGGCACCTTTCATGAAGACCAATACATCGGTCGAGACAGTATGCCACCCAGAACGTCCTCCTCTTTTCTTCCATCTCGACCCACGATGTATTTGGATCGGCACCAAAGTCGCCTAGTGCCATATCCGGCTCATAGACATCGTGTAGGAGTGCCACCTGAACCATTCGAAAGACTCGCCCCGCCGTCATCATGGCCCGGCGGTGCGGCATGCGCATAAATTCGTAGTGGGCAAGTAACAGCCATGCTTGTATGTGCTCCAGGGAGATGTTCCCCGTGGACTGTTGCTCGGCTGCATCATCGAGTCTCTCCAGCATTTGGCGCGTTTCTGCATATAGCGAGTTGCTTAACTGCTGGAACGGGGATGAAGCTGCGGCGGCTAGGGTGCGCATGGCCGATTGCAGAGCTGCACGGGCTTCTGGTTGATCTGGCTGATGGGCCCAGGAGAAATATCGTGCCCGGTGCATAAGCGGCGCGATCGGATGCACCCGATCGAAGTATAATTGGTCCCTGCGGGCGTGACAAGGGGGGGTTAACGATGATCGCTGCAGGGGCTCCAGAGGGGGGTGTTTAGGGTTCTCACAAGTCAGCCTGGACACAGTCTCCCAAGGCCATATGCCTCATATGTCTGGACGCTTCTTTAGGCGCACGATAATCATTCCACTCAAGCCTCACCGATCGAGCTGAGCTAGCTGTCGTGATGGTCGTAGGGCTGGAAGTGAAGTTAAGATCCGATCCGACGGCTGATTCCTCATCTGACAGCTGGTTCGCCTCCGGGTTCTCGCCCATAGGAGGTGAGATTTCATTGTCTGTGGTTGATAAGAGGTTCGAGTAAATAGCATGATCAAGGTCATCGAGCTTCCTTGTCAGCCACCCGTCTAACTTTGTATTTTCATCTGTGTCGAACGTAACTCCGCTGTCGATAGGCGACAGAAGATCAGAAGACCCAGCAGGATCTAGGTAACCATGCCCTTCAACTGACAATCTCCGCGTTCCCGGTGTTTCCGGACTACTGGCTATGTCAAATGTATTTGTCGACTCGCTTCTTATCGGCGGCTGGTCGACAAGACACCGCTCAAGTGTCGCTTTGTCGCTCGGTCAGCGGGGCCCGGACCATATGCTTACAGGTGAGTAAGACTCACCGACTCGGGTACGCAACGCTTGAAGTTGCCCCTTCCTCGGACCTCTCTGCGGACGCTTGTCCGTGAAGACGCAAACAGCGCCTGCCGCGGCACCTAAAATGGGAATTGACTGTCAGACTGACCACCAGACTATCAGTTTAACCAAGGCCATAGGTAGTTGCTCTGAAGAACTAACCAAACTATCCCAGTCGGTTCATGTTCTCGCCTCCTCATTTCTCTCATAAGACGGGGGGTTTATCCCTCCGTCATGCAGGGACCGGGGAAAACTTACAGTTTCCGCACACGGGCCGCCCACGATCACAGCGGCTCTTCTTCTTGCGACAACTCTCGCAGGCGAGTCCGGGTTGCTGTCGCAGAGCTGAGGCCATGTCCTGCCACTTGCCGAAATAGCTAGGGAGCTCAACAGTGAGGCAGAGATGGGTCGTCCGACATCCTAGCACTGTCTCTTTTTTGTCTTTTTATCAGAATGCCGTTCGTAATTAACGAATTCGTTAGCTACAAAAGTATATAATAAAGTCTTCCTCTCGCCTGGTATTGCTGCGCCGCAGCTTTACACCAACACACACACACCACGCTCATCATTTGCCTATTTGGTAACTACCGAAGGGTCCTAGCTCTAGTTATAGGTAAGGTGCGCTTCCTTTACCGAGTCCACACCTTATGAAGATAAAAGATGTAATAGGGAGAACCACATTATCGACGGTTGTTGTAGTAAGCTGAATTCACGAAGCAGGGGGTATACCTGTCCCTCCCTGAGTTCACGTGATTGGACTAGTTACTTTGACAGCAAAACAAGAACGGACACGGCTCGGTCCGCCATAAAGGGTAGGTTTGAGGTTGATTATCTAGTCGGATGTTTTCCCGTTAGGGGCACATGAGGCCTGGGGTTGGTTGGAAAGCGTATTCCTACTACGGTTGAAGCAAAGACCAAACTAGCAGACTAGTTAGTGATAGATTAAACCCTATAGGAGCTAGTGGCATGGCAGGGGGTAGAAAAACACCTGGACGAAAATAGGTTCACACAACTTATTTGCAAGTTTGCGACAAAGTGAATCTATATATTGATGAGCCTATCCGTGTAAAATATGGCTTGCTAGCATATATCTGTGTTAAAAGCCCTGTTAAGGCTCGGACTTCAGTCGAGTACATATGTATAACTTATAATTTTTGATGCGATAGACTCCCTACTTTTCCGAGCTTATCGGTTTCTCCCCAACCCCTACCAATACTTCGGAGCCAATATACAAGTGATTCAGTACTTAGCCTAGTTTGAGATACATAAGCAGGTAGTTGTATTAAGCTACTTAACGGGATCTTTTAGTTGCGCACTACACAAGTCTAGAAAAAGCTTATTAACTAAGAGGTAATCATACATTTCCAAGTTTAAAACTACACGAGATAATCGAAGGAGGTAGGCAAGTAGGTACCTAACTATATAGGAATGAAGATATCTACACCACGATTCTGCGCTAAGCTCAATCAAAATCTGGTCGATGCTACTATAGAACCTCGACCTCGGTTCCTTCTAGGAAGCAAGATGCGACATGGAGCGTTACAATAGCTACGCTGCAAGCGAAATGGAAAGGATCCCGATCCCGGTCGCATGAGAGATATCGGGCGACCGAACCCTGGAACGTGTCTGGAACTTCCTCAAGTTAATGTAGTTTATTTCACGATCAGCGCCTGCACACACTCACTCTCCCAGATACATACATAGGGTGACCATATCTATCTATTCTTGGCAATATATTGCCCCTAGCGATGAACTACATAAGTGCCATTCCTGGCGACCCTAGCTCGGCCGTTGAAGTCAGACTAAAAGGAACCGTCTTGCATGCCGCCCGGCACTCAACCAAAAGAGCTTATCATCAATACTGCACCTTAGTTAGCCACCGGCAAGATCGAGTCATACAAGCAGCTTCTTGGCGATGCGATCCTTATACCAAGTTCCATGCATCATACCTACCTACATAGGATGCGACATAAGTAGCCCCTACTGTCGTCAGAGTCAGCAGCGCTGTAACCCACCCAAAAGCCGGTGATCGTACTATCGCTGACGCGACTGGAACTCTTCCATTCATCAGCAACCACCCGTTCAAGGCTACCTTACGGTTATTAGTACTACACTATGCACAAACGCACATCCATCCCCCCGCACCTATCCCGTGTGAGCCCGGCTGTTATTCCGAAAGGCGAAGGGCGAGGCGGTGCTGATAACATTAGATGGATCGAGAGTGGGGGCCGGTGCCCGTTCAGCCGGTCAGCTTACTGTCGCAGTGGACGACGACATAGTACTTGATGGCGCCGCACGAGGAATTCGAACTTATGATGGGCATAGGTACATAGGGTGCTTGACTGCCATAGATCCACTTACATTAACGGCATGAATACTGCACTGGTGCTCAAGATGGTAGCAGTTGTGCTGCCGATTAATACCGGTGTTATGATTTGTGGCAAGATACTGGCTAGGACCAACATGATTAAGTATATGGCTTATGTTGACCCTCCGTCGCCCAATAGATGGTTAGAGGATATCAAGTCGAGATCTATTGACTTGCTTGGTATTAGTACGGACAATGGATGGAGAGGTCACGCACGGGTTCGCTCGTTCCCGATGCTTTTGAGACAGGCCAACTTGCCCCTGACTCAGAACCGTAGTTCGTATGTGGTCATCGTATGTAAGTATGCAAGAAGTGTTTGACACTTCGCAATGCCATGTCGGATCAGGAGAACGTACTCGGACCGTAGAGAATTGGTTCGTAAAGTCTAGCTGATTCGGACAGACACGATAGACACGGCTTAATTGAACTTACAATGGAAACGTAACATAGGTCTATGGCGCTACATGGTTGATAACAATTCCAAAGCCTTTTCATCAAGGGTTGACCGACTCATTCATCATTTGCCCTCTATCGATACTTCCCTATACATCCTTGACTATTTTTATGCTTCGCGGGGATATAAGTTGCATTTGCATTCATGTAAAGGCTTACGAACATAGTGCCTTGATAAATTATCCTTACCTTCTTACTCTCAAATATCAATAAATACCAGGATACGCCAATGGCTATCCTACACGCTCCACGTTGCTAGTAGAACCGCTCCCGCTGGCAAGGTCATCCATCGCAGGCTTTTGTTCCAACACCTTATTTTCTTCTTCAACCTCTAAAGCATTTTGACGATGTACCTTCCTAATATCCGTCCAGCCAAGTCCCCAGCCAAAACAAAACGAAGCGGCTCCGAGCGCAGCCGCGAGGTACATGACACGGTCTACGCTCACCGCATACGCAGCCAGTACCCCATCTAACTGCTTCCCTGTGGCTAAAGAACGCACAGAGGCGGCACCACCGGTGATTATCTCCTCGGCGTCAAGTCCTGGGGCATACTGGAGGAGTGTTCGTCGCATGCTGTTGTTGAAGATGCTCTGTGCGACTGTCACGAACAGGGCCGCGCCGAAGTATTGTGTGAAGATGAGGATAGCTAGGGCCGAGGGAATCCTGAGACGTGGCGTCAGGGTTTGAATTGCTATAAAGGGCTGTAGGAAATTCGTTAGCGAAATTGATTATAAGAATCTACTTAGCTTGGGGCGGAAAAGGGGGATACGGGAAGTGGGGCCAGGAGTGTTATTTCACCATTTGCACGACCATTCCTACGCCAAGTCCATATACGACCTGGTATCCTAGCCAGAACCTTGAGCCCGTTGACACTTGTAACGTTGAGAGAAGACCCGAGCCTACAGAGGCTAGAATGGTACCACACAGAACGAACGGTAGGTAATAACCCATTCTTTGTACTAAGTAGTGTATTAGCGATACCGATGTGAGGGGCCCGTAAACCTCAAAGCAAAGCACTTGCCTACAAAACCACCAACCAAAACCATGATAACTTGGCTGATAATTATGGGCAAGTTGTGCACACCGCTCATGAAAGGAGAGTCCCCTTTTACTGCCTGGAGATAAATCGGTAGATAGTACGCAACGACAAAGTTCATGCCCAGGAATCCAAACATCAACAACGAAGCACACCACTGGACACGTACGCGAAGCAGAGAAAATGGTATCATAGCATCGTCCCCTTTCCTGTGCTCCCAGGCCAAAAATGCCGTGAATGCGGCGCCCGCCGCGCATAACAGGGCAACGACAGCGGCGCTACCCCACTCGTAGCGGCTCCCGCCGAACTCGAGCGCTAGGAAAAACATGATGGCAGCCGGCACGAAGATGGCTAAGCCGAAGAGGTCGAGCTTACGGACCGTCTCGCTGCTGAACAACGCATGACACCCTGCCTTCTCTGTTCCCTCGGGAATGCGGGTGAGCACGAGAAGTCCAGCTACGATGGCACCTACAGGGAGGTTGAGATAGAAACCTAGCCGGTAGTCAGCTTCTATCTAGCTACTGAAAAGTTTTTATGTCCGTTTCTCAGCGAAAGGACGGGGAAAATAGGGATGCGCAGCAACTCACACCAGCGCCAAGTCGTGTACTGCGTTAGAGCCCCGCCTAGCAAAGGCCCACAGGCGACGCCGAGCTGACCGATAGATACAAGCATTCCCTGGAGCGATGGGAGTCTAGCGGGCGGCACAGATACCGTCCAGATGGTCAGGGAGCCGTTCATGAGCCCGGAAGAGCCCAGGCCCGCGACGGCTCGACCGACTGTCAGCATAGCGGAGCTTTGGGCGGCGCCGCAGAGGACGGAGCCTAGTTGAAAAACAAAGAAGAAAGCGAGATATGTCCACTGTGAATACACAAGCCATGTTAGCCAGACTGCAGACTGACTATATCTATCATGAGGAGCACGTTGACTACCTAACTACCTTGATATTAAAATGTGTGTACAGCTTCCCGCTCAGGGGCTGCAGCGAGCAGCTGGCTAGTTGATAGGCGCTCCCGTACCATCCTACCTCTGAAAGAGAGTGGAATTCGGTCGTGATTTGAGGTATAGCCTAGAATTTACATTATCACCCGCTCGTGGATACTCGAGCACGGGAGGGTTGAAGCAAATTGGTCTAGAGACCTACGGTGGCCACGATGGAAGTGTCCAACATCACCAAAAAATATGTCAAAGTGACAGCTACTAGTATCAACACTAGCTTGGAGCCTGCCACATATCCTTGGTTTTCCGGAGACATGGCTAATGCGATGTTCTCCTCTGAGCCTAGGCGACGGGGTTGAGACGATATTTTAGCCGTGGTCGTTACCCGAAGGCGTTTGCCTTGAAGCTGTCATGACAACTAGACTAAGGATAGGCACTCAACTCATGTAATGTAAAATCAGTCTTCAAAAAAACCTTATCTTGTAGTCACATATCTTCCTCTGGATGCCTTCCTATCCTGGAGCAGCCTGGTGCTGTGGGACCCCCATTGCATTGTGGAGGGGTCTTTTACGCACCCCCTGTTGGTTCCCACCCCGAGTCCTACGGCACAATACCTAGCTAACTACATAGGTATGTATGTAAGCACCCTGGGTGTCAAGATCGGAAGTGTTAATACCTAACGCTAATGCAGCAGGATGATGATCAACCAAAATACATATGTTGCCGAGTCCGAGCAGATCGGAGTACAACGTTGTACGGCACCTGGGGATCCGCATCACACTATGGTATTGTACCGAGCAGCTTTTTAGTCATGCAACTTGCTATTCTTAGACGGAATCAACCGCGTTCTACGAAGTATGCGGATCCGCTCATGTTGGAGTATGTAGCGGGGCACGTCTTCACCGTCCTCTAGATGCGTAGCCCTCGGTGAGCGACGAGAAATACGTGGTGTAGTCCGATGGGCGAGAAGTCGTTGGAGATGAATCTTACCTCCTTGAGACGCAACCTGTAAACTTCTATGTCTTGCTTGTACTCTTTTTTTTTTTTAATATTTGGGACTAAAATCCATCGTGAATTCTACGATGGCAGAGCAGGGCGAGACAGGTACAGGGCAGGACTACGATATCTACCAGGATGTCATCTCGCAGTTCCCCTTCCTGAACGGATACACGCACTGTCTCCGCGGCTTTGAAGTGGCCCAATCTACATCCCGGGATAGCGTTCTCGCAGCCCTCCAAGCGGCATTCGACAAACTCACTACCAAGGTTCCTTGGCTAGCCGAGCAAGTCGTCACAATCGATGCCGGGCCCGGGGCATCGGGTTTCATAAAATCGATTCCCTGGCCGGCGTCTGCCCCGCCCAACAAGGTAACTCGCGTAGACAAGGATGCGGAGCTCTCCTCACTTGCCACGCTTCTCGCAACGGGGTGCCCAATGGCAAGCCTTGAGCCCGATCATCTCGTCCCATGCCCCGGCTTACCGCAGCCGCACGGCCTCTCCCTAGTGCCTGTGATGGGACTGCGCGCTGTCTTCATTTCTGGGGGTGTCTTGGTCGTCATGTCCGCTCACCATAACATGATCGATGGCATCGGCCTGATGCAGCTCTGGGAACACCTCGGCACCCTCATGAGCGGCGGCGAGATCTCCAACGAGGCCATCCGGACCGCCAATGCTGCCCGAACGCACGTCATACCACTGTTGTCGCCAGACACGCCGGTAAAGGATTACAGTCACCTCCTGCGCCCCGATCCATGGCCTCTAGGACCGCCGCCAGCGACGGAATGGTGCGTGTTCCGGATGACGCGATCTGTCCTTACCAGCATCAAGGCACAGGCGAGCTCGACAACAGCAGCACTAATATCATCGGATGATGCGCTATCTGCCTTCTGCTGGCAGCGGATCTGTGCCGTGAGACTGGGGTCGGGCCGGTGTCGCGCCGAGCAAGTATCCAAGTTCGGGCGTGCTGTGAGCGGGCGGCCTGCCATGGGGCTATCTACCGAGTACCTCGGACACATGATGCTTCACGCAGCGACGAGACTCGCAATGGGTGAGGTAGTGGGCAGCTCTCTAGCGAAGCTGGCAGGGCTGCTCAGGCAGGATTTAGATGACGTTAGGACGGAATGGAGTGTGAGGAGCTGCGCGACGTTCATGGCGGGCGTAGCGGACAAGTCTACGCTATTGTACGGTGGGCTGCATAACCCAGAAACGGACGTGGGTGGGACGTCGCTTCTCGGTTGGGCGAAGAGGCCACCGCTTCGCATGGGGATGCTAGGCGAGTCCAGGTTCTTCCGGAAGCCGGATGGCGCAAGCATCCCGGGATGCATGTACTTTTTCCCTTCCGACAACGACAGAGAGGTCCAGATCGTCTTGTGCCTGACGCGGGAGGATCTAGATGGGCTAGGCAGGGATTCGGAATGGAGCCGATATGTGAAGAGTGCTGGCAGGCCTGAGCGCTCTAGGTTGTAGTATGTATGTAGTAGCCCTGTGTCGCTTTTGAATAATTACAATATGCGCCTACCTGAAACAAGACGCCTCTAGTTATACTGCATGTTTTCACTCTTACCTTCCTTATTTTGACTGTATACAATGCCCGTGTATGATATATATAGGCAGTGAAGTCAAGAGGCCCGGTATGGAAGTATGGAAGTATGGAAGTATGGAAGTATGGAAGTATGGAAGTATGGAAGTATGGAAGTATGGAAGTATGGAAGAATGGAAGTATGGAAGATTCTGTTGCATTAACTACCCGGCGAGTTCGAGTTAATCTCACCTCTCTGTTCTTTTACATGGTTTCTCGGTTCATTTTTCTTCATTTTGGTAAAGGCCCGTTTCTTAATGTCACGAGTATCTAAAGCTTTTGCTAACAGCCCGTATGAGATTATGTACATTGCGTAAGGGTCTACACTATTCGAGTCTCTTCGTCGCTTAGAGTATGACCATCAAGATTAAGTAGTTGCCTGGTTGTGCTTCGTTTACCTTCGATGCCATGAGCCTTTCTCCATCGCACGACAAGTAATAGTCATATCCCCGATACTACTACGCCTACATAAGAATCTATGATATCCGGAGATATATAGCTTTTCATACAACATAACTATAGTTAAGAAAGTATATCAACGCGTATTTTGAATGGCTATACTGTGAGTATGCGATCAGTCTTGACTTTGATTCAAGCATTTGACGTCGTATACACTAAATGTAGTAATCAGCTGGAAACCCCCCGCAGTTCAGGTGAGGCGAGGATTATATTTTACCTAATGAGGCCTTTTGAGCGGCGTCCAATTCTCCACGTGCCAGGGGACTGATTGGCCATGTCTACCAACGGATCATTACCTTGTCGAGACCAGGATGCAACTCTCCCTAATGTAAACCTGCGGCGAACGCGGAGTAACCGAACTAATCACTGTGCATTGCGTAAGACCCCGGAGTTGATGGGTAATAGGTATGTAAACATGTAGTTAGTTACGTGGCGACGTACGGAACACGAAGGTAGGTAACTAAATAGCAAACAATAAATGACCATGTAAGAGACCTGCCAAGCTAGTGGGTGACAATTTAAAGAACCCATGTAGAGTTAATGTGTATTATCCAACCAGTAGCTGGCCAGTATAATACCAAGCTTCTCCGATTGTTCGAATTGAGTAGGCATCTCAGTTTATTCTCACTCCATCCCGCCATCCTACCTGCCAACTAACTACCATGGATCGATAGCTTGACTCTTCTGTGCACCCTCCTCTTTCCACATCACGCTAACTAAAGGATCGATAAACTGCAGCAGGTGCAGTGGCAGAGACAACAGAAGGAACCAGTCTATGTTGAGGTTACATCTGCGCTTGACCACCAAAGTTGCACACTGATGAGAATGCGCCCCTTGACTTGGCTATCTAGCCTGTGCGCCGTGCCGCAGCAGGCCGGCGCCCAGATTTTCTTCGGCCAGGCGGACTTGGGCTCCACTTCATTACCGCTACCCCCGAGCCAAGATCCATGGTACGCGGCGCCGGACGACTTTGAGTCCACTGAGCCCGGCACCATCCTCCGGATCCGCAGCGCGCCAGGGGATCTCCCCGCTGCTCTCGGCAACCTGACGGCCGCCTACAACATACTATACCGCACTACGGACACTCGGTACCAGCCCTCCTGGGCCGTGACGACGCTCTTGATCCCCACTTCGACTTACGTGTCGCCCTCGGGCAGCAAGGCCGTGCTGTCCTACCAGTTCGCCTACGACTCAGCCGCCATTGACTCCAGCCCGTCTTACCTCGTCTTCCACGAGGCCTCTCAGCTCCCCGACCAGCTCGGTCTCCCCTCCGATGCCTCTTTCGTCAACGACCTCCTCGGCCAAGGCTGGATCATCAACACGCCGGACTACGAAGGCCCCACTGCCGCGTTCGGCGCCAGCGTTCAGGCCGGCCATGCGACGCTCGATGCACAACGCGCCGTCTTCAACCTAGCGCGCCTAACAGGCGCCGGCGACATCACCGTGGCTCTTTGGGGCTACAGCGGCGGCAGCATCGCCACCGAGTCCGCCGCCGAGCTACAGGTGCAGTACGCGCCCGAGCTCAAGATCAGCGGCGCCGTGGTGGGCGGCGTCGTCGACGATATCGCGGCCGACTTCGACCTGATGAACAAGACCCCGCTCGCCGGCCACATGGCATCTGTCATCATGGGCGTGACGGTGCAGTACCCCGAAGCGGATGCGTACGTGCGATCGCGGCTGCGCCCGGAGACCGCGAGCGACTTCTTGCAGATCAAGAAGCTCGTCCTCGCCAACGCGACGGCGTTCTTCGCTGGTCAGGATATGTATAGCTACTTCATAGGCGGGGCGTCGGACCTGAAAGCGCCCATCCTCCAAAGGGTGTTCAACAGGGAGACGAGGCTCGGCTACCACGGCGCTCCGGCCATCCCTATGTTCGTCTACAAGGCGATCGGCGATCAATATTGCCCGATCGTCCAGACGGATGCGCTGATCAAGAAGTACTGCGATGTTGGCGCGGATATCACGTACGAAAGGAACACGATCGGCACTCATGTGTCTGAGATCAACAATGGAAAGGGCAGGGCATTGGGTTGGCTATGGAGCATCTTTAATGAATCCTATGTACCGCATTCGTGTGGATGTAAGGTCAAAAATGTCACGGTGGACGCCTCTGCTTAATCTACATAGATTTCTTTATTCATTTCAAGTACATACTTTAATACGTTGTGTCGATAGCCTACATAGTTATCCAGGTAATAATAATGAGTGGCATGGAGATCTGCTAAACTTGGAGTCGAAACTATGTTATAGTATTGTGGAGAGTTAGGGGTCATATTACTGGTCTCAGGAAGCTTATGTATTGTCAGGAATATCTAGGTCAAGAATCTAGCTATTTGGGTGCCATTCCGGCTACAAACGCCGAATGGTGACGTCCGACACCTGCATTCCTCCGTTTGACCTGGTGGCCCTAAGCCACTACTTTGCTATCCCACCAAATATCCCACAAGTATCTTCTAATTTTGGGATCCCGGATACATATCTTCATATCCAGTATATAGTATCCATGATAACCTACATACAAATGAGGAAGATCTTCAAGAAAACCGGTATCCGGGGTAACAAAAAAGGTCTTCTCCGATTGTCCTGCAGTACGTCTTGCTTTCAAGTTCCTGGCTCGCACTTCCCTAGAATGATCGCCCCATACGGATGGATTCCGTGTGAATTCTGCAGGGCTCCTAATGTTCGGTAAGCAGTAGGGCAACAGGTAGGAGTAAAAATACTCCGGGCGGGCCCTGGTATCCTACCTACCCTTGTCCCCTGGCTATACGTGCAGCTGACGCGATACCTAACTTTACGGATAACGGCCGAAAATGGACCGAACGAAAATGATAGATTTACGCGGTTATCTCCAACAGCAGCAGGGAGAATGAAAGAGGCAAAACGATGTCTCCTGGATCCTTCCGAAGATGCCGGCCAATACCGAACAAGCAATCTTCGCTGACGACAGCCTTGGCGCCCAACGTGGCAGCGATGGCGATGCGACGGAAGACGAGACAAGGCTCGCGGTAGCCATCGTGGGTGGCGGCATCGTAGGCATAATTCTAGCTCTGGGCCTCGTCGAGCGCGGCGTGCGCGTCGCCGTGTACGAGCGAGCCTCCGATTTCCACGAGATTGGCGCCGGCTTCGCCTTCACGGGCGTTGCCCAGGAGTGTATGAAACAACTGGGTCCAGCCGTCATCGCGTCCTTGAGAAAAGTCGCCAACGAGAACCTGCATGCGACCGACA
The DNA here is from genome assembly GCA_022661535.1 of Eutypa lata. Lineage (NCBI taxonomy): Eukaryota > Fungi > Ascomycota > Sordariomycetes > Xylariales > Diatrypaceae > Eutypa > Eutypa lata. The sequence goes on along the minus strand of JAKULF010000004.1, from coordinate 4,042,797 downwards.
ACTACTGGGATGGCTACCACCAAAGCGACGACGACGAAGATGCGGCCTCCTCTACTCCTGCGTCAGACGAGAAGACGTTGTTGTTCCGGATGTCTAGCGCTAAGATGGCTTGGTGGAGTTGCCTGCGATCTCACTTCCTCGATGAGCTAGCGAAGGCCCTGCCTCCTGGCATTGTCCATTTTAACAAGGAACTGGTCAGCTACGACGACTCGAACGACTCGAACAAGCCAGTGACACTGCGCTTCGCAGACGAAACCACCGCAAAATGCGAAGTCCTCATCGGATGCGACGGCATCCGCTCGCGCGTACGCCAGCAGCTCCTCTCGACCATCGACCCGCAAGCCACCCGACCCTCCTACACGCACAAGACGTGCTACCGCGCTGTAGTGCCGATGGCAGCCGCGGAGTCGGCCCTCGGTCCCACCAAACCGCACAACCACTGCATGCACCAGGGACCGGGCGCCCACATCCTCAGCTACCCCGTAGCGCAGCACACGCTCCTGAACGTGGTGCTCTTCATAACCGATGACGGGCCCTGGTCCGGGTCCGGGGAAGAAAAAGAAGAAGATGACGGCGACGTCGCCGTGTCCCGCATGACCCGTCCCGGGCGTCGCGAGGACGTCGTGTCGCGCCTCGAGGGCTGGCGTCCCGAGGTGCGCGCCCTCGTCGCGCTGATACCCGAGGCGCCCATGACGTGGGGCATCTTCGACACTGCGGAGCACCCCGCGCCGTGGTACGCGCAAGGGCGGGTCTGTCTAGCGGGGGACGCGGCGCACGCTAGCTCCCCGCACCACGGAGCCGGAGCCGGGTTCGGAATCGAAGACGCGCTAGCGCTAGCTACAGGGCTAGGGATGGCGGCGGACGCACCGGTAGCCGGTCGGAAGCAGGCGGTTGTGGCGGCGCTAAGTGCGTTCAACGACGTGAGATACGAGCGGACGCAGTGGCTGGTGCGCAGCTCGAGAGAGACTGGGGATATCTACGAGTGGATGTACCCCGGCAGCGGGAGCGACCCGGTCAAGTTACAGGCCGAGATCGCGGCCCGTCAAAAGAAGATATGGGATTTCGATGTTACTGGGATGGTTGAGGAGACCCGCAGGAGATATCACGCTCGATTGGAGGGTCATAATTCACCGGAATGAGTGTGGTTAACCCTAACTAGTCCTAGAATTAATTGCTTGGACGGAGTATTTTCGTTATCTGCTCAGTGTCTACGCTTCTACTAGCATTTGTCTATAGAAAGGTGATCTAACCACTCAGTTTCCCCCCCAGTGGGGTGCAGGGGCGTAAGCGTATTCAGCAGATAGCTCAGAGTAAGCAACAAGTCTTCTTCAAGTGAAGTCAATATAAGAAGTCTTGTCTCCTTGGCCGTCACGGTAGTATTGCATTAGAATGCAAGTGGAGCCTTATCATTGGGCCAACTACGAGGCTGTGTTAAGGCCTGAGAAGTCTGCCGCCTTTTCTGACTGTGTATAAGGTGGCAATGTCTTCTCTATTAGGCCAAAAAAGGCGGTAATGGATGGTTGCATTCCTACATTCCTACTACCTACCGTGCTGGCGCTTTGTGTTCCTTATGTATGAGCGGACTTTCTTTCTTGTCCAATGATCTCGATTTGGTAGCTCATGGGTCGATCAATCTAACCTAGGTTCATGGTCTTTTTTTTTTCTTTTCGGCCGCTACCTCCCCGAGCTAGCTTGGGCGGTTATCAAAAAAGACTAAATAGTCTTGGGTTACATACTCCTAAAGCTACGCTATGGGGCTCGAATTCCTTATTACTTGCTTAGATGGTATGATCGGTGTACACATGTGTTTATATATATATATCTAATGTAGACGAACTCGGTAGTTTACACCGAGGTTGAACTGTTAGCCTATAAAATGATTGTTAATAAATATTAAGCGATGGTGATCTTTAAGTAAACCGGGCTTCTATTCAAGTCCTCCTGCATTCATATAGGCCCAATAAGTCGTGAAGCAGTCGTTTTACTCACCGCTCAGAAATATCGTACATACTATTTTAGTACTTTTATGTAGCATCAGTTCCCCCCCTAAAGCATTCTGCCTAAGCTTCGACACCGTTGCTCCGGAACAGTAGGGATAGAAACTCCATACTACGCAACGGATGGGGGACTTACGTGATAACCGCCGAGGGCCCTCCCTTCTCCTATTTGGGCCCCAGACCACTTCTTTCAGCAACAAGTCATTATCAGAACTGAGATCGGCCCTGAAAGGCCAGAAATGGGCCGTTGACACGCTCTCGGAACTACCCGCCATCTTAGAAACAGCATCAACTAGAATACCCACCTTGCGCTCCATACCTGGAAAGCAACTACTCGAAAATCTCCACAAATGGCTGACAGACGGGCCGCCAGAATACGATGTCGGCGATCTACCTAACACACTATTGGCGCCTTTAACGGTCCTCACACAACTTACCGAGTACCAACGCTATCTCGAGCTTCATCATGGCGATGCACCCGATGCTCATGCCACCCTAGTTCGGGCGAAAAACACCACTGCTCTCGGCTTCTGCGAAGGCTTGCTAACCGCCTACGCCATCTCCAGCTCTGCGTCCACGCAGGAATGGAACCACAATGCCGCCGTTGCCGTCCGGCTTGCTATGTTGGTTGGGGCAGTCGTGGACGGGACGGATGAGACTCATTCATATGGCGCATCTGAGTCTTTTGCGACAGCATGCCACACGCGGGAACAGGACATTGCACTCGGGCGTATTCTAAGCGAGTTCCACAATGAAGCTTATGTGTCCGTATGGTACGACGAGCGGCGGGCCACAGTTACCGCATCAAAGAGCGAAGCTTCAAGCCTGTTGCAGGAGCTCCGGCAAGCCGGTATTGTGGCTGCGACGATGGGGTTACGAGGGCGCTTTCACTCGGAGCAGAACCGTAGATTTGCGGATGCGCTCATCCATCTGTGCGATGTAGAGCCGGCGCTGACCTTCACGGATTCCGCTAATCTGGCTTTGCCTACGTACACCAACGCTGGAGATGGCAACCCGGTTTTGGGGGACGGTTTGCATAGAGTGGCCTTGCGGGAGATACTCGTACAACAATGTAACTGGCATAAAACCATCTCGGCCGTTGTAGAAACCTTGGCTCACGGCGAGGAGCGGCTAGTTGTCACTTCGATCGGTCCCGGTCGGTTTGTGCCACCTTCCTTGACACGTAAACCAGGATTGCGGATAGAGGAGATCTCTCCTTCAGAGAATATCCTTCGGGATATTACTGCCGGGGTTACAGATTCACGCGACGACGATCTTAGTCCATACGCTCAAGCCTCACTCACACCACATCCACCCAGCAGCTCCTGCAACAGCAAATCTATAATAGATGAAGACGCAAGTAGAAGCCATGATATTGCCATCGTAGGCATGTCTATCAAAGTTGCCGGGGCTGATGACGTCGTCGAATTCTCATCGATGCTACGTTCCGGCAAGTCGCAGCACCAAGAAGTCCCTCCCGAGCGCGTGCCATTCGGCAACTCGCCGTGGCGTCCCGAAGACACCAGCGGGCGTAAGTGGTACGGCAACTTCATGCGCGACGTCGACGCCTTCGACCACAAGTTCTTCCGCAAGAGCCCACGCGAGAGTGCCGCGATGGACCCGCAACAGCGCCTGATCCTGCAAGCGGCATACCAGGCCGTCGAGCAGTCCGGATACTTCAGCTCCAATGACCCGGACAAGCATATCGGGGTGTACCTGGGCACCTGCGCCACCGACTACGACCAGAATGCGGCATGTCACGCGGCTGGGGCGTACACGGTGACGGGCCTATTGCGGGGTTTCATCGCCGGCAAGGTGTCGCACTACTTCGGGTGGACAGGGCCGTCCATGACGTTAGACACGGCGTGTTCGGGATCGGCGGTGGCGATCCATTCCGCAGTAAAAGCTTTGCGCTCGGGTGAGTGTAGTGCCGCTCTTTGCGGGGGGGTTAATGTTCTCGGGAACGAGGTGTGGTTCCAGAACCTAGCTGGTGCATCGTTCCTTAGCCCGACAGGACAGTGCAAGCCGTTCGATGAAGGGGCAGATGGATACTGCCGCGGAGAGGGCATTGCTTGCGTCTTCTTAAAGCCGATGGCGGCTGCGCTTGCAGATGGAGATCGCATTTTTGGGCGGATTGCAAGGTCTGTATCCTGTTATCACTGCCGTCAGGCGAACCCCTTTAACCCTTTTCTGCTTGTCTACTGCGCCTCTTAAAGTAAAGGATTACCACTGACGTTTCTTTGAACAGTACCGCGGTTTATCAAAACGACAATATCACACCATTATTCGTCCCTAATGTGCCGTCTTTATCACGGCTTTTCACCGATGTCGTCCACCAAGCAAGACTTGAACCCAAGGACATCTCACTTGTCGAAGCACATGTGTGTTACCTTCCCCCCCACTGGAAGCCACCCAATGACTAACCTATCATGCTATTAAAGGGAACAGGTACGCCCGTAGGCGACCCAGCAGAATACCAAAGCATTCGTACCGCCTTGGGAGGAACGAACCGGCGCAAGCCTCTCCCCCTTGGATCGGTGAAAGGCTTCGTAGGACACACAGAAAGCGCGTCAGGCATCGTCTCTTTGATCAAAGTCATCACTATGATGCATGAAGGTTTTATCCCACCGCAAGCAAGCCACTTGAATATGAGCCATCGCCTCGACGCCACGGCTTCAGACATGATCGCACTCCCGACCAGCCTGCAGACCTGGACTGAAGAGCACAAAGCGGCACTCATCAACAATTACGGCGCCAGTGGATCCAATGCGGCGATGGTCGTGATGCAGGCTCCACGGCGATCAGGAGAAGCTTCGGCGCGGATACCCGATAACGCAGCTCTTCCCTTCTGCATTACTGGCTTCGACAGCCACAGCATCGCGGCGTACTGTGCTAAGCTAGTCGCGTTCATTCAGGAGAAGCCCGAGACAATTTCTCTAGCTGACCTCTCATTCAACATGAACCGTCAGACAAATCGCAACTTGCCACGTGCCCTCCTCTTTCGCTGTAGCACAATCGCTGGTCTAGCCGAGCAACTCTCGCCTGCCGAAGCATCACAGCCCATCGAAGTCAAGCCCGCTAGACCCGTGATCCTTTGCTTCGGGGGGCAGCACTCGACATTCATTGGTCTAGATCGCAAGGTATATGGAAATGTACCGCTCCTCCGCCACCACTTAGACCAGTGCTGTGCCGTAGCCCAATCCCTGGGGCTGAAGAGTATCTACCCTGGGATCTTTTCCAAGACACCGATTACAGATCAGGTGTACCTACAGACAATGTTATTCGCTCTACAGTATGCATCTGCCAGATGCTGGATGGACTGTGGGGTGAAAGCTGAGGCGGTAGTGGGCCATAGTTTCGGAGAGATCACCGCACTCTGTGTGGCGGGAGTCTTGGGGCTGAGAGATGCGATCAAACTAGTTGCCGGACGCGCTAAGATCGTGAGAGATTCATGGGGTACAGATCCAGGCGCAATGATGGCGGTGGATGGCGACTTGCAGTTGGTGGAGTGGCTCTTAGAAGAGTCTAACCGAGCTCGTGAGGGCGGTAGCCCAGCCGGCATTGCCTGTTATAATGGCCCACAGAGCTTCACGCTTGCCGGGTCGGTGCCGGCAATTGATAGTGTTTGCGAAATCCTTTCGAGCGACGCTAGGTATAATTCTGTCAAGAGTAAAAGACTGAACGTCACGAATGCCTTTCACTCCGCTCTCGTCGACCCCCTGATCCCGAGTCTAGAACAAGTCGGCCTCGACTTAACCTTCCACAACCCGGTTATCCGACTCGAACGAGCAACCGAGACATCATCGAGCAATCTTGCATTCTCGTCCAGCTTCGTCCCGGACCACATGCGCAAGCCCGTGTTTTTCCACCATGCTGTTCAACGACTACTTAAGGACTACCCTTCCGCAATCTGGCTTGAAGCCGGATCCGCCTCTAAAATCACCTCTATAGCCAAGCGTGTAGTGGGATCAGGTTCCAATTCACATTTTCAGGGAGTCAGTCTCACCGAGGATCGGGGAATCGAGGGTCTCACAGACGCAACTCTCTCTTTGTGGAAGGAAGGTCTACGCATGACTTTCTGGCCACATCATGGTGCGCAGGCGGCTCAAAATTATGCCCCTCTACTCCTGCCACCATACCAATTTGAGAAATCGCGGCACTGGCTGGACCTCAAGGCAGTGCCGCTGTTAGGCCCGCCACAAAGAGAAGAAACACTCCCAGAGGACCCCTCACTTGGCCTTTGGAGTTTCGTAGGTTATCGAGACACCGAGAAACGGCATGCTCGTTTCAAAATCAACACCGAGTGCGAGCGCTATAGATCATTCATCTCGCCTCATGTTGCTGTTCAAACGGCTCCGATCTGTTCCGCCACCCTCGAGTATACCATGGCGACCGAGGCGCTATTTAGCCTTCGCGACGACATCCCGTCGATGAAAAACAAGACTCTCCACCCTATTATTCGTGATATGCACAACGACGCGCCACTATGCATCAACCCTACACGTTCGGCATGGCTTGACCTCCGCGCTGACGATAATCCCCTTCGACGGTCCTGGGCCTGGTCGATTGTCACGGCTCCGGTCGGTCAGCAGCCCGATAACAGCTCAATTCTATGTGTTCAGGGGAAGTTGGAACTCCGCTCACCCGACGATATTGCCGAGTTTGCGCGCTACGAGCGGCTCGTGACCCACGAGGGTTGTGTCTCCGTGCTCCAGGATGAAGCCGGCGCGGACAATGGATTACAGGGGCGCAGCATATATAGAGCCCTAGCGGACGTCGTCGACTATGGAGAGGTGTACCGTGGGGCGAGCCGAGTAGTCGGACGGGGGAGCGAGTGCGCTGGCATCGTGCTCAATCCTACCACTCAAGCCAGTAGCGCGGAGGGGAACTGGCTAGGTGATATACCCGTGGTTGATTCTTACAGCCAAGTCGCGGGCGTGTGGGTCAACTGTATGGCGGATCGACAGCCGGGAGACAGTGATGTGTTCCTGGCTACTGGGTGCGAGCTTATCATGCGCTCGCCTGTGTTCTCGCGCGAGGATAGACGCCGACTGCCTGGGAAGGCGTGGCATGTCTTGGCGAAGCACCACCGCGAGTCGGAGAAGGCTTTCTTGACGGACTTGTTTGTCTTTGATGCTGTTGACGGTCGGTTGACCGAGGTGATGCTGGGAATCAGGTATTCACGGATCGCCAAGTTGTCTATGAGTAGGGTTCTAGAGAGGCTTTCAGATCCGTCCGTCGTTCAGGCTAGAGCACACAATAGCAACAAACATGGCGACGTGTTGGCTGTGGAATCACATGCAGTTCATAGGCCGCAGCTTCCACTGATACCACCTCAAGCGGTTAATCACCGACAAGAAGCCGACGTTAGAAAGACGACGAAGTCCCCGCATTCCGACTTGAGCCAGAAGGTCAGGGATGTCGTGGCTATCGTATCAGGGGTGGAGGCAAGCGATATTAGGGATGATTCAGAACTAGCTGACTTGGGTGTCGATTCTCTCGCGGGCATGGAGCTAGCTCGCGAGATTGAGAGTGTTCTGCACTACAAGCCAAACATGGAAGAACTTCTCTTCGAGGCCACTACGTTCCGCGAGCTTGTGGCGTGCATCTCCAGAGCCGTGGGTGGCCCAGACGATCTGGTCGATCCCGAACAGATCTACGAAGACGGCGACGATCCGTCCTCTCCTTCTCACGGTGGCACGCTATCTGACAGAAGCTGTGATACTCAGATAATCATAACGCCCGGCAGTCAGGATCTTCCTTTCATGGATGGGCAAGATGGCAATGCTGCTATTGAGGCGGTCATTGCGAAAACGAGCAGTCTTACTACAAGAGACGAGAAGCTATCTCAGTACGATATCTTGGACGCGTTTGCACAGGTGAAAGTGACGACAGACCAACGCATCCGAGATAATAAGGTAGATATCACCGATTCCATTATTATGGCTCGTTCAAATCGGCTCTGCGTTGCGCTTATCGTCGAGGCATTCGAGCAGGTTGGATGTCCGCTCCGAGTAGCTTCAGCTTGCCAGGTCATTCAACGTATATCGCATCCACCACAGCACGCTCGGCTCGTCGACTGGCTCTATAGCTTCCTCGAGAAGGATGCACGGCTCGTTGATATAAACGGCTCGCGTATCACGCGCACTGCCATCCCCGCCCCACGTAAAACAAGCGAAGCGATCTACCAAGAGCTGTTGCAAGCCAATGACACGTGGATCGTAGCGCACAAGTTAGCATATTACGCCGGAAAGAACCTAGCCGATGTGATCAGCGGCAAGAAAGACGGCATCCAAGCGCTGTTCGGCTCACCCGAAGGACGAGACCTCGTGCGAGGGCTCTATTGCGACCTCCCCTTTAACCGACTGTTCTACGAACAGATGCGAGACACCATCCGCGCTCTCGTCGAGAAGCTCCCAGCAGACTTCCAGGGCCCACTGCGCATTCTCGAGATGGGCGCCGGCACTGGCGGAACGACATACATACTGGCGCCCTTCCTCGCGACCCTCAACATCCCCGTCGAATACACAATAACGGACCTCTCACCCTCCATGGTAGCTCAGGCGCGGCGTACCTTCGGTGCACAACACCCCTTCATGCGCTTCGCCGTGCACGATATCGAGCAGCTGCCCGACAAATCATTGCTTGGCACCGAGCACATAGTAGTAGCCAGTAACGCCATACATGCCACGGCCGACCTAGCCGCTTCCGCGTCCAATATCCGCGCGGCGCTGCGCCCTGACGGCCTGTTGCTGCTCACTGAGATGACGGAAGGCCTCCCGTTCGTGGACATAGTATTCGGTCTGCTCGAGGGCTGGTGGCGGTTTGCGGACGATCGCGTGCATGCGCTCGTGTCGGCTGAGCATTGGGCGGCGCGGCTGCGGGAAGCTGGGTTCGGGCATGTGGATTGGACAGATGGGAGCTTGTCGGAGAATAATATTCAAAAGGTCATTATGGCGACATCCTCCTGCTTGGAGGGCGAGATACCAGTTACACCGGCGTTGCCACCTCCTTTCACGACAGTTCAAGAGAATACTAATGTGGCGGCGCGAGAGGAGGAAGCCAGGAAATATGTGGCACAGTACTCGGCGGGTTTCATGACAGCAGCGTCCACATCTTGCGACAACATACAAGAAAAAGATGAGCCGCAACACGAACATGATATTGGTGCCGTTATCATCGTCACAGGAGGTACTGGAAGCTTAGGCTCCCACCTCGTAGCGCGCTTCGCCGAAGATCCATCTGTCAGTAGTGTCATTTGTCTCAACCGACGAAGCAGCGGCAATACTTCACCCCTGGACCGGCAGCAAGAAGCTCTCTCATCTCGTGGCATTAAGCTGTCCCCAGATGCTTCCTCGAAGCTAAGCGTCTACGCAACAGACACGTCCCAACCGCACCTCGGCCTGCCGCCTGCCGAGTACGCAGGGCTCGTCGAGCGCACCACCCACATAGTGCACAACGCGTGGCCTATGACCGCCAACCGGCCCCTGCGCTCCTTCGACACGCAATTCCAAGTATTGCGGCACCTTCTGGACCTCGCTGCCGAGATCTCCGCCAGTAATACCGGCAATGCGAAGCGCGTGTGCTTCCAGTTCATATCATCCATCGGCGTCGCGGGCCAGGGTCTGGGTTCCAGTTCCCGAGTGCCGGAGGAACGCCTACCTTTTGCTTCCGTCCCGCCGGTCGGGTACTGCGAGGCCAAGTGGGCATCCGAGCGGATCCTGGACGAGACGCTACACCGACATCCCGATCGCTTCCGGACCATGGTGGTTCGACCGGGCCAGATCGCCGGGTCGAGCGCGACGGGGCTGTGGAACCCGACCGAGCACTTCGCCTTCCTGGTGCGGTCCGCGCAGTCGCTACGCGCGTTCCCGGTGCTCGAGGGGAGGCTACAATGGGTGCCGGTCGACAGCGTAGCAGGCACCTGCGCGGACCTGGCGCTGAACGAGGAGGCGGACGGGCCGGTGTATCACGTCGACAACCCGGTTGGTCAGCCGTGGGAGGAGATGGTGGATGTCTTGATCGGGGAGCTGGATATCCCGCGGTCGAACGTAATGCCGTTCATCGAATGGATTCGGAAGGTCAGGCGCTCGCCCCTGGCAATGGAGACGGAGAACCCGGCCCTGAGGATGGCGGATTTCCTGGAGAAGCACTTCGTGCGGATCTCGTGCGTGGGCGTCATCTTGGATACGGCCAAGGCGAGGGAGAAGTCGCCGACGCTGGCGGCGCAGGGACCCATCCCTGCTGAGCTTGTACGCCGATATGTAGGAGAGTGGAAGGCGATGGGATTTTTGGATTCATGTTAAGAATACCTAAGTGTAGATAGGTAACAGTCAGGCGCCGTCGGGATCTCTCCATTTATCATATTTATTAATTGGTTGTTCTACCATATTTAACTTATATTTGAATTATCATAAACATGACACTTCGCTTTGCCTCATATTATAGGGACAACTTTCTTGATCCTTTCGTCATTATATCCATTCCAGTACTTATACACCTAGTTTGGGGGCGAGTGTATTAATGAACGCACAGCGCTTCAACAATTTCTCGCGTTCGAGTTGCTCTCTCCGCGTCTGTACCAGGGTAGACTCCATCTCACCGTATTCTATGCCATCCACGAGTGGATGCTGCAAGCTACTGCCTTCCTGTGAGTCTAAGAATCCAGCTGTACCGTCTGTTCGTCCCAAAGAACAAGGCCCTGTTCCGAGGGGACCTCCAATGACCTGTAGGTTAATTGTCGAAGGGCCAGACTCGTTTTCTCCATGCAGACTTTCCCCATCCAAGAATGCTTCTGGCCAGGATTTGAAGTCTTCATCATCGGTATTGATGGGACTGCCGGTGTAGGCGAAATTGATGAAAGATGTGGCCATTGATTCAGATAGCGTCTGATCTGTTTCCGATACCTCACCTTCCGGAAACAAACCATTAAATATATAATTTGTATCGCTACCGTGGCACACTGAAATATCTAAAGTCAGCAATTGCTTCTTTGCGGGTGTTCTATGGAGACGTGGGAGTCATCCTATAGTCCCTGCTTCTTGAGCATGTCCCTTTGAGTAGCTTGAAGTACTGCAACTCGTCACAAAAGGGAGAAAATTAACACGTAAAAGCTTACCGCCCATATATGGCATCCCGGCACCTTTAAACATGGGCGTTAACATGCTCTGATTCAAGTCGTAGAGGCGAACACCAGAAAAGGTCGGGTCGAGCGCTTTGGACTGCCTAGACATCTCGTATCCGAAATCAATGGAGGGACAAGTAAACATCATGTCCCTCAGAATTCGAGAGACCCGAAAGTAGTGTACAGGGGCAACAGGATCGGGTTCTTCTTTTCGGGCGTTGTAATTTTTAACATCATCTGCGAAATCAAGGGGAGAGTATAGAGAAAAGAGATTTTCGTAGTCCTCGTCCGTGAGAGCATGCGCAAAGCTCTTGATTGGAATTTTCATTGCTTCTTCATCCTCGAAGAGGGGGGCTGGTCCGGCGTTCATCGCGCCATCATCCTGTGTCCAGCCGAAGACCATTGGAATTCCTATGGTCACTAGTTAGCTATGACAAGAACAAGGGGACATAAAATGCGAGAGGGGAGAAGGACATACCCTTGACAAAATCTCCGGCCTTGTACAATACCGAATGTCTATCTGGTATAAAATCATCGTCGACTGATGGGATGAAAGTAAAAAGGCCCGCCGGCGGATGATTGGCCCTTGAGTACTCCATTGCCGCTTCTGTTAACTCCTCCATCGGTACCCCCCTCAAGCATTTCAAGACCTCTTTGTCATCATCAGATGCACATCCCAAATTTTCTGCGACCGCAAGAGTATGTGTCTCAGTGATTTCTGATGTGATATTAAGGGCTGTGCCAGGCGGTCCAGACATAGTCCAGATCTGGGAGAACGGTACACCCCTTTTTCCTCCATAAGCCAGGGGATGGAGTGAAATGAATGTGCCGCCGGCACTTAGTCCGAAGGCGGTTATTCTTTCCGGGTCACCACCAAATGCTTCTATATTATCTTTGATCCATTCGAATCCTGCCCTTTGATCTCTCATTCCTATATTCAATGACTTCTGGTCTTTCAATGTAGGAAGGCGAGCAAAACCGAATATAGTGATGCGATAATTCAATGAAACATAGATGATACCCTTCCCGAGTGATGTCGACAACGTGATGAGGTTGTCAGGGTCGAAATGAGGATCATACGCTGAACCTTTGACAACCCCACCACCGTGAAGCCAGACCACTACGGGAAGCTTATCCTGCGCAGTAGTTCCAGCAGGTCTCGAAATACGGAGGTTGAGGCAGTCTTCGCTAATGTCTGAGGTTTCAACGAAGAATGGCGGCATGCCAGGTTTAGACTGGGGGCATGCTGAGCCAGGCGCTGTAGCATCAATGTCCCCTTCTGCTGGTATGTATAGCTCAGGAGGAGCAAAGCGTCGTTCACCAGATGTATCGTGAGCATACCTGATATTTTGGAAATGCTCTACAGACTTTTCGACTAGACCCCGATACGTCGTTTTTGTCTTTTCAAGCTTCACGATCGGCTCCGCAGCGACAGCGTAGCTCACCCCGAGCCCAAACAGAGCTGTCCGCACCAATGTTGAAATCATCTTCTCAGAAGTACGATGTAGATATGTTGTATGCCTTATCTAGGCTTTGGAAAAATAATGAAGGATAAATGGTGAAGGTAACGAGTATAGTGTATAGGAGTTATAAGGTCTCTCAAGCGTCATGTACGAAACTGTGGCTTTGAGCGGTTTGGTTGGGAATAAAATGAGAAGTTCTAAGGAGTGAGGTTGTTGGGAGGTCAATCAATATCATTGCAGGTATAGCATAACATTCTCTAATTAGAACCACGATTGCAAGAACACTACGGCAATCACACGCAATTAGTACACATGCATGTGCAAAACAAAATTCACCAACTTGCATATTATAGTAGTATCGGAAGACTTCAGCCCCCAATGAATACAACCTTTCCCCACTTCCCTTCACTATCCCTGCCCCTTCGCCGTGTGATTGAACTCCTGCAACATTGACCGGCACCCACCCACTGCCGTCTACATATCACAGTTATCAATTCCTGTTCCAAGTATGTCGCCTCTCTCAACCATGGTTCTCTTTAAAATACAGAGGTCCGTATCGAATTCTGTTGAGCCGTCTCGTTTGTATGGATGGACTTCAGTCGTTTCTCGCCCTTTAGCAAGTTAGAGGTAGAAGGTTAAAGAGTTGAGTTAGAGATTGACTTACCCGTAACAGGTATAGCGCTTGCTGGCACAGCCATTGCGCAGAGAAGAGCAAAAAGTGATATGATCTTCATTTTGTGTATTATGCTACGTTGATGCGAGCGTTTGGTTTATGAGTGATACAAAGGAACAATATCGATCGAAACCAGTGATGGTGAGTGGGAAGCCGCCTCTTGATATCTACGGCAGAAGCAAACTTACTTGTTATTATCACATCCAGCACCAACATCACCTATGTACATAGGAATGCAAACATTCACCTTGATTCTGCTCCGCCATGGTTTCCCCTTAAAATCTGTGCCACAATTCAGGGCAAGATATGCACTTGCATGTTAGCAACTAAGCGCCCTACCATCCAGGTGGATGTTAGACATGTGAACAAATGAAGATCTAACCACTATTTCGGTTGTGCTGTTAGCCTAATGATGGTAGCATTGTGGTGGGTACTACGCTATCTTGATTCTAAATCCAGGCACCGCCTCCATACCCATGTAACCTGAACTTATTATGCTGTTAGTTAACGATGGCGACAAACAGCGCAACGTTGACCGGGCGTGGCTCCGAATGAGGATAAAAGTTAATTATGTATATTTTAATGTGATACAAATAGACTGTAATTCAAAACCTCAAACGGGGAAAACTGCAATTCGAACATGCCAGCCCATTATCAACACCACCCAGTTGTATAATCAAGTCTTCTTAGAGCTTGCAATTATCACTCGATTGCTTCTACAACACCACCCCCGGTAGTAGAAGCCTTCACTATCTCTGCTTACCTACCTCTTATCTTACTCAAAGTTGGCCTACATTCCAAGACTCACACTGCCCTCTTGATCTTTTAGCTATACCGCTATCATGACACTCTTCGCAGACGCAACACTTCAATATGTTCCCGTCAGTTCACATGACGAGAGTGTAGATATAGAGTCAACGACTTCACAGATAGAACATATCTGGCGTCGAAGATTCTACATGCTTCTCATTTCCTCATCGGGAATAATTTTACTCCTAATTGGAGGGGTCGTATACATACTAAGCACAGTATCATGCCCATTTTCCACACCTGGTGCGATGTCGCCATATTGTACGTAAACTTGCAAAATTCACAAGATAGGACTAATTATAGAAGCAGCGCCTGCACCGTTGAAGTATGTCAACAGATATCTCACAGCTGATCCAGATACTCCGAAGTTTATGGGAGAGCCACGACCAGAATTAGACCAGGCCTGGCATGATTTGCTAGAGGGGACGTTGATCCGGTTCTCTGAAGATGAACTCTTTCAGTCTAATAATGCAACGTCTGTAAGACTCGAGGGTGGCGATTACGCTGGTGGACTAGGAATATCACATTCGTTACATTGCTTGGTAAGTCTGATTCGAAACCGGCTACACTATACATACCTTTCTTATATCTTCAGCCATTTATATTGGGTTTGCTACTAAGATACAAGCCAGAAACGTCTCAAACAGTACATCCATCCTGACTATTATTACAACCATGAAGAACAAGACTGGGAAGAATTATACTTCCACGTCGACCACTGTTTAGAATCGCTTCGTCAGGAGGTTCTGTGCAATGCTGATATAAACGTCTATACTCTCAAATGGACCCCCCACAGTAGGTTTAAGCCAACTGTGAAGGTCCCCCAGCCACATGCATGTGTGGACTGGAGCTCACTCCATGAATGGATGAAAGGGAGGGCAGCAAGGTTAGATGATTTGGTTGGACCCCCAGAGAGCTGGTATGAGAACAATACAGAGCCTAAGCCATCATTGTAACACGGGGGCGAGTTGTCATTAGTTCAATATTTACTTGTTTAGATAATGCTCCGATCTCTCTAATTCACATGCTCTAGAAATGCTCATTGCACGACTTATTACAAAAAACAAAAAAAAAAAAAAAAAAGATCACGATGTGTGACACTATCCTTACTTCGTACTTCACATGAATTAGGATAATGATCGCCGATAGATTAAAGTTACTATTGGAGTATTGCAACCTGTGCCAGTCTGCTAGTGACTGACCGGGATGTTCCTTCTATGTTCAATCCGCGTTCGCTTGCGGCGTTAGGAACGTAAAATCGTAAATCAAATCGCTTGAGCACTTTCACAATAGGAATGACGCCCGTCCACGTAGCCTTTAATGAGGTTGGTTTGATATAACCCCCATGCATAAAGGGGGCACAGACTCCACTTCTCGTTACGAACTGCAAGTGTTCTTATTGTACTATCAGAGCATGAGGTTCAGAATATAGCAACACCCTTAGACTATCATTAGACTATTAAGCAGCAGCCTAGCGGAAATGTGACCCTGTGGCTCAGCGCCTATAGCAAGGAAGCCAGCCAGCCAACATTGCACATCAAATATGCATGTTAGGCGCCGCCCCCATTATACTCTATCCATAAAAGGGGGGCAAGAGCGGGGTAGCTCTATGTTTTGATGTGACAGTGTCCCAACATGCGTAGTATAGTCCCAATAATGATACATTAGGACGTGCGTAATACAGTTGGTTATCCAACACTAGCAAGGGCAGATAGCATGCAAGCTCTCCCCGAGCCTTATAGTCGGTTCCTATTTGCGTGAGGCTTCCCGTTACTAACTAAGCGAGCTTTCAGCCTGCCTAGAGTAGCACCTACTCTAGAGCCCCACTACAAGGCTCCCTGCCGGAAGCCAACTTCAACCAGAATTGTTGCATGTGTTGGTTTGATGACAATATTATTGGGTTTTATTAGTTACGTCACAGTTTTTCCATTTGCCATAGGTCACGACCTGTTATTCGAGACACCTATGGCATGAAGTTGGCTCTAGGGTTGTATCCGCTATCTTAATATGCCTACTTCTACAAATATAGTATAACCTCGATTAGGCGCCTACCCTAGTTTGATGGGAAGGGGTATGAGTTTATTGTGGGAGTTTGAAGTTGCAACTTGATCTTTTCCATGGCCCCAAACAGTATTTTTATTACCTCGAAATGTTCCGCCAAGGTAGTTGAGAACTACTGAGTGGTTATACCTTATTGGTATATAAGCATAGATTCTACCCAACTCTATGTAGCACGATCTCTTTATTGTATTGACATCATCCCCCAAGTTATCACTATTTATATCTCGTCCAATATTATCGTTCATTCATCATGGGCGGGCTCCGATATAATAACCCCGCGGGCTTGATCGTTGCCTCAGTGATTCTGGAAATTCTTACTACGCTAGGCGTTGGTCTGAGATTTTATTCTAGACGATGGAAAAGACAGAGCATTCTACTAAGTGATTGGCTGATTCTCATTGCTTGGATTTTTGGAACAGGCCTGACTGTTCTGGAGATTTATGGTAAGATCATCCTTCATCGTCACATAATGTACCCGAATGGGAGTCCGATCTTGGCATGTACAGCTTTGGAAGTTTTAGAATAGGTAGCAATGCTGACGCAAACTAGGGGTCGCGGTTGAGGCCCTAGGACATCCTCTTGGGGGTACGCTTGAAGATCCTACAGCAGTTACAGGGCGGTTGAATAAAGCCAAACATGTAAGATATCACCTCGATCTTGCGCCACTCTTGTATCTCTGGTCTTCTAACTATTAGGTTCAAGATTGAACTAGGCTACCTCCTCATAGGCATTGCGACTCTTGGATTCATCAAACTCTCCGTCTGTTTCCTGTACTGGAAGCTTTTCGCCCAAGTTATGTTCCGTCGCTTCCTAATCGTCTGGATGGTCATCATTGTAATATGGGCGACCTCGTTTGTCCTCGCCGGCCTTTTGGAATGCGGATCTCATCTCAAGGCGTTGTTTGGTGAGCCAGACGAGTACCTGCACCATTGTGGAAGTGCGATTCCGAGTGGGTGGGCGATGGTCGGAAGTGATATCGCCACCGACCTCATCACGCTTATGATTCCGATTCCGGTGGTCATGAAACTACAAATGAGCACTCATAGAAAGATCCTAACAACATTGACATTCATGGTTGGTGCGCTGTATGTGTCTGACTATTTCCACATGATTTTACAGAAGCTCATCTACTATAGTTCCGTCGGCGCGTCCATTGCTAAAGCATATATTTACATTATGGCAACTTTAAGTCGTTATACTGAAGACGCAATTAGTAAATCATTTTGAACCCTCCTCCCCCCCCCCCTCCCCCCCTTTTCGCACCTCTAATTATGAGAAAGCAATCCTTACGGGCATCTCGATCTGGAATCTCGTAGAGGTCCAAGTCGGTATTATTGCTGCCTGTGGACCAACGCTCCGATCCATCCTCACCCATATCTTGCCAACCGAGAGTCTCGTCTCACTCATAAGTCTTCCCAGGAACAGCAAGTCGAAAGAATCTAGGAATCCTGGTTTTTACAAAACGCCTGATAGCGAGGTGCATCTAGGACACGGAGAAAGGAGTAGACCTACAGTGCCGAGCGAAAGGGGCGGAGGAGACCACTATGAGCTTGAACTTAGGCCTGATGTAGTTAAGTCTAGTAACCAGGTCTAATTATAGATTGGTTGTGACTCAGGTAGCAGAATTTCCTGGATGTTGTGTGTCGGCCAGGGTTACTGTCTAGAAGAATCTGTAGCGGCTCGGTAGTGAGTCCTAAATACGTATTAATATACTTCTGGAGCCCAGGTTAACACCGTAGGACACCCCTTATAATTTCCCACAATTACCCCTTATTGCCACTATTAGCCGCCATCAGATACCCGCCACCTACTGATAGTGTCACTCATTTTGGGAACGACCTGGCTGCATAGGAGGCTTTAAGTTCCGTCGTTAAATATTGACTAGTTTTTAGATGATGGATACTTTATATCAAAATAAAATAACACAATAAAATAGATGTTATTCCAGCATCATAATGAGAGTATAGATGTCTTCAATATCCAAAAGTAGTAGTCGTGAGAGCCACAAGATACGTTTCATGCATCTTGCGTCCTAGTTCCCAATAATCCTAGCAACTTCATCAAGTCGGCCAAACCCAGCTGGAGAGAAAAAGAACTGCACAGTGCGTATTGGAACCCAAGGTCTAGGGCTTGCGCTACGAGGTGTCTGTCTAGCTATGTTGTCGTCGAGACGCTTCAACAAGCGCACACACTCGAGATGTGCATGGAAATAATCAAATTCCACAGCACTAGTCTCGGAGTGCAACACAGTGCTTAGGGACTTGAGGACTGCCCCAAGGCTGGAGGCTTGCGCTGGTTCTGCTCGTGTCCGGTTGATCACGGTCTGGACATCACTCGCGGTCAAGCTCGATACGTGATTGTTGGGTTTCTCTTGGAGAAACATGGAGACGGGACCAAGCTCATTCAATGCCTTCCGGGGTACTGGTCGCCCGCCACTCGCACCCCTATAATCACTAGCAAAGCTGGTCGCCCTACCACCACAGTCTAACATCAGCTGGTGTTGGTAGCCTTGTTGTGACCGCGGCCATTCGACTCCGCCCAAGAAAAATGCCGACGCTCCCTGGAGTCGGATGACGTCTTCCAACAGCTGCGAATGACAGTCTATTGCGCTCTATTTCTTAACCGCAGCGTATATATGCAGCACGGAGAAGGTGGCGCCAAATATGCTCTCGGCGTCAGCTGAAAGCCCTTGGTAGTTGCATCTACCAAAGTGGAGGAAGAAGCCATTCAACAGGGGGTGGCGTCGCAGTAGGAACTGCTGTTCCTTTGTATGGATACCAGCACCTGTAGCCATTTTATGGGGTTTCAAGGGGTCCGCTAACAACATAGAAACAAAGTTGAATATCTAGTCCAACTGGCTCGTATGTTCGGGACCCCAAGCCGTATTTCTCACATCCGTATCTCTGAGCCAACTTCTAACTCCGGTTATAGAGCCATGTGTGCGCTTCAGCCAAGTCCTCAAGTCTAGAAACGGCATGTAGGCTTTTGCTCCCAGAACTCGGTGTGCGATAAGCAGGGTTTGCAGCGCAAACACCATCGAGAGCCGAACACGCTTAGCTTGGAGTAGCTCCTTGATGCCATTTGTAAGCTCGTCGACGGCAATGAACCCCCCTGTCCCGTTGGCCAAAACACTGATCTCAGTTATCGCCTCCATAGCGAGAGCCCTATGCTGTAGCCACTTTTCTTTTCCCGACATACTCTGTCGGTCCGCTTCCGGTTCGTATGTCCCAAAATCTCCCTCCTCAGCTTTAATACTTTTCCCTCGCATGTCCACTTTCACGGTATAACGGAAGTGGAAGGCGGACAGCGTGGTGTAAGCTGGTATCATGACGGCGTCTAAAGAGTCATACTGCTCATCATAGAGGTCATTGTCCCATTGTGCCAAGTAATTTGTCACAGACACTGGCCTCCGTGTCACGTCATGGTGGAGCATCGAGAATAGTTCTAGGTAGGGATTGTCGTGTTCCAGGAGCTTTTTAGCAACAGCGGGGGCAAGTTTGAGCTCATCAGATACTATCCGACAGTTTTCGGGGTTGCTCGAGACCTTGGACTCCTCAACGAACGATACAAGATCATCTTCTATGCTCTTCGCCACTTTGATTGCAGTATTTACTGTCATAGCCGCTGCAGCAAGGTCCAAGGTTTTAGCAGCATAAGCCTCCCAAGCTGCTCGTACCGCTTCTTGAAGCTGTTGCATATCGGACAGGACAGCCTTGAATCGCCACATGACCTCATGGATCGTTATGGGTGTTTCTGGTTTGTACGCATGAAAGGTATCATAGAAAGATCGGGCTATTCATGTCAGTGGATGTGAATCTAACAGGAGAATAATTTGGATGACGAAAGAGCAATCATACCTGGTACAATGGACTTTGAACTACTAGCCTGGTTAGTGTTTTGCACCGTGTCGTCAACCTCGAGCATCGTGAACACATTCACAATATCGTTAACAGTAGTTTCGTTAGTATATATGCTCGGTTCATGAGACTCCTGGACGAAAGGCTCTAACGTTGCCTGAACCCTGCCGAGCTGCTCCACAAAGTGGTCATGTCGACGATCAGATTCGGCCGTATCACTGTTTCGGTTGGCAGCGAAATAGGTAGTGGTTCTCAGTCTCTCAGAAAACCTTGAGCGCTGCTCTATAGCCTTTTCTAGAGCGTCGAAGACCGAGATAGGTACAAATCGGGTCCTTCTATTACGGCAGATGAATTCTGCAAGCCGTGGGAAGCTGCTGACCGGCAGCTTGCTCTCCGTGGTCTGCAGAAACTGTGCCGGGCACCCATTTGAACGAGCGGTCAACACGAGCCAGGTCGTTATGATCTCTGTATCTCGAGTATAATTCTCTAGAAGACTTCCTAATCTTTCAGGAAGCATCTTGCCTTGGGTGAGAACCTTGACTGGGAAGCATATAAGAAGCAGTAATTAAGTATAGCGCTGTCGGAGTTTTAGACCACTCAAAGTCGATGCCAAGGCGTAGATGGCCTAGAATAGGTTCTAGGTAGAAAGTAATGAGAGATGTGAAGGAAGGCTTAAGAGATATGAACGATTATATATGGTGATAAGATGTCACCCTATGGTAGGTAGGAAGGCCGGATGGAATTTCACGAAGCTCAGGTAGCTAATATTATGGCTGATCATTTTTATATTCTTCATATGGTGGTGATGCGTTTTATCCGTGTTGGTTTCTTTAATGTCGTAAATAGTAATGGTAAAGAAGTCTTATGATCGTGAGATATATATGGTGTATATGGTTGCAACTTGGAATCCAGAAGGTATTTAGAGGTTATTATGAAGGAGGAAAATAAATAGGTAGGAAATTTTCCCAAAGAGAAGGTCGGAACCCTCACATATATAGGCATTATTATGCGTTTGCGAGCCATGTCCAAGCTTTTGAGTATCGATCAACAATATTAAGCTTAGTCCCCACTATGAAAAATCTAGATTATAATATATAATACTATTAGAGAATATCAAATGACCCACGATGATAATGTGAAGGGGGTGGTGAGTGAAACTCTATCTAGTGTAGAGCTGGTGGCCCCAGAGCTCCTAAATACATACACTGTTTGTGCGGATTTCTTGGGGCTACCATCATATTGATGAAAGTTTCTACTTAACTTATCCTGGCATGTGCAAACCAAGCTCATAATGACACCTATTAAGCCATGGCAAAGTTGAAGAATAAGCATTACCCCATGTGCAAACATTTAGGCACACAAATACCACCATAACATATAGATTAGTAGAGCAAAAACTACGGCCAACCACATCGTTGGCACTATCTCATACTAGTGATAATATGGCCATATCATTCGTAGTATCCGCCACAGTAGGTAGGTTATGTACACAAGCATACTGCTGGTAGAGGGGATTGCCCTTGTGGGTATCCACGGCGGCAATAGGATGCTCCTGGATAGATGCTAGTATAGTCTCCTTAGAGGTAGGTGTATCTAGCTCACTAGGAGCAATTGCCAACTACTGGGGCTTAAACAACACAAGCATCTATACAACGCATCACAATACACCTGGCGTCGCTGTTTGTTCTCATATACATATGATTGTATTGTTCAAAACCAAACACATCCCATTCAACCAAATAATGCTTAGCCCATCTATCATCTAACAATACTCCTCAAAGGGGGGAGTTATACTTTCCCCTTCAAGACGATTGTTTTATTCGACAAATCGAGCTGGGTACACAATAAGAGCCGCAAGACACAAAACACAACATGTAGGTACGCAATCAAATCCGATACTCCCCAACCTCCATCCATACCCGTCTAGTCCAGTTAAGGGACTGACCGTGCGTATGTAATATCTTAGCAGCGCCTACCTAATCTCTATCTTCCCTTTTTTTTCTTCCCCCCCCCCCTTTAAATGTTGAAATAACGCAATGATGTAGTTACGTTTGTATGCATGATGAATGCGCCGGCACATATGTAGGTGGAAGGAATCCCTTCTACCTGTGAGGGATAATTAGATCCAAGCTCACTAGCCGCCCCCTGTCTTTTCTTCTAGTATAGTATGTCTCTCTCTTTATGTTGAAAAGATAATAAGTTAAAAATAAAAATAAAAGTACTCGATGACATCCACGTAGCCATCTCCATTTATCTTCTCTATCTCTCTCTCTTCGTACAGGATGTTGAAATCAAAGCATAATGAATGCCCGTTTGTGGTGACTCTATGGTCTCAAGACTGAGCCCTAAATACTCAAATTGCAAAAGCCTTGGGAATTTGTAGGTAAAGCAGCTGAAAATGCTGTTTAGTTATTGCCAGTGGTGTCCTCGACAGGCGGACACGTGCAGAAGAGGTTAAGGTCTCCGTACGCTATTTTACGGGTTAGCATCACGTCTTGCCCCTTAAAAATGGACAGATAAATAAAAAGAAGAAAGGGGGGAAAACGTACTATCATCAACCCTCCCAACACTAGGCCAAAACTTCTTCTCCCTCAACCACGGCAGCGGATACGCGGCCTTCTCGCGGGTATACGGGCGATCCCAGGTCCCAGCGCCACCATCGCCATCGACGATATCCCGCATGGGGTGGGGCGCCATCTTCAGGACGTTCTTCTCCCGGGAGACGGTCCCCTCCTCGACCTCGCGGATCTCTTCCCGGATGCTGATGAGCGCGTCGACGAAGCGGTCGAGCTCCTCGCGGGACTCGCTCTCGGTCGGCTCGATCATGAGGGTGCCCGCCACGGGCCAGCTCATCGTCGGCGAGTGGAAGCCGTAGTCCTGCAGCCGCTTGGCGATGTCGATCACCTCGACGCCGGCCGACTTCGAGAACGGCCGCGCGTCCAGGATGAACTCGTGCGCGCACCGCCCGTGCGCGTTCGTGTACAGGATCGGGTAGTGCGGCCGCAGCCGCGAGAGGAGGTAGTTGGCGTTGAGGAGGGTGATTTTGGTCGCGTGGGTGAGGCCGTCGCTGCCTGTTTGGGTAGTGTTAGTCAGTTAGTCAGTGAATGTCGGCGCGGTGCGGCGCGGTGCGGCGCGGCGTGGCGCAGAGGGAGGGAAAGGAAAGGTGAAAATGTAGTAATATTTTATTATATGGAAAACTTACCCATCAAAGTATTATAAGCCCAGCTAATCAGATTGATACTCGCGCTCCCGTAGTTAGAGCTGCTCACGGCATGGCCGCCTTTGTTGGGATTGTCCCGGATGCGCGCGTCGCTGGGCAGGTGGGACTGGAGGTGCTCCTTGACGCAGATGGGACCGACGCCGGGGCCGCCGCCGCCGTGGGGGATGCAGAAGGTCTTGTGGAGGTTCAGGTGGCAGACGTCGGCGCCGATGTCGCCGGGGGAGCACAGCCCGATCTGCGCGTTCATGTTGGCCCCGTCCATGTAGACCTGGCCGCCGTGCTCGTGCACCAGCTCGCACGCGCGCCGGATCTCCGGCTCGAACACCCCGTACGTGCTCGGGTACGTCACCATGATGGCCCCCAGCTCGTCCGCGTATTGCTTGCACTTCGCCTCCAGGTCCTCCAGGTCCAGGTTGCCCGTCTTGAGGTCGCACTTGACCGGCACCACGCGCATCCCCGCCATGGCGGCCGAGGCCGGGTTCGTCCCGTGCGCCGACACCGGGATCAGGCAGATGTCGCGCTTCTTGTCTCCCTTGCCGTTGGCTTTCTGGTAGTCCCGGATCGCCCGCAGCCCGGCGAACTCCCCCTGGGCTCCGGAGTTGGGCTGCAAGGAAACAGCGTGCATGCCAGTCACGGATGTCAGCTGTTTCTTGAACCTATTCAGGACTTTGAGGTAGCCGGTAACGTTGGTCGGTATCGTGTAAGGGTGGATTTGAGAGAACTTAGGCATAGAGATAAGAGACATCTCGGTTGTGCCGTTCAGCTTCATGGTACACGACCCAAGGGGTATCATCGAGTGGACTAGCGACAGGTCCTTCGACTGCAGGTGATAGATGTAGCGCAATAGTTCGGTCTCCGAATGGTGCGTATTGAAGATCGGATGGTCTAGGAAGCTAGTGGTTCGTTGAAAGGCCTCGGGGATGGCTAAAGGTCCGGAATTTTTGGAAAGGAGCTCGTGCACGAGCTTGTTTCCTTCCTCCACAT
Source organism: Eutypa lata (assembly GCA_022661535.1). Classification (NCBI taxonomy): domain Eukaryota; kingdom Fungi; phylum Ascomycota; class Sordariomycetes; order Xylariales; family Diatrypaceae; genus Eutypa; species Eutypa lata. The sequence continues at coordinate 4,018,608 of JAKULF010000004.1, read as the reverse complement.
TCGGTGTCTCATCACCACCACCTTTAACACGAACAATTTTGAGCGCGTGCGCGATGCTCTTGAGATCGGTCAACGTCGTTGTCTCATCGATGGAAATACCCACTACGGACTCATCGATACTGCGAACTTCGAAATTGAGCCGATAAGCATGTCCTTTGAACAAACTTTGTATCTCAGGCTTGCCAAAGTCAATAATGACCGTGTCAAACAAGACCTGGCTATTGCTGCTTTCCTTATTCATTCCCGTGTGGAATCCATACTCCTCCGCGGCCGCCTGGACCACCCTCGCTCCACGGACGACCCGTTCCGCAATAGCCTTAAGACCTTCAGGGCCGTGGTATATGGCATAGAGAGCGCTCATATTGGCCAACAAGGCCTGTGACGTGCACACATTGCTAGTTGCCTTCTCGCGTCGAATGTGCTGTTCTCGCGTCTGCAAAGCTAAGCGGTAGGCGTTTCCTCCGAGTCGATCCTTGGAGAGACCAACTAGTCGTCCTGGGATTTTGCGCTTGTATTTGTCATGCACGGCGAAGAAGGCAGCGTGTGGTCCTCCGAATCCCATGGGTACTCCAAATCTCTGCGCACTTCCAAACGCGATATCGGCGCCCCACAATCCAGGGGGCTTGAGCAATGTCAGAGCTAACAAGTCAGTGGCAACACTTAACAGCGCCCCTTGTTTGTGTACCAAGGTAGCCAGATCCTCGTGGTTCTCAACGTTTCCGTACGTGTCGGGATATTGTACCATGACACCCACCAGGTCCTCACCTAGGGCCTCGATTTGAGCATGGGATTCGGGATCCGAGAGGTCTAGTTCTAGAATGCGGATGCCGAACCCTTCGGCACGTCCGTGCATAACGGTAATGGTCTGGCGGTGGAGCGAGCTCGAGACGACAAATGTCTTGCCCTCCCGCTTAGCCCTGGAAGAAGACAGAGCATTCATGGACAACGTCATAGCCTCAGCGCCCGCTGTGCCTTCATCGAGCAGACTAGCATTCGCGATGGGTAGCGCCGTGAGATCCGTCACCATGGTTTGGAAGTTGACCAGAGACTCCAGACGGCCTTGACTAATCTCTGGTTGATAAGGTGTGTAGCTCGTGTACCACGCTGGATTCTCGAGGACGTTGCGCTTGATAACCGCCGGAGTATGAGTACCATAATAACCCTGTCCTATGAAGCTCCTTTTTATCTTGTTCTGCTGTCCAGCTTCATCCGCCACCTTGGATAGGCGTGACTCAGTGAATTCCACGTCGTTCTTGTTGATGGCCATCTTTTTGGTAGAGAGGATATCAGGTGGAATGACCTGGGCAACGAAAGCATCCAGGTTCTCTACCGGTGGCGAGAGTGCTTTCAACATCTCAGCTGTGTCTTTATCATCGGGTCCAATATGACGCCGGGCAAAGGTATCGAGTTCCGCGTACGAAGCTGCAAAGGCCTCGGAATGCGGCACCGAGTTAACATCTTCTAAGGTGCGGGATGTAGACGTTTCTGAGAAGGTCCGCCGGCCCGTGGTCGCCACTCTATATGCGCATTGGTGACATATCCACGCCTTCGAAAGCTGTATTCGGGGACGAAGTGAAGATGAGATCCGTGAGTGAGCAGCCAATTGGCCCAGACGCCTTGGGATTGCTCGTGCAGAGCTTGCCATCTTTTCTCCTCCGCCAAAGATAGTTCGCAAGTCAATCTATACCCAAGTCTAATGTATGAACAGTTTACGAATAATCTAAACTTGTTCTCTCCTCAACAACCACGAATATGGCAGTGGCAGACAGACAAACAAGGGGCGGAGGGGCAATTCGGTAGCTCCAGCTCACACTCATACGTAAAAGGACCGGAGTTGTTTGTTAGGTCGTGGTAAGTGTCGAATTACACTCCCACACACAATCAATTGCCCTTCTCAAGCAAAACTCAACAACAAGCTGAGAATCGTTCGAGATAGGAATGACAAAGAAATAGTCAAAAAGAGGACGGTGAAGAAAACTACATATGAATATATAGTGAGTGTGTCAAGTAGATAGAAGTAACTATGTAGGTAATAAGTTATCCGGGGTAAGGTGGTTTTTTGCTACCTACTCCCCGGGTGCAATCGTCCGTCAATCGGCCAAACGGTTCAAGATAAGGGCGATAAAGCACAAAAGTCGAACGAACGTCTTTTTAAATTCTACCCAAACCTTACCGAAGTGGGTAGGAGGGCGGATTATCCCGGTTCAGTTCAAGCGTTGCCGGTGCTGCCCGGGCGCAGGTCCCGTAGCGAAGGAGAGCTGCAGACTCTTGCCAGGAGGAGCTCGGTCCAATCAGGATACCCCTCGGTTTCGGTATGCGAACCTTAACTAGTTGCTTGCAGTTTGTCAGGTAATACGTAATTGGAACAGGTTTGAACAATTTCAGTGGATCCCAGAAAATTTCTAGCGATAGGTTGATAACCTTTCTAATCTACTCTACTTCGTATTGTACAATTTGACGACGAGGTGCTTCATGATAGAGTTTAGGTACCTACTTAGCATATATCGTGACGTTTCTACATAATACGTACCACAACAACATACACACACACACGCCTTGCATTCCAACCCCGAAATCGAAACCACCTCAGCCAAGAAAAAAGAAATTCCGAGATTCATAGACACGATGTTTGGAGGATGTAAGTACTTACCTGCCTACCTACCTACATTGGATTGCAGAGTCGTCTACCCCCCTAGTTAGACCTGCATGTGATGGGATGTGATGTTGCTTGTTTGTCGTAACTAACACTAGCAAAAAAACAGTCGCACCACCCCAGCTCTCCAAGGAGCAGATCGCCGTCCTTGAAGCCGAAGCAAACACGACGATTAAGAACTTCGCAGCTACGGCTGTCGTGCTTTATATCTGTAAGCAAGCCTTGTCTTGTTCTGCCCACCAACTCATAACTAGGCCTCCCTCTCCATCATACAATGAGTGTACACATACACATGTCCGTTCTAACACAGTTGCCCCCCGCAGCCCCTTTTGTCGTCAGTGCGGTATCGAGCTTCTTCTAGGCGAACCAGCGATAGATAGACAGATAGACAGACTTATGACACGACACACCTCACACAACACGGCCGACAATGACGAAACGGGTCGGCTGGCTTGTAGGAATAGATGAGGGAGGGGAAAAGAGAGAGCTACGGGTTCTGCCCACCCATATAGCTCAGCTCGACTCATCATCAATGATGCGATGTTACGAGCATTGATGCCATGGGCGGGCATACTGTATATTAAGCGAGCAATGTCTCCCGTGTACATATTCCCTATGCATAGACAGGCAGGCAGGCAGGCAGGCAGGAGGAAACATCTCCATATCACGCAAAGAATAAATGATTAATGCTACATGCAAGGAAAGCGACCGACTCCGGCGCACACATCATTGTCGAAGTTTCAACAGACTTGGGAAGATCGAGAGAATGGTGGGATCAGGATCACATAATATAGCAGTAGTAGTATTGGCGTTCAGAACTACATAGATCGTCAAGGCAGATTTGTGGTCAAGCAATAGTAGCATTCTCCAAACGCCAAACATCTTTTTTTCCCCCCTACGTCAATGGCCACCTCCAGCCAAGTACTTGTACAGGGCGACTGATCCGGGCCCTTATCCCCCCTTCTCAGGACAGTATTCCATTATTAGACATCTATTTTTTCGTCTATCTGGTATCAATCACAGCCAGCTATTGCCAGCGCTCATATTCCCGTCAAACAGACGTCTCACTTGGTAGAAGCGGGATTTCTGTCCACCTGCCATTCGTCGTAGTCCTTCTTGATCGTCTCGACCTGGGTCTTGAGGGTCTGTAGTTGTTTATCGTAGTCCTCCAGTATCTAAAGAATCAATCCATTAGTGTTTGTTCGTGTCAAGGTGGGTGAGTGTGTTAGAGGTGTTCTCGCTAGATGAGACCTTACCTTCTTGGCTTTCGCTTCGACCTCCTCGCCCAATCCCTCCTGACCCTCAGCACCCCGATTATTAATCTCGCTACGCAGGGTATCGGCATACCCCCTCAGCAGTATCAACCGGCTCCAGAGCTCCTCGGTCCGCGCGCTGAGGGCCGGGTCCGACATGTGGCGATCGAGGGTGTCCAGCTTCGTCTTGAGCTCGTCCTCCTCCTTGTCCAGGGAGTACCCGCGGTTCCGCAGGACCTGGACCTTGCTGGCGAGGACCAGGCACCGCTGCCGCAGTATGGCGTGCTTCCGCCGCGCGTTCAGGGCGCGCACGCTGGTCTGGAGGTCGTGCTGGGCCAGGATCTGGTCGAGCTGCGCGTTGATCTGGTGCAGGGCCTGGTTGAACTGGGCGAGCGTCGCCTTCTGCGTCAGCAGCCGGTCGGCGATGGCCTTGAATCCGGTCGCGAGGGCGGGTATCAAGCCGGGCGCGGGCTTATCGTGGACGGCTTGCTCCCACTCGCGCGGATCCTCTCCCGGCGCTGGCCCGTAGAAAGGGACGCGTGCTTGCTCGACTTTGTTGTAGAAGTAGTACTTGAATACCGTGTTCGGGGTCTGCGGGTTCCATTTGTTCCATATCCCTTCGATCTGATCTGTGATGGGCTTCTGGTCTGTGGGGGGGTGGGAAATGCAATGTTAGTTCTCTGCAATGCTGAAATTAAGAGCTTGACAGACATGCTTACTCTGAGAAGATTCACGGCCGGGCTCCCAGATCAAACTGGCGCGTAGAGGTTGGGCCGCCTGACTTGCGCCCAAAATACTTGATCCAGCTGGATTGGATTGCTGTTGTGGCTGCTGTTGCTGGAATAAGCTTCCACCAAATGGGCTGGGTTGCTGTGTTTGCTGGTTGTTTTGTTGCTGTTGTTGCTGGTTCGCAGGTTGGCCAAACAGACTCGTAGTGTTTGTATTAGCAGCGTTGCCGCCTGTAGATTGCCCAAACGGAGCTGTTGCTGTTGGCGTGGTGGTGCTGGCTCCGAAGAGGGAGTTGCCCGCAGGCCTCCCGAATAATGAAGTAGACATAGGCGCCGATCTGTTTTTTCTGATATTCGGAGTATAAAGAACAAGAACGCAGAACCGAGAGGACAGGACGCTCGTGGCTTAGAGTGGAATGGAAAGTTTTCGCAATCTAGTTAGTACGAGCTGGATGATGGATGACCTTAACGCAGGAAAGACAACGTTCTGTCTGTTCGTCGTGCGGCCAAAAACTGGAGCATTAATTGTTCTGTTCTCATTTCTTGCTGCGATCAAACGAGTGAGGGTACGGAAAATATAATTAGTTGTCCCTAGTATTCGGGAAGTTTCGCAGTTGGTGATTCAATGTCATGTCAATGTTGATGTTTCGACTTGATGCACCTGCACGCAAGCACAAATATTGAATGCGAAGTACGAAGTACGTACTACAAGGTACCTGGGTACGTCTAGCTTAGGTGGGTCTGTGTTCCTCCAATGAGGTAGCTGGACTTAAGTGGAGAGCTTAAGTAGTTATCCACCAATCAGATAGCCAGAGTTTACATCGACCTTATGTAGTGCATGGGCTCTCAACGGTTCAATGACATTTGTACCTTAATGAAAACCGAAGTCATGAGGCAAGTTGAGAAGAATTCTACAGAGAAATCGGATTTCGAGGAGAAATGTTATGAGGGCGTTAGATTCTAGACTAATGCCGCTTATTAAACAGAGACAACTGGCCCGGCACAGCTTTTAATCTCATCTGAACCCCTTTCCCCTTTCCCTCCCTAGTGTGTTAACCTTCAAATATCAATGCAAAACCGTTGCTAGAAACTGCCAATATGTCCCAAAACAACCTTTACTTCAACTTTATTGGGGTTCGATTTCAGGTGCTTTGCTTTCATTGACCACGCCGTTTCAATTATATCTCAGATTCTCTACTCGTATAATACCTAGTGTCCTATCTGTGATAATCAACTAAACAGATCAGGACTCCACCCTCATTATTTATTTCACCTTCACAAATATCTTTCCGACTGCTCTTTTCGTTGCTAACTTATCAAAGGCCTACCCAGAAGTGATTAGCAACAGCAAGTAGACCCAGTTTTGAGTGAACTTTACCTTCACAGCATCACCCATTTCGAATGTAGAGTCAACAGGAACCTCTTTAATCCATCCCTTTTCGAAGAAGTTCAGGACCCCTCTAGCAGAAAAGCCACTAGGTTTGCTAAATATGTCTATACGCGTCCGCGGTGTTCCTCCAAGCATGACAGGCCACCAATTGCTGAGCTTGAAATATCCGAAAGGACCGGATTCGATGCTGATGTATCTTCCGTCTGGTTTGAGATACCCGGGTGAACGATGATACAGCGTCTCATCCCCTACGCAGTCGATAATCGCATCAAAAGGCCTACTACTTCCAGGTTTTGTAGACATGGAAGAGAGGTATTCGTAGAGAGATGACTCGTGAGCGGTGTAATCCACAACCTACGAGAATGAAATTTATGAGCGCATGAGAGGCCAGGATAACAGCCGAAATGGAGATGGGAGGAAGAACATATATGTGGAAAGTTGTCAAAATTAACGTACCTCTTCAGCACCCAGCCTCCGGACCAGAGCCTCATTCTTCGCTGAGCAGATACCCGTGACGTGCACACCCATCCCGTGAAGCAGCTGAACCAAAATAGAGCCCACGCCGCCACTGGCGCCATTCACCAAAACCCTATCATCCTTGGACAGGTCGGCAGCACGCAACAGCACGACATTCGTCTGTCCAACGACTCCAAAGAGCCCAGCCGCGACGCACTCTTCCAGCTCCTCGGGCTTCTCAACAACCGCATGTGTGGGAACCACCACGTAATCGGCAAGCACGCCGACACCGCCCCAGACCTTCCTCATGATGGGCACGGTACCAGCGACGATCATGCCGACTCGCACGTCCGAGGGCGGCGGTGGTGCGGAGGAGGAGGAGGGGATGGACGGCGGTCCAACTTGAACGACTTCTCCGACGAAATCCATGCCGGGGGTAGTAGTGATTCTTCTGCATGGAATCTTCACCGCCATCATTTTAATGTCGCCGGGGTTAAGCGCTGCGTACGAGACTCTAATCATGACTTCCCCAACCTTGGGTGGTGGTGGAGTCGGCCAGTTGGTCTTCAGTTCGAGGATGTCCTTGGGTTGCCCGGCTCGAACGGCAATCCATGCCTTCATGGTTTTCGGTATTAAATCGGTCATTGTGTATGATATGCAACAAAGTTTTGGACAAGATGGATGAATGGTGGGTGGATTTAGTATACATAGTACTTCGTAGTTACATGGTTTTGTAGCAATAGGGGCACATATGGCCTAGCCGGCCTTTTATATTCGTGCCCGAGGTTGGTTCACAAGTGGGATAAGACTGCCATACTGGACAGCCTCGAACATGTGAATTGCACTAGCGGGTGTTAATGACATATTGAGACGCTGAGTTGGTATCGTATTTGTCAACGATTATTATGGTGGCTTTACTGTTTGATATGATTCATGTTGATGCGGTTAATAACTAGACCCGCTCGCCCAAAGCGGCAATGAGATCCGCATCAGCTTATGAATCGGGAGTTTATGTCAGCACGGGTAGGCGGATCTAGATGCCTATTTCAGAACCTCAAACATAATCATAGCGACAACATTTACGCAATCAGGATGACCATATGAAAAGGTTTTATTCTCTTGACTAGTATAACTCCGATATATATTTCAGTTAGAGGCAGTCATAATGCCAGGGACATCTGCTACAGCCGCTAGAGACGGCAGGCTTCCTCAAGGTCCGAAGCAACGACATAAGCGTACCCGAGCCGGTTGCGAACGATGCCGTGCACAACATCGCAAATGTGAGTCCACTGTCGAGTGGCGGTTACCCAAAACATCCATGTCAAGAAGATAGCTGGCATAATTACTAAATACATCGTAGGTGATGAAGAAAAACCGCGGTGCCGGCGTTGCACTGATGCCGATGCTGCGTGCAAGTATGTTGCGCACATATCTTTTCGAGATAAGAACTCCCGGACATTGTCACATGATGTCGTTTCGAGAATGTCGTCAGGTCCGACGACGCCTGAGTATCGTGTCTTAGAAGTATGTCGACAATCTGCTAGTCGACTTTGTGACCCTATTGCCAGCCAGAAATGCTAACACACAATGCCACGGTTTCCAGTTCGTCATCGACGATGACTCTTCTATGCAGGGAAAAACTTCAGATTCTCCCTCTACGCCACTTAGGGGTGACATTGGAAAGCCTCAAGAACAGCGGGCTGGTTTCAAAACAGGATCGGAATCACGGCCTACGTCCCTAATAGATAATTACAAAGTCCAGCCGGACGACGGAAATTCCCATTCCCAACGGGAACGTGTCCACAACACTGAAAGGTATGAGTTAAGAAATACTAAAGACTTGGTTCATCGGACCCCATCATCCGAGTCACTCCCGACTCCAATTAGTTGGGAAATGGACAATAGGTGGCCTCTAGCCGGACGCAGTTCGCTTTCAGATGATGAAATTGGCCTCCTGAAGTACTACAGTCATCACATCGCCCCTTGGGTAAGTGTCCATTCTCGATAATTCTAATCTATAACCGATGGTTTAGAATCTAAGCCCATCTCACCGCACAGATAGACGTCTACGACCAGAACCAAACGTTCGGCCATCTTGTCGTCCGACAGGCCATGACTTCCCCTTGCGTGCTAGAAGGGATCCTCCAGCTCTCGGCGGTATTTTCAGGCCGCCCAATAGAGACGGTAGAGCGCCGCGGCGTCGCCGCTCTTCACCTCCAGGCTATGTCGAACCCAATCTACGACCTTCGGGTTATGGTTAGCTTCCTGCTAGTGAGGACGCTGCTTTTCGTCCGGGCTGTTCCAGATACATGGGAGGCCAGCTTCCACGGACGCGAACCCTCTCTTGACTATAGCAAATTCCGCCTCGTTGATGCGACCCAACGACGAATATGGTCCAGTTCCCTAGCCTTGTTTTCGAGACTGGGTAGGTGCCCCCCCCCCCCCAATGTATTTTGATTATTTTCATCGTATATGAGCTAAATGAGACGTCACCAAGCAAAGAAATCGCATATCATCTCTTGAAGCAGGCTACCCCAGTCACAATCTCTGACCTTATAGATCAAATACCAAGTCCGTCAAAGACCTACGAGGCAAGCTTCGATCAATCTCAGAAAATCCTAGATTCTTGTCTCCGCTGTCTTAGGCTTCTTTATGATGTGATGAACCTTTGCCTTCCGGTACTTCAAGACAATGATGCAGCGCCACCTCGCGCTACGGCTTCAACCTTAGTAGGCGGCGCATCCCGCGTTGCTAGGTGGAAGCAACTCCTGGGCAAGCTATGGACATGGCAAGCGGATCGGCCTCCGGAACTCCAACCGCTAGTTGAAGTGGAGGGCCGTGAGGCTACATTCCCTACTGTGACTTTCCCCAGCGGTGCCGGCATCTCATCGAACACCCTTTATCACACCGCTATGCTCCTATTGCTCGACAACCAGCCGCAGTCGATATCTCCTCTCACTAAATGGGACGGAAAGCCAGAGCTTGATGCGGCGGCGCAATTTCCGCCCCTCTGGCATGCGCGACGCGTGTGCGGCATTGCGCTGAATAGCGACCCCGAACATACACGCTGCTGGGATCCGTGCATGATAGCAGCGTTCTGGGTTGCGGCACGGCGGATGACGCACCCTTCTCAGCAGAATGATATCCTTGCATGTCTGGACCGTGTTAAGCGGGCGGACTGGCACATCGACGGCTTAGTCCAGAGATTGCGTGATGAATGGGGCCCTATTGGTTAGTAACGGAACTTGGGTGTTTACCTATTCGCAAGATCAAAGCAAGTTACGACCAGGGAACGACTGAGGCTCGGGTTCTTTGCCAACGTAGAACTACATCAGGGGTTTTACATTCTTCATAAGGTCAAAGATGGGGGGTTTGAATGAATGTTATATTATCACGACATGCTTTCTAGATTCTGGTCAGCTTCTATGGTATCAAGACTCTTATAACACTTAGCTGGTATGCTAGACACAAAGTAACCCCTGTCTCACAGAAAGGTAAGACACTTTGTGTCTCTACTACCTTATCAAATATATCCGCTTATCTTCCTAGCTGTGCCGCATAACTACATAGGTAAGCAGCACACTGTGGGGTTAAGAAAGATCCCCTCGCTTGTGGCTTGCTGACTTCAGCTATCAACGACATGTACATATGTATTTAGCACATCACAATTCCCGATTTATGTGCCTGAAAATTACAGGGATTCTCATGCGCTATCCTCGACTCTTTCATTATATCATAGTATTCTATACCAAAGCACAACACAGACTGCGGAATTGGGACCGAGCCGAGGTCGGGCCTCAACAACATTAACTGCTGTGGAGAGAGTTTCCATATATCAATTGTTGTTGGGGATTCTTCAAGAGGCAACTGGTTGCTACTACCATCTCACCGACCCATATTACTGTCTCTACAACGTTTCCCACACTCTTTTCGAATCTGTTCAACTTCCTAGGTACTGTCTATTGATTCAAGATATCGGAATGTCCGAGACTCTAATTGCCCTCGAGCAAGAGGGCGCCCCTCCCCTCCTCAAAGTCCGTCTTCCATTTCCTCACCGTCTGAACTGCTTCATCCGGCTCTGGGCGCTCAAGATCCTAGCGTCTATTGTTTTCACACTCAGTAGACTCATCTACCCACCACCACCTTCTCTACGTCCCACTCTCATAAAGCGCTACCCTTGTCGTCCGGGTCTTCAAACCCGGGTCTTCTACCCACCAAACTACAAGTCCGGGGACCTGCTGCCGCTGTATCTAGATATCCACGGCGGTGGGTTTGCGCTCTGCGATCCTCAGCACGATGACGAGTTTTGCATCATGTGGGCGAAGCGCACCGGCATGCTGATCGTCTCCCTTGACTACTCCAAAGCGCCCCTGCACCCCTTCCCCGCCGGGGTCTACGACATAGCCGCTCTCGCCAACGCCGTCCTGGACGACACCAGCTTGCCCATCGACAAGACCAGGGTCGGTATAGGAGGCTTCAGCGCAGGGGGGAACCTCGCCCTCGGTGCGAGCCAACTGCCCGGTTTGAAGGGCACCATCAAGGCGGCGCTGGTCTTCTACCCAATTGTGGATTTCGGCCACCCCCAGAACGTAAAGCTGGACAGGCGCCCCTACAAGGGCGGCCCGAAGGACTCGCTGGAGTTCTCGAGCTACTGGTTCGACTGGGGCTATGTGCCCGTGGGTCAGAACCGCCGCGATCCGCTGCTGAGCCCCTGCTACGCTAGGAAGGAAGACCTGCCGCCCTGGATTCACGTCATCGCGGCGGAGTGGGACATGCTGCGCCTAGAGAGCCAGACGCTGATTCACGAGCTTGCCGGGCTCGGTGGGTTGGAGGACCAAGAGGCGGATTTCGAGGAGGGGTCGTATAAGTGGACGTTGGCGAGGGACTGCACTCATGGCTTTACGCATCACTTTGCGCAGAAGCCGGAGAAGAGGAAGAGGAGGGAGGAGAGGTGCGAGCCTATCTACCAACAGGCGATTGACTGGTTGGAGAAAGCGTTAAAATAGAGATAAAGGGGAACGAGCACTGCTTTTACCGAAGCGTTAAGGGGTTAAGTATGGTTAATAGGGTCGGGTGTGTCTATACAGGTTAAAGATTTGAGTGACGGTGTGAAAGAAGTTGGACAGATATTGCTCCTGTGGATGAAGTTCAAGGATCGAGGATTTCAGCATCCTGGGATGTTAAAATTATAGAGACCTTTTATGGATAGAACGCTACAGAAATAGAGGTTTACACTACGGTTAGACATAAAAATAATCATATGCCTTGCTTTAAAACGAATGGGGAAGTTTGTTTGGAAAGGGAATTACGTTCCATTAACACGTCATGAGAAGACATAACGATACGAATGAAAATAAGCCGCTGTCTTTCATAAAGGTTTCTAAGGAATGTTGTAAACAATATGCTGTCAGTCCGAATCGCATACCTTATTAACGTAAACATTTTAAACCGACAACATATAATATTATTCACATCTTCCTTTCCCCCAATTCCATCACAAACTTCTAGCAGTTAATCCTAATCAAGGCCTAAAAAACAACCATTCGCTTGAAACGCTAATGCATCGTCATAAGTAATAGGCACGGTCGTATACATCTCGTCTCCTAGGTCTTAGGATCTCTGTTGAATCCCGAAAGAGTACCTTTTGAATGGACAGTTTTCATTGACTTTCCTTACCATACCAACGAGTAGCTCCCATACTTCAGCCACTCTCCGTGGAACCTTGCCCAAGATGTTGACGCCACCATGGGTCGAGACTTTTAGATTTGTTGGTATGCACCTCTTCCGTAAATCCGGGAGAGCCTATGTAGTTCCTACCTCATATCCTCCATTCCGCTCTAATTATCACGCGCAAGAAGTGATAGAGGGAGTTAAAGAAAGTAATGAGAAGCACTATTACTACACAGACAGAGACACATCTTTATTCAAGACCTTCTCGAGAAGCCATATATATACCTAGAATATTCATATATTCATCTACACGGTCGGCAAATAACCTCAGCATAGATTTTCACATGAGTTCGATTGGCATAGCATAGGACATGTATCAGTGGAAGTATAGAATAGCTTATGATGTAGTTTTGTAGTTACTTCCGGGGTATAAATGAAGGTACAGTCTTGTGACATTGAAAAAAGATATTTCGAAGTCTCGATCCCCTAATAAGCAATCTTGGAACACTTTATAGATAAATCTCGTGAAGATCGGTGTAATACTCACGACTTTATGCTGCACGCATTGAGGCACAAATTGAATCGATACGCTAAAATTCCCCAGTTAACTACATGTGACTAGGTATACTGTGGCTATGCAGCTTATGTGGCGTTTTATTTGTGGCTGAAGCCAATCAGCAACACCAATTTGTAACTTCCAACCTTCAAGTTGCTCCATATCAAGTCCCCAAGCCCAAGCTTCGTCAATTAACGACATCCGTAACAAGGACCTCGATAACACAGATTCAACCATGGCGGCCCGGAAGCCAGTGTAAGTTGTTATTTACTGCTTCAAACCGTTAAGGTTTCAATTGGACTCTTCTCGTAGGTGGCTATCGCTAATCTACTATCGCTACCACAGCTTCAACCAACAGGTCCTCTACGACACCACCCCTCTCCCGGAGTCCATTCCCCAGGTGAAGGAGGTCGGTTCTACTTCCGCGCCCCTCCTCTCCGCCTCGTTCTTCATCGGCGCACGATGCCGGCCCTACAACGATGACTACATGCAATGCAAGACCGAGAATCCCGGCAAGGGCGAGTTCGAGTGTCTGAAAGAGGGTCGCCGGGTGACGAGATGCGCCGCTAGTGTGTACGTGGACGAAAGGAGCTGATCTAGGTACTTGGGGAGAGAGACTCGCAGGCTAACTTTAGCTCATGATCAACCCGCAGCGTCGACGACCTCAACAAGCACTGCTTAGAGGAATTCCGGAAGCACTGGCAGTGTCTCGACAACAACAACCACCAGCTATGGCAGTGCCGCAAGGACGAGTGGAAGCTCAACAAATGCGTCTTTAACAACCTGGTTAGCAGCATCCGTCGAGTCCCGATAGCACCTATCCGCCCTTTCCTACACATGCTAACCAACCAACCAATGCACTACAGAAACTCGAGAAGACCATCCCCGACACTCCTAAGAACCAGACCCCCGTCCATCTCCGAACCAAGCAGATCTACGCCCACTACCCCATCCTAAGAGATCCCGGCCAGCCGCCCTTCGGCAAGTCCATTGACCCCCCGTCGGCACAGGCCCAGGCTGATGCACCGGCGTCGTGAGGTACTTTCAGTTTGTGTTGAGGCCAACGGAAAGGAAAGAACAGAAAGAAAAAAATAGATTCAATGTTGTTAACTGCGAGGAAAGGGTGGTTTCTGTACATAGAGCAGTAAATACCAAGGGAATTCCAAATTTAAAAGACAAGCTACACACCAAACCCATATGGCATCCTCGAACCAAGTGCTATGATGTCATCGTACCAGAGAGAATATCGCTCATGGCAACCGACAAGTTCCTTGCACGAATTGGATAGGTACGTTCTACGGTAGTTCGAGGATGGCTGGCTTCAATGATTGTATGGATGGTTGAATATCTAGGTACTCCCGACAATGTGAGAAGACGACACATCTGCTCTATGTACGCTAATCACTGTCATGTATGCACAAAGGAACCCATCCGAAGAAAGCCGTCGCAACATCCCCCCCGTATAGCAAGTACTTGCGAGGGCATATCATATAAGTAAAACATGTAGTTATACCAGCTGTGTAGGTAGTTGTATGATAGTTGTCGAAATCGACTAGCCCTACATATGATTACGGAAGCCAACTTCGCAAAGTACACGCTGCTGCTAGATCCTACGAACATGTGTAGCAGGCATCTCAGCCGACTTGTTTTTTATATAGGTGCGTGGCATAATTCCTGCAGCAGGCAGACAGGGAGAGGGATGTACGGACGACGGACGACGGACGGCCAGAAAGAGGGGAAGACGATGAATGCAGCAAGGCTACCAACAGACCCCCATCCAAGCACTCTTAAGTGAAACGGAATCACAGCCTGGTCTCTTGGTGAGGTCAGTTCTCACTACTTATTCATTCGGAGTAGGGAGCTTCAGTCTCGAGGTCGCTAGCTAGCACACGTGTATGTGGCTAACCTATAAGCCAACAAGACCTTACACACATGGACTACAGAGCCACGATGTATATATGTATGTATATATGTAGGCCACTTACCTACTCATCCATAAACACGACGTTTCTAGGTGTACAAGGTATGGTATATGACGATACGCTGCAGCGGGGCTGCTCACCGCGCGGAGTGTATTCTGAATCAGTCTCCTGTCTGCTGCCTCCTCAGGACGGTAGATACAAGCTTCTAGTAATATATACAGGCTCGCAAGTACATTAGATGAGTATGGTGATTAACGGGGAGGGAGCTTTACTATATCATTAAACCCTAGGAAATAGGTAGGTAGCTAGTTACACATACTTTGGTTTTCCGATATTTATGTATGTGTTTATCCATCCATCTAGTTTCTAGGCATGCCGTGATTCCCAACAATCCAACATATAATGAATGTTATATACGTATAACACTCCATCTTCCCAGCCGGCACATATCGACTGTCTAGAGCCGGCTTGGCTGTGCATATGTATGGTTATATCATATATCGCATTACGGCTGCCTCTCTTCCTACGAGAATGCCAGACTCCGTACGCAGCGCCGGCAGAGGCTTTCGCAGGGTGAAAGTAAACCACCCGACTAGCCAGGAATTGATATTGTCCGTCTTACAATGTCGTTAGTCTAGACAGATAGGTCGTTACACGTTTTCCGCGTTGCGGCATCTGCAGGGACCCCAGATAACAAGCGACCCGGCTTGCTACATGTCAGATAGCGTAGCATGTATATAAGAGTGCGGGGTAAAATGTCTTCACAATTATACGTTGGCAACAGATAGAGAAGCCGGGAAGATGAGTTGGGTTCAAGGATATTTTATTGTGCGCGCTACGACGGCCTAAATTCATTTGGGGATTTTTCGCCCTTTTTTTATATTATAATATATTGAGTTTTAAGATAAAATAACTCGTAATAAACTTAAAATTAACGTGAGACCTTGGTTGTCGTAGATATTTTCCTGTTGCGAGATGGTGGCTCAGTAGGACCTAGCTGCCTAGAGCAGGAGTAATACGGTTGAGGGCAATCTTGGATTTAGATGACTGGGGAGAATAGTAGAAGGTGTCGAAGCTGTGACTGGTGGGGCGAGGGCTCTGGTGAGGTTTGTATAGACGGTACTATATTAATTATCTTTGCACCAACCATGAACGTTGCCCCGAAGTATCGACCGTCTCAGAGTCAACTTGATCAGAAATATGTCGTGTTTTTACCGGGGTAGGAGAGATTAGCGTTAGAGTACCTAAAGTCCCGCCCAAGCCAAGCTTATAGAAAAACCTCGCCGTGGTTTTGTATAGAACAAGGTACCAGGACAAGGCATAACAACTGGGACCAGCGAATCTACTGAAGCGGGCCTGATGTGAAAGTACGACAGGATGGCAAGAAAAAGACGACCCGTCAAGTTGAAATAAAGGGGGGTCGGATATGATGGACTATGTTGTTGCGATTATATCTTCAGCTTTTGACCAGTCTTCGAATGTAATGATTAGAGCAGCCGCCTTGGAGGAGCACTGGAAGCGACAGTGGACATGTTATTACGACTAGCTGATTCCTCCTGAGTGGATGGAGTGGTTTCTAAGCCTTTAGGACTGGCGCGTTAACCGGGAGTACTGCAACGTAAGGTAGGTAGAACGAACACGAAAATTTACACAGTAGGGTAAATATGAGTTTCTGTAGAGACAGCGAGGGAAACATGAGCAGCGGATTAATTGGCAGTAAAACCTTTAGGGTAAGTACGTAAGTTAAAGTTCTGAGTCAAGACAGACGGCGGTTGGCCTACGCTGGTCGTATGAATTCCGCAGAGGCTTGGGGGAGGATACGTATGCGAGTTTTGTAGACCTGGTGGTTACATATTGTCAGATATTTTATTAGGTTTAACTGAAGAGGCTGGGCCAGTGGTGGGTAGAATGGAGTTCTGGGGGGGACTGCACTATAAAATGTCCACCCTTGGTCGCTGTTCTTTAATCTCGAAAAATATTACATCGCCCTCCTAGACCCAATTGCTCAAGAAAAGCCTTAGGATGTTTTTATAGGCCTTGACGCATAAGAAAATATGAGGGGCGGGTTTGGAACAATATGCGCTTTTAGAAGCATAAGAAAAGGGGTGAACTACTAGACGTGTTATTCGCATGCTCCGATTTGACAGTCTATTAAAATCTCGCGCGATTCAGATCCGTAACCCGAGATAGCATTAGAACAAAGAAAAATCTATGATGCCGTTAATGGTTTCTCGTGTGCTACATTCTATATCTCATCCCTGAATGTAAGGTTTCTGTTCCGCTGACCTCAAATCGCTCAATTTCACAACCGGGATAGCCAATCATCTTGGTCTATCAGGCCGTGACTTCATACCCGTAAGCGTTATACTCGTAAGACTTCTCCTTACGGGCGTAAATCTTATATACACTATGCAGGGGCTTTTATAATGGGTTACACAGTACTTTCTCCAAAAAAAATACTTTCTGTCAGCAGCTTATTTCGGCGGTTTACAATATCTTGTTGTCGGTATTAATAGCTTTTGTAAGCAAACTGGGCGTACAGCAAGTGTGGCAAATCAGTTGCTTCCAGCCACCAGGTCAAAGGGGCTGCATGTAGCTCCAAAGGGCCTTTCGAGTAGAAATGCCATACAAATACCTAGCTAGCGATTTTTACTATAGATGTCCTACAATACACCAAGCTTCCCTGAGTCCTGAAATTGACCTTACCTGCTTACAGCTTTATATGCCTTAATATAAAAGTTATTGATAAAATTTCCTAGTTGTCTTTACAGGCCTTTTATGCAATCTTTCGTATCTTATAAACGGATCTTTCCAATTGTATAGGTATACCACCAGACGGATGTGTTGAACTATATGTAATTATCAAAAATATAATAAAACTTCTTGCGTTTTCGTAGACTGACGTAAACACAACGTAACTAGAAATATACGTCATTAACTACCTGGAATAGGTGAGGCGGTGTCTCGGGTTGGATACACAATAGGGAGGGCCTTGTGAAAGATGATTGGGGATGTTTACGTACCACTTCTAAGCTGCCGACTTATTATTAAGAGTCTAGTCATTTTGCCCACAAGTGGCGGCTTATTGTACTCAGTACAGGCACTGCATTCACCGTGAGAGTGTATTTCTCATTTACAGGTCTCTACAGTCGCCCCCTGCCCCCGTATTATTATGAGGGTCTCGATACTACGGGGCGATTATCACCAATTAAGCTTTATGTCTATCTATTTCGAATTGAAACATCTTCTATGAAGATAGATATAGGTATACCTACGATATTAGGTGCTAGATCTAGGGGAGTTACCAGACCCTCATACAATAATACCGGGGGGATACTGTATAACATCATGCGCCTGGAGGGTGGCATTGCATTCGTCCCCAGTGTATGCCAATAATCGTTCGCGCTTGGCGGACTTTGGCCTGTTCGGTGAGCAGAGGTACTTTGATTCAACTCTTTGTTCTGTCGAAGCTTAATGGCGAGGGCTGCTGATGTTCGAAAGAGACGGCTGAGAATAAGATGGATACGGCGTAAGTGTCTGTCTACGTCGGGCTCACCGAAAACTACTTCTCCGACGAGGAGCTGCGGGAGATCCGCAGTAACGAGCAGCGCCGGCAGGAGAAGCTGAAGCAGAAGGGCCACACCAACATCGAGAAGCACTACGAAGTCCCCAACAACGTCCTGTTCAGACACATGCTCTACCCTCACTACTTCAGGGAGTGGAATACGGGGCCACAGAGCAGTACGAGAGGACATTGAGTATTGGCCATAGTCTGTAGTCACCATAGTCAAGACGAAACTTGAATATTTAAAGGACCGCCATGCCGGCCTTAAATTCTAATCTTCATCTTATTATTAAACAGCTTCATAAACACTCTCAATAATACTCTATTTTCCTACATCCTCTTCCCTTGTGTCCTTGGTGGGTTGTATTGAACCGCATTTTCTCACTTCCCCAAGTCCTCAAGTTCTTGAGCTCCTCCAGATCAGTATCTATCTCAACAATTATGCGTTACATTGTCCCATTCACTGTTGCTCTTGCCTCCCTGGCAGCCGCCGTACCGACTCCAGAACAGCCGGCCGACCCATGGAAGGGCGTCATCGACCCCTGGGGCCAATACGGGCGCAACCCCGAAGATGCGAAGCCTGTCAACATCGAGCTCCTCAGCGACAGCACCACCAGTTCGACCAATTTCCGCATCGACGGCCTAGGATATTCTCCTGATGAAATTCTAAAGCTCGCCAAGCGCGCCTCGATTGCAGACTTCCCAGGCAAAATCCCGGGCTGCGAAGACGACCCCAGCACGCCAGGCACGCCGAAGCCCCAGTGGCCGGTCAATTACGGCGTCAAGATCCCCAAGGACAAGGGCGCCAACGACGATGCTTGCACCACCGGTCACAATGCAGACCATTGTTGGACCGAGTACTATCTTGTCGAAGCCGCGGTCGAGTACTTTTCTTGGCTACCGACCGGGTCTGCTGTCAACTGTCCAGCTGGTCCCAAGGATTCGTGCAGCATCGCAGTGACGAGTTTGGCGCAGAGCTGCAGCATCACCGGCACAACCAGTACTGCGGGATGGGACGTGAAGATCATCGATCTCTCGGCCAAGCTAGGCATTGGTTTCGGGCCGGACGAGAAGTACAGCTTTGACCTTACACCAAGCGGGGGCCTCAGCAAGAATTGGGCAACTACTGACCACCATCTCACGAACATCTGCCGACAAGATTCTTCGGCCGCGACCTGCACCTGGACCAACGACGGCACAGAGAGAGAGAACTTGTGCCATCAGGTCTGGTACGCGGACCGCGTGCTGCACATCTGGGGCCAGGCCCAGCGCGTCTGCAACAAGTGCGGCGATGCCAACAAGGTCCAGCAGCAAACTGGCGATGGCAATGTTTGTGTCCGCGGCCAGAAGGAATTCGAGTTCCGTCTGCCCATCAACAAGCTCGTCCACTGTGACGGTGCTTGCGGCTCCAACGACCCCGGTGTGAACCAGCCGCCCAATGAGCAAAGGGCCCCTTACGTCGAACCCAACAACTGGGACCTCCTGGTCATTGGTAACTAGATGGGTGATGGAATCGACCATGAAGGGGCTGGTGAATTAGGATCATATCATTGGACGGATTTGGTTTCTTTCATATATTAGTACTTTTTTTGTTTTGGGGGGAGGGGGGGGCGGGAGTTAGCATTGTATAAGTATTTCCGGTTGTTTTTGGGTGTTGAAGTAGAATAAACATTGATAGACAGATAATATAACTGATTAGACGCATCAACCTCTTATGTCTTATATGATGAACGCTATGGTCGATGTCAATGGCTCAAATAATTCACTAACCTAGAGCTGATCGTAAATTATTTAGCACTGCCTACACTCAGCTCAGTGACCAGCATTGGACAACTCCTAGCAACAAATCAAAGCCGTTCAACCGTTTGGAGATATCGCCCTTCAACAAGTTCAGTTGGTCACATATAACTAGTGGTCATTGCGCCGGGCTCACTACAAATGGCCCACATGTAATCCATCCGTCTCCTCAAGCAGTCCGATTTCTCACGGCTCCGAAGCTCGGTCACTTCCTCACTTCCTTGTCGAATGCGCCGATCCAAACCACGAACTCTTCTTCACAGGCGCAGTCCTTGCTAACGCGCTTGCCGTCGTCATCCTAAAGGGGCTAGAACAGTCAATTGCAAGGTATTAAGGAAAGGGGCGCTCGCGGACTCCCTTACCCTTCCTTTTTCACTTAGTAGATAACACAACTGCTCGTGAAATCAGTAAGAAAATAATAATGATTAGCAACTAAAGGTACAAGCATAGCTAGCCTACTTCCGTACGCTCTGCATCTCACATATATTAGAATACAAAATAAAGTATAAGTAAATGTAATGAATTAATGGTTGTCATAATTGGCCAGAAATGCGCTAACAGAATGAGGCAAAATAAGGCGTTGCAAAGGAATTCAAAAAATCATTGATCTGATGCTATTAGAACGTTCATCGACATAAAGCTATGTATCAAGACGGCATATATTATATATGGAATCTATTAGGGAGCGTCCCAATAGTTGAATACTCAACGCAAGATCATTCTCTTTAAGGTAGTTCTTGGATCTTAATGCCAAAGTTGTTTTTACGATATGACCCCTTTATCTTTGTGGTAGTGCACCTCAGCTGTAATGGATTATACGGGTTACGCTTTGGCCACCTAGGTCTGTAGGTATGGTGAAGGTCTGTAGGCTGTAGGTCCGTAGGTTGTAGGTCTGTAGGTGTGGTGAGCTGTAGATAACCTAGGCTTTGTCCACCTAGCTTCGACGACTTTGCTTTAAAGACTTCAGTAAGTGGTGAAGCCTTTCGACGACCTAGCATTTGAAGCTGTTGATAACTTAAGTGGCCTGGCAGTTGCTAACCTTCCCTACGCTTTGACTATCTAGGTCTGTAGGTCTGTAGGTCTGTAGGTGTGACCTACCAGCCCTACGTAGGTCTGTAAGCTGTGTGTCTGTACATAAGCTGTAGACACTTTGACCGCCTTGGTAATGAAGCTGACTTGTGGCCCATTATCATCCCGAATAGGAAAATACAAAACAGGTAGATAGTGGTCCATCTTCCAGCAGAGGAAAAAAACACGACACATAACCCTTCGTTTCACTCCAGTCGTACCTCTTTACGTAAAAACGAGGGCATAGGCTGCTTTTCAAAGCAAAAACGAATACTCACTGCTTTATTGCAACATCACATAAACAACTTCAGAAATTGCGTAAGGTACTCGGGGATGCTTATCCAAACCAAACCAGATAGTTCAATGTAGTTTTTTCCCCTTTCTTTTCCAACGACCTTGATTTGAAAAGGTGTTATTACTCTGATGTCTTTCAGCGATGAGCCTCCAGGACCATCAGATAGCCCAACATAAAATTTGAGACATATGAGGCAATAGCTAGCTACTGATAGAAACCAGAGCTCACATCTAGTGCAACCAAGTTCTAGCAGCTATGTACAACAATCTCTTCGGCACTTGCCTGCCTGCCAGATCTAGTATGGCGTCGTTGTCAGCTGTAGGACATACTACATACTTAGTTAGGGAACCTTGTCATGCCTCTTACGAAGAACGTCGGGTCAGGCGGGTGCAACAGAATGAGGAACTTGATGTTCTCGTCGCTCAACCGATTTGTCTAACAGAACTGTAGCTCAATTTGCGCAAAGTCCTAGCACAGATGGCAATATATTGACGCTAAGATACCGTCGTCCATATCTTCGGTAGATTTGCAAATGCCGTTTGGTAACGGACCTTGTGAAACCAGTCGCCTCGCCCGATGGGGGCCAGAAGCAAAATATGGACGCCTCATATCTCTGTCTACGTCGTAGATTCTATGCGGTTCATGTCGGAGTGCACTATGTGGCATCCCAGGTTAAAGAATGACACTCTTCTCATAGCGTATTATCTATCATATAAAGAATCAGCTATGGGTCCGACGAAACACGCCGAGTGGACCGCCGCATAATATGTCACTACGTGTGTAACGATATATTTAAATTAAATACGTGTATTAGACTCATAGCATGGTTTGTACAGGTGTTACTTACTCCTCAGCTCCTGTGCCTCGTCGGTAGTTTGAATACCAACAGGCTGGCACATACATCGGCTTAAGCACCCCGAGTCAGGTGATATCTGTTGTATTTTATGTAAGGGCGGCCGAAAATCTGATGTAATGCCGAATGGGCTCGAACCGATGGGAGGGAAAATGATCTTTTCATGCTCGACATACATGTGGTACATATCATGTAGGTCATGTAGGTACCAAAGAGTATCCACGGCGTACAAAGACTTCTGTCCCCTCGAATGAGAGACCGCGTTGACTTCCACAACGGTCACACAAAAACCTTAGCACATGAGCTTAGCATGTAGAATCGGCGACTCGGGATTTAGGAGCTAGGATGGATGCAATGTCACGACCGTCCTGCCTACAGCCTGCCTGCGAACACTTGAAACAACCATAGCAATATGCGACGGTTTTGAGGGGAGACACAATCTTGATTGCACAAGATCCTGTATCAAATTCTGCTTGTCCGCCTTCAGAAGTAAGACAGTTTCCAATGCCCCGATGGAAGATGACGTGCGGTATAGTTATCTTCGAGGGGGGCAAAATTAAAAGTCCGCAATCTAGACTTCATGGAACCTGCAAACACTGGGATATGCCTCTCGGACAGAAAAGAAAAATAAAAAAATAAAGAGGAGATTAAAAGGTAAGGGTGAAGAATCAGCCCTGTTTCTGACCACGACGGTTCGTGTAACCAACCCAATCGGAGAGCTGATACTGCTAACGGGAGATCATCATGCCGGGTGTTTGTGGTACTCGACGGGACAAAGCAGTATAACGGACTGAATGTACCTAGGTAATATACCTAGAATGGGGTAACACTAATGTTGTGTTCAAGTCACCAACTCTTGACACTGTGAGCGATTGCTTTTATCTCATTGCGAATTTCTAACTGGCAGACTGGTAGTAATACTTGGTTAGCGCAAATACAACAGATGTCGTTAAGGTTCGAATCATACCTAGAACATATGCGATATTGTCCCGTGACCCTTGTTCTGAAAAATGAGTAGATAGGACGAGGGACAATGTAGTGGACGGGGCTGAGAACGAGGTCTCAATTATCAACCAATGGGATTGCTACCATACAAAAATCGGAGTTTACCAAACAACTGGCTAATCCAGTCATCTCGTGTTGGCGTCGCGATCTGGGGGTTGATTGGATTCAACTTTGTCATGATACAATAAGACAAGGTCACATACTAACCTGGTCTAGGAGGAGAGGCTCTGCTGGTGCTGCTGTTAAGCTGACAGTTTGGAACCCTTACATACTAGCTCTAGATGCCTGGATGCGCGGCAGGCTTCGCGGCAGGCCTTTAACTGGCCGCAAGATCCGTGAGACCCGAACTCATCCATATCCAGTCGCGCAGTGCCCATCGTACAATTCTCCGGCTTAGCGGAAACAAACCATCAAATCCGTATGAGGTTCCACACACAGAGGCCGCGGCCGGGTCTGCACTGGCGATGACCTCCTTTAAGGTTATTGTACAGGGATAGACCCCAGGCATTCTCCGGTGTTCTAGACCATGCAAGTAATTCTTCGTTAGGATCTCTTCCTGCCGACACCTGACTTTGCTTGCGTTGCGATCCCATCTGCTAGCACTAGGTAGGTATGCGTTTAATTTACGGGGCAGGATCAAGTCGCAGATAAATCAGTAGCGAATTACGTATGTTTGAATGTTCTGTTTTCAGGGTGCAAGTGGAAATCCTTCGGGAAGAATGCTGCACATTTTATTGGAGTCCACGCGCGGAGTGGCTCGCGGGAGGTCTGTGAGAAAACAGCACCCGAGCGAAAAACCCCACCTGAGACTAAAGTTAGCTATGCATGTATGTTCATATAACGCAATTCTACAGCAGAGCAGACAATAGAGACGTTGCAACAATTCGAATACATAGGATTGCTCTCCGGAGTGCGGGAATTATTAAGAGGATCGCAAGCCACCAAGGCGTTGGTCGTCGTTGTGACAGTAGGTAAGGGATGATGAGAAGGACTTGTCTCAGTACCAAGCCTTTGGATGTTTCATTTAAGGTTGACGCTTATTTGTGGATCTCCACCTTCATCAATTGGTCATTCATGCTAAGCACATACACAGATACTCACATCGAATCTACATACCTAGTTAGCATTCCTGACTTAGAGCCGCTCTGCTTTCGATGTTTTACCTAATCGAAGATATAACTAAGATAAACGTCAAAATATGCTCTGAGCAATAAGGCTGATATGTCACATTGGGATAATATGGGGATATTGAAGACAAAGTTGCATAGTTACATGCATGCAAGTTTGTACATAAACAATCCAGGGGTCCAGTCTGGGCAGCGGGTGTCGGTAGTATTCCGGGTGCGAATTTCCGGGTCTCCACCACCACCACCGACTTTCAGGGAATTCCGCAGGAATAGAGGAAGTGGACGTCAAGCCTCTTTCCCACTCTGCTCATACAAAATAAAGAAATAAAGACAGATCGCTAAAATAAAAACCATTTCACTTCATACACATACAGGTTAAAGAGCAGTACGTTTTACATTTACAAATTATGGAACCAAGCTCACATATTTAATGTCCGCTATTCAGAGTCTAATTCATAGACGCTGAGGTCGGCATAGGGATCTACTTGCTCACTTAAATAGTTCGCAGTGTAGTGTAACCGCCGCTTTTATGTATGACGTCGATCCCATAGATTCTTCTGCTAGCCAATCTGCCAATCTGAGGCGCTTACTATGTATCTACCTACATATTCAATACGAAGAATGAGTGGGTGCCTAGACTTGTTTAGTAGTAGATGCAAGTGTGATGATAGTCGGGATCGCTGGTGGCTAGCGAAGTCGGTAATTATAAGAAATCCTGGGACGATTGGCAGCCACGCACAGGAGCAGAAGAGACCGGCAAGATTAAGCTCGTTTCAGAAGATGCAGGTACAAGGAGATTCCTTCGTCTGATCATATTTGGGAAGGTTAAAAAAGTCGGTGATCTGCGGCAAGCCACAGCAAGGGGCAGGAGGGGCTGCTAAAAGCCCCTACAGCGAATCACCGCCCTCCTGACACCCATGCAGCGCGCCCCGGAGTGTCATTCTAGCGCTTCTTGCCCCGCCATTTGTCCCGAAAGACCAGGATCTTTAGCACCACATTCCCAACCTTGCATCTTGGCTCGAAAGGGAAACTGCTGCAAGGTACCAGAGATTCGTGGCAGGGGTCGAACGGAGATCGCAACATTACTACGTAGGGACGAACCCACGTTGGCTTCATGACGTTTCTATACAATATCTAAAGTATGGCTGGGGAAGGGAAGTTAGAAGGCCAGTAGTTAATTACAATTAACTATGTATATACTCTATCGAAATAGAGATCTAGATGTAAGAATTAATATATTTTACCTTATTAGTAATTCGAATGATGTATGTGGTTTCAAAGCCGTTTGGATGTTTCTTTTCATCCTTGAATGTTTATTTGTTTGTTTGGATATCTTCAAGACATATGTATGTATGATGCAGCAGAAACAATTCTCTACACCCTACTACGTACCTAGTAGTATGTACAATACAGCCCAGTCAAACGTAGTCCCCTAGACTAACACCTGCTAGGTCACCATTTCAGCCCATTTCTACCCCACTTCTTCCTCTCCAACAAACTAATTTGGCGCGCTGTTGGGTACTTACTTAGGTAATAGATTAAGCCAATCAATCAGGGTTGTCAGGGTTGTCAGGGTACCTTATGGTTGCATTGTCAATCCCTCCTTCCGCGTTAATTAAGAGATTCTTTTCTTCTACCCTGTTCCTGTTGCCCGACTACATACAGTCGGCTTTCCCTTCTTTTCCTCACCTTCACCCTTCTCATCCCCAGGTTTGGCCTACCGCATTCACGCCCGTTCGTGAGACCTTCAATTCCCACCCGACCATTCCTTTTCACTCATTCGCGTTCGCTTTGGCGTACTTACATTCCTTATAACCATCTACGAAACCACCCCAACACAGTCACTCCCATCCATCCAAGTCGACCACCGCATCTTTCACTTGTGGTGCCCCATCTCCTCTCGTCCCGTGTCAGTCTTCAGTGAAAGTTTCGTGACGCCCTGTCTCACGACAATTACTTCACACCACTGATCAACTGGATCGATCAATACATTCCTTGATTTCTCTTCATTTGACCATTCCCTCACCTGGACGCCAGTCGCCCGTTTTTCCAACTCCCGGCCGAGACTCTGTACAGAACCCACCATCTGCTCTAGCAAGCACTCGCTCATTATCCCTCGCGATTTGACAGTTCAACAAGTTTCGTCACTGTCCAACCATACTTCCAGTGTGTCGCTGTCAGACTGTAGTATTTGCCGTTGCTGTGTCATCAATTTATAAGTTTATTCCACTGCTTCCAGCTGGACTTGAACACTGTCAATTCAACACATTTACTTGTGTCGACATTTGTCAACAGGTATGTTTGCTGTTCTCCTTAGTAGCAATATGTTCTGTTTTTTTCTTGACGTTGGTTGCTGGGGTTATGCTGCACGTCGATCTACCTATCGCTTTCACGAGAAAAACAAAAGACCTCGCTCAATTTTCGATATGCCGCTCTTCACACCGAGGTCTTTGTGCAAAGACCACTCCTTGACCTCGGGCGCTCTAGACCGTGCACCCGCCACTTTAGACGAATAAGACAATGAAATTGCTAGGTTTGGGATCCGCGTGTCACCTGCGAGGCACTCATTGTTCAATTCTTGTTTTAATCACGTCTTCCTACCCACCCACGCATTTGTGGGAGTTTCCATTGCAAAGAAGCAAATTCAAGCGTTGAGCGCAATTACACTCATTTATTACACCTCATTTACATTTATTTATATTTCAATAATTTCATTCCTCCGGGACTCTCACTAATATCCACCTAGTAAAATGAAGAGCTCAATCTTGATCGCGGCTACCGGCGCCGTTCTGGCTATGGCCGGTCCGCTTCAGAAGCGAAAATATGTCACCACTGTAGAGACGTACATGGAGACGGTTACCGTCACCGGAGGTGCTGAGAGCACCCCGCTGCCCACCCCCGCTGCTGGACAAAAGCAGCGTCCCGAAACCACCGAACAGGCCCCAGCGGCGCAGTCGGTTGTAGTTGTTACGGAAACCTATGTCCCTCAGCCTGCCCCCGAGCCAACCACAACTACACCTACCGTAGTCTATGTCACCCAGTCGCCGGAGCCGGAGCCTACGACCCAAGAGCCGACGACGACTCAAGAGGCCGCCGTTAGTCCTAGTTCGATTGCCGCCCCTCAGCCTTCGGCTCCTTCAGATGACGACTTCCAGGGCAGTGCGCTATACCACCACAACCTACACCGTGCCAACCACTCCTCTCCCGAGGTGTCCTGGGACTCTAAGATTGCTGGTTATGCCGGTATCACTGCCCGCAAATGCGTCTTTGCGCATGACATGTATGTAAATATGTCGATATATTTCGGGCATCAACTAACTATTATATAGGGATGTCGGTGACGCAGGTTATGGCCAGAACATTGCTATGTGGGCTGTATCCAGTGGTGCTGAGGATTTGGGTGAAGCTGGTGCTATCAAGATGGCCACTACTGACATGTGGTACAACGGCGAATTCAACAACTACAAGTCTACGTATTATGGCAAGAAGAGCCCTGACATGAGCGGCTTCGATACTTGGGGCCATTACACCCAGGTTATCTGGAAGGGAACAACCCAGATCGGATGTGCTGTCCAGTATTGCCCCCAGGGCCAGATGGTAGATGGTATGGATGCATGGTACATGGTCTGCAACTATGGCCCTCCAGGTATGTCGACTTCTTCTCTTCATTCTGACTTGTGTTAACCCATTTTTAGGCAACATTTTGGACACCTACGGAGACAATGTGCTAGCACCCCTTGGTGAGGCTACTGTGATGGGCACGTAAATATCGCAGTAATTCGACCGAACCTCTAGTTGGCCACCTTTCGGCTTTTAAGGGGATACAACGTGCTCCCACTGCCAGTTCCCACAGTGTATGTTGCTAGTACGCAACGCCCTTTTGCGCAATGGCAAGCTATCATTCCGTCGTCACCATTACGCCAGTTGTGTGGCTAGCAGTGTTCGCTTTCCTTTGTTCGACGATGACGACTTACCTCGGATACCATGAGCATGATGGAAAGGGACCAATCAGCCATCGTGGAAATCAGCATGTTTCTCTTCGTTGCCAGGCTAGATGACAAGATACGCCCGCTGAGTTTTCAGCCTTGGCTTGGGAATCATGATTGGTTGGAGTTTTCCATCTTTCATGAATGCCTAGTCTGGCCCTTATTTGCATTACCAAATTCAATGCATTTTTTTCAATTCTTGTACCTATGTTCGGTTTTATGCATGATATCAATCTTCACTTCCTGCATCAGGAGCGGTCGGAGCATATTTCTGACATTCACCAATGCGGGTTTGTCTTGCGTGGTTAAATGTCGACTCGCAACTGTCTGGAAAGGATGCGCAATCCTTCTAAAATCGATGGGATAGGCTAACCTTGCAAATGGAATGTTGATAGTGTTTTTTATACGGAGTTCTGGGTGGCTACATGATTACAAAAATGAATGAATATGTCCTCATAACTCTTTGTCTATATGATTGTATAATTGTGATGTCTTCGCTACGAGGTAGGATCCCGTGACCTTTAACAAAATCCAGGGACCTTCCGCTTTTTTCGCTTACGGAGGATTAAACTATGCCAAGTTAGGATCATGGTTCCCGGCCATGCAAAATACGAGGTCCGACGTTGCATGCAAATCTGGGGAACGGCTTGGCAAGGCTTGGTAACCTCGTAAATGACGCCCCCTATTTACTCCAGACTTTACCGACTCCGGCAGGGGATCTCCATACGGTCGGTATGTATCCATGGGGATATGCTAATAATTCTGTCTTCATTCAGGCCATCGTGTTCGACAGTAGGATTCACCCAGTTCTGGTTTTAATCTCTTCTATCTAGTAAATGGCTGCAATTGCATAATGGGGTCGAACTAAGACAAATTCACACTGACTGACTGACTGTCTGACTGACTGAGCTGTTTACCCCTGCGTGCATAGCCGCCCTACTAGCTCTAGGTAGCCGCGATACCATATATACATACCTAGGTAGATACTTACATGGTAGGTAGTAGTGTTTACCATCTTACTGCTGCTGCCTCGTATACATAACTATGTTCATCTAACTTCAAGCCTTCCTGTGAGTGCGTAGTGGTATAGGTATGTAGTCGATGGTATTCTGTAGTTTGCGCCTACCTACCTATTAAATGACAGGTCCTGATGGAGACTTACTCTCCTTGCAGCGAGCGCAATCATCCTGTCCAACACGTCATCTTCTAAACTACCTAGGTACATACCTAAACGAACTACCTACATGTACGCAATACTCAATAAAATGCATACGTGCATACATTAGGTACCTATGTATATTGTGTATTCGCACGTGTATGTAGTTGTATTTAGGATACATCATGGTACCGTACCTTACGTCCATACGTGGAACGGCATGCTATACGGAAGTTCTGGTTGCTGTGTTATGCCTCCGCCGTGTGCAAGAGGATAGGATAGGTGCCTGCTACGCAACGTTCTTATGGCGTTCCTGTTGTTAGTTATTGCTGCGCCACCATTGCTTTTTTAGTAGAGGAAAAGAAATTGGTTGTTTATTGTTCTATCCGGAAAGAGGCGTAGGTAAACGGCTTCCTAGGTATTGGATCTAGGTTGTTTTCATACCTACGTTAATTAACTTAAGCAAGTGTCGTCATCTTATGTTGGAACCACTGGCACGGATGAACGGCTCTCCGGTATCTTGACGCGGTCTGTTTCCTCTTTGGCCTTCCCGGACCGGGCCAGTGTAAGCATCTCCTCTCCGTCTATGGGCTGCTGCCTGTCGGCCTTACACCCCCTCATTTCCCCCCTCTCGAGTCCCGTAGGTACCTTTTTCCATCGCTTCCAGAAGAGGCTTGATCAGCACACGATGGACTTCGATGAGGCATTCACCCGGTCCCCCACGCCTGCATCCGTGACGGTCATCTTCCCCGCCTGCGCTACCTCGCGGCGTCAGGTCAACGCGCCTTGATTAACGCAGACTCAGCCTAGGGCTGTCAGGTGCGACAACATCGACGCAGCGCGTATCCTGCTTGAGGCTGGTGCCGATCCCCTTGGTGGGGGTAGTAGCGACGTGTACCTATCTACATAACATCTATGACGATGGCGGCCATTCATGGCCGTCGGGATATATCTCGCCGCTTTTCTGTGACACGCTTGAAATACAGTCACCTCTGGATGGTGATGGGGTTAGATTCGATGAGCGCCGTCGCTGCTTGGTGCGATGCCTTTCGAAAGCGGCTGCGCATGACTATGCTGATATCGTTGGCGCTTGTCTAGATTGGATATACCATCAACAGAGCCTCGAGGCGAGAGACATGGCTTTGCTCAGCGCTGCTGGGTGATGGTCGGTTAGCGTTATTAACCTTCTCCTTGGGAAAGTAGTGTACGGCAAGGTAACAATAGAGAAGGCATTACCTATGGTCGTAGGATTTCAGGTCATGTTGATCGAACAGGAGAGGTTAGGGGTTCGATACGACGAGGCCGACTGTGACAAGTAGTATCTGAGTGTGGGTCGCCTGCTTGATGCCGGGTGCGAAGCAAACAGACTCGAACAAGGCAGGTCTCCATTTCACCTAATCATACCCGATATCGTGATCAAGGTGCGCTGGGGGCTCTTCTGGAAAGAGTAGATCTAGACGCGAGGGATAGATAGAAGGGGACGGACCGCCTTACACCAACTCACCTATCTCATGCTAGCGAATGGCCACAACCTAACGAAGACCGCACTCGACGAGATAGAAACCGGGATGTTACTAAGACAGGGCGCAACAGTTACCTGCGCGAACGAAGAGGGGGAGACGCCTCTCTGGGCTACCAGGAATTGCAACACGGATATCTTCCTTCTCTACTTATCTATCCTACTGCGCCGACGAAAAGGCCGCCTTATTGTCTCGAAACTATCATGGGGAGATGCTTCTTCATTTATGCGGCTAATCCGCTACGGTTAAGTTCATCCTCGGTAGGGGCCTAGATGTGAACACCTACAGCGATAATAACGGTGGAACGCCCCTCGTATGTGCGCTCGCGCCTACCGAAGTTGGCGACTGGTGATACTCGGTCAGTTCCGTACTCCCGGGATGAAATCGGAAGTCGAAGTTGTCAACGCCGCACGACTGCTGCTTTCCTACCACGGTGCGAATTTGGCAATTAATAACACTGCCGAAGGCTGCACCCTCTACCACTGTATCTATCGGAAGCTAATCCGTAGAAACAGGACGAGACAGACAACACGTCGGCAACGGTGGCCGTCCTCGCTCAGGAGCCAGTCGCACAAGACCACATGCCATCATCCTTTGGCAGCCGTACTCAAGGCTTCCATCGGCCTAGGTTGCGGCGCATCTCGGAAGCGTCTAGACGTGATCTGTACGGCAATAATCTTTAGGAATATCGAGTCGGCAAGACGCTTACACGGTGCTCAGCCACTGAGGCGGACATGACGAAGCACGACCTGACGCCCCTATATTGGGCCGCTGATCGGGGAGTCATAGGTGTTGCCAAATTTGGATAGCTGGCGGGGCGGTTCTGACGTCGCGTGATAGTATGGACTCGACTTTGCTGAAGCTCGCGGTGGAATCGGAGTCGTTGAAATACGCGCCTCAACTTCAGCGTCAGCTTAAAACTATACTTCAGGATGGATGCTACTGATGTCAGCCACTATAGTCTAAGCTAGAGAGTCAGATAGGGTGAGCATAATCTTTTGAGGCACGTCGATCATCCGCAATCTACATCGACAGCAATTCTAAAGATAAGAAAGAATGGGCAGGTTTAAAAAATTGTAAAAGAAAGGTCATTAGATTCAATAATTCTAAATCTTTCCCTAAAAGCTTATGATAATATTAAACTACCTTTACTTGATCATCGACGATGGTATCGTTATACGCACTAACATCGCGGAAGTAGAGTTCCGTAACACCACCATCGCCCTCGCCGGCAAGTCCACCAAACGAGAAGACCTGGTGGGTCTTCCCAAGGCCCACACTATAACTGTTATCGGCAGGCCTATAGTAGTCGGCGGAGCTATTGCGCCAGGTGCTGAGCGAGGAGCCGGCGAAACCAGCCCCGGCAACGAAAGCCTCGAGACCGGTGGGGAAGACGGCGCTCCCCCGCACCTCGAGGTCCAGGCCCTGGTCCAGCGCCGCCCAGAGCGTCAGGTTGCCCGCCGGCGCGTACTCCGCCGTGCTGTTGCAGAAGAGCGGGTACCTGTAGCTAGTCGAATAAGACAGGCCGGGGCCGCTAGCCTCGGCGGACCCCGTGATGGCGAACGCGTTCAGGTTCCCGTAGCCGTGCGCGTAGACGCTGCCCGTGTTGGTGTAGTGCAGCGTCTGCGACCACGTCGCCGTGCCCTGCCCGTGCTGCGTCCTGACCTCCGAGCTCATGGAGAAGCTCCGCGACACCGTGATGTCGTACTCGAGGGTCTCGTTGCCGCCCGTGGCGTTCTGCGTCACGGTCTGCGAGAACGCGATGCTGGGAGGAGGAGGGGCGCTGCTCGCCGACGCGTTCCCCAGGGTCCCGGTCGTGATCGAGTCCGCGTCCTCGTCGAGCCACAGGAAGACCTTGCCCGTCACGTACCAGGAGCTGTCCGTCGTCGAGGAGAGGGTGGCGCTCGTGGCGCCGTCGTCGTCGAGACCGACGATCTGGATCGTGAACGTGTGCTCGTTCCCGTCGCAGAGGAGCGGCAGCCACGGCGTGACGTCGATCTCCTGCTCCCGCAGGTCGAAGGCCTCGATGCCGACGATGGGGCGGTGGAGGTGCGGGACCACGCCCCCGGTGTATATCACCGGGTACGGCCAGGACACCCCCGCGAGCTGGCCGTCGATCAGGACCTGCACCTCCCGCCAGGGCGAGTATCCGGGGTACGTGCCGTAGCCTGCCTCGAACGTGTTGACGGCGCTTTGGGGCACGTTGCTCCACCAGAACTCCTCGTTGCCCTGGCCCTTGACGTCCACGGTAAACACGGCGCGGTTCACGTTCCGCGGCAAGGTGACGGTGTTCGTAGCGTCCTGCTCCGGGACCGTGAATTGGCTGGGCTCCCCCGTGGCGCCCGTCCGCTCGGAAATGGGGATGATCAGGTCCGCTGGTGCCTGGCTGGAAGAAGCCGCCTTGAAGAAGGTCGCCGTGAGCGTCGTGTTGAGGAGACCGGTGTAGACGTCGTTGACGATATTCTCCAGGTCGAAGATGATGGTCTGCGGTTGCCTCCACAGCGACAGGAAGGGCGTCATGTCCTTCTGCCAGACCCAGCGGATGCCGTACGGAGTCGGCTCCGCCGTCGAGGTCCGCCACACCTCCGTGTCCCCCAGGTACATCACCCCCGTCCGATCGTACTGTCGGCCCTTCACGAGCACCGTGAAATTCATGACTACGTGGTCAAAGTCACAATCGGGGGGAACGTAGTTGCCTTGACGGGTGTTAGCTATAGGCTCTTGTTTCTAGACTAGCTAGACGCGACCTACCGATGAACGGATCCCCGTAGCTATTAGCAAACGTGTGGTCCATCAAGACGACCTCGCATGCGGGTTCACTAATGGTAACAGCGCCATTCTCAGCCAAAGCTCGAGTCGCGCTGCCATCGGCGGCACTAAGGGCGAACCTGGGAGGCGTGGGCACGGGTTCGGCGACTTGGAAACATTCCAGCGGCGTGGCTGCGGCAGCAGAGATAGCGCTGGTGGTTGAGGCTGCATCGATGTCCAAAGCGAGGACTTTGTATTTAGCGAAAGGGTGGGTCCCGAATGTTTCCTCTCCGTCGGCCATGAGCGCCGGCTGGTCGGCGTCGGGATGCGCCCAAGCCAGAGCGGCGAGACCCGCCAACGATAGGATGCACTTCATATTGATACTACCTATGTATGTAGGTAACTATTATGTATTAGGATAACACAGGGTGAGAAACCAACTCCTATGAACTCCAGTTGCGCGCGGGGAGACGGGGCGGGCTCAAGGCGTGGTCAAGTAAAGTCACGAATCCAAAAGTGAGAGGTTAGAATCCCGCTGTTGTGTAGCATCGCGACAGATGATTTTAATGTCGTACTCAAGAGACGGGGGAGGGGAGGCCGGTTATCAGGACAAACCGGGATGCTCTCCACCTGCGTATCTGTAATTCCCGTCCCCAGTTTTTGGGCGAGATAACCCGCCTAACATTGCCGGTAAGTAAACTATCTCCAGGGGTATTTGACGGTGCTATGCATTTTAATTATTTATGCATAACTTAATACTACCTACCTAACGCCACCACTGAACTATAACCAACTTGTACTGAATAACTGCGACTAAATAATATCATATACACTAATCAGGGCACTTTCGCCGTCCCTTAAACCCCCGGGACCTGACCTTAACCTTAACCTTAAACTTACGCTTAACTTTAACTTTAAACGGCGCTATGCGCCAAAGTTGGCAAAACTGGTATAATGATAATGAGCGGTAACGACGTATAGTACATTAAAACGGCGTGCGCACCCTAGTGTGAATATTGTCGGAAGGTCGAAGAGCACCGTCGGAATACATAATCGTGGCGATAAACTCTACGTCACCCGCGGGGATAATCAGCCGGAAAGAGAAGGTGACGCCAAGCGTATCTATGTATCGTTCAGGGGTTGGGATCTTTGGAAGCACATCAGGTTGAGTGACTGATACCTGGTACTTACCTACATAGCTCTAAGTAACTAAGGTTAGTATTAGTCAGCTCCAATTAAGCTTCAGCTATGGGTGAACCACACTTGTTTCATTTGGTATTGTCGACCTCAGCATTGGATTCGTATCACATGACCACGACTACTCAGATGTGTAGCTACATAGCTTGCAGCTAATCATTAAGTTGCGATGGTAGTAGTTGGTATATCTTCAGCATTTGCTTGCTTGATCTTGAGTACCTACTTGCCCTGCCCCTCCTCCAAGCCCAACAGCACCGTGGTTTTATACAAGTGGTAAAATGACATATTAATAATCAAAGAACTCAGAGTTAAACGCAACAGTTGATAGCTTACTCATGAGCCTATAACACTGGGGTATATAAATCAGGAAGTGAAAAAAAACCATTGATTTCCACGACTGAGTAGGCAATGTGATTGTTTGAATAGTTTAGTTAACTTCAGGATGCCTCCATGTAATTAGGAATCAATGACTTGTCTGCTAGATAATAATTGCCATCTGAGCCTTATGTTCCCAATTAGTATAAAGGGCTTGCCTGATAAGCAACCATCTTAGCTGTATAAGATTAAGGAAATCTTCAAAGGGCTTGAAGCATAATATTGCACGATGTGTAATAATAGCTTCAAATAAAAGAACACATTTGTAGTTTAGCCGTGCACATTCCTGGCATTGGCAAAAAATAAGGTATTTGAGGATGGCTTGGTGGTTTGTATGAAATCAAATGTAAACTAGATGCATAATACCAAACAGAAGTATTAAAAAAAAAGAAAAAAAGAATTTGCCAAGGATCTGTATAATGTTAGTAAATGAACTCTTTCTGTTTCTTAATAACAAGCATGATTATTTCTTTTTGGTTCAGAATCAATCCAATCAATCATGCTTTCTTCAGCCCAGAGCAGATACTTAATTCATCATGTAAGAAAAGTGCTCACAAAGGGAATTGAACATAGACCCCAGTACTTACTGATTAGATTATGTGGACACTTAGTTACAGCTTGAGCCATCTTGCCAGTTGTTTGGGGCCTTTATGATATAAACGCAGATATATGACTCTTTGAACTTCAAGTTGTCATGGACAACGAAATCAACAACAGAGTGACTGTCTCTGGTACGGCGCTAGAAATGTCCATCCACAGCGTATCATAATGCCTATGCACTCATTGCTGCGGACGTCCAGTGATGACAGATAAAATAGCTTACCTGCCTAACGATAGCTAGCCACCAGAAAATCAAATTGATTAGGCAAAGCCCAATATCTTAAGAACTATTCTTTGGTAGCCTTAGTACTAAATAGATTGGCTCCGACTTCACCGAGCATTTTCTTTCTTACCCGGGGAACTGAAGAAACGAATACTGGGGTATTCGTTGTAACCAATTTTGTACTTCTGAAATACTTACGCTGCAGCTTACCTATAAAGCTATACGGATGTAAGGGCAACTCATATTTCAACTATTTATTATCTAATGGTATTGCTTGCTCGTTCAATATAATCAGAATAATAACAATGTTTATTTGTTAACCGCTACACGTTAAAACATAATATCCAAATCAATTATAGCAAGCTTGCCACGGTCTTACTTGGCTTTGGATGTACTCTGGAGAATGGTCCTACCTCTTAATGATCTCGATGTTTATATGTCCTGCATGCTCTAGATAGTCTTCACCGAGTTGACCGTCTCCATGTCGTTGAGCACCTGTCCATCTAGCTTATTCTGCTGACCACGTCAACTTTATGCCTCAATGAATATCGCGGTAAGGCTATGATGTATTGCGGGTGTGTTAATTGTGCTTTGGCGCTCTCATTATATCATGTAATTTCTAACAGAGGCTAGTGACACGTCTGCGGCAATTTTCACTCGAAAAGGGGGGTATTAGAAGGAACAATGACTATGCTGTAGTCTCTCTTGAGGGTATAGAGTATGTCGTCCGATACATTTCTTGTACGGTTGCATCGCTAGTGTGCATTAGAATATGATGTTGACACCTGACAGCGGGTATAAACTGTGGTTCGCTTTTCCTTTCTCTAAACGGCGTTAGTAGGCGATATTAGGTTAGGTGCCTTTTAATTTATTACCATGACCATGTAGCCCTAAATCAATGATGGGTGAATATTGGCGGTTCTTAATTCTGAGGGCTTCTTTTAATTATGGGGTCACGAGATGTGCACACAATGCCAATGTAACGTGGCGAACCATTCGTCTTTTTATTCGTAAGTTACAATATCAACGAGATCTCCCTTCCTAGCCCTTGCCAAGTCACCGCACTTAATAGCTGAGCTAGATGTTCATTCTTCATCCTGTTGAGCATTGTCATGTCGTAGCGCGTCCGCCCGGGCTTTCGATGCCAAGGGCATCTGGTGAACCAGCTCTAGGTAGTTATAGAATCCTGTTCGCCGGTTTTTAGCTTGTTTTATATGCTCGAACTCGATTTCTACATCGACATTGCGGCCTCTAAACTTAGACTCGTGTACTGCCAAGGCCCTTGCTGTCTCCAAAGCTAACGGTTACAAGGCTTAGCTTTTTGGTTCATACGCACGTCTATATCACAGAGGTGAAAATGGGAAAGGGCCTACCGTGACGAATTTCTCTTCCATTCCAGAAGATTGGGTGTTGTTTGGGGTTGTTGTCATTATCTTGATAATCTTTTTCAACATCTTCCCAAATTGATCGTCGTGTCGATCCGCTTATCCAGAATCGGCGTTGACCTGAGACTGTAGCTCTCCCTAGTCTCTCTATATACTTGCTCCAAAGACTTTTGCAGGTTTTGAGATCTAGCCGGTATTGGATAGGAATCTGTATACGTGAGGCAATAGCCTCATCTATCCTGCCGACTTGATTCGTGGTCTAATAAGTCAAGCGTGGTTAGCAGGGTAAAACATGTCAAAGATCGGCGTATCATGAAGGTGGCCTACCATGAATAAGATGCCTGAAAAATATTCCATGGTGCGAAGGAAAACTGCTATCCGTTAGCCACATCTTAGTCATATATAATGTTGAAGGACTCACCCGAAACTAATGCGTTTCGCTTGGTCACTCCATCATCCCTACGTTCAGAGAATACATCTGCCTCGTCAAGCAAAATGACTGCGGACCATCTCTGTGCGTGATTGAACCATTCCACCAACAGGCTTTCAATTTTGTCGCTGCTTGTTCCGATATCCGCTGCAGTCAGATGGATCAGCGGCCTCTCGAGGTAGTCCGCAACACATTCTATGCTGGTTAGTGCGGGTAAATTGAAAGCAAGGGAGCACTGGCAATATTTACCTGCTGTGTATGTTTTACCAGTTCCGGGGGGACCTGTACTCAGAGTAAGCTATTAAGCTAAGAACTGCGCTGAGGCAAGAGGTCATACCGTGCAACAAGAAAATATGTCCTGTCCCATTCCCCTCAACGTCATCCAACTATAGGTTGACTGGGCCTTCTGTTTGGTCCTCGGCATTTGGCAGTATGCTTAACATCAAATTGAGGTCACTTTTGGGTAAAAAGAGACACTCTTTAATATTCGTCGCATCATCTGCCCAGGTGATGTCTTGCAGGCGTTCGATATCGAGAACGACTGATTCATGATTTAGTATGGAATTCAAATATTAGCCCGCATATTTATAGGTCATACGTACGCCATTCTTTCTTGTTAACCGCGAAACCAACTATCTGCCTCATGAGGAGAGGGTAGTATTCATTCTCAAGGTCCTTCTGGTCTTCCTTTGTCGGATCGACGTCATCCAGGTCTTCAAAACGGCCCTTGTAGTCCTTAGCCGCATTGTTTCGATAGGAGCTATTGTACGAGAATTCCAATTCTGTGAGATTGGAGTCGCCGGTAAGACCCTTGGCGGACACTTTCGCATGGGTGTTAGCCGTGTAGAATCCTTTAGGGTCCACAATTACAAGCCCTTGAACTAATAGGCTCATCGTCAGTTATACGGTTAAGGAGTCTATGAATGATGAGTAGCCGTGCTATACCTTCTTGGTTGTGTCTTCCCTAGCCAATCCGTCATACTTCATATATTTATATTGCTCGCGTAGAATCTCCCAGTACCTCTTACCATTCTTCGTCAAATTCGCGCATACTGCATCGTTCTCGGGATGATACTTGCTCGGGTATACTCTCAGAGTCCCAATAGGCTTTTCGCCATGGAATCGCAGTATATCGAAATCGCGTGTCTGTCGCTTGATCCTGCCGTGGTGGTATTTGAGGAACCACACTGTGACTCGGAGTACCTCGTGACTCTCACCCTCTTTGTTAGAATAACGAGCTTCGTTGGTGCTAACAACTCGGAATTGTGCTAGGTAGTCATTAAATATCGCATAGACGGCATCCCCTGGCCTGGATAATAGCCAAAGGTACTCCCAGGTTGCTGGCTGGTCGCTTCGGTGTCGGTTTCGTTCTGCCGTCAAGCCGTCCCACAAAACTCTCTTGGTTCTCATCATTTCAAACATCTGTTCGATAATATCACGGGCTGCCTTGGTATCTCTGAACACCTCTTTCCCCTTTCCAGACTGGAGAGTGTTCTCAAACCCTTGTAGTTCGTCGTAGTAATGCCATAAGATTTTGAAGGGTTGATGGATCCAAATTCTTCCCAAGACACTCTGTGTGGGATAGTACTTGCACACCTCTCTCAGTGCTGCCTGGCACTTGGGATTGTTGATGCTGATGATTCCGTTCCTATGCTTAAGAATGTGCCAATACTTATCAATGCCAACAGGCGGTTTCCCCTCCCGGGCTCGCTTGCGGGCGTCAACTCGTGTCTCTTGCTCCGGAAGTGCTTTTCCTTGGGAAAATTTCTCCTTACGAAATGCTTCTTTGGTCTCCACATCGATATGCTCCCAGAACTCCACATTGGCAAGGTGAGATTCAGGTTCTTGGTAGTTACGAATTTCGAACGCCTTTTCCGGTTCCCAGAACACTAGGTCGGGCTGATCTTTCTCAGTGAGGCGTACTCTGTAAAGGCTTTCCCCAGGTAGTGGCATCCCATCATTAACTTCGGTCACAGGCGCGACAATATCCGTTCCTTTTGCATCTCGCACAGAATAATGATAACTCTCCTTGTCCGAATCTGACGTATGGGGTCGTATGGAAATAGTGGACCTATCGGCGTTGGTAATTTAAGGGGAAACGACTGCCGAGAGCTCTAAATATGCACTTACCCCACACGAAGTAGGCCTATGAAAACCCCTATTCATATCCAGCCTTCTTGATGCCTCTTACATTCATGTCTTTTCAGGGAAAAACAAGGGCATTGGTTTTAATTATTTCTCTAAAGTCGGATATTAATAGATGGGGTGGCAAAGTAGTGGCTCAGGGCAACAGGGTCAAACAGAGGAATGCGGTGTCAGACGTCACCATTCAGGCGTTTGCAACCTATGTAACTAGATATTTCTGACCTAGATGTTCCTGACAATACATCAAGCTTCCTGAGATCAGCAATATGAACCCTAACTCTTCACATCTAATTATTAATGAGGGAAATTACAGTCATCTATTCATAACTGTAGAAAGGGATAGTAGGCCCTCTCAACGGCCGCGCCGCTGCCACACACGA
This sequence comes from Eutypa lata, assembly GCA_022661535.1. Taxonomy (NCBI): domain Eukaryota; kingdom Fungi; phylum Ascomycota; class Sordariomycetes; order Xylariales; family Diatrypaceae; genus Eutypa; species Eutypa lata. The sequence goes on along the minus strand of JAKULF010000004.1, from coordinate 3,978,125 downwards.
GTGTAAGAGCAATACAAATTGGTTCGCTCAACTCTGCTCTGCCGTATGCTGTCAAATCGACCAAGCTCTGAAAGTTTGTGCACAGTGTCTTCATAGCTCCTCAATCTTCACTTTGCAATCTGACACACTGACGCTATCAAGACTCCCTTTCTCTGTGAAGGTGAAATGTTTCCCATCTTTGAATGTCACGGTGACATTTGAGGTGTAGTAAAGGTGGGCCTTTCCTTCTTGACAGAGTGCAGTGCACTTTATGGCTTGCCCCTTTTTTAGATCACCATCGACCGCCCACTTTAGCTCCCTCTCTTGCGTTTCTGTGGTTGAGTGTGTTGAAGTGTTAGACATCGACCATTCTGCTCCAGTTTCAATGCTTGCAACCTCTGGGATACCGGCTTTGATTTTCATTGACATGCCAAAAGCGAAGTTTGAGCTTTGGCTCCACGTGTTGGATACCACCCGCGTCTTTGTGCCGCTGAATTCCCAGTGGTATGTGCCCCGGTTTCGGGCGTCGAACGTCTGCACGTCCAGCTGCTCTGGGGTGATACCCCCATCAGGAAAAGACGAATACTTGACGTTCGAGGTGAGGGAGCTCATCAACTTCAAGAATAAGGGAGAAAGACGATCAATGTCTGCTCCGCAGGCTCCCTTGAAACCGACTAACAACCCACTTCCGACATTCATGGGATAGGCATCCTGACCGGAGACGTTTTTCCCCCATTCAAACGTCTGCTTTCCCGTGACGATCTTGATGCGGCCAGTGCGTGTACCTATACCGTTACCCCACAGTACCAGCTCGCGGCATAGCTCGCCTGGCGCAAAGATGATTTCATTCCACTGACCCGCTGTGGAGCCGTACATTTGAGACGTGCCGTCCGTCCACGTAAACCTCAGCCCTCGGAGGCATGATGAGTTGTGCCAGACGCCGACACGTTGCAGCATAATGCCGGTCTGGAATCTGTACTCATCAAATTTTGTACTGCCTCCGCGCCCACCAATTAAAATGTTCGAGACAATGTATTGAGACATTATTACGTGCTGATGGTTAAGGCTGTAAGCTGAAAAAAGGTTAGTAACAAGGTGGGCGGCAACCCTAATGAGACATGATGGGAACTGACTTGGGAAATTGCAAATACCACTGTGATGATGGGGAACTTGGTTGGGTTGGCCACTCGCTGTTCAGAGGAGTAGACTTAGTATATATATATATTTCTTTTTGGACCAAGCCTTTCCCAGCGACGACTTTGAAGCATGTCCCTCTTTCTACTTATCTCCGAGGTGATGCCAGGTTTCGATGAACACAACGTCTATGTATGGTTCATAGAATACAGCATTCATCACGGTTCCCTTGATGGCTCTGAGTCTTATGCCACAGGAGCATGTTACAGGAAAACATAATATATCACGAGTAGCACACACTGCTCACACACGTTAATTGTTGAAGTTAAAGTACGGAGTTGCGAAGGTATTCTTCGTACAATATCTACGATCAACAACTGAAAGTGGTATGTGTCAAAGGTAAGTCACCGGCCAGCTCGTCTATATCTTCCGAATTTGAATTTCCTTATTGGTTACGAAGCCGGCCTATGGGATCATCAATTATGTCAAGGGAATTAATGCACGGAGAAGGCCTAGATGTGGGTGGCGGCGATGGCCAACTCACGGTGGTAGTGCTACGACATCCCGTTCACTGGTGCTACAGAGCCCTTCATAACTATACTGCTTCTATTTGCCTAGAACACTATAGACTGTGATTCGCTTACCATTACTCATTTCAAAGATGTACAAAGATGTACAAATATGATGATACATCGTTCTGTTATCCTACCGGCGCCTTTACGCACTCATACATTGCCGCTCTTGAGTAAGTTTCTACTACCGTTGTACAAATTTCAATTTGATGTGCGCTGGCATGATCCGACTCTACATGCATAACAATAGGGTGTGATACTACTTGAGATTAAGAAAGCCGCGTGATCCTGGTAACAAGTTGCGATGGATATGTTAACCGAATCATGTAACTCAGTCACATATCGTGTTATTGTTACAACAAAAATGTGTGACGAGGTTGGAGGATGACATAACCTGCTGGGATGTTCAGAAGGCTAGCATAGACGAGCTGTACTCTGGTGATGTAAGGAATTAATATCTCCCCTTCAAGCTGGTAACATGCTAGTTCTATCACTTATCATCGGCGATGACAATGGTTAGCACGACAACTCACTGTGGAGCATCTACCACCACATGTACGCCGACAAAAGGCTTTGGACCTTCTTCCGTGGCAGAACAAGAAGCTATGCGAACTCTCTACCACTAAGGATACCTAGCAGTGGAGAAAGTACGGATACAAGATCAGGTTCTCTGACTCTGCGAGGCTGGCCGATGTCAGGAAGATGTGGGAATTTATAGTACCAAGCAAAAAAGGGCAGGAATATCGCATCTCAACCATCGCTTTTAAGGTAACCTTAAAAAGGCAAAGAGTACGACAGCCTGTAGGGAGGCTGGCAATATCACCTTCACTTTCACTAGCGTTCGATCGGCTATTCCAGCTCAAACTGGGGTATTAGGAGATATTGACATTTTTCATGATCACTATTGGAAGTATAGGAGTACTGAGTTAAATGCGAATATCAGAGCAAGCGCAAAGCATCCAAATTCTCTCTGTCTGACCATGGAAGATGGTGTTACTATCCACTATGGCACCGGCCCTTTACCTGATTTTCATCTTGTCACAGCCTACGTCCCTCTTTGCCCGAATTACCCGTTATTCAACAAGTTGAAGGGGCTTCCTCAGCTAGGAAGAATTGTGGCAATCGCTCGCATAGAGCTGTGTGAATGAATAGCATCATACAGAAAGCACATCGCGGACATCAGGGTACGTTGCTTTATTCGAGATGCTGAATCCATTGCACATAAAATATAACGTAAGTGCATTACGAAAGCAAACACAGCCAATTGGTACGGAGATCAGTACCATCTTGATCACCCGTCCTGGATGGACCCGTCTATGTATCAGGCATCGTTACAATAGGTGTTGATGGTGTGATCGACGCATCCAACCTTTGTGATCATCTAGATTTATTGCTCCTTTTGGTTGCTGCTTCACACTTGTTACACAGCCATATGCCGTCCGTTCTCTATGCTGAAGTCATTGTGAAACGCCACAAGACCTACAGAGGGGCAAAAGGCAGCATGCTCTGCGGACATGTTCCGATTTTGTCTACACTCCTTGGTTCGTTTCTAATCGAATGCTGGACCAACACGTGGTCTCCCTCATTGGGAGGCGAGAAGTTACTTGACGCGGCAATGGATGAAACTGCCAAGGATGGGTTAGTATGAAGCCACTGTCCCGTGTAATAATGACATCTATTGTTATATGCATCTATGTATATTAATTATGGTTAGGTTAGCAAGTCATTACACGAGATGTACAACGTATTTATGAATTCGTATTTACGAGCTATATAATGCACGAAAATTAACCCCTTTATAAATTGTAATATTTATTATAAATAAAAAATATAATGTAATAATTTATTATTAATAAATTATAAATTATATAATATAAATATTTTTTTAATTTAATTTAAAATAAATATTTTATTAATAAACTTTTTTATATTATTTACATTATTTTTAAATTATAAAATAATAATATATATTAAAAATATTAATATTTTTTTTAAAAAATTAATAACTTTATTATAATATATAAATAAATATTAATATTAAATAATTTTCGAAAAATAAAATATATTTTATTATTTAAAAACGTTTATATTAATTTAATAATAAATTTAAATTATATATATATAATTATATATTTTAAAAATTATATATAATGTTTTAAAATATTTTTATTTTTTAATATTTAATTATTATTATTAATAAATTATAAATATAAATTAAATATTATTAAAAAGCTTTAATTTTTATAATTATTATTTAAATTTAAAACTTTATTTAAATAAACGAAATAAATTAAATTATAATTTAATTACTTTATTATAAATATAATAAAGCTTTAAAAAGTTATTTCTTTTAATATTTTTAAAAAAAATAATATATTTATTTTTATTTTTATTTTTTATTATTTTAAAACTTTTTTTTTTCGTTAATATTTTTTAATCTTTTATTTTTTTAATAAATATTTCGTTTTATTCTTTATACGTTTTTTTAATTATATTTAAAGTTATATATTAATATAAATTAATTATTAATTTAATTTTAATTTCTTTTTATAAATAAATCTTTTTAAATAATTATATTTATTATATTTAAAATAATATAATTAATTGTTTTTATTTTAATTAAACTTTTCGTTATTTTTAATTTTATAAATATTATTATTATTATTATTATTATTATTATAAAAGTTTTTTAATATAAAATTATTATATATTTAATTTATCGTTATATTTAATATTTATTAAAATTTTTTTTAATACGTAATTATTAAATTATAACGTTAATACTTTTAATTAAATTAATAAATATCGTAAATTATTATTTTATATTAATTAATATTTTAATTTTAATAATATATTAAATTAAATATTTAAATTTAATATTATAATTTAATATTTTTTATTTTTTATTTTATTTTATATATTATAATTATACTTATAAATTTAACTTTTATTTAATATTATAATTTTCGTATAATTGTTTTAAAATTATATTTATTTTCGTTTTTTTATTAATATTTATAATAATAATTAAAAAATTACTTTTAATATTATTAATAATAATATTTATTATTTTAAATTCGTTAACTTTAATAAGTTTATTATTATTATCGTTTTAAAATTTAATATTTTTTAAAGTTATTTAAAGTAAAATTATTTTAATATAAATATATAATTATTTTCGTTTTAATTTCGTTTTTTATTATTATTAATTTTTTTAATAATTAATAATTATTTTAATATTATTATAATAATAAAATTTCGTTTTATTAATTATAATTAAATTGTTTTTTATAATTATTTTAATTATAACTTTATTATTTTAATTATAAATAATTTATTTTAAAATATATTTATAATTATCGTTTTAAATATATTATTAAAGAATTATTATTATATTAAAATATAAATATAAATTAAAAATTATTAAAAAGCTTTAATTTTAATATTTACTTTTTAAATTAAAAACTTTATTTAAATAAACGAAATAAATTAAATTATAACTTTATTAATTTATTATAAATATAATATTTTTATTTTTATTTTTATTTTATATTATTTTAATTATTAATATTTAATAAAATAAAATATAAAATATTTCTTTTTTAACTTTTTTAAAAATAATTTAATATATATAATTATTTATATTAAATTTAATTAACGTATTTATATTTATATAAATATTATATTTATTTTAATTTTTCTTTTTAATATTTAAAATAAAAAATATATATATTTAAATAAATGTATATATATCGAAGAATCTTTAATCTTTAAACCTTTATAAAAACCCGATAAAAATAAAATCGTTAAGTTATAACGACGTTAAATTAAAGGATTTAATTAAAAGCCTTTAATATATAATATATACATATAATAATAAGAACTTAATCAAGTATTCGGATTTATCCGGTGACTTTAATATCTATCGGGCATAACGGCATCCATAGCCCACCACTAGCCATTTTATGTTCTCTGGATTACAAAACGAAATACCCACGTTAAGGGAGATATTATCTAAGTTATCCGGTCAGTATTACATATAGGTTGAGTTGCAATTCCCACATAGCAGTCGCTGTAATCATCACCTCGATTCAACATATTATCATTTTTTCTTCTTCACTTTAAGACTGGTTTACATAGGTTCAAGAGGTTGCCATGTCTTCTCACCAGCTTCCAGCGACGTACAAGGGGCTTCTGTTTCCATCAGCATCGGATCCCGCCATAGTCACGGACATTCCCACTCCGAAGCTCGAACCAGGATCCGCTTTCGTGAAACCACTTTACTGCTGGATTCCCAGCTATTCGAACGAGCTCTACACAAATGGGAATCCGCGACAGTACGGCATTCCGTTCCCCGTGGTAGGGGGCACCGGCGCCATCGGCCGCGTTGTCGCCGTGGGGCCCGATTCCGCGGGTCTGAGCGTCGGGGATCTCGTGACGACGGAGCCCTGGATACGGATCCGCGACGACCCCGGCAAAAGCTACATGTTGACGTTAGGAGCCGCGGCGCCGCAAACAACCTCGGCGTATGATCACTGGCACCACGGTACCTGGGGCGAATTGGTGAAGGTGCCGTTGGAGAATGTGCACCGCTTCAACGAAGAGGCGCTTCGACGACAGGACGTTACATTGCAGGATCTTGGCTTCTTCGCCCAGCTCGCCATCCCTTACGGTGGATTAAGAGACGTTAACCTGAATGCTGGGGAAATAGTTCTGATCACCCCTGCAACTGGCAACTTCGGCGGTGCAGCGGTGCATGTTGCGTTGGCTATGGGGGCGCGCGTGATAGCCATGGGTCGAAACACGTCTATCTTGGCTGGGCTGAAGTCCCTGGCTCCTAACCGTGTGGACACAGTTACCATCAGCAGCAGTGAAGAGACCGACCTTGCGGCGTTGTCGAAGCTAGGCCCCATTGACGTGTTCTACGACTTGACTCCCCTGAAGGTAAAGAGCCCGTCTCACGTCAGGGCAGGCATCTTGTCAGTTCGCGTAGGCGGGAGAATTAGTTTCAGCGGTGGCCTGGCGGATTTCAATTTTCCGTACAACATCGTCATGCAGAGAGGTTTAACCGTCAGAGGGACGATCATGTACACCAGGGAGCAAGCGCAGGAACTCGTCAAGATGATCGAGTCTGGGGCCCTGCGTCTGGGACCTGAGGCTGGTCTAATTGTCAAGAAGGTTTTCAAGCTTGAAGATTGGGATGATGCTATTGAAACTGCAGCGAAGGAAGCTGGCGCGGGTAGTACCGTGCTGTTTGCACCCACGCAAGAATAAGGACAAGGGAACGGTCAAATTTGGGTGTAGCGATGATTAGGTCAACACACGAGGCACGTAACTCTGAGCGAAACAGCGCTGTATTCAAAACATGAGGATAAAATCAACATAGCCCTTTGCTGAACTGCTTGGTATTCGGGCGGCGATTCAAAGTAAGGATTATCACTTGCATGGAGACCCTCCATGGAGTCTTAATTCTATCGGAAAACCTATGTCTATCTAGAATCCCCTCTCGTATCATTTCCAAATTAAGTCCAGCAGGTAAAATTCTGTAAACCTGTCCTGTCTCAATACTTTCTTATTGTTATTAAACGGATCCCATCAAAAATGAACGATAATGAGTGGCATTGTTTAATATTACCGCACCACCAACAAGACCCCAATTTCTTGGTCTGATATCAAATACTAACCCCATAAAACTACATAGATATTTCTAAACGACCACTGGACCATATCATCACTTCCTAATATAATACAACCCTACGCAGAGGGCTGAGAAAGTCTCACCAAATCTCTGGCCTGCAGAGCGTCCTTCTCAAACCCGTTGATGACCTGATCAAGCATCGCATTTGCCAAATCGGTGGTATATATGCCCGGAGCTCCTATGATCATCCTCGCTATTGGAGCCAAGAAGTAGATCTTGAAGAATTCCCCCGGGGCGTAGATCATAGCTGGCCGAGCCGCGGCAACCTCGACGCCGTCGTGCTCAGCCGCAAACTTCAGAACTTGGTTTTCACACTCGCCCTGCATATGGGTGCGCCGTCAGTGGATGGTTATCTTTTCGTTCCTTAGCAGCGTGGGATCGTATATGTGCTAGGAAAATAGATGGAGCCCGAGAGTAGTATTCAGGGGGAAAAAAAGCGTGTTGACTGACCCGCATCATGTTGTACTTTTCCCTCATTCCTGGCTTTTTAGTCGCATCACGCGCGGCGGTCTGGTCGCGCTCGGCAGTCTCGCCGCAGACGTACAGGAAGCGGAAGGGGTTCGCCGGGCCCGCTTCGTACATGGCCTTCATGCCGGCGATTGTGCAGGTCTCACTCACGCGCTTCAGCTCGTCCCAGTCCATCGTCGATGCCTTGGCCGGGCTTATGCCAACGGTCCTACAGGGGCCATTATCAGTCCTTTGCGTGCGCAGCCAAATTGAATAACCGGAAAGAAATAAAAAATAAAGGAGAAGGCCGGATAATACCTACCATATGCACGCTCCGGCACCAGAGAACTCCTTCTTTACGTCATCCGGGTATTGCTCGTAGTCCTTGATGCCTACGCTGTGTAGCTTGGAGGCATCGGCGCTGTTGCTTAGGCCGTCGGGTAAGGGGACCGGCTTGCGGGCTACGGCTATCACCGAGGTGATCTCCTTACGGCCCAGGCTCTGCCGGATGACCTCCTTGCCGACGTAGCCTGTCGCGCCTGTTACGATGAGTTTCATGGCGGTCGAAGTTCTTGAACTATTGCAACGAAGAGGGAGAAAGCGTATGAACGTGAATTGATGAGTTAACTACGACCTTTTCAATAATTAAAGCCTAAAGTACAGTGAAGTCAAGGCCGTGAATGGGCTCTGGTGAGCTTGGCGGCCGAAGCTGCTGTATTTATAAGGAAGTGGGGCATGCCGCATGCATCATGAACTTCAAGACAGGGTAAGCCGCACATCTCGGGGTTATAACGCTTCCGTACTCCGGGCAATGTCCAGGGTATGTACATTCCTGTCTTACCTAGGTATATATATACCTTGTTAGCATCTTTAACTTATGGACGTCAGCAAAGTATATAGATTATAAGCAAAGTACTTTGTAGGGGCCGCTGTAATACGTGGGTTCTCATCATTGAAATTAGGTATAATAGTTAGGATGATATTTAGTCAGCAAGGTTATTTGGTTTTACTAATTGAATGATTATAAATAGAGTGTCACACAGGGAATGGACCAAGTGTTGTTAGCTGCAAGATATTTGCAAAGATAACCAATATGCCAACTGCTAGAAGGTCATTCGACGATACCAGAATGCAAAGATGCTTAATAGCACCAACACATATTATCAACGGTCAGGTAAAAACACGTACCATAATGTATATATATACAGTCGAATCCGCTTTACAAGTGTACAAAAGAAATATTAAAAGGGCTTCATAAACCTTAGTTCCAAGCCCTACACCCCTTGTCAACTAGAATAAGTTGTCAGCCACTTCGACGAGAAGGTCCTTGTTTTACATGGTAATTATTTGGTGCACGAGTTAAACTTCTCATTTCGTATTCTAGCCAAAACAGAAAGAACACATTTCGCTGTTTGTTCCCAACCCTCTAAAAAGGGGCGAAAAGGGGTTAGGTTATATGAATGACCGGACTAAATTGGCCAGCACTGAACGAAAATGAGGGTCCCATTTGTAAACCAAATATTTGATGTATCTCCTATTTTTGCAATGGGTGACTTTCCACCCGAGAAAGGGCCAATGTGGTGTAATGTATTGTCATGTGAGTTCACCATATATACACGAACGGGGCTACTTGTACATAATTAAAGCATTATAACAACAGCTAAGAAAGCCAATCCGACGAGGGCCATAGGTTTAGGCATCGTGACAGGAGCAGCATCCGGTTTATCCTCAGATCCCTGACCGCTACTGTTATCGGCATCATCCTCACTGCTCTCATCATCATTTCCGTCTTCATTCGCTTCCCCTGCCGACGTCGGCGGCGGCGTCGCGTCCGCACTGACAACGGTCACCACGCGTTCTTCTCCTTTGAATATCATAGTATCAAGGGATTCGTATCAGGACACACGTCGTAGAAGCTATGGCTATGACTCGACGTTAGTTGACAGACGTTCCATCCAGCTTATGTTTTTACATCATAGGTACGTAGTAGGTAAGTTCGCAATACTTATGCGGACAGCGTAGCACTTTGAGAACAGCAAATGCAAGCCTTGCCGAATGTTTGGATTTCATCGTTCGACGTCAACCCGCTCACTATCTCCTCGCCGTTGGCACCGCACGATTCCGTCTCAGCAGAAACCTGAAATATGGATGTCAAGAGCTTGCCCAAATTACACGAGCACGCGCCGCGAGCGTCGTCAGGCGAGGGATAGAAATGAATTCCGTCTAGGTCTGGGTTCAGGCAGTAAGTTGCGATGTCGCCGGCTGTCTCTTGGTATTCGCAGCTATAGACCTGTTCATACCCTTAGGAGTTTATTCACCACCTATTTGAATTCTGGGCTGGACACATACCTGGTTCCAGCAGTGCGATACTGCGCATTCGATCTCATTCCGTGTTCTTATGCAATCACAGACGTTGATGCAGTCGATATTCTGGTCTTCACAGTTGCTATTCACGCAGTCCGACCACCTGCTCTCGGCATCGCTATATAGCACTACTCTAGACCGGAAGGGTCGACGCAAGATTCGGATTCGAAATAACCCGTCTTAGCCGCCTGTGTCGGGATTGTAGCCAGGGCAAGGACTACTAATGAGGTTAAGCTCGGCATTGTGAAGCAAGGTCAGGGGAAACCGTTCCTCCTTTAGAAAATCTAATCAGATAAGAATTTCATAAATTGCCTTTCAACAGCATCGTCTATTATTATTATATATACGCAGGCAAGGACTGGTCGTTCTTCACCAACCCACTGCGGCTGACTTTAGGCCATCTCATGAATGCCTTGAGCTGTTGAGAATGCCATCCAAAACAGACGACTTGCCACAAATGGAGGCTAAATTTTATCTAAATCCGCCTACCAAGCTACTAGGTCCGCTCTGCTCTGCTCTGAATGGATCGTTTCCTGCTTTGGCTTATATTATTATCATGAAACTGGGTTGGAACCTTAATCCTATGGCCTGCTGCATCAATCGCCAGATCGAGTTCTTACACACGTATACTGTTTTCTTCGTCGCTTCAAATACTACAACTTTTTGCGACAGTCGCGCCGATTATGTCTATAGCGTAATAGCATTTATGTTATAGATTTATTTATGTGGAATCCCCAGCCTATGGTGGAGATACTATCACGAAACAGTACTAAAGCCCTCCACTCACGCGTGCCTGACAGGCCGGGACTAATACTCTATGTTAACAGCTGACAGATGATAAAGCTTTCGTTTATGGAATACACCCGAAGACACGTACGTAGCATAGACCATGCCATTTTGGGGACGATCTCTACGGTTTCAGATTGTAGGACTGTGCTGTCCCTTTGAATCCCATCCCACATGGCCTCCCAGACTCTAGAACGTTTTCCGGTCCCATGGGGACGGCGGCAATATGGTTACCGATCAGCCCCTAGTTCTTGGCTATAGACAAGGGGACCCTTAGCAGCCAATTATAGGAGACACTATCCTGTCTTTCTCTACTGTCACTGTTAGCGGTCCAGAATAGTACTGAGCCAACTCCCAATTGGCAATGGCTATTTACATATACAAGCTTATGTAAACCACTAAGCCAATTGAAAGCGAAGTGTCATCTAGGTCCGTAACCAGCAGAAGAAAATATGAATTATCTAAGCCCCGTTAAGAAAGCGAGATAGCCAATAGCAACTCGCAAGTTCCTAGCGGATCGACGAGGGTTCCTTGGCGCAATCTTCAACAGCTGGAAAATTCCGCTCGCGACCAACTAGGGTTCAAGAGACCAAAAATAGGCCCCCAACCCAGAGAAATCAATCATCTTCGTGTCATGTCTCTCTCATGTTCTGTCTCGCGCATCCACCATCGATGCTCGCAACACATGAGCCACTGTTGCAATCATGAGGCGCGTCAACAATCTACCATGGCTCGCCGTTGGCCTATCTAGGTTCCTCCAGATAACAACAGCCCAAGTTGACCCGAATGACCCGGATCACGGCGTGAGATGGGCCTATCCGCCTCGGTCGGAGGAGTTCACCTTCCATTATATGGATACTGTCGAGGTCGAGTGGACTTCCTTCTTCGATGAGCCCATACTGTATACATTCTGTATGTCAGACGACGATATAATCATGGGTGAGTTGATCATGTCTTGGGATGACATGGAGCTCAAGCGCAGGCAGGCAGGCAAGCAAATCAAGGTTGCGAAGTCGTGACAACGATACATACCTACTAGCGGCCGCTACGTGCTCATCCCATCCCACCCTATCCACCAAACGAGAAGAAATGCGACTAATCGTGAACTAGAGAAAACCGTGGACTACGTCGAGGCCTTCAACGGATCGAAGACAATGATACTGGACTGGACCGACGATGGTCCGCCATGTTGGTTTAATCTGCGGCCGAACACGTCTACAGGGTACGGGTCGAACAGCAACTCTTGGGGTTACGAGTTTAGCCAGCGCAGCCATGTCACACTCGGCGCCGACATCTCATCGACCACTACTAGCACCACCACAAGCTCACCGACCAGTTCTCCCACTAGCAGCACTACCACCTCCACCACAAGCTCCGTATCATTGAGTCCAGCCAGCACCGACGTCACCGATACAGCCACCAGCGACTCTTCTTCATCCAGCAGCAGCAGTAGTAGCAGCACGGGGTTAAGCGTCGGCGCGCAAGCAGGCATCGGTGTGGCCGCCGGCATAGTAGGGATCGGCTTCGGCGTGCTCGGGGCGATCCTGTGGATGCGAAAGCGCAATAAGCCGAATACCGTTGGCGATTCTGCCTACGCAGGCTTACCAGCGCAGGGTTATGATGGCTACAGCGGCTACAGCGGCTACAAGGGCTACTCTTCGGGTGGTCCCACGCCGCCTCCGGGGTCCGAGTATTATGCCCCGCCGATGCAGATGCCGGAGTATTCCGAGATGCAGAATACGGCTCTGCAGCCGGAGCTGGATACCCATAGGCCTCCGGCTGAGCTCCCGACGATGCATTACGGACGGTGAATAATCCTTGGCTCGGGAGGAGAGCTTATTTAATGTCTTATAATACGATGATGAATGCACTGTTTTTTGCAAGCGGAGTCCCCATCCTTGAGTACATGTGTCAAATGTGAGAACGCTGGGATGAAGGGTTGAGTCGAATAGGGTTACAACACCATGCATGTCGAGATTGTCGGAGGACAAGAGTAATCGCAAGGAGCCCTGTTGACTGTTTTTGATATCCTCTTTGGCTGTTGGTGGCATGGTCATCAAGCCTAGTTTACGAGAGCCAAAGAGTCGACGGCTCATATTGAATGGAATAAGCGCGGTTACAGGATCGCTAGAAACCACATCCTAGCTAAACCCATAGCCGGAGTGCAGAATATCCTTATGGCTGAACTTCTAATCCTCTCATCCACTCCCTAGCCTCGCTATCCTCAGTGGCTTCTACCTGGGATCGGCAAGGAGATCTAATAGTAGTTCTGGTCTAGAGTGGTGGCAGAGATACACGGGTCGTGATTATGTTGGGAGAACCTATTGGGTCCGGGCCTATGTTATATAGAATCAGAATGGACACGGCTGTGTAGTACTATAATGTGCTTAATCGGGAAACGAAGCTATCGTAATATGTACAAGGCTTTACATATCACTATGAACTTAATGCGGGTTGTTCTAGTTATGGCGTTCTATCATGTATATATTCTTATGATATGGTATGAAAGCTGTGCCGCTTTCAGCACATTGCTCGGGCTCAGTGCCTTCGACAGCTGAAAAACTAGGCGTCGTATAGTATGTTTCATTGGTACGTATGAGCATGCCCCACCCACCCGGAACTTCAGCTGAGTTTCCCTAGTGTATCGACACATTGTCATATCCCATTATAGAGGGGTAACTGCCACTTGGCAAGACTTCCTATCCAATAAGGTATATCCCTTAGACACCTAATGGCTAGAAGCCCACCCAAGCGCCTTGACCATTCTAGCGTTCTATGAATAGGGGCTAGAGGTAGCTATAAGTCCGAGTTGAGAACGTGTCTACTAACACCAGAACAACTTTGTGTAAAACGTCTAACTCACTCGAACTCTAGATACTAGAATTCACTCTAAATAGACCGGACAAACGACGATAAATATTCTTTGATTACAAGTAAATAACAACAATATGTACTCTCTTCTTCCCTACACCGAGGGGATATCAAGTGGCCGCATCTTCCCACTGCTGTCGCACGGCGCGAACGCCCACCAGTCGCGATGTGCCCACCAGGCCAGATTCCGTAGTCCCCACGTGATAGGGGCTGGGATAGGAGGGAAGTTGGTGTGGATTCCATTCTCATAATCAACGTCGTGGCTCACCATGAGAAATACAGCCCCGGCCAGGATACCTAGTTCTGTCTCCGTTTCCTTAGCCTCGGTGGCAAGTCTTGCATGAAACCCCTCCAACTTATCGCCATACCTCCTTAGGCTAATGAAAGATGGGATTTCGTCGGCCAGATGCTGCCAAAGGATAGGTGCAAAGCCGTCCAAGATTCGAACAAGTTCCTTACCGCTGTAGTTCTCCTGGGCCGAAAGACACCGTTCTATATAATCTTTGTATTCTTTCAAGCCGGGCTGGAATGCGTCATGCTGTTCCGTGTCTTTCTGCATGACGCCCTTCTCCGCAGCCATCTTTTCGATCAAGGGGAAGAAATAGACCTCTTCGGTTCTGTGATGGTGCTCGACCGCCTTGTACCACATATGGGCAAAAGAAAGGAAGGCCTGTTCCTGATCTGAGCGGATATGCACAGCTTGAAGGTAAATGGCATTCAAAGCCCGAATCATGACATTGTGCGCGCATGCCATCTGCGTAGCAGCATTGGTGAACTCGTCTGGCTGTTGACCGGGTACCATCAGTTCACCGTGGTTGACCTTTTACGGCCATGATCAAAGAAAACAAGATAAAATGATGCTTACCTTCTCATCTTTCCGCAGCTGGTAGGCTGGAGTAGGGAGTAGTTGAAATGGGTGGTCGGCGAAGACTTCAGACATCGCGGCCGTTTCAACTTGTTTGTGATTAGATCCGGCTTAGCGTATGTAACTAAAAATTTTAATGAAAAGAGGTTATGGAGAAGATGTAGTCAAGATCGAAAGGCTTAATGGTGGTGGTGGTGGTGGTGGTGGTGAGAGCAGCTATGGAGAACCTGGGTTGGCAGGGTGTTGAGGAATGAAAGGAATCAAAGATTAAAGCAATAAAACTACCAACAACTAACCACCCACTAACATCTGCCTACCTATATATATGTTGGCCGGGCTTGTTCTATTGTCTTATGTGCATATGCATGCGGGGTTGGTTGGTGGTTGGTTGTTGGTTGTGTTTTATTTGATATGCTATCTATAGCTGCATTGTAAGCTATTGCATGTAGCTGTGATTGGGGTATGTGACCCAATGTGTTCGCGCCACCCATGCCAGGGTGTCTACCTGCATATTAGTGTATATATTTACGCTAGTACATACTCATGTGTCTGCTGAACATCTTCAACGGCTTACCAGACGGCCAGACTGGAAGCCGCCAGAATATTTATAACAATTTCTTTTGAGAAATCCCCGATTGGTTGAGGCCATGGTAGTTGCTCAGGTCGGTACTATATTCAACTCGCAAGAGAACCGTAGACGAGTGGATTATATTACTGACACACAGAGACATGAGTTTGTCTTCGAGGGTGTCATTCAACTGAAAAGATTAGCACTTGGGATCATCAAAGTTATTTGGGGTGATACAAACTAGCGAGGCAAACATTTCTCTTCCCCTCATTCATGACAGATAACTCAGACTAGCCTATTCAGCTACTCTATAATACGTACACCCTTAATAATGCAATAGACATACACGTATACATTCACGCCCCTTAAAACTACATACAAGTCCCCGTCCAGTGTTTACAATCCACTACGCTATAGGGGACGGATTTGATTGAATATAAAGAATACTGTGGAGAGTTAGGGGTCATTTTACCGGTCTCAGGAAGATTGATGTATTGGCAGGAATATCTAGGTCAGGAATCTAGCTATATGGGTGTCATCCGGCTACAAACGCCGAATGGTGACGTCTGACACCGAACTCCTCCGTTTGACCTGGTGGCCCTAAGCCGCTCCTTTGCTATCCCACCAAATATCCGACAAATAGCATTGAATTAAACAAAGTAGAAATCCTTAGGCCCACCAGGTAATAGTGAATCCCGTACCGTACATCTCCAGCATGCTTAGGGCAATGGTGCTAAGTTCATTTAAGTGATAATGGGGTCTAGTTATAGCAGCGATAAGGTGGTAATTCAATCCATTTCAGCGAAATCTAGTCTCACGATACCTATTCAAGGCTTTGCTTCTAGGTTCATTTATACACAAAATTATGTCCACTATCTATACTTATTCACTAAAATGTATTTGGTTGGTCATGGACATTGTCCATCCCATTTCACGTGGATACTTCGTAGATCGAGTGTAATAGTGGAATCTCAGTCTAGGTTACACAAAGGCTCAACTCAATTAACTACGTAATAATGTCATAATGAATAGAGAACTATGTATGGTCAGATTGAAGCCCATGCGATGCTTCGTTTGTCAAAATAGGGATTTATCCTGTGGCATAATGATGCTCCAAAATGCCTGCGAATCACTTTCAAATATGTCAGCGAATCTACTATTAAGAAAAATAATACTGCGATACTAAATTTTGTATATTTATAGATGATGTAGCTTCTTGCTCAGGGGCGTTCGATCTTATCACTGAATTAGAGTGATTCATGGTGTGTTCATCTTCATGTGACGTGTCTACTAACCTATCAATGCGGTATAGGGTGGTACAAAATGATTCTGTCGAGAATGTATAAGGCAAACATGAGAAACAACATGTATATAAAAGCGTATTTTCTCATTCTCCAACGAATTACTCTCTCTCTTTCTCACACACCTCTCTACACATTCATACACATACTACAAATTCAAAGACATTTTATTCGTTAAAACAATGGCAACCAACGCCCAGGATGATCGCCCCGCCAACTGCATAGCAGACGACGATGAGTTCAATAGAGTCCTCGATGAATCTATGAGACGTGGATTCAACCAGAACCTTGCCGCGATCAAGGCCTTTTGGCAGCACCCTGGTTCGGACATTGCCACCATCCAATCAAGACATTCCGTTGGTACTGAACTTGATGCAATGGCGCTACTTTGTCAGATATTAAAAGACAAGGGAAAGGAGATGCAAGGTGATAGCATCTGGAGCATCCAATATACCGACCCTCCAGTTGTGACATTTTTAACGATACCTACCGGAGGGCAACCACAAAGCCCCCTGCTTGCCATAGCCAAAGATGTAATGAGAAAGCTCGGGCCCGCCCTCGGAATACGCTCAACTGGCACCGCTGCTTCCCATGCGTCGGATTTGAGCCCTTACGAAGTTTCAAAGGCCATCGATGACATCCTCACCATTCTTGAAGGCGCACTTTTCACTGTGGCAAGCATAGAGTTTCCCCAGCAATACACCGGTAAAATGCTATGTCTCATCGCCGACCTAGACATTGCGATTAGCAGCGAGAAGAGGGCTAAACAGGGGGAAAGACTTGTTAAACTTCTGGAGAACATCATGGTCGCCAACGGCAAGGGAAAGCTTATTTTCTTCACCAAGGGAGATTTCATGGCTATCCGGGGTCTGAGGTACCCGAATAATGTGGTGGAAATTCGTAAGGATGATTGAGTGGATGTGGTCGGTCTGGTGGTTAGACATTGTAGCTGGGATTGACGGGTTGGTTGATGTTGTCATGAGTTGGGGGAACAGGAAAAGAGAAAGCCTTATATTCAGGGAACTGCCGCAATCATGTCGATAGCTTAGTTGATACCTTTAAAACGCATTGTTTTTGATACAGTATTGGCCACTGATTTTGGTATAGCGGCACTGCGCACCACCTAGCCAGATTTCCTTCATTCCTTATGTGTGCAAGAACAGATTGCTTGCCTAGCCCGTTCAGTCCGGGACAAGTATGTATTGAAGTTTGAGCCGCATTCTTACCTTGGCCTGGTTAAGATGTAAATCTGGCATGTGGCCTGCTAATTGTTGTTGCAAAATTCGGGAATTGGTACGACCATTTCCCTGGACAAAATACCAAGCGAGTGAAGCATATTCTAGTGTGAGTCAACTACAAAGGTATGGGTAACCTATATGGAATGCAAGTCAACTGATACGGTGATACAATATTGCAATACCACGAACATCTCTTTCAACTGGGCATCAAACAAATTCAATTTCAGTAAGTTTGTGATCCATCGTGATCATAATATATAAAGATTGTTGTGGAGCAAAACGTATCGTGTAACCCCGGCTAGGATATGAGATGGCCAACTTCGTCTCATACTCTAGTTGGTGATTTAGTAGGTTTGTACGGAACCCTTTAAGCTATGAGTAATAGAATAGCATATAAATACGCCTTTGGAATAACCCCGTTTTCGTTCTCTATTTTCCCAGACACATCCTTTTCCAGCCAGTCCACTCTTCAGCACTTAATACAGAGGACCTCAATTCAAGGGTTTCCTCTTCCAGATTCTCAAGCATAGGTCACCACATCCACCAAATACCAACAGAACAATCGGCAGGCACTTGCCTATGAAAATACACAGACACTATATACACAAGCGATAGTCTCACTTTCACGCACCCGCAACCTCCCAAGCCAATAACACCCAGGACTACAACTCTTACTGTCACCTATTCACAATGAGTTACTACAGCGATGACCAAGTTCCCCTGTTACCTCAGGGTTCTGGCAGCGGTGACTACGATTACCCTGCATATGCCAATTCGAGCAACAACACCGGTGATAATCAACGTCACCCCAGCACTGCTGACAACATCAATGCGTGGGCGGCACGACACTCCCGAGATCACACATACGACGTAGAAAAAATGCAAAACGAGGCATTGGAAAGAAAATTCGGCATAGAATTGAGGTACGAGCGATTCTTCGCCTATAAAGCATATATCGAGCCTGACTACACCCGCCTCAGTCAGGTGCTCAGATCAGCCCGATCGATGTGCCGGCAGCACCTTCGGAACATAGCTACCTTCAAGGAGAACAAGTTTCAAACGCCGAAGGATAAATCGGATGCCTACAAAGCGCTGAAATCTGGGGCTAAGGGAGTCGAGCGTGTATGGAACGATGTCATTAGTGCATACACTGATAGTGAACCAGTGAAATCACGCGTTCTGACTAGTGTGAAATGGGTTACTGAATACACGAGGCCATCGCTTGCATTTAAGCACCTTAATCGGTTCTTAATCGATGCAAACTCGTCCATTGCCTGGGTAAACGAGGTGAAGGTACTCAAACAGCGCTTCGAGAGTTTAATTAACGAGGGAAAAGACACCACCAAGGTGGCGAATGAGTTAAGAGAGGTTTTGGAGAGGACCTACAAGGAGGAGCATGCTAAGGAAGATGCCACGAGATGAGAAAAGATCGGGAGGAATAAGGGCGTCAGCAATCGGATCAGCCTCAGGCCACGTATTAAGATACGACTGCATCCGAGGTAGTAAGGACATACGAATCGACACCCTAGTATCGTCATACGATACAGATTGTCATAGATAAAGTCCTCATTCGCTATTCAAATAGTAGGCTTTAGACCTAATAGATTTGTTTTTTCACGGAATGTTTAGTGGACAGTGATTACAATTAGTAATGAGTGACAGCAACAACTTCCAATCTATTTTACACCGCTTTGAACCACGACAATACTAGAAAACCAAGGAAATGTTGGTAAAAGAAGTGATTTCTGTTGGCTTTATTAAGAAAACACGACTTGAAGAAAATCCTACCGTATTACATCAGATTGCGAGTTTGTCCATCTTCTAATTGAGACTGCAGGGGGAATTCGTTTCTTGGCAGCGTCACCTATACATGTGTCGACCTGAGGTTGAAAAGGATCAATTTGATCGAGGTATTCGACGTAGATTTTGTTTGAAATGTAGATCTTGGACTACGCTGACGGTATATAAAGTTACTCGACGCTGATGTCTGCACGGAGGTGACATGAAGCCCCTAGAGAATTCCATAACATGCTGCTGGGATTGCAACAATCCGGTTGAATGAACTGATCTAGGATCAGGGACTATCAAGGCCAATGTGCGGCCAGAAATATAGGTCAGGGTTATGATCACGGAAGTCACGCTTCTTCTTCGGGGGGGTTATATCGGACTTATGGTACCGAGACATGCGTGGCTGTCCCCAAGCCCCGATTAGGATGCAACGCCTAAATAACAGACTAAAGTCAGCAAATGGAATTTTTCAGGTTTCTTGGCATCATTTGATGCTGCTGAGATAGGTTCAACTCAATAAAATATCGTAATAATAAGACGAAGTTAAGAACATTTGGAATCAGGGTCCCCAACGCCCACTTCCAATTTTTAGACTTCCAGATCCAACGATTCAGTGAAAAGGGGCCAGTGACGACCGGAGGGGGGATGTGCTAGGAGAGGAGATTTGAAAAACCTAAGCAGAAGAATACTTGGCCGGATTGGAAACCCAGTCAGTAAAAATGCGGCCAAGAGCCCTTGTCTGAAATAGAAGGCAGAAACTAGCATTTTATTCTAATTTAACATCGTATTATAATTCTTTTCCTTCGAAAGGGTCATGATTATACATTAATTATTGCTATTAAGTATGGATATTCACTTATCCTTTATGATTTTATAACTTTAAGCCATGTTTTAAGTTCGTAAATCAATTTCTAAAATCTTATTTTCTTTTCGTTGTAATACATATACTGAGCTACACTTCACTCGACCACAGTACTCCCGCTCGAGTATTGACCGGACAAAGACAAAGACATTGAAACGAATGTTAGAGCTCAATTGAAACCTATGTAGAAGCATATGTCCCAAATCCCGATAGTAACGAGTGAATGTTGTTTTCCGTATCTCCAATGGCCCCTCACTATTAGCTCGCCAGCCGTGCACATCTCCGTCCTATATACCTCATCACCATGTCCAGACAAATCCAGTTTACTTTTCCGGGGCACCGAATAGTAGATCGAATTATCCGAAAGACCCGAGGAAGGTCTGCTTGTCTGCCTGTCTGTCTGTCTGCTCAGGTCCGCCCTCCCCGCATCATTCCGCCTAAACGAACACTCTAACTAGAAGAGCCCAGCCGCATTGGCCACGAAGCCGAAGTTCCCGAGGCAGTCGGCATAGTCGGCGGCGTACTGCTGGCTGCCAGCCGAGGGCGTTCCGCAGTTGTTGACGCTGTAGACGGTCACGGTCCTGTCATCGCCGGGGCCGAGGAGCTTCATCGAGCTCCAGCCCGGCGATGGCGTGGCGCAGCTAACCGGGTCGATCACCAGATCCGTTAGCTTGTTCTGGCAGTTGGCGTCGGTGAAGAGCTCGTAGGTGACCCCGTACGCCTGCGCTGCCAGGCCGAGAGCTGCCAGGACGGCCGTGGTGAAGGTGTTGAACTGCATTTTTGGGAACAAAGGGTTTTTAGTTAGGAAAAATTTGTTGGTTGGTTGGTTGGCTGGTTATGTAGCTGGATGTATGTATATGGGAAGAAACGTCGCTGTGGTCTGAGTGCTTTGTTTGTCTGGTTGTAAAGTGTCTCTGTCAAAGAGGAAAGCCGGTTTATATAGACAATATCTTCTCCCAACTTAGCCTGGCTGTTGACTATTCTTTAGAGACCTCCGTTTATTACCTTTGGAAAGATCATCATCTGTAAGCTCTTCTTTCGAGCCTGTGCAGTAGGTTAAGGCGACCAGAGCAGGACGCGACCTTTACACGATGGTGACATTATAGTCTCTTAACTAACGTCTTAGACCCCAAGCTGGACCAGCCAGGGAGTGGGACCACCCCTAGCATTCTTTTATGAAATAGGGCATTTATTTTTTTATTTCCTACTTACTTGTGCATATATAAATGACTGGGATTGGTCCTACTCTCTTGCTAGTTCTGTTTGGAGTTTTCCTTTACTTGAATAACATTCTAAAATAAACTGTAAGTTACATGGCCAGAAAGTCCTCTACATATCTACTAACTTGGGCTTGCGTATTATTCATTTGCCGATCAGGGGCGCAGTCTGATTTGTCGGTGACATTTAATGTGGTATAGGTTCTGATATAGGTGTAATGATTAGAGTCGAGGTCCCGGGTCCCCGGATTGAGCAGCCTGACGCAAAATGATGTCAAAGTGCCTTGAAGTCAGCTGACACATAAGGGTTACCATCTCTATATAAGATCGTCAGGCCCCCAGCCTCACAAGATACTAGGCAAGGCTGGGCATTGCCTACTACATACCTTTCAAATTATTGTCTTTGAATATCGCCCGCAGAGATCGGGTGGGTCAATATGTTTCTGCATAGTACTTTTTGACCCTGGGTTATTTGACAAGGCTATTTGGTATACGAGAATACTATACAGTTCCTTATATGCAAGTCTACGTACTTAACCATGTACTTGTTCCCAATATTGAAAGACGTACCTAGCATATATGCCATCCAAATATGAGACTGTATAACAGCAACCTTTCACAACGAGCTGCCTGCCAAGCAAAGTAGCAAGTGCTTCAACTAGCAAGGCACCCTACCTACCTACTCTAAACCTACCGACTGCGCCTCTAGCCGATCACTTACACAATCGCAGAACGTCAAGAACTGCTCTACAGTCCTGATCGTCTTCCTCTGGGTCCTAAGATCCTTCGCAGAGAATCTCAGCGCCGGGTGCGGTGCATTCCGAAAATCGCATGGGTCGCGGACCTCGCCGAGACGGCTAAGCAGGAGACACTCGTCTAGAGCCTCGCGCGCGATGAGCTGCAGGGCGTCCGCAGCGACTTCGGGGCCGAACTCGCGCTTGATGCGCGCCGCGAGAGCCGGAAATGACAGGTGCTCGCGGCGCAGCCACAGTGCACGAGCGAATTCGGCGCGTACGGCGTCCCAGCCGCTGGGATCGGTCATGGGATCGACGTGGAAGGTCAGGGGGTCGTCGTCCCTCCAGTCCGGGTCGGAGGAGAAGAGCCTGCGCCGGATGAGAGCGACGAAGACGTCTTCCATGAACCCCTGCGTGAGGAGATGCGAGGTTTCCTCCTCGTCCAGGACCGCGACCGCGATGGCGGATACGGCCTCGAATATCCCGTCTTGGTGCGTCTTGTACTTACCGTACATCTTGGCCAGCTGGCAGGGCGTGCAGAGGTTGACTAGGGGTCGTCTCTTGGCGCGGAGCAGGATGTCATTGTCCTCGCCGGGAGGAGGGTCACCGTGCCACTCGAACTCTGAGAACTTCCGCACCAGTGCGGGCATGGGATCGTTATCTGCTATCAAGCAGCAGCATCCTTCACAGTTCTTCGGTAGTTTGGGGGTTTGCGCTTCCATATTGAACCTACTTTCAATGATGCTGTTTGCTGCATTTGACGACAGTAAACGAATGCTTTTAAAAAAGACCTATCACTTTTCTTCCTAGGCAAGGCACACAGGAGAGAGCACTTGCAAGAGATTTTATTATATACGTGAAGGTAGATATAAAGAATGATTGTTTCATGATGATGGACGAGGCTTGTGAGCAATTGTTCTATTGTCTTTGTCATACTGGACAATATCTTTGTCGATTTCTTAGAGACTTGAGCAAAAACGCCAAAGGAGTATTTTCTCTTTTATGAAGGTTTTATATTATTTGTGACAAAGGCTTTCTTGTCGAGAAACCGTGGTAAACTTGCATCAAAGGACGGGAGTTCATTGACAAATAATATTACACACGGTAAGAGAAGAGGCCATTCACTGACGAATGGAAATGTCGATGACTAAACAACGGAAGTACATACCTACGTAAGGATTTAAAGGATCGACGGCCGAAGATTTCGTCGGACATTCCGATACTCGCAGTAGCTGACGAATGCCTCCTCCCACATTCTTTACTCACTTATAATATCCCTCAACTGCTTCAACAATTAGCATCCTAACGCCGGAAAATACGTTCGCGCATGTGATTGAACAAACGTCAAGCCACTTTGGCGAACATTTGCTAATAGCACAGCCATCGGATAACGAACTGTAACGCCCCAACTACCTAGCTCCGTATTCCCCCCCTTTTCGAAAGTTCTCTGTCATATTTTCAAAAAAGTTCCTCCAATGGGAATTGCAGTTCGGAATTCTGGCACATGCACCTGGCTCAGGGAAGTAGGATCCATAGAATGAGGCTGTTTCTTTGGGCAGGAATACCGTATCAGTAGCACACGAATGCGCACACTACATACCCATCCTGGAGACATTAAAATATTCATGTAAGAGCGCGAAAGAAGAAAAGAATTAATCAAGTGGATTGACTCGTCATGTTATGCGTGCGTACGTCTCTCTAGTTAGCTTGGCCCGTGACTGCGTCCGGTTGTACGACATACATACGGCGGTATATACGGAACATGCGCCATGTGGAATTAATTATGTAGTTAATTACCAGCAACTCCTGCATAGGAGATGAGACGGAGCTACTGCGATCTTCCTCTGGGAAAGCGAAATGCCTGTGGTCGGTTTGATTGGCTGGTTGGGCGCTGTTGGACGTTGAAAGAAGCTTAAAAAACTCGATCACTTTTGTTTCTTTATCTCGGGCCCTATCTCTCCATCCATCCAATCACGACCGAAGGATCGTCGAAGTCTAGACCAGAACCCGACATTCAGTTGAATGATCTACGAAGTTAGAGTCGCGCATCTAGATAGAGCTAACGTTATGTGGTATTCTGCTATTTGGGCAGCTTGGCAGCTAGCTAGCCACAAGAACTGCCTCTATTCTCTGTATACCACCAAAGAACTACCTACCTACTTACCCCTTTCTTCCCGGCCTAGTGGGCCCGGCTTTTGGGAACTCTTTAGACAGGTCAGACGCCACTAAATGCAAGGTCCGCATGTGCTCTGCGCCGACGACATCCGACGACCAACTATAACCAACTAGCTTTCAAGCGAACAAAGAAAGCGGGCTTGGCATGGCAGGACAAGTGAGCGATGAGGAGTTGGCGCCTCGGATGCCCCTTGAATCCCGCCATCCCCCCCATCATTTTCTTGAAACATGAAACAACCCAACTTCCTGCCCACCCCCTTGCGCTTGCGGCTGACAAAAAGGCGCCCGCATTTTTGTTATCCAATCAAAATGTGATGTGCCCTCCTTTCATTTTTATTATTAAAAATGTGATTGTAACCAAGTATGTAGGTAGGTATGTACATAGGTATTGTACGAAAATATGTAGGCGAATTATGACGAGGTGAGGTCAATGGTCAATGAAAAGAAGAAGAAGAAATGAAGAGGCACACACACTCTCTCCTGCATGTATATCTGTCGGTGCTTGCTTGTTCATTCTACTCAGTCCTTTCTTTCTTTCACCTTTCCTTCACAAGGCCGCATCCATTCATTCTTTTTTCCAACAACCGGTCGGCCTAGCGCAGCCAGTCAGTCAGTCTCGAGACTCTCCAAAATAGCAGTCTCGTTTACTTTATTATTATCTTCTTGCCCCTCATTCTTTCATAGTGGGCTCATCTGAATCTACAATAGCCAAGTGCTATTCTTCTTCTTCTTCGGGTCCCTTTGACTTTGTTCAGTCCAGTCCAGTCATTACCTATCTACGTAGATACATGCACATACAGAGAAAACATCAATCTAACCTTTAAGTCCCTCTTTTATATATAACTATTCTCTGATTATATAGCATCAAACCAAAATGCTAGTCCTTACGTTCCTTCTCTGCACCTTGAACCCCTTGGTTGCCCATGCCCTCCCCAACGCCAAGGAGGGCACGGCGAGTTGCAAGGTGAAGACTGCCACGGTCACGCACACGGTATTCTTGGACCCCACGACGGTTATAGTTCCGGCCGTGCCTTCGTCGTCGTCGTCTGCTGCCGCGGCCATGTCTAGCTCAGTAGGGGAGAGTGCTACAGGGATTGTTCACACCCCCACCGTGAGGCCGAGCATGCCGTCGAGCGTGCTCTTCAGCAACCAAACCGTCATGCCGTCTAGCACGGCCTTCACCAACCAGACCGAAACGATCTCTTCGTTTCCGGCTTCGAGCCCTCCAAGCAAGCCAACGGTATCGGTGCCGGCGCCACTGTCATCCGAGTTGCCAATGGTGCCCTCTACTGTGACGTCAACTGCCGACTCGAGCACCAAGATAGCGACGTCAACAGGGAACAAGAAGCCAGTATCCTCCACATCCACCACCGCAGAGTCCAGCAGCACCACTTCCACATCCACATCCACATCCACATCCACACCGGCATCCTCCTCAGCCGCATCCCCCAACGACCTAATGAGCGACGCGACGGCGATAGCGTCGAGCCCGGAGGCGACGTCGATGTGCGGGAACGCGGACCGGAAGATCATGCCGGGGTTCCCGTGGACGGTGAGCAACGCGATGTACAACGCGGGGCAGATGTCGGGGCAGCAGTGCACGAACTACGAGGAGGTGGTGGAGACCTCGGGCGGGACCCAGCAGATGGTACGCTACGAGAGCGTGACGGACATCGAGCAGGTCGACGACACCGAGGACGTCTGCAAGGGGTACTCCAACGTCGGCATCGGCGAGAACCTCCGCAAGCCGTTCCGCGACGTGAAAGCCATCCCGGCCTACTTCCAGTGGGAGAGGACGATCTCTACTGCGTTTAAGGGTATGTTGTTTGCTTACCTACCTACTTACCCAATTCCCACCTTGCCCCCTCCCCCTCCATCCATTGTTTCTCCTTCCACCTAGGTCTCTCCTCTACTCTACTCCACTCTACTCTACCCTAACACCGTGGTCTTACTTACTTACTCACCAACCCACCAGGCGCCAACGTATTCGACATAATCACATCCCCGACCTCAGGCGACGGCAGCTCGACGGCGTCGTCGGAATTCATGCTATGGATATCGATCTGGGGCGGGCAAGTGCCGATCGGGTACTCGCGGGGCCCCGTGGCGACGTTCGACCTCTACGGGACCTCGTTCGACCTGTACGAGGGGGAGAACCCAGGGAGCGGCGTGACGGTGCGGAGCGCGCTTCCCACTTCATCATTCGACGGCGTGTTCGAGGGCGACCTGCGCGACTGGCTCCAGGTCATGGCCGACCGCGGCTACGTCGCCGACGGCGACTACGTCAATGTGGGCAATGCGGGTACGGAGGTCTTCTACGGTAGTTCGGAGATGAAGGCTGTGGTTGCTATTGAGATTCAGGTGTGATGATGAAGAGGAGGAGGAGGAGGAGGAGGAGGAGGAAGGGTCGGGAGTTAAGTAGGTGAAGAGACACACCACACAAAAAAGAAAGAAAGAGTGGGATATAAGGGTATAGAAAGGATGGCCACTTAGGTATGGGGCATTTACGGTAGATGGGTATATAAAGGATACGGAAAAGAGGAGCCTCAGGAATCCGGTCTTGCTCCAAGGGTATGGGATACCTAGGATGGAATGGGGTTTTGGATCAAGGGGGGTAAGGGGGAAAAAAAAAGGAACTGGCGAAAAGATGCCACATGGATTTCACTTCTTCAGCACTGGTTTGAGCACTGGGTAACAACAAGCTGGGCTTCTTTTTAACTTTTTTCTTCTTTTTTTGATCTTCTAGCCCTGATAGTCTCGCTCGGAATGGCGGGCGGGTGGTACATTTATACGGCAGCGCTGTTTGTTATTCTAGATTTTGCATGGTCTGTTGTAGGATATATGGAGGGGCTACAAACGTAAGTAGTCTATTCTATGAATTGTATCTATGTCTTCCGAGTTCATTGCGTACTGCGTTTGGAGGCTCCATATTATTATTATGACCGTACATGTGTGATATCTCTTCACTGCTAAGCTTGGCCGGCACGTAGTCAAATAGTATATGCTTAGTTTGTTTTTGAATGATGAAGATGGGCTGTTTAGGGATCTTCATTTTTACCTCGTGATAATACCCAAACCAGCTTATACATAGGTTGGGAGATAGGAGAGGGGTGAGGTTGTTGTGATGTACAATAGGAGCAAGCGAGAAGCCCAGTCAACATCGAGCATTCTACACCAGTGTTCTCATACACACAGAGAATGAGAAAACAAGTAGTACATGATCAGATTATACTTTCACAGGGATTTATATTACGCATTCAAATACCACTAATATACATCGACCAACCCCTTTCCCTTTTGGCCGAACGACATCATCATCATGACTACCGAGGGCCAGGGGCAAGCCTCCAGGCCCTAAGCGGCAGGCTCTGCAGGTGCAGGACCTTGCCACGGATATACATGGTGAAGGTAAGGACACCCACGAGTACACAAATGATGTTGACGATGTAGTAGCCATCGTGGACTATCTCGCATGAACCGCCGCCGTATTCGCATCGCTCCCTCTCAGCCTGCAGGGCGCACGAGAAGGGCTGTGTCACTAGGGGCCCCTTGAGGGATGTAACGTCGGTCTTCTCTGACGGCGGATGGCATGTAGCTGTCGTGAATGCGTCCACCATCTTCAGGACAAAGTATCTTGGGAATGTGCCGCCAAGGTTCGAAACACTATAAATGAGTTAGTCACGTTACTTGATGTCATGACATCGAGGGCTCTTTGCGGCGAACTTACGTTGCTAATAATGTCATGTAGGTCCCTCCGATCACAGGATCAGCTACTCTGGCATGGAAGGCGGAGACTGCGACAAACATGATGGTATTGGTGAATGTTGAAAACACGTGCGAGACGATAACCGTGAGAAAGTACCCGGAGTGAACTCCGTCTGCAGGAAAAGTGCTCACGACCATCTGAGCAAAGACAGCGGCAACTAGGCGGCCCATGAAACCCCAGCACCAAAGACGCATCGGGGTGTACTTCTGGGACCATTTTCCAGCATAATAACCTAAAGAGATCTCAAACGGGAAGTCGATCAGCACGGTCAATGCCATGTTGTCTTTTCCAAACCCTTTCTCCAACAGTTTCAAGTTGGTGACACCATCATTAGCCTGGAAACCGATCTTAGCAATGAGGTGGACAATAATAATAGTCTGAATGTTGCGGAGCTTCAAGACATCCCACATAATCTTGTAGACATCCCAGACACCCTCTTCATTTTTCGACTTGTCCTCTTTCTTGAGAATGGCTAGTCCAATTGTGATCGCAATATAAGCCCATCCCCAGAAAGTCAAATAACCTCCGAGGCTTATAAGACCGGTGTCTAATTCTTCTGTTCGGAACCATTTGTTCGCAAAGTCCTTAGAATTGAAAGCCAGAAAGACGGTATAGGATAAGAACTGGCCAGCCGTAAGACCAACAGTTTGGGCAGTTGAGGCATACGAGACATTTCCAGGTGTCAAGAGAGTCAAAGCCCAGCCATCGACAGCAATATCTTGCGTGGCGCACATAAAGACTAAGAAAAACCACCAGCCGGTGAAACTCCATATGGTAGGTCCACCAGGCTTCCCAGTCGTAGCCATGAGATCTTCGACCATCGAGCCTAGGTATAGCATGCCGAAACCAGATAACAGTTGGATAGGTAAGATCCAGCTCTTTCTCCTGCCGACCTTAGGACTCCATACTGCATCGACTATAGGACTCCAGAATAGCTTGAGAGAATACGGATACGACGCTAAGGTAAAGACACCAATCTCGCCAAAGGATAGGTGATCTTTGAGCAAAAATGGCACAGAACCACTTGCAAGGCCCATAGGAACACCTTGCAGGAAATAAAGCAAAACTAGAAGTATGAAATTCCGCTGATCGTGGTGGGGAAGTTCGAAAAAGCCATGGTCGTTGACTGTTGGGGTCTTGGGAACATGGTCGTCCAGCGAGAAAGATTCTCGAGCCATCAGATTTGCTGTAACCTGATCTGAATCTGGCTTTGAGGAGACTTTCCGTCTTAGTTCAATATTGCTGGCCATCTTGCCGTTTGTGGAACTGTCTAAACCAGTCGTCGAGACTGATAAGCCGTCTCGATTTGAAGGTTTCGAGCGTTTAACTTTGGCACCCATTCGAACTTCGGCACAGGGATTTATTTATAAGAGTTGGTGTCAAGAGGTGAAAGGTTGTCGTGTTCGTGTAGGTTTCCGCACAGGGTTGAAAGCTTGGAACGATGGCGGGTGATTGCTCAGATGAAAGACATCAAGCTTGACGATGGAATACTAGACGGGCTACAAGTTGCAAGTCGCAGGTCAAAAGCACAGCGCTCTCGTATCCGGCAGGCAGTTTCTAACCAATGACTAAAGAGAACAGATTGTAAAGTGTCTTCAAAGTGTGCGCAAGGCAGAGAAGCTCAATGCAACTTGGGGTTTAGGCAGCGATTAGATCGGGTCAGAGACTAGGAAGTGCTTAGCGATTCGTGGCGTGCCTAGAAGGGGATGTCGGTAGGGCGATATGCGATGTAGCTCGGTGATTAACGATCGTACGAAGTATATCTGTAGAAAAAAGCTTCTTTCAGTTGCCAATGATGTCAAGGCAAAAAAATAAAAATAAGCGGACCAGACTGAGCAACCGTGGCCTTTTCAAATCGGGTAAAGAAAGGGTGGCAACATAGACTTCGAAAAGAACAATAAGAAAGCCAAAATCCCGATAATACGTCTATAATACGAAGCTTAGTCTAGAAGAAGAGTATGACGTCTCAAAAAGAGGGGGAGAGAGAAGAGATAGCAAAGAACAGGTACGATCCTTAATCCATCACGAAGAGAACATCAACACCCTCCCACGATACAATGTATGTAGCCAGGAACAAAAGAGTAAGCTGGCCAATTGGAGTGAAGATGTGAACTGGGGGTGGAAATGGAAATAGAAAAAGAACAAGAAGGGAAAAACGAACTTGGCAGCCCCAGATTTCTGACTAAACTGGATCTTCATTCCCTGAACTTACCTGATAACAGCGATAAAAGGAGGATCCGATAACCGAAAGTTTCCACTAACCCCACCAATTTAGTTACGCATGTTCACTGTGCATACAGGCCTGTACCCAGGTGCCAGGTCCCCCAGCTACACTAAGTATTCCACATGCATATCAAGTCGCGTCATATCGCGTCTTCAGTTTCTTCAGACCTTCCACCTCATCTGATAATACATCTCAATCTAATTGAAGAACAAGATCAGGCACAATGGCAAGTCCAGAAGATGATACCATACTAGAGCTATCCACAACCGAAAAGTTAGACGATGAGATCACCAAACTAAGAGCCCAAGGTACATACATAGTCTCTCACCTTCCCTGCCCCCCTAAACATCATCCAAAAACAACCACAGCTAACGAAGAAACCACCCACCCACCACAAAAGTCGACTCCCTAAAGCGCGACCTCCACCTGCACACAAGCACCCTCATTACCTCCCCACCGATCGCAAGCGCCATCCAAGATGATCAGCAGCTAGCAACCCACGCCGCCGAGCAAGAAGCCCACAAGCAGCAGTGCCTATACCGAACATGCGCGTCCATAACCACATTCCGGGTGCAAGACCCGGACCCGCAAGCCGTAGACGCGGGGCGCGTCCTCGGCCTCCGCATCGAAGTGATGGCGAAAGCGCGCTTCGTGCGCCCCTACTTCGTCATGCTGAACCGGCCGTGGGGGGCGCACGCCCGCAGCTTCCTGCGCGTGCACCGCCATACGGTCCCGGCTTGCGTGCCGCTGTCGGGTTTGGCGGCGCGGTATCTGCCACCACCCCTGATAAAGAGGACCGCTGCTGAAGAAGACGCCGATGCTGATGCCGACGATGATGGCGAGGAAGAGGACGACTCGAGGAGGAGGAGAGCGGCGGCCAAGGGGAAGCAGCAGCAAAAGCAAGACCTACCGCGCTTCGCGCGCGCCCTCCGGCGCGAGCTCGTGCGCTACCACAACCGGGTAGCGGTGATCGGGGACCTGCGCAAGGCGGCGGGTCTGGAGGGGAAGCGGCGCAAGAGCAAGGAGGTGATGGACCCGCCGATCGTGGACGTCAGCGCGGCGGACGCCGAGGCCAAGCAGATCCGGATCGAGTGGGGCGACGGGAAGTCCGGGCGTCTGGTCATGAGTGATGATGGGGAGATCCTCAAGATGGTCGTGCAGAAGGGGGCCATGGGTGGTGGGCAGGGGCAGGATCGCGAGACTGTGAGGCAGTTCCTAGGTGGGGCTGTGAGGATCGAGGAGATAAGTAGGCATTTTTGATGTAAGGTGTTTGTTTAGAGGGGGAGGTTGTGTGTGTGTGTGGTCGGTGAGTTGAAGAAGGGATACGTTGATTGGGGAGATAGGACTAGATGGTGAATAGGTACGTATGATTCACAGCTACGTATGTGATCATTTGACTTATTCAAGGAGTGATGCTAGTCATTGATTACCTTTTTTAAACTTACAGACTGGGTTTTTTCAAACATTTGCTGTCATGTGCTACTATTTGCCGCCACTTGCTTAAAACCACAGAACTTAGTTCAATCTGCCCCTTAATCCAACTCACTTCGCTATAAGATCTGCCACTCACTCCTTAGCTACCGCCACCTAGCTACCATCACCATGTAGCTACTATACCACATGATGCAATAGGACAATATAACTATAAAGGCTTGCAGTACCACTTAGTTACATATTAATCAGGTTATATAACAACAATTTCTAATTAAAAGGCCTATAAGTAAAGCACCAAAGGCAGTAGCAACCATGTGGTGGCATCCTATAGTGAAGTGATATCAGGTAGCGACGAGTGACAGTATGTCTGAAAAAGTAATCAATATGTAAAGCTCAAAAAGGTAATCAGTAGCTAGCATTACTCTATTCAAGCACAAAGTGATGGCGTTGTTAGATATCAGCATTGTATCTGGCACAAGTTTCCCAGCAAACCTCATTGTGGTAGCGCAAGGCAAGTACTACTATGTATGTACAATACGAAGTACACACAAGCAAGCAAATTACATAATAGGTTGAATAGGCTCCAGGCACTAGCCTCTAGTTAAATAAAAATTCAATAAAGAAATTCTGAGTCACAATTCCAAATTAGGGTTAGCGCATACCAGACGGCAGAATTTTTTACTGATTGTAGGCAGCCTCCCACACCGCCTTTGGCATATAAATAGCTGGCTTCCCCCGCGCGGTCTACGACCGTCTTTTCCCTTTTAGAAACCATCTTAGTGCACGGGCTTTACGCATGGCAGTGAGGATCCGTCCGAGCCTGCGTTTTTGCTAGTTGAAAACTATACTATGACCACTTCAGCTTGGATTTATCCGGGTTGGGAATTTTTGGCACCCCCAATTTTGTTTTTTCAAGACAAATCTCGTTTGTTTTTCGTTACCGTCGTTCCTTTATGGAACGTGGCGAGGAAGAGCTTTTGATATGCAACTAACATACGTGCCTGCTTGAAATGAACTGCGTTGCGTAGATATCTCGATGCGCGTGTTCAGGTCCCGCGATGGAAGAGAGTTTTGTGGTTAGTTTCGGAGTTTGGGTTGTGCTACGAGGCTGAATCAAGGTTGTGATGGCATGATAGTATCTAGTATACCTAGTCCGCAACTTCATGATGAAACAGTTTGGCTTAATTAATATCTATTGCTTACGTCTTGTCTGCTCTATTTTTTTCTCATTCGCGTACACTCGTAAAGCTGCCTACATACAAATGTGCATTTCTACCTGGATGCATCTGACTCTAATCGCTATCCGCGACTACCACCATCTATTTCGTGTATGACTATTTTAATGACGCCTAATCAGCCTTCCCAGTAGCGACACTGCAGCTTTTCTTGCCTTTGTCTATGTATGTATGTAGAGTCATTTTGCTTCTTAGCCTTTGATCGCCATTTGACCATGGCCCAGCAAGCAAGATGCCGCGTCGAGTAGCTTCCTCCTGCCTTCCCTAGTTTCGCTGTTGGAGCAGTCACGCGATACGCGACGTGATCTTCCGTGTCGCGATGCTATATAACTAACTTAATTATCATCATCATCTTCGGCAAAGTGTGAATGCGTTCTCCAATCAATCAGTCGGCTGTCGCGGGTCGTAGACCTCGTAGCCCTCGTCATCCGTATCGCTCTCCACATTCTCATCCACCATCACAGGCTTCCTCGTGTCAATCTTGTTGTTACTTTCAGCAGTATTGATTTTCTCCTCCCTCGCGTCCTCTTCACCTGTAGCACCACCCCCTATAGGCGCAAATGCGCTCTTAAACCCGCTCTTCTTGAAACCACCCTTCTTGAAACCAGCAGCTGCACTTGAGGCAGCCGGAGCAGTTGTCGTTGCCGCAGCGCCCGCCTCGCCGAGCTTGATGCTGATGAGCCCGTCGGCCTTGGCCTCGGCCTTCCTCGCTCTCGCACCGGCCGTCGGGTCCTTGACCATCTGCTTCATGTCCTTCATGCGCTGCCGATGGCTGTGGTCGTAGCTACTCAGGTGGGCCTCGTAGTCGTTCATGCGTGAATAACCCTTGGAGCAGAGGTCGCAGTAGAAGGATTGCAGGGCGGCTCGCGCTGACGACGTCTGCGCCGGTGGGAGGGTTTGGTGCCGCTAGAACGGGAGAAAAAAAGAGGTAGATGTCAGTAACGTGTAACTACAATCTCAAATCGTAATCTACACTTCGGGGGGCACTTACTGGTGGCATTTTGATTGTAGATATCGGTCTCTTTTCTACGTTCGAAACTCTACCGCGTCCCTGTTGAATGATACGCGATGTCGGACTCTCCGCTGTCGATTAGATATGGAGGTACGAAGTACATGGCTAACTCCATTTAACTGGTTTCTGCGCTTTGCTAATTCCAGTGCTGTGATTTGCTAAAGACTCGAAAGTGAGCTGGAGATAGTGGGGCAAAACGGAGCTTCACCTCTTAATCCTGGGAATTTATTTTTGGTGTTTTAAACCTATCGAGTTAGGGTCTTTAATTATTTTCGCTTATGACGTCGACCCATGTAGTTGTGTGAATGTTTTCTTTCTAGTACTTTAAATAAACACCACAACATCCTCCTCTTCCTTTCCCTGCTGTGATTTGATGGATCATCAGCCAGGATGGATTACCACTCGTTAAAACACCAGGACTCGGAAGAGACCCTGGTGTCTCTTTTACAACTAGATCCGTCGCCGATGGATAGCGAACAAGACCTTCCCGGCATGTTAGACGAATCCTCATCCTCTACGAGAAAAGCCTACGGCAGCAACAGCAACAACACATACTCGTCTCTTGGTCTCAGCGGAAGCGGACATGGCGCAATATATTACTGTACGGCAAATCTCCATTTCTCTCATATCTCGATAAGCTGAAAAAACCCAACACCATTTGAAAGAGCACACAAAAAATGAAAAAAAAGGAAAAAGGAACAAATGGTAACAGTGTATGCATGACCCGGCGGTGGGAAAAACAGTGACGCGCATCCAACGCTACTCGAGCTACACCTTCTCGGTGTTCGCCGGCCTGCACATCGCCAACACGTCCATCATCCCGCTGATCTACCGGTCGGTGCCCTACTCGGAGCCCTTCCTCGTCATGGCGCGCGAGATCTACCAGACGCCGGTCGCCGAGCCCCTCCTCGTCGGCCTCCCCATCCTCGCCCACGTCGCCTCGGGCGTCGCGCTGCGCCTCGTCCGACGGAAGCAGAACCTCAAGCGCTACGGCGCCGCCGTCTCCCACCACCCCAACATCAGCCGACGCCGGGCCTGGGCCTGGCCCCCGCTCAGCAACATCTCCGCCTCGGGGTACCTGTTCCTGGGCCTGCTCGCCGCCCACGTCACCATCAACCGCGCCGTCCCGCTGCTCGTCGAGGGCGACAGCTCCAACGTCGGCCTGCAGTTCGTGGCCCACGGGTTCGCGCGCGTCTCCCCCGTCCTCCCCCAGATCCAGGGCTGGCCCTCCTACGCTGCCCTGCTGTACTTCGGCGCCGGACACATGGTGTGGGGCTGGGCCCGCTGGTTCGGCGCCGCCCCCGTCCCGATGGCCTGGAAGGACGAGCACGCCCTGCCTCAGCATATTCGCCGCAGGAGGCGTAGGGCCTGGTGGGCGGTCCAGGGTACTGCTGTTGCTGTTGCGGCGCTCTGGGCTGCCGGTGGCTTGGGCGTTGTCGCGCAGGCGGGTGCGGCGGGCGGTTGGCTTGGGGGCATCTATGATAGCATGTATAACTGGGCTTGGCAGTGATGAGATAGGTGCAGTTATGTGTATACGCACGTATGGCTGCATCTTTTTGCATATAAACAGGAGTTATG
This sequence comes from Eutypa lata, assembly GCA_022661535.1. Taxonomy (NCBI): domain Eukaryota; kingdom Fungi; phylum Ascomycota; class Sordariomycetes; order Xylariales; family Diatrypaceae; genus Eutypa; species Eutypa lata. The sequence continues at coordinate 3,942,277 of JAKULF010000004.1, read as the reverse complement.
CATATAAAATGGGTTACGAGATAGAATGAATGATTGGAATGACTTGAAAAGCATTTTATTACTTTCATCCTTTGGAATTTTGCTATATTTATATCCGCTTCATTTGGTATCTGCTCCGACTCTCTTGTGTTGCCGGTGTGATGATGACCAGCTACTTGAAACTGGCCGTGTGCTGTACAAAGATCTGAGAGAAGGAACGAGTGCCACCAAGGCCGAAAATATCCTGCTTCTTGGAGTAACTCGACCAGCTTCCATATTTCCCTTGACGTGCCAATGCTCGTTTCACGAGAATTTCGGGAGCCACGCTTCGAAAATTCTTGTTAGATATGTCCTTTTGTATTTTATCATTAAATAAACCAAGCATCTCTCTCCTTGAAATTTCCCATCTTCGACCATTCACGTTTAAATCTTCTAATTAACGTTTTCTTCCAATGATTGCTTTTCTCGATGTCAACTTCAACAATATCAACGACCAATTTCTGCTCCTCGGGCACATAACTACATGTTCTATCGACGTTCCGTTCCCAACGCAACTTCCCTTCAACTAGGCCTGAGCTTTCTTTCATACAAGATCCTCCAAAAAAGGAGACGACACCAACTCAAGTGGTAGATCGTCTTTGTACTACACGCCGAGAAGACCACAGCTTATCATCATCGACTCTCCTTATACATACATATAGATGATATATCTCAATCCTCGGCCGTAATTCTCTACCCACTCACATTACAAACCAAACATATTACCAACCTCACTTCACTTATTCACCCACCTCAGTCACTCGCTCACTCAGTCACTCACTCACTCACTCCTCCACCCTCAAACATCGTTTCCATTCCACCCATACCTACATACAAACCAAACCAAACCAAACCATTCGAGGCGGCAAAAAATACAAAGAAAAGATGTGCACAGCCGTCACCCTCTTCGAGCACTGTTCCCGATGTCAGGAGGTAATCTCCAATCGGTTCATCTGGCCGAGGTGGTGCCAGTACCGGGGGACGACGACCTGCCAGGGGGTGACCTCACGCGCCACCCGCACGGGCACCCACCCCGATCTCTGCGGTTGGTGCCGATGGTTGCATTCGGTCGGCTACCGGAGAAGATTGGTGGGTGACAGTTTCCTGCAGATGGTTTCTACTGATCGTTATTCCGCTTGGCCGGGGAGGGATGGGGGTCAGGACCAAGGTCAAGGTCAGGGCCAAGGTCAAGGTCAGGGCCAAGGTCAAGGTCAGCATCAGAGTCAGAGTCAGGGTCGGCGTCGGGATCGGCGTCGGGGATGAGTGGTAGGTAGTGGGGTGAAGACACACACGAGGGAGAGAGCAAGTCATGGTAACTGTATGGATGGGGAGGCTGGTCAAAGGTAGGGGAAGGGAAAGGAAAAGCGGGTAAGGTAGCGCAGAATAGGAGGCACTGGATCGTGCGACGGTGGTTTATAGACATTACAAACATAGAAATTAAATCATATTACGGTACTATGGAGATTGAACAGATTCATTCAGATTCCTAATCCCGAGGGTGCGGTCTAAGTTCTTAATTTCTTTTTCTCTACTTTTTTTCTTCTTCTGTTAATGGGCTGATGAATGCAACTGATCATTACATGTGTTTTTTTTCCCCAGCCAAGGTGCCGACACATACTTTGTCCAGCGCTGCCGTGTTTGACCCGTTCCTTAAAGAGTTATCTTTACAGCCAGAAGCTTGCAGGTATTTAGAGTCACTTGCTGTGCAGTACATTTCATCTTTAGTGTGAGGGACTAGGACTCGGCGACTTATTGAGAAGTATTCCAGCCTGTGCTCTAATTATTGAACCTTCCTCGTCTCGTTTATTTTCAGGTCTCATCCTCAATGTGATACATTCTCAATTTAGAGTTTATGGATTATAGGTCGACAAATGATATCGTCACTATGCTCCGTTGCGTCTGGGCGAGATTCGCCTAGATAGGCGGATGGATGCTTTTAGTGTATTCCAATGGCGTTATCGAAATCGAGCTCATACTATGTCTGATCGCAGATCCACCTCCGTATGTTGCATTATCGTACGATTGGGGTGCAACTAAGAAGGCGTCGAAGAAAGAACAACCGAAGTCAGGACCATAGGACATTTCTCACACTCTGCTATATAATTATTTAGAAGCTGCTAATTCGCATGAAAACTATTTAGAGCGTGTATTACTTACTGATAGTATACTATAAAGCTTTAACCCCCTCTTCCAGCAGACATTCCATAGATTTCAGGGGAGCCTTGAAAATGGTCAGACCATAGTTACTCGTGACAATCTTAGCAGCAGGAGAATATGGGGCAATACGTGCTTACGATAGGTTATATCATTATGTTATGGCTAATTGATGATTCGTTGCCTACGTACTTTATAGCTGCAGTGTTGCTATCACACTACGGTGCCCTCTTCAGAGTCTGGGATTCTCAGTGAGAGGTGAGGGTATGCCATTATAGACGGTGAAGTGAAGAGTGACCCGGGATGGATATGTTTGTTATTGAGTGTTCGCATTGCATTGACTAGCTAGTAGATTACAACATGCAGCCTTGAGTTTACCTAGTTGACTGTTGTCAAAGGAGGAGAGACTCATCATGATAGAACGTTAGTATTCAGGCTTTTGGAATCGCAGTACTATATTTGGTGATAAATAGATGATTAACTACCATATCAGGCATATCCCGTATCATCGAGTGCTAGACACAGGCTGAGCTTGCTGGTCTCATGAAAATACAAATACTGTAGTAAATAATGGAACATATTCAAGTTATACGGTTCAGAATGTAACATCTTTCTATAAGATTCAATGCATCTACGACCAAGTATCTTTATTGCGGTCAGTACATGAAATCTAACGGGAACTTCAATAAAACAAGACTCAACCGAGCCAAGAGGTCTAAGATGGATGCATAAGTTCACGTGCTAATATTGACAATGGAGCCCCTAGTGAAGCACTTTTTATGCGTTCAAGAGCTATTTAAACCAAAAACCAGCATCATGTAAATACAATCTCAGGCAGTAATCCGCAGGGGAAGATAACCTGTGTTACGACATACTAAGCTTGTATAAACCTAAAACATATACAGCCGAGACTGCCGTTGGCAGAAAAGGATTCGACTTCTACTCATGCCCCCCCTAACCTCATTTCTCATCAGCCGAGTCGTTACACTCGAAGAACTGACATATGCAAGGAGTTCATAGTGGAATTTATATACGACGATGGTTTTCGTTCTCTCTCCATGTGGCAGTGGCAGGCTAAAACATAAACTACCTATTGTCTCATAATTCATAAGAAGCTCTGGCCTCTAAAGCTACATACAAAAAGCTTCAACCTCACCGCCTCTTATGGTGGCACTTGAGTCATTTTCATAATCATGTCGGCTCCCAGGTGTTATAAGGGAGTCAGCTCGGACTCGGCTCTTCCCCGCTCCGTACCTAGCAATCGGCGTTTCCGCGGGTGCAGAATTTGTTCCTCCCAATCTATGGAAGCCGGAAGCCGAGACATCTCATTGGTGTTTTGAATCAATTTAATAGTACAGTGTATCATCCGACGGACGTCCCAATGCCGTCCCTCGTAACAATCGTTTTTATTATTATTAAAGGTTGGTTGAAGCTTACACTAGCAGATTGGTCTAATCACATTGCCTATAATGCAAATACCGTAACATTTCAGGCTGCTTCAGCGCTTTAACGCTCATAGAGAACTGTTGCGGTTGACGCCATTCGGCCATTCGTCGGGTACAAGCTGGACCATATGTCGAAAACGGGTTGGTTTTCAGCTGCTGAATATGTGATCTGAGTTCAACCCCTCCTTCCGAACGTTCTTCTGCATGCTATATACAGGGGTTGTATAATAGCGGTGTTGTATTCCTGCAATATCACCCGCATCATCACCCGAAAGCACACCAAGATCTCTATTCTACTCACTGCATATATAAGAATGCTTCAATGAACATAGGTTCCGATGAATCAAAGGCTATTACCTAAGAAAAAAACACAGAGCTATATGAATACGTTGTACCGACCTGGTCGGCTCACCGGGACATTGATACTAATCAGACATTGACCCACACTGATATCAGTAAGCCCCCTCGGACCTATTGACAGGGCATGGCGATAGATCGACAGCTGCTAGATGATCTATACTAATTTGAAACCTGCATATTATTGTCAAGCCAAGGCAATTCAGCAGATAGTTAACTAGTCAGAGCTAGATCAATGTAAAATCGGTGTGCGTATTCGAGGGCTTCTTCTTTTCTTTTAGATGCGGCGCATGCGATGCACCAACCCGAAGCACGCATATTCCCGATGTGATGCGGATAAGGGTGTTGCTCGCAAGATGGGGCCGCGTGATAGTTCAATGCTAGACACCTCTAAGATTACGGATTATGGTATGGCGTCAGACACAGAGACAGTGTTTAAGTAGACCATATATAAAGAAGATAACTTCCCAGCACATGGTGGTGCCAGACCATTGCTCGAGTTTACTGTCAACATCCACGGGCGTAGTCCTTGCCCCTCATCCTTAGACGTAAGGAACATCAAGTACCGAGTGCATCACGATGGCGCTGTCGTCACTTTCCAAAGCAGCGTCGCTGCTAATGCTGCTGCTCTTTTCCGTTTGCGCTGCCATTCCGATAGAGCTGATTGTTCGCTCGGAACCGAGTCCAGATGACCCGGCAGTGCAGGAGCATATGCGGAGACAGGCGGAACTCATCGCCAATGAGAAGCTTGAGCGACAAGGCAAGTTTTGAGCTCGGAAAGGACACGATGAATGTGAAAGAAAGAAAAAAGCTTCACCCAAGGCTTCTTTCTGTATTAACCGATAGTGAATAGACTATGCGTTTCGTTCTTCTCTTTCCGACACCGCTATCCAGGCCGAGGCCATCGTTGCGGCCATTCGCCAGTACGAGATAGACAATTTCTGGCGGAAACCAGGCAGTCTGGGCCATGAAGAAGACGAGCGCTTCGCCGGGATGATGTTCCCCAAAGCCAAGCCCTTCATCCCCTCCACGACCCTCTGGTCCATCGTGTCTCGCATGCCCAAGGGCTCCCTCCTCCACGCGCACCCCAGCGCGGTAATGGACTTCGAGACCATCCTCGAGGTTCTCCTAGAGACCGAGGGGATGGTGATATCCGCATCGCAAAGCGTGTCTACGGAGATCGCCGCCGAGAACGCCACGATAGCCTTTGCGCACGTCAACAACATCACGACCATCATGCAGCAGGCGAACGCGTCGATCAGCTCGCCGGACTACGTGCCCAACGCCCTGGTGCCCCTCGCGTACGCGGCGGAGGCGTTCGCGGGCGGGAAGCCAGGCTTCGCGGCGTTCTGGCTGAGCAAGGTGACCATCTCCGAGGAGGAGTCCATCCGCCACGACCTGGGCGTCGACGCCATCTGGCGGACGTTCCAGAAGTGCTTCGGCCCCGCCGGCTCGGCGACCTCGTACGAGCCCGTGCTGCGCAAGGTCTACCAGCGCATGTTCGAGGCCTTCGTCGACGACGGCATCTACTGGGCCGAGTTCCGCTCCGGGGGCTCGTCGGCCTCGCTGGTCCCCGAGGGCGAGGAGACCCCCGACCCCGACCTCGACTTCCAGTTCCGTGTCTTGGTGGACGAAGTGGAGAAGTTCCAAGCCACCGATAAGGGCAAGTCGTTCTGGGGACTGAGGATCATCTGGTCGGATGGTCGGGGCCTTCCTCGGGAGAGAATTCTGAGCAGTAAGATCTACCTCTGATCCCCCACCAATCCACCAACTTGATTTAGATTTGGCAATGGGCTCTTTTAATTTGGTGGTGCTCTCTCTGGTGTTGTTCAAGGCCGCTTACTGTTGAGGGATTCAGATATGAAGAAGGCCATCCAGCGCAAACAGAACTTTCCCGACCTCTTTAGCGGCTATGATCTCGTCTCGCAAGAAGATCTCGGGCGACCGTTGTCAGACCTCGCGCCCGAGCTCATATGGTTCCAGAACGAGACCGCATCCCTGGACCTGGAGATGCCGTTTTTCTTCCACGCCGGCGAGACCCTCGGCGACGGCAACTCGACTGACGACAACCTCTTCGATGCCCTCCTGTTCAACGCCCGGCGCATTGGGCACGGGTTCTCGCTGTTCAAGCACCCGGAGCTGATGGAGCTGGCCAAGAAGCGGAATGTGATTGTCGAAGTGTGTCCCATCTCGAATGAAGTATTGAGACTGAGCACGGACATCCTCCACCACCCTCTTCCTGCGATGATAGCACATGGGATTCCGGTTGCGATCAGCAACGACGACCCCGCAATTCTAGGCCAGGATAACCCTGGGCTGAGCTACGACTTCTACCAGACGATTCAGGGGTTCGACAACATTGGACTAGGTGGACTGGTAAGTTACTCTTTGCTCTGTTTTTTGCTCTGTAAGCCGCGTTCCTTAGGTTTTCGATGCTGATTCAGTTTAGGGCGCCATGGCACAAAACTCGATTCGATGGTCCAACTTCGAGGATCAGAACCATGATAATTGGGTTCGAGATATTGAGTTGGGAGCCGCTGGTACAAGTATCAAAGCGCAGAGACTGAGAGATTGGCAGGACAAGTGGGAAGCATTCTGCGAATGGATCGTAGATGAATTCTCAGAGTGGCAGAACATGACCATTACAGTATAATCAACCACACCGCATAGCACAGGCATAATCATAAGCTGTTAAGACTGCTAGGTACCCCCTTATTGCGTAATGTTTAGCATATGTTAATTGGGAATGGAATTTACCATAATAGATTTGTAGTCAAGACTGATTCATCAATATGAATCGTTCGTAATATTTCATTCAATAATATAGTATTTGAGAATTGAATGGTTCCCCGTTTGATGAGCATTTGATTCGTTCCGTCATGCCAACCAGATCTAACCTCGTCTCTCTAAACCATCCCCCACCCCCTTTTCTTTTTTTCACTTTCCTAAGCCCTCCCCGACCCCCACAATGGAAACGCAGCCATTTTCTCTCTCCGACTCAAAAAAGGACCCACACCACCTACATACCTACAACCCAAACAGATCCCTCATCTTGCGGCCCGCACCCGTGGGCGCCGGCCCGGCGCTACCGCTCCCCGTGGGGACAGGCTCCGGGTTGCAGATGTGGCCGATGGAGCAGACGCAGTTGTCGGCGCAGGCGTCGCAGTCGGCGCTCTGGTCGAGGCGAACGAACGAGCACGCCGAGCTCTCGCGCCGGCAGTACAGGCACGAGCTCGTGCACTCCTCGATGGACAGCGGCTCCGGGCACGACTGGTAGCACGTCAGACTGCAGGTGGAACAGCTGGCGTCATCTTCTGGGCAGACTGTTTTTTTTTGTTGAGAACGATGAGGGAGGGTCAGCTATGTTTATCTATGTGTGTGGAATGCATGAAATACTGTTGATATGACATTTAGGTATGAGGGGCTGAGATGAGGAAAGGGAAGAAAAGAAGGGAGGTCGATTACTTACACCCTGGCTCGACCGTCTGTGCGAGTGCCATTGTAGGGAGGAGGGCGGCGGTGGCAGCGGCGAGAATGGTGATGAGTTGCATTGTTGCGTTTGTGTGTCTGTCTATGTGTGACTAAACGGTGGAGTGGTACTAAGCGAATTGTGTCTTTGCTTGTTGTTGCAAGAAAAAGGGTTTATGTTGTGATTGAACTCGAAGTTGTGAGCTGAAAAACAAATGGACAAATCGAAGCAAGACGGTGGTGGGCTGGGCGGGCTTAAATTTATTTACGAATTGATGCCTGCAGTAAGCAAATGCGGAAGGTTCTATTTTCTGTGCTTATGATGATCACCGCCTTTCGGTCTTAAAATGCAGAAACTGATTTGAGTTTGTGACGTTCGATAACGGATGTAGCCGTGGGCTGGGCGCGTAGTTTTTTACATACGTCTCACGTTTGATTATGTTTTTAACTGATATAAGTTTAGTGGCTATCTCGATCAGCTCGAATTGAACCCGCAGATCGTAGCACTAGCATCGTACGGATGGTACCTTTCGTATTCTCCGTTATAGATCGGGAAATTCTACCCAACGATCCGTCAAGTATACCTAAGGGGTAGGGTTATAGCGCGGATATAGCCGCGATTGTTTGCAGTAGCTCCTTACCTACGTTGCACTTATAAAGTAGCTAAGCACTCCTAGATCTTACTAACACGTATAGAATCTATGTTTATAAGTGCGAGTTACGATACATATGTAGCGACTAAACCGGTTGCACAAAGTGTAAGGGGCACTCGAGTTTATTTGATCATTAGACATTGCAGGTCTTTCTCTAGTAATGAACCTCTATATAGTCGTTTAGGCACCAACATACCAGTGTGGTCAACCTTAGTCCAACGTATACCTACCTAGTGCGTGCTATAATTAGAATTTGCTATGTATCCGTTGGATCAAGAGTTCGAATCTTACAATATCCTATCATTGGGCTTTACTTTATATAACCTTGTTTTGGTTATATTTCTCGATAGTTGGCACCTAATGTTCAGAACGGGCTATGGATGTTAAATTTACTAGTCAACTATTTACGTGCATCTCAACCAAAGTCGACAAATTTTGAAAAGAGATTCTATACGTGAGCAAGTGTTGCTAGACCCGGAATGCATCTCTATATTTACAGCGCCATTCACACTCCCTATCTTAGAAACGAATCTAGGATTGTCATGATCAAATCAACCCAAACTGGCCTCACAGCTCTTACGCCAATCCATAGTAGTCGGCAAAGGGGTCATCGGTCTGGTTGAGCGCGTTCCACTCCATGCCTATGCGGATAGTCTCGCTCCTATTCCTGCCGTAGACCTCCTCGATCCAAGCCAGCGTCATATCGGTGCCGGCGCTGACGCCCGAGCTGGTCCACAGGTTGCCGTCGACGACCCACCGGGCCTTCGCGATCCAGTTGACCTTATCGGCATGCTCGACCGACTTGACCCAGTTGAAGGCGGCTTTGTTGGTCGTCGCGTTCCTGCCCTCCATCTTGCCCGTCCGCGCCAGCACGCTCGCCCCCGTGCACACCGTCATCATGTAGTCGAGCGCCGGGTCGTCCATGCGGGCGCGCAGCCAGTCGACGGCCGGCTGCGTCGCGTTGAGGTTTCGCGTCCCCGCGCCCCCCGGCACCAGGATCACGTCGAGGGCCGGCGCGTCGGCGAACGTGTGCGTCGGGAGGACGAACTGCGCGAAGTACGGCGACGCGGACGAGCCCAGCATCCCCTGCGACACGCCGTCGAGGATCGTCCGGTCGATGCTGAGCGGGTCCAGGCTGCTGGCGATCAAGGACAGCGTCATGTTGTAGTTGATGGACAGCAGGTTCAGGGCCTGGAGCGGGCCGAAGAGATCCAGCGCCGTCAGGGCTGGGAATAGCACGTACCCGATGCGGAGGGGAACTGGTCTTTGGGGTTAGCTGTCTGTGTTTATATCGTTGGGGGCATTCTAGGGATCACGTACTTGTTGCGTTGACCATGATGGTGAGGATAAGTAGGTAATCTGACACAAACCGGACGACCTTGTTTCAATAGGCTTGCTCAGTGAAATATTCCTTCTTGAGATCAGCATTCGCTATTTATACATATCCAGATCTTTATCGAAGCTGCCTAGAAGCAAAGTCCGATCTGCATCGGACTGCAAATTGCGCAGGGTGCATGGGGAGTATGTATTTTAGCATGCGACCTTCCTATCAGACCCTGGTGATACTGCCCCAGTTGGCCTTGAATACATCGCGGTCTGGGCACCTCCCAATTCAGCTTAAGAACCTCTAGGCGAATCAACAAATGCGGGGCAAATATTACTATGACGCCCTTTGCCTTGTTTGAAGAGCACATTTGAGTGAATAATCCTTATAACTTAGTGTCATTTCTTGCCTGTTTGCGATATTATATGTATAGAGTCTTAGCATCCTAGTGATGTTTTTCTATACCTACGCAGGCTACGACGGCACATTCCGTATTGCTTGACTCCAAGACCTTTAGGGATCTATGGTTTGGTTTTAGATATATATATATATATTAAGGATACTGTCTAAATTCGAAACATGCCTTAATTACTCTATGCCTCGTCTTCGGCGGCGTTGAAGCCTGTAGCGAAAAAAGAAGAAGAAAAGGTGTTCATTATGTGGAAGCGCGCGATAACGGGCCTCTATAATATCATCCCACCCTTTGATTGGACTCAACTTCCCATGCGATTGACTGGTTGCTAGTTAAAGTAGACGAAGCGGAGACTGAAGGATTACTTGCTCACTGTAGAGTCGCTTTATTGTCGCTGATGCCGGAAGCAAGAGAGATACGTACGGTTAGCGACAAGGCTAACTGCGTTAAAACCTTAAAATCATATTATGGGCTTATATTAAGGTATATTTAATAAATTTTTAATAAATTAACTAGAAATTAAATATTTACTTAAAAAATTTATGTATTTAAAATTATTTTTAATAGGTTTATAAATATATATACCTTTAAATTAATTAAAATTATAATTATTTAATTATTAATTAATTATTTTTTAAATTTAAAAATATATAATTTTAAATAATTAAAGCTTTTTAATTATTTTATTAATTTATTTATTATTATTAACGAATTATTTTATAATTTTAAAAGTTATATATATAAATAAAAATAAATAATTAATATATTATTTAAATTAAAAATTAAATAAATAATTAAAATTTAAAATTATTATTTATATATATATATTATTTAATTATTTAAATTATTTAAATTTAAAAATTAAATAAATTAATAAAAGTTTTTAAAATTAAATATAAATTAAAAATAAATAATTAATATTAAATAATTTATAAAAAATATTAAATTTATTTAATTAAATCGATTAAATTTAATTTAAATAATTTAATTATATAAAGTTTTTAAATTAAATATTATTTTATATATTAAGCTTTTTTTAATTAATTATATTTTATATATTTATTAAATTTAATATAAAAAAATACTTATAAATTTTAAATTTTAATCGAAAAAAAATTAATTTAATTTAATAATTTTAAGTTTTTTATATATTAAAAACGTTTTTTTTATATAAATTAATTTTTACTTTTATAATGTTTTTATTAATAATTAATTAATAAAAATATATATTAAAAAAATAATTAAATTATTAAATTTAAAATTAAATAACGATTATAAATATATATATATTTTTATTATAACTTTAATTAAAAATAATAATTATAAAATTAAAATTTAAAAAGTTTTATATATTAAAATTATTTTATTTAAATGTTTTTATAATTAATATAATTTTAATTATTTCGAAAAAAGTTATTTAAAAATAAAATTATATAATAAAACCTTAAAGCGTTATAATTTTAATAATATAATAAATAATTATAATATATTAAAAAAAAACGTTTAAATAAATTTATATAAATTATTTATTTAAACGATTATTTAATTCGTATATTATTATTATTATTTTAATTATTTCGAAAAAAGTCGTTTAAAAGTAATATTATATAAAAAAAGCTTAAAGCGTTATGAATTTTTTAATTAAAGTAATAATAATAACATGCGAATTAAGTAACCGTTCGGACAAATGGCTTACGTAACTTAATCCGGATCTGTAGGTCTGTAAGTTACCTTGTAAAGCTGTAGATCTGTAGGTCTGTAGAGCAGTAGGTCTGTAGGTTACCCTGTAGTAGGTCTGTAAGCTGTAGGTCTGTAGGTTTGTAGAGCAGTAGGTCTGTAGGTTACCCTGTAGAGCTGTAGGTCTGAAGGTCTGAAGGTCTGAAGGTCTGTAGGTCTGTAGGTCTGTAGGTCTGTAGGTTACCCTGTAGAGCTGTAGGTCTGAAGGTCTGAAGGTCTGAAGGTCTGTAGGTCTATAGGTCTGTAGGTCTGTAGGTCTATAAGCTACCCTGTAGGTCTGAAGGTTCTCCTTGGTCGCATACCACTACTACCATTCTGATCAGAAAAATCATAATGCTCGGAGCTTCTACCATACTAAATTGCACGTATACGGCTCTTTTGTAATGATCAAGGTAATGGTGGTAATATGCATACAAAAAGCGTATCGAAACGCGCTTACAGGGTGATTTCTACAGGGTAATTCCTGCAGGGTAATTTATCGGTTTTAATCCGTACGGCTTCGTTTTGAAATTAAAAAAATAACGAAAATTCCTGCTTATATATTAACTTATAAATTTAACGTATATAAAACTTTAAACTTATCGGGTTTGTTTTGAATTTATTACGAATTATTTTGTTTTGAAATGTAATATTTACAATATGCAAAGAGCGAAAAATCACTAAAAGAACTCAGGCTGCCGTAGCTCCGCATCGATCCTGAAGATTTGATTGGCTAAAAGATAACGCATTAGCGTGGTACAAAATATACATACGGCAGCCTGAGATCTAAGGCAAGCTAAATAAAGGTAAGGTGCACCGACAAAAAAAAACTTCAAAAAGAGGTTTTGACGCAATCAGCCCTGTCGCTACCCGTAGATACGGGCTATGCGGCCGCTTAAGGCCGAAATTCCATTACTTAATTTACTTACAAGTATTCATATACCCCCCCAATTCATATGGCAGACGACACCATGGTGCATTGCCGAAGGCGAAGACTCTTACAACTGTCTTGAGGATATAAACAAGTCAAATAGCCTTTATGAGCTAGCAAATGAATACAGATCATTCGTTGTATCTGTAACTATTAATAGGCTGAATATACTACATATATTCAAAAGCCACTGTGCCTTTCCGTGTCATCCCCTATTGCCTTTCATTTAGAGCTTTATGTTGAATTCTATGCCTAAATTGCGTTCAACCACTTACCGTATATACCCATACACTCCCTTCTTTATAGGTCTTCGTGTTTGACTTGGGCTTTCTCGGATAACTCTTCCACAGTAACCCTGCGGACACACTTGTAGCCCCTGAACTTGCGAGCGCCGAGTTTCGCCTCGAACTGCAGAATACACATATTAGCGGGCGCGCGTCTCCGAAAAACAAAGAATATGTAAGACCTTACCATCTCGTCGATCTCTTCGAGGGTGCGGCCGTGAACCTCGGGCAGGAAGAAGTAGACCCAGGCTGCGGTCACTATACAGGATGGGAACCAAATGTAACCGTACCGCGGACCCCAGTTCAATGAATCGGGATTGATGAAGTAGGGGGCGGTGAACGTGACAAGCCAAGCGGCGAGGAAGGCTACGGCTGATGCAACGCCAAATGTATAGCTGCGCAGACGTTGTCTGTGGTTCACATTGTTAGATTTTCAGGGATAAATAAAAGAACCAAGCTGGCGGTACTAGATGTCTAGGAGGTGTAGGAAGGGGAACGAAGGAATTGGGGGTTAATGCCAATGGTATGTCGTAACTTACGATGGGAGCTCCCCTCCAGATAACCAAGCATAAGGAGCAATCATCGCCTGTATTCGGGCTTCGTCAGTAGGTTGTATCACAGTAGAGTCACACAGAATTTTCAATCTCACATTGTAGGCCGAGATGTATATAGTCGTGAGTCCGATAATGACTTTTCCCGTGTCCATCGTACCTGGATTCTTATCGTACACGATCGCGATGATCAACTGGAGTACTCCGCAGATAACGAGACCATTCGTCATGAGTACACGGCGACGACCGTATCGGACGATAATCAGCGAATTGGCCACGAGCGCTGCTAGGCCTACCGTACTCAGAACGCAGCTCATCGCGAATGGATTTGATACCTTCGCCATGGTGAAAAAATAAGCCTTGTATGCTATTGAAAAAAATGTCAGCTATGTTTTTTTTTTCCCCCGAGGCGTTTGTAGTAATAGCAGTGGATATTCTCACAAATGACAAACATCGAGCCCGAAGCAGCCTGCGTAGTAATACCGGCAATCGAGAGAAACGTTCGTCTCCTATCGATCGGGTTCTTGAACATATCAACGATTCCGACGTCACTCCCTAGCTCCCGCTCCCTAGCGATCGCGTCCTGGATCTCGGTGAATTCGACATCGGTTTCAACTCCGGTCGGCCTCAGCCATTTCAAAGCTTTGCGGCCCTCTTCCACGCGGCCCTGCAAGATCAACCAGCGGGGCGACTCGGGTATGAAGAACATGCCCACGGCTAGGAAGAACGGCATGACGTATATGATCCCGAGCGGGATAAGGTAAGCCGACTTGTCGGGTCGGGGCGAGGTCCCAAAGTCGACAATGGTACCGATGAGCGTTCCCTGTATCACTGCTGTGAGTATTTGTTGACCTCGGGAAGGATATCCTGCAAGGTGTCACTTACGAAGGATGTAGAGAATTGGAACACCGACAAAAAGAGGCCGCGGTACTTTGCTGGACTACTTTCTTGAATCCTATAAACGCTTGAGATTAGCCCCTTTCCACTTACTAAAAAATATTGTAATAGCGTTTCAGAGGTTTCCCATCATAGGAAACCTCAATAATTTATGAAAGCATCTACAAATTCGACAACAAACTTCCAATCTAAGGGGGCATCTTATACGTACCAAAGCTGTGAGAACGTCATGAAATATCCATTCGCCAAGCCGTTGAGCAGCCGCCCAATATAGAGAGCGTTGATATCCGTCGTGGTCATCATGATCACATTCGAGACAATGCAGCCGAGACACGCGATATACAGGCATACCTTGCGGCCGAGTTTCACCGCCGCGAATCCCGCTGTCCCGGAGCTGATGAAGGCGCCTAGCGACATGAGAGACGTGATGAGCTGCTGGCGGACCGGCGACAAGTTCCACCCGATGGCAGTGTCCGGGGCTTCGTGTCCGAATATCTATATCGACACCGAAGGCAATGCGTGAGTTATGAACGCAAGTAATGGAGGGGAGCTGAGTTCAACGGATCGCGCCGCTTCTCATCGTTATCATTCATACCTTGAGGAAGCCAGGCATCGCCTGCAGGCCACCGATAAGACCAAAGTCGATGCCATATTGGAACGGCGATAGTATAATCAGACCGCAGGCGAGGAAACACCGCCAGTGGTCGCGAATTCGCAGGTCGTCTTTGGCCGTCATCGTGAGTTGTCAGTCGTCAGTCAGGTAGTCAGCCAGTCGCGGGTTGATTTCTTCGGCAACGAACAGCAGGCAAGTTGACCCTAGAGCGAAAGGATTGGTGTAGTGGGGGAAAGATCAAAGGGAGTAAATCCCCCAACTCACATATAGCCAACTCCCCTTTCTGTCTTGGATCCCAAGTTGAGGTAGCATCGAGTTCCCCTGCAAGTGCCGAAAAAAGATTGGAGTCTGCCAAGGTTGGGGTATTGGTTCTGACTGGGGTGGAACAACAGCCTGACAGTGCGGAGGCGGGGGTGGGTGTCCTGCCTGCCTGCATGATCTATTCGGGGGACGGTTAGACTGTCTAACTATTCAGGCTGTTAACCCGGCCGGGTGTCATCCTCATGGCGGGCCTGATTTACCGGATTCAGTCTATGACTGCGTTGCTCCACGCCGTTCTAGAACAGGTTCGTGGAGTTTTGAGGTCCAGATTGAATTCGAAAGGGAGTTGACATCACAATGGGACTAGCTTAAGACGAGAACATATACATAATGGTAGCCCGTCGCAAATAATCGATTCAGTCCTAGTCTAAAGTGCAAGGAGTGTTCTTAGGACCCTGAACTGTTAACTCCATTTAACGTCTTGTAGTGTAGCCATGAGTATCTAATATGTTGCTAATAAACACCATGCCGGCGAATGAAAACGCCCCCATCGTCATAGTATATCGTTAAGCTATTGGTGTATGTCCACGAATCAGGATAAAACCAGCAGCCAATACGTCTCAGCGTCCAGTCAGTTGGGTTCGAAACCTCGCCAAACCCAAGTACCGATATAAAAGAAGTGCATTTCATGCTGAATCTTACGGCTCTCATATAACTCTCCCGGCTGCGTCTTAACTAACCTGAAGCCGTCGTATACGAGTGTAGCGTACGAATGCTCAGTCAGGAAGACAGCGAAGCGATCGCTGTGTATGTAGTCTAGATACTCGGCGGCGGGAGGATTTAACACCCAGTTCCAGTTGTTCGTCACGCTCCAAAGTTCCGTTGCTTTATGGAGTGCTTTCTCTATCCATGACCGGTCGAATGACCTGAGAATCAATCCGTGTCGTTTCTTCTCCTCCACTGTCAGCGTAGACGGCGCGTTCCATTCTGCCAATTTCACGCTGTCTACGACTGCTTGGGCTGCGTCGATTCGTGCGTGGCCATCTACACGTCCGCAACAGGTTGCTCCGATGCGAGGGTCTACTCTGATGGCGTACTGAAGCTCGCGGCAGGAGTTCATTTGACAGATCGAGAGGGCCGTGTTGATTGCGACAGGGCAGGGGGCGCAGTAGATATTGACTGTTTCCAGAGGGAATAATCTTTGAATTGCGTCGTATCCGAGGTCTCGTCGACGCTGGTTTAGTTCCATGCTGTACTCGAAGATCTTGCGTTGTAGTTCAGGCACAAAGATTGAATTCTGAATCGTCTTTGCTAAGTGGAGTCCTGCTGGGTACTTTTCGGCTGGATCTACAAACGAAGAAGGCAAGAAATTCATGTTATGTGGGGGATCCAGGATTGGGTCAGAAAAGGAGTCGACATGTGTGCATTCCGGTGTGGTGACGAGAAATCTCTTCTTGGCTTCGTCTGGGATAATCGAGCCAAACTCTACCCAATTTCGGAATTTGATCAGTACGATACCTCAACGGGGTTGAGGAGATCTTGTTTCATACCTCTAGACAACGTTACATCCATTTTCATACACCAGTGTTTGGTTGAATATGTCGTCGGGTTGGCGAATAACTACACAAGTCAAATAAAGCTGAAGACAATATGGATGAATTACTAAGAATTTCAATACCTGTGAGGCTATGACCAGAAGACGAATTGGGATTTCTTTGGGGGTTACTTACATACATACATTGAAAGTACCTATAGATTGCTGAAGGTTGAGCACGATCGTAGTTGCTGGCTGTGATAAAGCGCATGAAAACTATAGGCCTTGAAGAAGGAATGAACTACCTGATTTCTAGTCCTTAGAAGCTACGTATCATACATACATGAAAATTTGATACGAGGACTGGAAGCAATCACATGCAATACCGGTGTTTCAATCTGTACTCGTCTCTATTCAAATTATGGAGGGCCCTGCAATGTGGGAAGGGGCGTGTCATGAATTCTCAAGTCGCACTAAACTAAAGTAGCGATTCCTGACTAGCCCCTATTTCAATATCCAGCCCCAGATCTCTAGTATCGAGATAATACTGTGGGCTTTTCATTGAAATATCATTAACAACCTAGCTATATTGAACCTTACAATAATTGATATTTGTATTCCTCCACAGTAGGAATGTCATCAAAGGTCTTCTCCTTAACACCTGTGTTCTCCACCTCCCAGGCGCCTGTATAAGGAACGCCCCTCATTTTTGACAGGACAATATAAAAGACGAAGGCTACAAGTACTATTTCAAGTACTATTGCGCACACCATCCATGTTTCCGCTGGTATCTTAAGACCATAGGTAAGGAACCCCCAAAGATATGCTGCGTAGTAATAGACGACCTGACCTAAAAATTGCAGCTTGGCCTGTAATGTGTCGATGATTCCCTGTCCGTCGAAAGATAAGTAATGCAATTTGCTCCCGAAGATAGCGTTACCAATGAAAAGACATCTACCAATAGTTAATAAGTGCTAGGTGTATATTATTATGATTTAAAGTGGACGTACCCTTGATAGAACTTAGTGGCAGGCTGTAATGAAACCCAGCTTCTAACATTACTCTTTGGTGTAAAGGCGTCTTTGATCCAAGTACCATACGGCTTACAAATCGAGTTTCTTAGTACACAGATACTCTGGTGACTGAGTAGGGGCGCCATCGTGTAAAGTTTTAGTGGATAAAGATTTGGGATTTGGAGGGTTGGCGGACAACCGTTTATTTTTCTTTCTGGGGTGTGTCTTTTCTCCTATCAACTTTTTCGCGGATACTTTTCCTTATTTATATATCTCTTCGGAGATGCCTTACCTAAATATGCTTCGGTATCACTCACATAAGCCTTGGCTAATTCCAGTCTTCAAGCTCTCTAGCGTCAAAGCGCAAGAGGGATTCTATCTAGTATCGTTAGATTAATGAACTCTAAATTTCATAGAATCATTTCCGATACAGGCATATGCCAAGGTATACGAACCGTGTGGCTCTTTGTATGCTAAACTTCTTAGATATAGGCTCCTAGATTTAAATAGACATACAGGCCCTTTATTATTACGTATTCAATTTAATAGTAAACTTTATGCTATACCAATATCACAATGGGAAAATTTCGGTCTCCGCAAAAGTAGACATGCGTTGCACCAAGTTAGGAGAAATGCATTAATGAGGCCTTGGGCGTTTTTGGCTCGTGGCTGGGAATAGTACAGAGTGAATTGTACGTGCAGGTATCATAGTATTCAGCCAAGTTTGTAATGAAGTATTTATGGCCTGAAGACTTCTTCTGAATGTCATATCTTGGCCGTCGATAACTCGGAAAGGGGCCAGTGACGGGTTTCCTCTCATTGTGACCTGTGACGATGCGAAATGCCCAGTACCACACATCAGAACTACACCTTGCTATTGATTCAAATAATTAGAACCACCCATTTTAGAATACCTTTGAATATGAGAAATAAGGTCGAACTACGCGGTGCGGTAGTCTCCGCCCCACGAACCTTAACATAAATAATACAGAAGACCCCCTATATTGACCCGTACGACTTCAATTCTGTCCGAGACTGACAGTAGTCATTCTCATTCCCATTCTCGCAATCCACAAGCGGGTTGTGTTTACGCTCCAAACTTCGTTTCCCGCACCGCAGGACCAACCACGCAGTCCCGAAGCAAAAGACCGGAGCGAAGAGTCCACAGCCTAGCACCATGGGGTCCCAGATGGCTCGTCTCGCAAACATGGCGATCAATCCGAAGAGTATGAACCAGGCGCCCGAGAACCAACACAGGAAGGCTATCTCTAAATCTGTATCCATCACCCCGGGGTCTTCTTCGGCGAACACCCACATGCATTCCGGCAGGCGAAGGGCTCTTTGCAGTCGACGGCCTCGTCGTACGTGCAGGTCTCGTCGGAGCCTGACCTCGCGTTTTATCCCTGCCTCTAAACAAGCCATGATGAGTTCCTGTATGATCTGTTCCATAGCCTGTGTTCTCTCGTATTTGTTCACGGCTTATCGCTTGGGAGATGAACGAGGGGGCTGGAGGGGGTTGGGCATCAGAACTAGGTTTTGTGTGATATAAGGTGTGCAATGATGAAAATTCATATATGGGTATAGAGTACTAGGTTGGCCCCAAGAAATACAATAGCCGGATGTATGAGTTACCTTTTCATTGAGGCAGTTTAGCTTACCTCAATACATACATGGATATACTTCGAAGGGTTGGGCGCTTGTGCGCTGATACGTTTATGATGGTTTATCCCATGTGCCTTTCTAGTCTGACACTATCTTCACATTGGCAAAACTTTAGACCTATGGATAACTTTATTTCATCTATTTTTCATCTTAGCTAGGTATTTAACTAAATCTCATAGGCCCTCGCTGTAACAATCGAGCCACAACTTAACTACATCAATACAAGCTGATTACACAGCCCTAGTATAGGTTTATTCCTTTTACCGGCTTACAAAAATGGAATAATACAAGATCACAAAACCATGTAATCACTCTTCATCAATTATTCCCGTTACATTATTCGGATCGCGTTGGTTTTGACTAAAGTATAATTTTTCTGGTGGGTGTACTGTTGTGACGAGAACTATATATTTAGCAGGTGTCCCTAGAACCTCTCTTTAGGTCCAAGACATCATTAAGGTTCATAAATAAAACCAAATATAGTAGCGGGGAGAACTAAGGTCGTAGCCATAAGATACATGATTCCAACTAAGATTTATGGCTTGCTCAAATAGCCCAGAGGAGTTAGTCATGAAAACTATTAACCAATCGGACGATCGAAGTTTGGCTGTTACTTAGTTACTGACTTTGTGGCCGATGGGAGTAGACATTCCTTGCTCAGCAACACTAGAAGGTGACAAATATATTTGAGCAATACTAGCCTCGCTTAGCCCGTCATTATATCGTGTCTGTCGGTCTCAATTATGTATCGCTGATAATAATGTGGTGGTTTTTCTTGATAGTAAGAAATCCACCGTGATATCAGTGCTAATCAACCAACGAGTATGGGTAGGCCGGACGTTTGGACGACGACTTGGTTGTGTGGGTCGTGACCCCATAACAGATTATGGGCTCAGCTAGGCTACCGCATATAGGGGCGCGGGGAACTGGAAGAAAATGGATCATATGATGGGCCTTCGACAGACTTCCAGTAATATTATGGTGGCATAGAAATGGATAGTAGCAGCAGTTGTCTGTTCAATCTCGACAGAGGCCTTCTCTGCTTGCGTTCAACTTCTTCCACGCCTCCTTCTGCAGGAGCTCAGCCTCTGCGCCGCGCCAGGTTCGGCCCTGCAGGTGTCTCAAGCACAGTTTCGTGCCTTCTTCCGGATAATAGAGCCAGCATGCCCACTTGGAGAAAATGCCTTGCTTCATCTGATCCCTCGCGCGGTGGCCAATGGTGTCCTCGATGAATGCGCCCTTGGGGACGGCCAAACGCGTCGGGAATACGACTGATAAATAATGGGCCGTAGAGGCCACATGAGGCTTGTCATGCCAGAAGAATAGTGGAGTTAGAGGTACCTTGATGTGCGGTTGGGACGGGGGGACGAAGTCTTTCTTGAGGGAGGTCGTCAACTCCCTCAAAGCCGGGAAATCCATCACATGGGCAGTTGTCGCATAAGACAGCATGCGCGCAGATGGGAAGGTGACATACTTTACAGGGGCAACCTCATCTGACATTGACGCCTCCATAATGCTGAGTATCGGGTCCAATGGGATGTCGGAAGCCAGGGTCCAGTCATGTTGCTGAACCCAGACATAAGGGGTTTCGGTTAGTCGAAGGGCGGTGCGAACTGCCAGCCCAAAGCCCAGGCGGTTATCAGGCTCCACGAAAGTAATGCGCTTGTCTTCTGTGTATGTCGTGCAGAGGGCGACAGAATTTGACTCCATTCCACAAGAACCAAACTCGGCCTCTCCCTGACCTCGATACAAGGCACATGTCTCGTCACCCTGGTTAAGCGCGAGGAGAATCAAGTTCTTCACATTCGACCTGTACAGTTCCAGATCCTTGGCACCTTCAGCTGTTACTTGTCCCTTCTTTAGGCGCGAATGGGGACCGATTCGATCATAGGTATCGATGAGCACTATGAACCGACACCCAAGCAAGGCAGGGCAGTGGCTGCGAAATGACTGCAGTATGGCCTCTAAGAGCTCTGTTGAAGGCGCAGAGGGTGTGGGGGATGTCGTTATTATGACAGTTAACTGGTTAGAGGCTGCTGTGGCCAGGTCTGGAACCGAAACCATATCCTGTAAGTTAATGGTTGCAATGACACTGCTGGTTGATACGTACGCAGTAGTGATAAACGCCTAAAGCTTTGTGTCACTTGTGTTAAGTTAAATATTAGTGGGTTGGGTGTGGGAGGATCCACTAATACTTCGCTGATATAATCAATTCAGTTAAGATAATTAGTTCATGGAGTAGCACCAGTCAGTGTGACCAATTCAGCACATTGCAGAGGTCATGTAGTTATCTGGTTTTTATCTGCCACGTCTTTTCACTCTATCTCTTCCGAATACAACATCAAAACGCGCCTTGTCCTATGTAAATTAAATCTTACATACTAGTCGTGTCATGACTGGGCATCAATTAATACTAACCAGTCATAAATTCTATCATGCCTTTTTTAATCTTTGTTTTTGTCACCTTCCCTACCAATGCGCACGCCTCATTTTTTATGGAAGTTGTCCTGTCCTGTCGAACCCCCTCAAGTTAGTGGTTCCCTCGATGCTTGACGCGCCGACGAGGAACATGCGACGATGATCTCCCAATTCTTAGTCATTTGGTTCCCAACCGAGTTAGGCGCGTACTTCTGTTGTGCGGAGTATTATTTGCTCACCTCATAGGACCTATTTATTGCGACAGAGAAACGGCAGAGGCTATGTATGCAAGCAACTGATTCACGTAGACAGATACGGGAATTTCGTGGCTATCAATTCATGAATATCAAACCCCATATTCTGACTTCGAGGCTGATAAGAAATATATGTAGATAAGTATTCCTAGCCCCGTACCCGGGTACAGCCGCCTCAGCCGGCTGGATTTTCTCAACCTATAGGACAATGTAGATTTCTCTTGGTGCGTTAATTCGAGGAGATCCCTATTGAATGGATGGGGGATCGTCCCCATATTCTTCGGCTTGGCCCAACCTGTCGATCGACCAATAAATAGAACGACACTCGGGGCGATGCGAGGCACCTGCATGGAGGGTCACATTAAGAGTCACCCAGATTATCGGCGCCTTAAACTGCTTAATAGATGTTCTAGCTGAACCCAATTCAACATTTTGTAGCACAGAATTTATAAGGCTGCTTCCTTTTGGACATCGACTTTTCTCAATCGCCAACGACTCTAAATTATAATGAACTCTCTAAGGTGTCGTGGCAGTTATTTGCCGGCCCACAGGCCCGCATGGTGGTTTGTCTCGTCCTATCTCCCCCGTCTCCTACCTGCAGCACCACGTAGAATATCTTGATTGGCCTTTTCGAGTGGTAACTTTGTGGGTACTCTACCTATCCGCATGCTATACAGGAACGCATAGAGCGTAGGAGGGGTAAATAGGACCTTAGCTGCATCATACTCGAGTTATTACACATGTTGAGGGCTTTGCCATTGAGCTAGATCCCACTAAAAGCATGGTAGCTGATTTTTGATAATCGAAATGGCTAACTTCTGGGGAAATAAGACCAAATTGGACTTTCACCAGGCCGTTGTCGATCTACAGGACTTGACAAGATATCCCGTAGATGAGGAATACTATCGACACAGAGAAGGCTCGGAGACGGACGCGCGTGTGCTCAAGTTCAAAGATGAGCTTCAACTTGCCGACGATCTCGCCTTCTTGGCAAATTCCGAGGAAGGAGTGGGAACCGTTTCCGCGGTGACGATCCAGGAGAGGAGTGATGGTATCACTGTCCTATTAGCGAGCAACTACACCCCGACAGAAACAACCATCAACGGCATACGTAATATTCTCAACATCATCCAAAAATATGCACTAAAAGGTACCAAACATGCTATTCTATTTAATAGTGAATTCCCCTTATACAAGCGTGCGCTGAATCAGCATTATAATAATAGTGCGAAACCGGCAAAGGGTATGCCAAAAGCTCATAGACCAGGTGGTTGAACTGTGCAGAGATCGAATTCTGCAAAGAATCAGGCCACCATGGTTTTCACAGTCTTCGTACCCCACGAAGGAGCGGTCGTTCCTACTGTCTCAACTCCAGGAGTTCAGGCAGCAAAACAATAAAGAATCCAAGAATACCCCGGAGAGAGAAAATCTCTTCGGGAAGATAAATGATCTCCTAGACAGCATAAGACCGCTCGAGAAAGAAGTCGATGCGAAAACGGAGAGAATGCATCTGGATGATATCATCAACAAATCGGCTGATGTCGTTGCGCTGGGGGGGCGAGGCTCGTTGGAGAAATATCTGCGGTCCCTTGGGTTTTCCCAGGATTGCATCGACGGCTACAGTATACCCCAGGTGGACAAGCTAGCTCGGTACCTCTACGCCTGCAAAGACCTGATCAGGATTGTCAGACAACCCACCTACAGCCCGCTGTTCCAGAATATCACATTAAAGCATATGGATGCCTTCCCAGAAACCCTCCGACCGGGTACCGCGAAGCAGTGCTTCGTCCATGCCGAGATGCAGCAGGTATTCTACTACGCGCAGCACCCCCACGAGTCCCGCCCGCGCGCCATCGGATGCAGCAAGTCGACGTGCTACCTGTGCGACCTGTTCCTGAAGCAGCAAGGCCTGTACCGGGTGTCCCACTCGCACAAGCGCCTGTACTCCCAGTGGACGCTCCCCGACGTGGATTGGATGACGCAGGAGCAAGTCGAGAACTTCTCCCTCATCCTCAAGTTCATGACGGACCACATCCGGAAAACCGAAGAAGACCTGCGGTGGGACTCCACGCCGGTACAGCCGGCGAGGTGGTCGTACGGCTTGGAGAGCCGCGCCTTCACGCGGGTGTCCAGCGGGTCGAGCGTGAGCGATACCAACATCCGGAGCGCAGCGACGACTTCTAGAGCGCCGTCTTCTAGAGCGCCGTCTTCGAAGGCTCCATCCTCTAAGGCCCCGTCCTCAAAGGCCCCATCTTCTGTCCCCTCGGAAGGCAGCGGCATGGACTCCAGCGCAACGACGCTGACTGAGCATCCGCGTCGTCGTCGCATCCGGAGCAATAGCGGGCGACGGGAAGGGGCTGTTTCGAGAGCCGCTTCGAGGGCCCCTGATCACGCCCGCAGTCGTACACGAAGCCGCGCGCCGAGTAACATCCGAGAAAGGGGCATCTCGAGAGCTCCTCCTCCCGACCGGCAAAGCACGCGGGATAGAGCTATATCGAGGCCCCCCATCCCGACACGGAAAATGAGCAAGCGGTCACGGGATTCTTCGAGACCACCGTCGACTCGAGTATCGTCGTCTCAGGCCACTCGCTCCGTCCCGTCGACGATCAGGTTAAGGAGCGTCGACCTGCCCTTCCACCACGACGTGAAGGAGAACGAGCCAGCCATAGCGCTCGAGATCGACACGATATCCCTCATTGTGGAGTTCCCCCGCGAGTCCGCCGGGCGCCTGTACATATCGCGCAAGGACCCCACGACCGTCGGTAAGGGCGACATCAGTGTGGATAGCATGCCCCCCAGCCAGGACATCAAGCTGAAGAACAGCGGGAAGTCATCTCTCTTCGCGTTCCAGCTGCGGCACTCGACGATCACGCGCTTGAATGTCGGGTTTCACTGGGGGAGCGTGACGTGATAGTGTAATGATTAAAGAAAGGGGGGTTGGGGTAATAATAGCCCCTTGAAATTGTCTACGGGTGTGTGTGTGTAAAAAGATTATGCGTAATGTAAAGATACTATGGGCCGACCGACCAACTCCCTTTTCTTTGCGATATATGTACTGTTTTATAATGAGTAACGATATACTGGGGTGTTGGATCAGTCACTTAATTCGATCACTAATTTCTTAATTTAATCACAAATTGTTCTCCGGCTTTTACTTTTCGATTCATGTATTAACATAATTCCTAGATAGTCTATAGGCTTCTCATGGAATGTTCTTGTTTTCTTGAAAATTTTGGCCAAGTTGAAGATGTTTAATCCATGTCAGCCCAATGCATAAGTTCAACTTCGAAGGATAACTGTTGGGTAAGGGTAAGCACCATTGACGCGAATGAGCTTCTATCTTCCTCAAAAGTCGACGCAAATTCAAGCCCTTTGGCTTCCATGAAATTTAAGGCGTTGGTTGTCAATTAACCTTGAAACCCACTTGTGCCAGAGACGAATACTATGAGAACAGTGGCGTATCTGTTGTGTAGAACCAAATTAGCAGGACATCCACCCAATAGCTCATATTTTCAACGCAAGACATGATAGGGGGAAAGCTTACGTGACTCCTGCAAGTATCAACTCCATAGTTCTCGACATCGTCAAGCCCGAGAGTACAAGTAGGTACGTGACGATCGATACCATGACAACGACTATCCGAATCGTGATGGCGCTGATGCTGTTACAAATGACAACCGGCGCCAGCAAGAAAAGCGTGATCACCAGTAGCAGAATACCCTTCGCGGTGCGTTTGATCAAGGGTCCGGAATAGATGTACACGGTGGAATCGTTCGAGATGTCGTGGAACCGGCTCTGTTTTTAATACATATCGTCAGCCCCTGGGGGAAACCAGCCGTCTTCATTCAGTCTCTTTAATTACTTCTCGGAACCGGCGGTGATATTTGATAACCTTGTCTTCTACCCAAGCTTCCAGCTGTACTACAGCATTGTCGCCCGGTGCAGCCAGGGAAACTAGATCTCCGCGGTGTGAGAGGTACTCGGTTTCCTCTCTAGCTAGGCAACCGTTGCCGTCCAGCCAGTTCCGCAGGCTTTGAACATCTCTTTCTCGAGCTTGGCTGGAACTTAGCATTCGGTGTGTGTTTTCTGCAAACCGGTCTATTTAAATGTTATTGTTATTATTCTTCTCATTTATATACAGAGAGAGGAAGCTAAGAAGGCATAACTAGCGTTTGCACTCACCATAGTCAACCAAAGTAGATTCGATTTCTGCCAAAAGAGAAATACGGTCCGTGTTCTTATCACAACGGCTTTTCCCGAGGAACAAGGGAGATGTCTCCTGTTGATCTATTTGCTCTAGTCGCTGTTCTAGCATGGATAGTTTATCTTGCTTCAGTAGAAGTATGCGAGCTCTGATTTTATTGAAGCCCCGGCACATGAAGTAGGGGCCATGTGCTGACAGGAGACTGGTATAACGGGGGTATCCTGGTCGATAATCTTCGACTAATATTCATTTGTTAGACGAAATCACATACTGAAAACATGACATACTTTTTCTTATTTTTTTCTCATCGGAGATAACAGGTTCTTCAGGCTTCCAGCGAGGAAGTAGGGACGAAAGAGCTTTCATTTTTGATATAGGGAACATATTAGTTTCAACCTCAAATTTTAGAAATGGAATAGCGAAAAGAACAAGCAGTATAGTATTTGTTTCTAGCCAAGGTCTACTAGATGGTTATCTTATTAAAGCTGGAAACACTGTAGGCTATGTTGCTGAGGCTGTTGATTCGGTGAAGGAAGGATGCCGTCGTTACTCTGTTACGTTACTTGGTGCAAGCTATTACAACACGAGAAGCAGGCTCTGCATCAATCCATACATTAAAGGGTTGTATTTGGAACGTTGATATGCGGGCACCGCGATGGTCTGCTTACCTGCATGAAGCGCCTAACATCTTGGGCGACTGCTAGCATTCTATTGGGCAACTCGTGCATGGGTAAAGGGCTATATAAACTGAGGCCTTCGGGCCCGAATAGCTAGGCGATATCTCCCTCAAACTCTTTAAACCGTAGTACCATCAATTATTTCCTAAACGATCAAGTTAACCAAAGTGATATCTTGTCAAACCGGACTATGGCCTCTGCAGATGAGTAGGTACCTAGCGAGCGATAGGAATCAATATACTGAGCTAGCGCTGATATTTGGATTTAGCACAGCGAGTCCGAGGGTTTCATTTGATGGAGCCGATAGCCGTCCTTATGTGGCATCATACGTCGAGGTTAGCAATCTCACGCACCGTATCTAATTGAGCCTTATTGTAACGTCCCATCATTAGAAGCCTCAATTCTGCATCGGGGACAAAGTCTACTTGGTATCTTCAGGATCCCGCGAGGGACCCTATCTCGTTGAAACGATTTCTAACGGAAAATGCACACTCTCTGATGAAAACGGGAGAACTGCCAAAGGTGGACAAGAAGTAGAGAATCATGACTTGGAAGCTGCGTAATTCGCTTTGCTGCATTCTAGTCATTGTCTGCGAAGGTTGTCAGGACGGATCAGGCACTCATAGCTGTTTTCCACGGCGGGGGAAACCATGGAACCTGATAGGGTGTGTTGATGTTCAGCATAAAACTATTACTTATTTTGTAGGATCTAGGCCCCTGTCATGCACCCCGCCTCATAAGCGTAGCCTACCTCATCTCATCGACGCCTAACATCGTTGCCTTGTAAGGCTCACGTTGACTTGAAAATTGCCTCATAGAGTTCGTTGTAGATCTTTTAACCCCTTTTCGAATGGTCGGTTGCTGCCATCTCAGCTTTTTGTAATGCCATTCATCCTTTCTGTCGAACTAAGAACCTATTTCACTTAAGTTATAGACTTAACTTTGCCTCACATTTATACCGTTTCTCGATAGTGTAGCTTGGTTATACGCCATTGTACTAATCAGCAGCTATATTGTGTTCGTTCTATCCCGAAATTGTCAAGCTACAATGGATACTCAATACACGAAAATAAAACACTATGCACTCCTAATCGGAATCAACACTTACCGACAGAAACCCTTGAAAGGGTGCGTACGGGACGTGCAGAGTATAAAGGCATATCTTGAAGGAGGTTTGAATCCTGTCCATATCGAAATGCTTACTGCAACTGCGGGAAATGAGCAGGGATCGACTACTCCCATTGAACTCCCGATGTACTGGCCAACATATGAAAATGTAACCTCTGCCTTACGGAGAGTGACCGCCTTAGCTAGCCCTGGCGACTTTGTCTATATCCATTTCTCAGGACATGGCACCAGAGGAACGCCTAATGGTGCATTCTCAAACAGGTCTACGGGCGATCTAGCACTTGTTTTACTTGACCAGACACACAAAAGTGGCGTTCGGTATCTCTGGGGTCCCGAATTATCCGGCTATGTAAAAGCCATGGTAGATAAGGAACTGGTCGTAACGCTTGTTCTAGACTGCTGCTTTTCTGCGAGTGTATACCGCTGGGACGACCGTGACAATCGGTTTCTTCCTTTCGACCCCGAGATCGACGCCTTGTTTCCACTAGATACAGACAAAAGCCTCGATTCCCCGGTGGATGTTTCTGAGAACCGCGAGGTATCGATGTTACCAAACTGGCTAATCAGCCCAGATTGGTATGCAATACTTGTCGCATGCGGCCCAAATGAAGAAGCCCGGGAAGCTAGGTTTGATGGGGAAAGACATGGTGCGCTGTCGTACTGCTTGCTCAGAACTCTCACTGAGTGTGGTGGCCTCCTGAGCAGGCATAAGGAGATATACGACCACTTGTGTGCCAAATTTCAAAGTTACGGGCTGAGACCTCAACAAAACCCGGTTCTATATGGGAATAAGAACTTAAGTTTCTTTGGGTACAGCAGGCTAGGCGGGAGTTTTGCTACTACGTTGGTCGTGGTTAAAAAGGATGGCGGTTTTGAACTACCAGCGGGGGAAGCACATGGAGTCTCTGCTGGTGACCAATTTCTTTTACGCCCGATGGACTACACTGAACGTAGCGTCACAACAGGACAGAACTCGGTAATGGCTAAAGTGGCGCAAGTCAAAGGTCTTACATCCATTTTAGAACCATTAGAAACAACAACTCTTCGCCCGCGGACAGGATGGGTCGCCAGTGCCCTTACCAAGCTTGCCCTGCGGAGGTTCAAGGTTCGCCTCGACGAAGAAAGTCTTCCCTATCACAACGAGTGGGTGGTGGGACAGACCGGTGGATTGCTCCATATTCATGTTGAAGGAGACAATTCCCCTTGTGCATTTCATGTTGTGAAGGATGGCAATAGGTACGAGATACGGGACGACTCAAATAAGAGGGTTGACAATCTACCTCATATGCTGTACGGAGAGACAGATGCCAACCAGATTTTCAACATCCTAGAGCATCTAGCCAGGTATAGGCTGGTCAAGGAGCTAACAAACAATACACCGGCGGATGCTTTTTCTCAGTCATTCAACGTTCGAATTACTTCCCGTTCTGGAGAGATCTTCAACCCAGGGTGCTTGATCGAAGTCAAACACGAAGAAGCGGCAAAGTTCACGTTGACACTAGAAATAAGGAATTTGCGACGCGAGAACCTATATATCTACATTTACAACCTTGGGCCAGATTGGCAAGTCGCGAACATCTACCACGGCACGTACGAAGCTATACCCCAACTAAAATCTATCGACAAGTTTACGGGAACGTTAACCAAACGGTTCAAAACAAAAGTCCCGTTAGAGATGAGGAAAAAGGGATACCAGGAATGTGAAGATATTATCAAAATTTTCGTCACTTCAGAACCCACGTCTTTTGATGTACTGGAGCTACCGAAGTTGGGAGAACTAGTGAAGGCAAAAGAGCCAATTAGGGGTGGTAGTAAATCGAGCACGGATATATCGCAGAGCTGGGCTGCATTGAGTTTCACTGTACGGACGTCGTTATAACGCTGATATCGATAACTCATAGGCATACTGTATTCAACCTTAAGCCTAGCTTAAAGGTTCTTATTTATTGACTTACTTCCCCCTCTCTCATGCTTCACTCTGACGAGGGAAAAGGGGGGGAGAAAGCCGTGTCATCTAAGGGACAGAACTAAGCGTTTCGAAAGGCGTGTTTGCCCGGGTGGTTCTTTTATGGTTACCTTCCTGTTGCATGTCTTCCCGATGATTGATTATGCAAGTTGATGAGGTTTGGGGCTAAGATGTGGTCTATTTTCTTATAAGGCTACTCGAGGGCTACTATTCAATTGATTATTCCACGGATTTATCGGATCAAAACCACTTGAAATTCTTGAGCCACAAGTTACTTAAGCGATGGAGTACAAATTCATTGGACACATCCTCAAGAAAGTTAAACTGGTAAGAGGAATAAAATGAGGAAATCATACAAGAATATGAGAAAATAATTGGTAAATGTAGTCCCTCGCTGTTGAGCTTCGAATTTGTGCTCTTCAGGGTAAATAAAGGGGGGACGGATTTGGCAGGCGTGGTGATAGTGTATTTTTACACCTACATGTATGTAACCACTAGACCACAGCGGTACAAAATCAACGGTATGTAGATTGCCCACCCGCAGAGGTACCACGTGTCGTCCTGGGGGTTTACCTCGCGTCCAAGGCAACCAGTCCTCATGATGACACACAGAGGACAAGGTGAAAGCCAACCTATGCCAGCGAAGCATGAACCAACATCAAGAGTAATTAACAAATCCAAAAAATAAAGGAGATTGGCAAAAAGAGCAGCCCGTGGAAGTCGATTGGCCAAGCAATAACCAATCCACGGACTACGGACACGTTGAGGGCCTCGATACAAGCGTGCCCTACTCCCAAACCCGGGGGGATTTGCCATCCGGCTGGTTTCATCAGACGTCGTCACGCCCTCGGCCAGACTCAGAGTACTTGGATTGTACGTACTCTGCGGGACTCGCGTTGCCTTGGTTGCTAATCCGATTTCTTATTTAACTACTTAACACTACGTTCGGGTCAACCTGCTTATTACCTTCTCACCTAGGCAATAATGATGATCCCCTTTTTACGTAGCTAACCTGTGTACCTCCCAGCTAATTGATTTCATTTGAAGTTCGTAAGACCTTTTACTTAAGATAACATCTGGTCGAGATCAGCAGTGCAAGCCTCAGCTAGGACATTCTCTGCTCAAATCAGGCTCACTGTAATAATACCTACTACAATGTGCATGATCTCATTCCATTTTCTTTTCGCAACACTTAGGTTAATATTTATTCTTTGCCATTATTGCGCAGTGAAAATGACATAGCTCCTTCACTGTTCCCATCACCCCATCACTCCATCACTCAAACAGTAGTGGTATTAGAGAAACCATACACCCCAACAGACTAACTACATACAATGATACATACACCCTCATTGCCGCAAGGATTTCATGACGATGTAGCCAATGAAGGAGAACAGAACCACAACTCAAAGCATCATGCCTACCCCCAAAGATAGCCCTCATTGAATTCGTGACAAGATGCCTTGGAGTCGGATACGCGCCACGTAGAGCTCGTCCTGATTTCTCCGGATCATTGACCCAAGATTAGCAACCACCGCCCGTAATTCCTCAGCCGTCTTCCTAGCATTACCGTTGGCATCTGCATGATTCTTCTCGATCTCGTACGGCATTGTGGTGCCAAGTGGCGGCCATCCAGTGGCAGCGGGCTTATACTGTGGTGCTCCGGCCAGTCCCGGTTGTGTCCCCTCTCGGTGGGTGTTGTAGTTGTTGTAGCGACCGGCGTTGTAGCCACCATAGGTATTGGGTTGGCCGGGGAAGGGGCAACCGGCTCTTTCTTCCTTTGGCTGCAGAGGGAGGCGTGGTCTCATCGTATTGTCGAAAGCTGAATTGCTCGTTCCACCGGGTGCAATGGGTGCGTGATTATCAGTCTGGGTATACACAGAGTCGACATGGCCCGGAATCGTAGGAATGGGATGGCCACCATGAATCGAGTAACGAGCGGCCTCGTTATCCTGGTTTCCGGTTTTACAAAGGTACGATGCACCTCCGCGATTGTCAAGAGAGCCTTGAAAAGTCTGTGACTGTCCAGGGTCGCGTGGAAGCAACGGAAGGCGAGGCCACTGCGTGGGGTTCGATGGCGAAGGCGTTCCCTTAGCCGGGGGATCCTCCGGTGAAGGCCCGGTAGCGTTCCCAGGGCGGAGTGTGGATTTCAGCATGTTGATGGCATCAAGCAGTTCGGGGGATGGCAAGGCAACTATGGAGCTACAAGTATCATCGTCAAACCCATAGAGATGAGGGTTAAATCCGAGCTTAGTGAGCTTGTCGACAGAAACAGGGTCCATTGCGGCCGTTCGCTGGTTTCCGGTCGAATCGGTAATAGGAACAGGACCGGACGGACCCCTATACGGGCTAGAGTCGGGGCTTGGGGCGTCTTGTCGCGGGCGAAGGGCCTCACTCGGGAGAGGTCGCTGTTTGGGACCGAGAGGAGGTGCCGATGTAAATAGACCGGTGGCATGATATTGGGGAGCATCATTGCTACCGTGGCCTTGGCCTGCCTTTTCCGAGATGGAACCATCAGAATCAGGGCCATAGTAAGAGCCAGGGGAAGAGCCAGGGGTGGGATCTTCCGGCGATAGCTGATACGACGTAGAGGCAGCGGGAGAAGCAAAAGAGCCAACAAAATTAACTAGCTTGGGTTCTCCAGAGGCTAGGAGGCTGTGCTTGAGTTGGTTGAAGACAGAAGGGGGGAGTTGACGCAGTGAGTTGAAAACTTCAGCCCAGGGTACGTCGGGGCCTTGTTTGGATGCTGCCGCCTCTCCTTTGGCGTGCACGCCATCATTAGGTCCCTTCTCGTTCTCAGGGGCGCCCTCGGCAGCAGCTACAGTGAGATTCTCGATGTCAAGGGATAGAAGATCATTGCTGTTACCCGTGTTCTCAGCCATGTTCGATAGGCCCTCTCTAGGTAGCATGGTATATCTATCACCAGGGAATGTCGTATGCGTGATTGTGTCGATTTGTTTACAAGCGTCTGATGGATCTTGTGTGGTAGTTCTGAAGAAAATCTAGGACGAGCAAGATGGGGAGATGCTCGCAGATATATATATTCCAACCATTCCTACAAACCCGAGGCAAACAAAAATACGGCCTAATGCACACCCTCCTAATCTGGCATACCTGGGGCATCTACATCTAGATACTGTCTCTCATCTTGCAGGCATACCTCAATCACATCAGCAACCTACGCCAAAGCTCAAATACGTAGTTTCTTTGTGTGCCATCCAAACGGTCGGGCAGATTGCCCCATATCCAGGTTTCAAATACCTTATAGTCTAGCTTAGCTACATGTCTCTGCTGCATGATGAACAAAGAAACCAATTTTGCCAAACAGTAGACACGTTGCGTGCTGATGCACGCTGACATAGATGAGAAAGGGACACTTCTAGCGGTGTCAATGTGACCAGGCAGCTACGTAGCTGTTGGATGAAAGAAGTCCTAGCTACCTATGGCCTATGAAAGATACTACCTGGGTAGTTAGTTGGTACGCTTTTGTCTCCTAGCAATGGACAATATGGCTGTTTGTATGGATGAATGATAGGAAGACAAGAATATCTGAGGTGGATTATAAGAACTCTTTCTAGCCTACTGTATATAACTGGAGTGTCTTGGTTCTGTATGGGCAACCCCTTGCCATGCATTGTACAGGGAGCAGCTCTCTTTGTAGGTAGGTAGGTAGGTAATGGGCCATCACGGCAATGATTGCTGATGTCAAATTATGAAAGGCAGTAGTGGACTACCACTGGCAACTTCAAACAACTTGACCGTGGCTGTTGAACGAAATGTGCCCATTCAGTACTTGCCACTTAACCTGGAGTTGGAATTGGTGATGATAAGTAGATATATCTTCCCAGAGTATGTAGTGTTTAGATATCTCAGCCCTCCACCATAACATGTCATAAATACAAGGCATACAAATATACACTCAATATGGCAAATAGATTTGTAGTAGAACACATCGACATCTAGGCCGATTGATATATTGTCCGTCATAACCACATACAAATACAGATTTTCAAATCCGCTATAAGAGCCCGATCCGGTGCTCGATGCAAAACCCCCTTTACGCCGGCTGATGCCTCCCTCTCCTATATAATCCGCCCTAAACCCCGTACCTAAAACGTTTCGCACCTCCCACGACGGGTGCATCGCCTTGCCTTTTCCTGGCTATCGATAGTACATATTTCTGGGATGGTGTTTCCTCTTGTTGTTGAAGGATGCCCGATTCGGGTCGAGGAACTGGCGAAGAGGAGACTATAGTCGTCTCCTTCGATACTATTTTCCGTTCTTCGACGCGGATTGCCCACAGGAGTGTGAGCAAAACCTCTCGCGACGGTAAGCTGGTGCCTTCTGGCCACGTTAGCGGGCCACGGCTACGATCTCCCTTGATACCCGGGGATCCACTGGCCAGCCCCTCGACCCGATCATCGCATCCCTCAGACACCAACCGCAATAACCCCATCGTCGCATCCATCAAGGGACGCGCCAGTATGGGGCTGCTGGTTAAAAGCTTCTGAAGGGATTTGAGTCTCAGAGTCGAAGAGGCTCGAAGTGAATTCGGGTTCTTGGGCGATCGAGTCGCCGCCCGCGGTCGCGCCGGAAGCTGCGCCGCTGTCGTCGGTGCTGAGGAATTGCTCGAAGTCGAACTCCTGAAATTGCGGGGTCGCGTCACCAACCAGATGATCGTACTCAAAATTGAGGGGGTCGGCTGAAGGGCTAAGTTGGTTTTCAGTGCCCCAGCGATCAAGGTCAAGGGATGCCGGCATGCCGAAAGCATCACCGAGGAGGCGGTCAACAGCGCTTGGAGCTGCAGAAAGAGAGACAGTGCCGGCGCCAACGTTTGACGCGAGGCCACCCATGACTGCGGAACTTCCACCGACTGACACTGCTGGTCGCACAACACCGCTGCTGGATGTTGTGTCACGTCGGAGGAAGTACCCGCGGAAACGGGGGCCGCGTCGCTTGTTG
Organism: Eutypa lata; assembly: GCA_022661535.1. Lineage (NCBI taxonomy): Eukaryota > Fungi > Ascomycota > Sordariomycetes > Xylariales > Diatrypaceae > Eutypa > Eutypa lata. Next base: position 3,907,375 of record JAKULF010000004.1, on the reverse strand, counting down.
TCGTCGCTGCCGAATCATCGTTGTCCTCGGTGCTATCGGCGACCGGGTTTAGTTCGGGGGAAAGGGATGCTGGGTTAACGGTGGCATTGGACTCGGGCATTAGGATGAAGTCATTCATTGCCCCGGAAGTGCCTTGAATATTTGACTCTGTCGAAGAGCCGAACAAGGCCTGGGAGAGGGTAAGGGGAGAGGGCTCGAGGTTATCGAAGGGTGACGAGCCCCGAGTTGAGCCACCTGGATGTCTCCGCATTTTCTTCATTTCTTCTACTAATAATTCTACCGTCTTATCCCGGTTCTGAAGGGCGGCCTCGAGTTCTTTACATCGCTGCTCTAGGGCCTCTACCTCTTGTCGCTTGCGCTCTCGGGAAGACTGGGCAGCTCGGCGGTTACGAAGGACTCGCTCAACTCGCCGTTGTTCCTTTTCATCTTCTGTCTTAGCTCGTTTCCTAGTTACCATTATGTTAGCATTGCGGTCACCGCTGGAGTAAGTCAATCATGTGTATCATACCTCGGAGGTAGGTTGGTCTTGGGCTCTGGGAGGACTTGACCCCACGACTTTCTCTTCTTGGTAGGCTTCTTATCCGAAGACTCTGGAGCCGGAGTTGAAGCCGAGTCTACCGATTCCGAAGGGCTCATCATACCCTCTACCGGATCCATAGAGTCGGATGTGTCAAAGAGAGATGGGTACATTTCATCCGGGGTTGATAGGAAGGACTCGGTAGGCGAGGTCTCGAACTTGACGGTGGGAGTCGACATAGGGACTTGACTATTTGGGGACGCCATCTTGACGAAGTGATCACTGATGGTGTAGGAGGACTTGGTTTGTAGTATATTTACTGCAGTTCATCAAACAAAAAGCAGCAAATGGACAATTGGTAGATGTGCTATTGCTGTATGTTGTAGAATTGAATGAATGCGACGTTGCTAAGTTATGGGGATATGGCTGTAGTAATGAGGTGCCTTCCTAATTCCTCAAGACCGTTAATCAGCAGAATAGGCTTCCACTTTGTTAATGCATTGCCTTTCTTAGCGGTGTTTTGAGTCAACAAGCTCAGGCTACCAAGTATCTTTGTGAGTCAACGTGATAGTGTGAAGGGTGAAGTGTAAAGTGAATGTAAAGGACAGGTGTCCTCATTGATTTCGTATATAGTGGGGATGGGAGGGTGGTAGTGAATGGTTGTCAGCTGGCCAGATTTGGTGTGGTGGGTGGTCTTTGCTTTGTTCTCTTTCTAGGCTGCTTGAGTTCCTTCAAATTTATCAGAGGCAAAAAGCTGGGGAGCAAGAGCCTCTCTTTATGTTAAGGACACGTATGCGCAGGGGGGCACAGTTTCTTTTTGCCTGAGGCATCAATTTCCCAAAATGGTGGATAAATGAAGTATTTATCGGTCCACCTTAAACAGGGGGGGCTTACGGAAGGGATGGAGATGGAACAGATGGATTTGGAAGGAATGTCAGGGAGGAGGGAGGGGCCAGGGGGGTCCGTCTTCAGGCTCCGGAAGCTGGGAAGCCAACTACGAACTGTGGAGTCACTGGGAGTTTTTGTACCGCGCCACTGCATCAAATGGACCAAATCCCTTGGTACGCAGCCACCGTTTTTTTCATCTTGCTACACACGGCTTTGCTAAGGCAATTCAGGGGCTTATGAACAAGCGAGGGCTGTACGCAGTTTAACGAACCGGATTGGTGGATTGATTGTTCTTTAGAAAGGACCTAACCTAAGGGGCTTGCACAAGTCGATACACAGTCAGATAAGTCAGCGAGTTATTGTCCTCAAAAGGAAAGTGGAAGAAGACGTATTCCCCGAGGGCACCTGAAAGTATGTATTACTTATCTCTTGATTTGCCCTTTCAAATTATTTCTTGTTCCACAATCAATATCTCTTCATAAAGTCTAGAATGGACCACCGGAGCAATCTTTTCCTATAGGAACTCCATCCAAACTCGAGTAATCCCTCGATCTTAAAGGTATACATCGATCCGGAAGTCTAACTTCACGGAGACCAACACGTGGGATCCTGCTATCCGTCCAACAACTTTTCGGTAGTGCAGTAGGTAATATGTAGGTAAGTGACCAAGTGACTTATTTTGCCGCTATTTTGGAGGGCCCTGTTCTGGACGTGATTGGCGCATCGTCGCTGCTAGTTGCTGCAGTTAAAACTTATTATTAGCACAGGCCTAAACCTAAACGGCCTAACACGTTTGTTAAACCACCACATGTGCGTAGTCAGCTCACTCAGCCGCCGCGCCATACATCTGCAGCAATAAACTCGGCATCGCAAGGCTGTTGGCTCCTATACTGTACTACAGCACCTTGGTAACTCCCTATATGCCATGAAACAAATTTGTCAAGTATAACTAACCAACCAGGCGGTTGGATGGAAGGCATAAGGCTTACGGATTTAATATGACGTATTTCGATCCTGATACCGTACCAACCCAACCGCCTTCCATCACATCGCCAACCTTCTCATCGCGATTATGTCCACTCCAAGTTGGTAATCATGATATCTAGTCGGTAAATATTTTAGTTTTCCGATGAAACGACAACAACGTCCAAATTTAGACTGAGTAGTGAATTATCAACGCCTCGGCAGTTGTGTTACTTATACGGAAAAGAGCCGCAGTACTCATGCATGTTCCGGCAATAGTCCAAATTAAAATCAATTTACATAGTACCAGATATTGGAGCTCTACGTACTATCAAACTCATATTTCAAGATTTGATTCGGTCCGTTCTATCTGCTAGCACAATCGATCATCATGACTATCTAGGTAGACTCACTGGTTCGATGATGTTTCAAGAAGCTTCATAATGTGTTTGCTCAACAATCAACAGCACTTCAAGAAAGATCGTATATCGACTTCGGTTACACAACACACGCTATTCCTATGTATAGGATTGCCTAACAGCTCCTAATCTTCTGTTACGTATTTCGGCACAGACGACGTGAATAACCCGGTGTCTGACGCACATACCTACTATCAGAAGCTGTGAAAGTGACTCTGTAATCGTCATCGATGACTATGCGTAAGTTCCAACAGCATGACCAACCCAAAGATATAATTAGGATTTCCGTATGTTAGAACCTTTGCTAGGCCTTAACTTAAAGTAGATCCTAACGAACCATAAAGGATTTCAGTCCAAATCCCCTCATGTTGAACGTGTGCAAGCCACACGGTAATGTGTTGCTCGTGCCTACTCGACCATTTTTAGTAACTAGATCTTCGGTTCGACCCGAAACACATACGTGATTAACCCGCGATTAGATATCGTCTCTCGAAACGTAACAAGAGCCCACCAATGCGGTTAGGCGAAACAGTGCTTATTTAGTGCGCACTGACAAAAGCTAGTTTATGTGCGACTCAGCCGAAACGGTGATTGTTCTAATATGCGGACTGCCATTCTCAGAAGTTCGAATATCATGAAGAGAGAGTGCTGATGCCACTTTGGGGAGCCATTAATTGACTGCCATTACGAAGTACTCCGGACCGAATTCTACTTAGATTATACGCACACAAGAAGGCATATTAAATCGGAGCCTTACTCCAATCCCCCGCAATTACCCCTTTCGCTTACATCTTGGTAATATCTTGTAGAACTCAAATCCGCAACAGGCTTCATTACACGCATAGCCAACCAGCCAACCCGGTTACTATTTACTACAAAGGTATACATCACACGATCGGTAATTGATCAATACCCCAGCATGCCCAGTATCTATGTATCCAGTTGGTTTAAAGTGGCAAACAATTATCGATGACAGATGGCTACACATTCAAAGTGGTGGTGGGGCCTTGTCTTACTCTACATATGTAGGTCTAGGCATCAGAATAAGACAATCAAAGACATACATACATACTTATCAATAGGTACGCGCATGATGCCATAATAACTAGTGTGTGCTGATTATCGATGTTCTTTTTCGTTTAAGGGCTGCTTTCGATTTGGAAGTCCTAGATAGGTATTAGGTGAGAGAATAGGAGATGATCTGGGCACCTTCCGCTTCGATCTTGGGTCTCTCCGGGAGTCCATTGTTCTCGAACAAATCAGTCGAGGACGAGAGGTTACATCCGCAATCGACCCCCCGCGACTCCGATTTTCCCGCATGGGAGAGCGAGGCGCCTGAGCAGATCTGCTTCTACTCCAAAAAGGGGTCCTGCCCGAGACGGCATGGTCGGCCGCCGGCCCTGAGAAATGGAAAGCCAATATACTGGCAGACTCCAATTCCTGTTGTAGGTATTTCACCTAGCAGTGGCCGAGACGGTCCGTTCCATTATGAACTCCACCTTGCCCACCACCTACTCTAGAGTCTACATATTATGAAGAGGCAAAAGACCTAAGACACATCTTATTACTCCCTGTGAATACCCGAAACGCCCCTAATGCCGGCCACCCTTGCGCCACCTCATTACTCGGAGTGTGTGGTTCTCCCTTTTGCGCGCCGTTTTTTATTCAAATTCTCGAATAAGCAATTCCAGCGCATTCTATCGCACCTCACGGGCGGACTAGCTCTTCATTAGTACTGTGCTCCGTTTAACTATGTATATGGAATATCACGCCGCTGGAACTCGTGAAACTTTCCGCGTAGGCGTGGGGCCCGATTGAATCGTACATACACAATACGAATGTCCGCGCAATGATAAGAGATAGTGACGAATCCTCGTATTAATAGAATCGATTAGTAGCTTGAGGACCGCGATGGTCAGCTTCAGACTAATGAATGAGTGAATATCCACTTTGGTCGATGAGCTAAGAGACTCTCGTACGAAGTAGTCTCGCACGATAAATCATTAGTTGATTATTTATATGAGTAAGCCTTACTATTGCGCAGAAACAGCAGATAGGGGCAATCCATATAGCCTTCAAACGACGACGGACGTACTCGTACCTGTTGCTCGGCTCGTCTCTCATCAGTCAAATTGATATACCTAGCATAAGCCTCATACTTCGTATAAAGTTTGCTTTCACAGGTTGAACTGCGCTTGCTAATCCTATCGATGTAACACTCCTAACGACTAGCTCTAGCAAAGGGCAGCAAACGTTTAGTAAACCCTGACTGTCATACGACTAGTTGCAGTTTGTGGCCGTATCACTATTGGACAATAAATGGTGAAACATTTCGCTATGTCTTTCTAGTTATGTGTGCTTGTTTTGAGACAATGATGTGATAGGTCTGTGCATACATATCGATATAATAATGAGCAGGTTTACTCGAGTATTGATGGTAGAAATCTAACTGCAATAGCATACCATACACCCAATGTTAGACTCAGATCTGGCGAATAGCTTTATATATTACTTATGACACCAATGTATAGTAGTTCCTATGAAAATCGCACTCTATAATCGCTTTCATTTCCATCTTGTGCTGTTCGTGTATCAGAAGGCTGTTCTATCTCCAGTTCTATCTCCAAGATTTGCATGTGTGGCAGTGACATAGTTAGTGATATGTAACTATGTAGTTAACTATGTGGCTTAGCTACGGAGCCTGGAGAAATCGTGGCTTGAATGGGAGATAAAGAGTTCCCCTGCGTCATTCTAGTGGCGCTTAACGACTCTACAGCCCCGCCATGTCGCTGGATCGCTCTCAACCTCTGCCCAAGACTTCATCGAAGATTACACACAAACCGACCTAATCAGACCATATCGATTCCACGCGTTTTCTTCTATTCCTGACGACGAGACTTTTCCACGGCATCGCACGAACCGGAAGGTATCCATCGCATAATCCAGTATCTCGGTCCCAAACCTCAATACCTACAACAGACAGACAGCCAGCCAAGATGTCGAACCGACAACAAGCTCGCGACATGCAAGTCGAGTTCCAAGCCCGCGTACGTCTTTCCCGCTCTTCACCATCTCCTGCTTCTCCACGCTACTGCATCTCGAACCGATGACGATACACTCAACTCTCAACCTACCTACCTAATAAACGTGCTAACTTCCCATCTGCTGTGCAGTTCCAAGCGAAGCAGGCGCGGCGCGAGGCCCAGAAGGCAGCAAAGCAGGACCCGTTGCTGAAGAAGCAGATCCAAGAGCTGCTGAAGAAGGGGGACACGGCGAAGGCGTACCAGAAGGCCAAGATGCTGCTGTCGAAGCAGGCGCTCGCCCAGCAGATGGACCAGATGGCCGACATGGCCGAGCTCAGCGTCGCCCAGATCCAGGCCAACAACAGCATGAACCGCATGACGAACATGATGGGCCAGTCGTCCAAGGTGATGAGCGCGGCTCAGCGGAACACGAACCCGGAGCGGGTACGTTCTTTCCTTCTCTTATCTCACACAGACGATGCTAACTAAAGGTCTCCTACGCCACACAGACCCTCTTAACCCTCGAGCAATTCAAGCAGCAGAACGAAGAGTACGCGATGAACAACAACATCTACCAGGACGCGATCGCGCAGACGACATCCCAGCAGGTCTCGGACGACGCCGTGCACGAGCTGCTAGGAAAGCTAGCCGACGACGCCGGCGTCGCGCTCAACAGCGAGCTCAACGCCGCCCAGCCCAGCAAGGCCGAGCCGGTCCACGCCCAGACCGCCGCCAACGAGCCGACGGCCGAGGAGGAGGACGCGCTGCAGCAGAGGCTGAGGGCCCTGAGGGCTTAGAAGGCTAGTAGCAGCAGCGGCGATGGTGGTAACGACGACGATGATGATGGCAGCAAGAAGCAAGAGCTGCAGAGGGCTACATGATTGATCCATATACATACATCCATCCATCCATCTATACGGGGACGAAGGAATTAAAGGGGGGGAGGGGGGCAAGGACTTTCTTTGCTTAGGTACATCACGATCGATTATGGGACAAACGGGATTCAAGTTGGGCGTTCCGGTCGGTTCTCATGGGACATTAATTATTGTCATTATTATAGCATCGTTCACTTTTCATATATTTTTTAAATCAGAATATAACTAACATCGATCGATCTGCCTTCTATGGTTCATATTACCTCTGGCGGTTATTGATAAATGTGAAAAGTTTTTGGACAAGTTCTGGTTTCTAACGCCATTTTGTAACAGCTCACTTAGTGATCACAGAAATATCTAAAAATGGGTTTGAGTAAAATCGACTTCGCGGTAGTAATTAACACTCCATCGTTACTTATCATAAACCTCATCAGCATTACGCATCTATAGAATGTTATAAACATGCCCGCCCATAGCTAAACAGGATCTGCAGCTTCCTACGTACCCGTATGTGGCATACAAGTCTTCTCATCATTTCATTATCTCATAACCCCCTATCTAACTTTTATAGCCATCGATCGCCCTTCCCGACATCTATTTCATTCATTAACGTCCAAAAAAATCGCCCTTGTGATCTGATAATTCTGTCTCCCTTTGTAACGTAGCAAGTCCAAGCAAGTCAAAACAAGCCAAAGAAACGGCACTGATTCCCTCACCTCCAACTTCCGAATAACACAGAAGAAGGAAGGAAAAAAAGAAGACAGAAGTTTCTACATATACAAGCTAGCAACAGCCGTGATATCGCGCTTGATCATCTCCTGCGCGGCCTGCATCTTCTGGTAGAGATCGGGGTCGCCGACGATGCGGGCGGCATTCTTGACCTCGCGGCAGGTCTCGTCGAGGCGCGTGATGGTGCGGACGATGGTGCCCTCGAGGACGTCGGTCAGGTCGGTGATGTTCTTGAAGCTCATGCCGCGCGCCCACTCGTAGACGACCTCCATCAGGCCAAAACGCGGCCGCGACACGAAGTCGTTGCTGTCGTCGGCGCTCTGGATGACCTGGCGCTCGGTCTGCACGGCGTTGACCTTCTCGCTGATGGCGACGATAGTCTTCATGCCGCGCTCGAGGTTTCCCGTCAGGGTGGGCACCGCGTCCGTCTTCTCCTGGAACACGAAGGCCGACAGGAGCGCCGCGATCTCCGCCGGCTCGTACTCGGCCAGCACGTTGTCGAGAATCAGCTCCGTCAGCACGAGCTCGTCGGCCGAGTGGATCTCGCACGCCACCTTGCCCTTGAGCTGGATGCGCGTGTCGGCGTCGACGAACGAGAGGTCCTTAAGCACCTCGATCCGCTGCTCGTAGTCGGGCAGGAGCTGCAGGTTCTGGTCCGAGAGCGCCTGCCGGAGAGACGAGATGTGCTCTTTGATGAGCCATTGGTCGTGGCACATGGCGAACTGCGCGGGGTTTAGTACACTGAGCCGCTAGTTAATAATAAAATAGAATACTCACATGTTTCAGGAAGTTCGGGCACGGCGTGGTAGCCGTTGCCTGAATGGCCTGCTCTTCCTGTTTTCGCTTCCCTATGATCTCTTGCAACGGCAAGCTCTTGATCTTGCTGAAGTCCATCTCATTCCAATTATCCGAGTCCCAAGTCTTGCAAATATTCAACATGCGATCCCTTGCATCGTGTAGTTTTTCTCCGCCTTCGAAGTAACCCGGAATGATTCCCGTCGTTATGGTTCCTGTGAGGCACTCAATCTCACTTAAAGGCACATGGGCGTTCTTGCCTGTCACAAACCTCCTCGTACTAGGTAGGGGAGTGAATAAGTTCCGCAAGGTGGGGACTAAGGGAAGGATATCGGTCGAGTCTCGAGTCTCGCGGCCGGTTTTGATCCCGAAAACATGGATTGTTGGTTCGCCACCTAACGCTTTCGTACTAAACCCCTCAGAGAGAATGATACCAGGAGTCCGTACGCCATCCTTATTCCAAACAATGAGCCGTTGCTGTGTGAACATCTTTCTTCCAATGGGGATTGTCAGCAAGCCCTTATATAGCTCTTGTGTTAGTTGTTTGTAGTTCATCGATGCTTGGTGGCAGTCGTCCAAGCTCGGGTCACAGATATCGCAAGGCTCCCGTTTGACCTTAGCCAGGTCCGCTTCCGAAACCTTCACTGCCTTCTCGTGCTCTGGTAACAGTTGCTGTGTGGCATGCTCGGAGAAACTGCGCTTAATCATCTCCTCGATCTTCAATGCCTCGACCCGCAACAGATTCAGGATCATGTTGTAGGTCAATCTGAACTGCGACCGTAGTTTACTAGGCGGGTCTAGAATCATCTTCTTGAGATCGGTGACTGGCGGTGCTTCGTCGATACCTCCAGGAGGTACGATGATGACGGATCCAACTGGATCGAGACCACGACGACCGGCTCTGCCAGCCATCTGCGTATACTCGCCCGGAAGCAAATTTCGGAACGAGTGACCGTCATGCTTCCTATAACCTGAAAACACAACTGTCCTTGTAGGTAAATTCAGACCCATAGCAAAGGTTTCAGTCGCGAAGAGGACCTTTACTAACGTCTGAGCGAAAAGCATTTCAACCATCTCCTTGACAATGGGAAGTAGGCCACCATGGTGCACGGCGATACCTCTGCTTAGCATATCGCGAAGGCGAATGATTTGTGGTAGAACTCGATCCTCGGGGCGTAAACGTGCTATCGATTTCTCGATAATCATGTGAACGTGACTCTTCTCCTGAGCGGTGCAAAAGTCCTGGTTACTCAGAGCATCTGCATTCTCCTCACACCGCTTCTTAGAGAATACAAATATACAAGCTGGCAGTAGACTTGATTTCCTTAAGAAATGTACAAGATGTACCCAGAGGTTCTTATCCTGATTGACAGACACGAAGCCACCAGCACGGCCAGCACGGCCCATATGACCAGGCGTATGACTGGCTCTAGGCGGACCACCCCTGCCTCTTTGTTGATTGCCGCCTCGTCCACCACGTTGCTGCTGGCCGCCACGTTGTGAGCCTCGTTGGTTACCTCGCTGGTTGGCTCCACCACGAGACGCAGTGGCGGGAGCAGGGAGTGCTTTGTCTTTGCCACGAATGGCTTGATTGGCATCTGCCCAGCCTTTGTCCAAAAACCTCTTCTGGCTATCCACGATTTTAAAAATGTCCTTGCCAGCCCATAAGAAGTGTTCCAGGGGCACCGGTCGTTTAGGGGTCGAAATAACATAGATGTCTTTTTGCTTGGTTCTACCAACCCAAGAAGCGAATTCGTGTGTATTCGGAACCGTTGCAGAGAGAAGGATCAGAGACACGTGCTCCGGGAGCATGATTATGACCTCTTCCCAGACGACACCTCGCTCAAGGTCATTGACATAGTGAACTTCGTCAAAAATGACGAACTCCACGTCTCGAATGAGATCTGCCCCTCTGTACAGCATACTCCTCAAGATTTCGGTTGTCATAATCAGACAGCTTGCCTCAGGGTTAATCTGGACATCGCCAGTAAGAATACCGACTTCGTCAAACTCTTGCCGGAAGTCTCTGAATTTCTGATTACTTAGGGCCTTTATAGGTGACGTATATATAGCCTTAGTCATGTGTCTTGCAGCTAGTGCAATAGCATACTCCGCGACGACGGTTTTGCCAGCCGAGGTGTGTGCAGCAACAAATACAGAATCGCCGCCCTCTAGGTGATATATTGCCTCTTTCTGGAAAGTATCGAGCTCAAAGGGCCACTCTCTGGCCATATCAGGGACAAGCTCTCGGAAATTGGCGATATCCTTGTTGATGTCGACCATGTGTGCCCATTCCTTACCAGCCTTTCTAGCGCTGGATGCCGCGAGATTCCCATGAGGTTCCAAGGCAGGGAATTCAACAGGTAGCAAGTTGTCAATATCTTCACTTTCTTCCTGGTCAGTTTCCTCTTCGACGCCATTGGTGGTCAGGTGGCCATTGATATTCTCTGGCTCGGGACCTTGTTCGGGCTCTTGGTCCAGTTCTGCTTCGATAGCCTTCGCTTGCTTCTCATCGACCTTGGATTTTTTCTTGGAGAAGTCAATGCCTCTCTGCAGACCAGGTGCCACCTCAAGAAGACCCCCTTCAGCGCCGAGCTTGATGACGCGCTCTAATTTGTTGGTTGGTCCGTCTGTACCAGCACCCCCAGATGTCAGCATCTGATCCTCCATGGCTGCGGTAGCCTCAACACCTTCCAGACCACCCGGCGCGAAGGGAAAGAAGCCGGCAGCTCCTCGTACGAAGTCGGCTCGGTTCCCAGGCTTTCTCGTGAGGGAGGTGGAATTCTTGGCGGTGGCGCTGTTGGCCGGGACGGTTACATTCTTATAGCCCGTTACCCTACCCTCCAGGCCCTGTCTCTGAAATCGGGTGACGGTGCGAGTCTGGGTCGGGGCGATGCGGAAAAGCTCGGTCAGATCGGCGGGGCAGTCCCAGCGCTGCTGGAGGCGGTTGAGCCATTCGGTCGAGAACTTTTGGGAGGGCGTGAGAAACTTCTGCTCCAGTTCTGCTTTCAACTCGTCGGGATCCTGCTTCGCTCTCTTGCGGGGTCCTTGCTGGAATAAGACATCGTCGATATTGAAATCTGCGTCAGCTTGCTCGTTTGCAAGCTGAAGCTTTCGCAAGGCCGAAACGAGGTCTGCAGTCGCCATATTGGCTAACTGCTTCTTATTTCACTCCAGGCTAAGCAGAATAAATGGCAAGCCAGGTCCGACAGATAATTTGGTCGTGGTTAATACGTAAGTAGGTGTGCAGTTGTGTTGTCTGTTGAAATTGTTCTACGTAAAAGGTGGCACTCGTTCCGTCATTGGGGTTGACTTCTAGTGGCATGCGGGGCATTTACCCTCTATATAGCGGGGCATTATAGCATTGTAGTAACTATCAAATCCGCTAACGAAGACACTGCCCCAGCCTAGGTACTTCACTTGTCATTCAACTTATAATAGATCGCTACCATCAGACATACCATAATCTCAACGAGATAACTGCCAACCCTTGTTCCTGTGTATGTGCAGCTCCAACTATCAAGCAATTGAGATTATCAAGGAGATAATGATCAGAATTGCGAGCAGTAGCCATAGAACCGCATGGTTTGGTCCGTCTAAAATATGCACACCCCAACCGAACACCAGATCCGGATCTGAACCACTCCCTGTTTGCCTTTGAGCAGCCAAAATACTCTTGCTGAGCTTTTTTCGGAAGCCTCTTCAGCCATATATCATCAGTGTGCTCATTCCACGTATTCCACCTGGCGCGATGGAGGTAGTGGAAAAGACATTGACCGGCATCAGTATCTTAGGACGCAAGTAATGATACCTTTTTTCATCTAGCTCTTGCTCAGGGGGGTACTCGTCTGGCTTCTTGTGGATGCCGGTTCCATGTAGGTTCTTAGGATTGACAGAAAACTAGAGTCTGGCTAGTGCCGGAGCATCTGAGGTAGCAAGAACAACTCACCTCAAAAGTATTTGGGAATATAAGTAGTTCCAGTCAAGCCGTCGACGTTGATCGAATGGGCTCCTGCATCAACAGGTGTAGATCTCTCATTGCGTGAACCAGAACCAGGAATATGGTTGTGTTGTGTTGTATTCTGCGAGGCGCCAGGTGAAAGATGTGCTCTCTGGGGCGTACTTAATCCACCCGAGGTCGGCTGCCACGTTGCGTGCCCACTGCCAGTTTAAGAACAACCCAAAGAGATATCATCGCTTAGAGTAGGTAGGCTCCCATATGATAGGTCGGTCTTCAATTGGCTCAACGCACCCAGGTCATCTTCTGGGAAATCCCCCCGGTAGCATTGTATTCACGACTAGGGTCTTGTTAGTAAATTCCAATATCATTAGCCTAGAGGGGGATCTCACGCAACTCCATCGTACTCGTCTATACCCTGGTGCTATACTAGGAACGAACAGCTCGATAATATCATAAAAGAAAAAGGATACGCCCCAGAAGTCCAAAGGTCCCGAGAACAAATCGCGAGCACTCGTTTGTCGGGGACAAGAGGTCGGTGCAGCACGTCTCGGCTTCAGGAGGACTTCCTGGGGAACTTCTTGGTGTGTCGAGGTAGTAACTGGGTGACTTTCAAACCCTTTCCCTTCGTCCGTAATCAGCGGAGCTTGCGAAAACTTCGGGGCATCGTCGTCCGTTTCTATGGGTGAAGATATTCCTGGAGCCTCTTCGTGTGATGTGCTAGGAACATCTAGGGGGCTTGTAGCAGGTTGGCTTGGACTTGGTGAGGGGTCTCGTGACCTTACCTTATCTGGATGCGAGCTGCTAAGGTTCTGGGTATCAGAAGCATTGGGACCCGAAACGCCTGCTTGTATGGGTGATTTATCATCAACCTTCAGCCAGTCCCGCAGCGTTCTAAGATGTGATTTAAAGGCTTGAGATGACAAGAGAGAGTCTCTGACCTGGTCGATTCTTGGGAAATTCGTGGTCTCTTCTATGCCTGGATCGAAATCCTCATCGTCCGACCTTAGTTAGACTCTGATCGAGTTCTCTTGATGTTGAAGGAAAGGGGCCGTCTTTTGATGGCCCATGTCCATAGGCACTGTCAATATTTGAAAGCCAACCTTCCAGATCTTTCTTGTTAGATTCGGTAGGAGCAGGCCGGTTCACTTCTTCAAATCCGGCAATATACCCCCTTATCTCGTCTGCCAATCGACCAGTCAACTCCTCCACGAATTTGCACGCTTTCTGTTCGAGCTCGTTAGACACTTCGGCAGCAAGTTTCCTGCTATACTCTTTCCAACAACCACGAATGTGAGCACGACTCTTTCGCAGCTTCAAGTTCAATATTGCTGTGCTGTACAGATTCTTCAGCTCCACTTGGCTCAAAAGCGCCTGTGCAACCTCCTTGATTCCACTAGTGTAAACGGGGTTGGCAGATGATGGAACTGTCGACAAGGTATTGATAGAAAATATGCTCTCGATGTCATCATCCGACGTAGATCCTTCTGTAGATGTTTCTTGGTTTGGTTTGACCTCATCCGTTTCAATCGGTAGATCTCTATGAATGGTCGCGGGGTTTGGGTCTCCGGCATTCTTTTTCTCGAAAAATCCCCCCTTTCCAAGAAGGTCTCTGATATACGGATTTCGTAAACTTTGGGGATTCTTTTGCCGCTCGGAGTGTTCCCTACACAGCACGGAATTGTCCCTCGAGACGAAGCATCGTGGTGATGGAGCAAAGACGGACTTCCAGCTAGGTGGGATATCCTGATCTCAATGCCAGCTGAACAAACTTGCATCTAACGTTGTCTTGAGGATCTTTTCTTGAAGTTTTACGAATACCTTCGCCCCTTCTCCATACAATACCTTTACATTCGTCCCATATTACCGCATCAATGAACCATATGAAATATATCGTAACATATATACATTCTACTTCAGAGCTGATTACACTACCATAATGAACGTAAAGGGTTCAGGAGAGTGTTTCCAGGTTATGTTATATCCATCTGCTGTGAGATCTAGGCTCTCTCCTTATATGGATGGCACTTTGTCTGACCGATCAGTTCTGGCCCTGTATCAATACCTTCTTATAACCTAGCTTGTCATTGCCATTCCAGCTTGGTTTAAGTATTCTATGTTAAATTAGTCTGCCAACCCCAAGAATGAAAGTGGTGGGGATTCATAACTAATTCACCGTGGCAATTCTTTTTAATGAAGGGGGGTCTCAACGCCGCGGAGATGTGACGTCGTACGGCCTGACTAAACCCTTGGGTGCGCTTTCGAGGGTGATGACATTAAAAGCCTAGAATAACCGAAAAGGTGGGGTGTTAATGAACAGAGGGTAAGGAAAGGAGGGCAGGCAAACCTAGCCGTGAATGCCGGCCTTCAAAGCCATTACTTCGGTGAGCATGAAGGTGCAGATGCGCCAAGCTTGATTCCTTGACTAATTGGTTGCAATCGGTTGCCTTACACGGCAGGACCGAATTTCTGCGAGTTATGTAGCATGATACGGATGCCCCGGTTGAGGAGGCTCGGATTGCCTTTTTGTGATTCACCGACACTTAGGACTTAAGGGTTCCTGTATTTTCCAAATTGAGAGATCAGGGTCTGATATGACATAACAAAGATGGACAGGCTCTGTTTTTATCTTCATCTGAGTGTAACCTTGGACGGTTTCCCCTTTAATATAAGTATCTCTGTATGCCCCGCACCTATTGCAAGAGTTGAGCTTCTTGAGACTTAACTCTGCAACGTCCAATGTGATGTTTTAGTATAAGCGGTCTTAACTCAAAAGATCTAGTTCACATTCCACAAGTTTGAAGTCACTTCCCAATACTTACTCAGCCCCTCCACACCAATCATTATTCATAAATATCAGCTTTTGCTCTCAGGTCCGATACGAGATGATTTTTCAGGAAGACGATAGTTACATAGAAGCCAGAAGCAAAGACCGCATTACCAACGTCACGAAAGAACACACAGACCGCGTTTATCAAGCTAAGTATGTTTAACGTGACCTCTTTTTGCTCTCTTTTTCTCTTCTTAAAAAACGAGAATGAAAATGCAATCAAGTCGTTCCCTAGCTAATCCACGCTGCAGCCAGAACTGGTTCTTCAACAACTGCCTCAAGCCAGTGTTCCAGCTGATGGTCAGATTTGGGACCAACTTGGCGACCATGAGGGGGGTGGGCAATCGGATCAAGGTCTTCGGGAACGATAACAGAACAAAGCAGTACGGAAACAAGAACAATGGGATCGTCACCTTGGACCGCAGCGCTGTCGGCCATGCCGGGAACCGCAACAAGAGTGTCACTAAGGGCAACGACAACAGCGTTGAGATCACGGGGGCCGGGAACACATGCGACTGGGTGGATCGGCGCTACGATAAAACCGCAATCCAGCTCGCTGGAAATGATCTGAGCTGGAAAAAGGGAGCAGCGGATAAGATATTGAAGATTAACCCTTTTAACTTTCTCTTTACTGTAAAGAAATAGGTACAGCTGCTACTATTAGGAATATTAAGATATTGTTATGGCTACATGAGATAATTACCAGCTGAACATCATTGCGACCTCAAACATCACATATTATCCTTTTGTACGATAGGAGCTATTTAAATTCCCTTAGAATTTACTCGTAACATTCGGTCTTGATGATATATATGCCCCTAATGGCAGAAAATATGAACAAGGTTATTCAGTCTGAAATTAAGTAAAGAGTACATGAAAGGTGATTACCTTCGAGTAAATTAAAATATCGTAACAATAATAAAGCATCTATAAAGAGCATTTAGGGGTAAGGCAAGGCTATAGGTTGGTTCTATCACATAGTATAAACCCACCTGCTACCTAGACCCAACACAACAGTTATTCCTTGTTAATCCAACATTAATACATAGTGAAAGATGGCTATCAACTTCATAGTCAAGTTATTTTAAGCATTAATGACTAAATAACGCACCCAATAACTTCGCTGAGAGATAAAAGAAGCCTAACAGGATCCCCCCGAGCACAAATGTGGCACTTTTGTCTGCCTTCTGATCATTGACGTTGCCATTTCCACGGATATCGGCAAGGTTCGCCGCCCCAGCCTGCTTGTTATTGTTTTTCTCTCCTACGTTGAGGATGTAGTTGCTAAATGGATTCAGTGCCTTCAGGATGGAAGATATCTTGTTGATCCACCCCTGCTGCTGATCATCAGCAAGAGTCACACCTTTTGTTTCGTGGTGGATGTTGGTCTTTCGTCTGCGATCAGTGGTGCCGGCCACTGTATTGTTGTCGTCTGCTATGAGCTGGTTTTCAATATCCGGGTCGGATTTATCCTGCAGGGTGTGCACGTTGCTAGGCATAGCAGCTGTCTTGATATTGAAATAATTGGTAGACGAAGTTTTAGAACCTATGGTGATAGTCCCCTGGTCAGACATATGTTGCTTACAAGACTGCTTCGGTGGATTCTTCTGAATACTACCTTTTAAGACGGTGGTAGTTGGTGGTAGATGCGTCGAGATATGCCGTGTGTTGAGCGGAATTCTAGACAATAGAGGATATGTAAACCAAATTTTGAGAGCAATAGCGCAAGCTATACGATCTATGGAAAGTACAGTTGAGGTGACAGATCCTAGGTGAATGAACGGTAGCGAGGGTTTGCGGGGGGTCCCGCCACTGCCTTTTGTATCTAATTCATGAAAGAATGATAGTTCGCCCAAGAAAGAAGAAGGGGCGCGAACCATCGTACCTTGCGTCTGTTGAGATGATAGCCACCAAAGTAACCCTACCAACCTAAGTCTGCATATTCTCCTGCCTGCTGCCTGCTGCCCTCTAGTAAGGGACTCTAGGCAGTCATCAAGGCTATTTTCATGGGTAAGGCTTGATATATATGATCGCAAAGAATTTCCCTACATCACCAAGAGCCTTGCTTACACTAAGTAAAAATATACCGCCCAGATGATTGGAGTTAAGGACGATATTTGATGCTGGGTTCACAGCATAGCTAGCTGCAGGCGATCGGTGATCCCGTCCGGTAGCTACCGTCGGAAACCCCATCTGGGTTTTGATCTAATGAGTCGATTTCTCTAAGCGAGAATCCGATGCTACCTTATAGTACAGTGACGTATGAGCTGAGCCGGTATACCTTTCTCACCGACCTTTAACTATCTGGGCTATCCGAGTTATATCTTGCTGCCGGATAAAGCCGAACAATTCTGTGTTAATCGAGTTAGACATCATATTCTAAGCCATGTGCGAAGAATGACGATAAGACGCTAGCCGCAACCATGTTTTAAGTCGCCCTTGAAGGTAGGTAAGTCTTATTATAGGCAATAATTTTGGGGTAATGGGGCTATAAATGTAAGCTCTGACAGACAAACGTCTTTGGAGTTGTCCATTGGATATTGTGCGGTGGTGCTACAGCGTGCAGTAACTGGTAGAAATCTCATGAAATATATTTGCTTTATATATCTACCTATATCCAACATCAATTTAGACTATCGTTAAGCTCAACACATATGATAGAATAAATCTGTTCAAAATGCGCTCTTGGCCCTGGCATAAGAAATATGTCGTACGTGTATACTCCTTCAATTGAATACTATTGAAAATCGGTGGCGCTAACAAGCAGTTCGGTAGAAGCCAAGCTCCCAGACATTTTTAGATGTATTGGTTGAGCCATCTGAGCCTAGTATTGAGTAAGGCACCTCCCTGAGCAATACCTTTTTATTCCAAGTAATTCTTACTGACCCATTCGTCAATCTTGAAGTATTGTAGCCGTACACGGGCTAAATCCTATCAACAAAGATGCCCATGCCGAGAACACGTGGAAAGAAGATGGAAAACTATGGCTCCGAGATTTCCTCCCACATCGGATTCCGGAAGCACGAGTGCTTCTCTTTGGGTATAACTCAAACATCGCATTCGGAACAGCAACCTCGGGGGTACGGGAGCAGGCAGAGAACCTTCTCAATTTGTTAGCGTATAAGCGTATAGTATGTACTAGTCCCAGTTCTCAATTACCTTTAAGCTACGCGCTTACACAAAACAGAAAGACCCTACTCGGCCGTTGATATTTATCTGCCACAGTTTGGGCGGGCTAGTAGTAAAGAGGGTAAGTTTCCTGGGAACCCTTGAACGTATAAATAACCCCCTACAGTGTTTCTACTTGACTTTTCCGATGGGCTAACTTTCTATCAGGCTATCGTCCACGCGAATAGCGACAGTACTTACAAAGACGTTTTTAGCTCTACATTCGGAGTAGCATTCCTCGGCACGCCTCATAGAGGTGGACACCATGCAAATTTGGGCAATATCATAGCCACGATAACAAGATATGTGGCTGGGAACCAGAGAAACACGTTCATGGAATCTCTGAAACCCGGTTCAATCATATCTAATAACATGGGCGATGATTTCCGCCAATTCTTGGAAAATCTTTCTATCATCAGCTTCTACGAGACCAGACCCTTAGGTCAGTGTGGCATTGTAAGTAGAGCATTATCTGGATCGGAAGCAGACGAACTAGCAGTTCTAACGGTACTATCAGATTGTGGACAAGGAATCGGCAACACTCGGACTTCCTGGTACAAGGGAGAAACAGATACCACTAGATGCCGACCACAGTAAAATCTGCAAGTTCGAGAGCGAAGACAGCCCTATATATAAACAAGTAGCAGACAACGTGTCTGAACTGGCGGAAAGGGCGATTCGCAAGCACAGGGAGAGGACAACCCAGACCAATGATCATAATGGGGGGGACAGCTTGCCCACCACCAGCATCGAGGGAAACGAGTCTAGAATTCATGGTAATAGAAATAAGATGAGACAAGCGGGATGGTCAAACTGGAGTTGCATAATTGGCGATACCAATGAGACGGCTCAGCTTGGCGATAGACATTGGAGTGATACGAACGGGTCCGGTAATATCACTACGCAGGCCAGCACGGAAGGAATAGATCTAACAAAGATGGCGGAGGCTTTTCTGTGGAAAGGTAAAGGCTAGCTATGTGTCTTTAGTTATTTAGTTTTTTCGTATGTAAATGTCTACTGGGTTTTGTTTGTATCTAGGTAAGCTTGATTAAGCTTGATTGGCGTTATTACAATGAGAAGGTGAGTATATAAAATTTCTATTCTCAGAGCGACGCACACCGAATCGAGCATTCACAGCCTCTTCTTTATGAGGCTTAGATAGGTAAGCATACCGAGTCCTGTAAAGGGTATTCCCTAGGAGATGTAACATCAAACGAACCTATCAGGCACCAATTACCTATATTAAGTAATAGAATCTGCAAGACAGCTGCTCTTGCAATTTTGCCACAAACAAAATGCCGGGCTTCATGCCAGCTCTTCAAAACTCCCCTCTCTTTGAGTGAACTAGGCAAACCTATCATTACGCCCCCAAATTCTGCACCTTCTCCACGTCGCACACTGCCCACCGATATATTTAACTTCAGCCTGTCTCCGGACCATTATCACCGACTACTGACAATTTCAAAATCTTTCAAATACTTATATTCTTTAGTCACTCCGGAGGCCCTTTCGTTTTACCTCCTCGTGGTTCCCTAGTTCAGGTACTGCCATTCTCTGAAGGTACATTTCGGAAACCATCACACCCTCCAGTGACGTTAGACTTAGGAATTCGAGACATTTATTACGTCCAGCAGACACATTGACATAACAGCCTATCGCCCACGAAAAATTCAAGATGGCCCCAAAACATACTACAGAACTACCGGATAGAAGAAGGACCAGGAGAAGCATCGGGAGCCTGCGACCTGTGTACGACTTTGAATATACTCTAGACCTCGAAGTTGAGGAGGACTCTCGGCACTCCAGAAAGCAGCTATCTAGGGCTACTACTCTAGACCTCGAGCCTTCTCGGCTTGGGCACGATCCGCACATGGATGATGTCCAAGGGGATCCGGGTGTTTCTGAAATGGAATTGGAACGGGAGAAGGAGATCATACGCGAGACCAACACATTGATTAGCTTCCTCTTCCACTTCAGCCCGGTCGTTCTCGCTATAGTACTTACTCAGTGCGTTTTTAAGGTATAGTAATATAGGCTTGACCACCACCCTCGCTTGGCGCCATCTTTCAGCACTAATAGAAACTAGGACTATATGAAGCTTCTCCTTAAGCTTTTTGCCTCAGTAGTGATCAACAAACTGCGATGCCTAGCCCTGGATCCATCCCTCGCGGCTCAGCAGGACCCCACCAGCAGCATCATTCACATCTACGTCAAGCTCGAGGTGGCCCTGTTCGCGCTGAGCCCGTCCTCGGCTATGCTCGTGCTGGCCGTCCTGGTGCTGATGGGGAGAGGAGGCAGCGCGCAAAGCAGCATCCGGGGCAACCACAACCGGGTCAACATGTACACGGTGAGCGCCGCAATACACGAGAGCGAGAGGTTAGAGCGTCATCCGGGCCGACAACGGATACAGAGGGTCACATCGAGCGAGCGGGTGACGACACTGGAACAGGTGGTCTTCGAAGGATGAACCTACGTGCCTTTTAACCACGATAAGTGTCATGATGTTAATGAACCGTAATGTTTAGATGAGTGTATTACTGTTGTACGCAGACAGAAGGGAAGAAGTTCTACCTATCAAGCCAGCCACAATTATACTAGAGGGCCGTAAGACTTTGTGGAGACGTCAACAACGACTCGTCCTTGCGAGTGTAAATATCAGATACAGGTTGAAGATTGTTGTTCGCGGCAGATATAATCTAGGTATTACTTGGCTGTGGGTCATATAAAACCCCTGAAATCATTGTATAACTACACTCAGAGCCTTGCTAGAGCTTCCTGTTCATAACGGGACTGTTAGTTAACCTTTAAAAATCTCGTTACGCGTCAGTAGCTACTTCTGAGAAAGGAAGGTGGCAGAAGAAGGGGTTTTAAACCATGCAGCCTGCGCCGGAGACGAGACCGACACAAGAGGCCCAAGTTGATATAAAGTAATCAAAATATAACGAAGCGCGCAGAGTTCCCAATTCGTAAGACTACTATGTGCAGCTTAAGTAGAGGGCATGCTTTCTTATTATATAACATGCGCTTTAAGACACGTACTTAAAATACACCACGATTTATTGAAGTTCACGTACTAAAATCATAATCGTGCTGTTTGTTTGTTTGTTCTCAACTCTAATGATATGTGGAGGCGTGCAACCCAAAACTATGTACGCTTCCGGAAAACCCACCCCTAACGCCATGCAATGTAACGTCATGACAAGTATTAATCTCAAGCATATGGTTGGTTCACCATAATCCATCCATCTCGGCCATCGCCTCCTCCTCATCCGCGTCAGCTCCAGAACTTGCCGTAGACTGCCCTTTCTCGGCCGGTGTTTGCTTCTGTGGACTCTCTGAAGTCGCTTCTGCTTCGGCCATGAGGGCATCTAGATCATCCTCTTCTGCTGCTGCTGCTGCTGCTGCTGCTACTATGGGAGCACTTGGCTTAGCGGCGGCACCGGAGCCTTGCTTGGGTGGGTTGGTTTGCGTTTCCGCCTCAGCCATCAGAGCATCTAAATCGTCATCTTCTCCGAACTGATGACGTGGCCGAGACGTGGCGCCATTGCCGAAGATGGAATTGGTTGGTGCCGTCCGCTGCGCTGCTTCTTCCGCCATAAGAGCGTCTAGATCATCTTCCTCGGGCATGTCATCGGGTTGCGCACCGCTTCCTCCAGTGCCGAACAGTGAGTCGTTTGTAGGGGCAGTTGGTTTGGGGGCTCTAGGCGTAGCATCGTAGATATCCTCGTCTCCAAATAGGTCATCCATGGTAGGAGTCTTGGGCCTCTGACTGGCCCTGTTCTGAAAGATCGGCGCTATCCTGGCGGGGAATTTGGCCGCATCCCGCTCCTCGGGCTGGTTTGATTCCCCGAAGATGTCTTCATCGTCCTCGTCTCGCGGGGGCTTCGGCTTCCCCTCGTCAATCCATTCCATACGCTTCACACGCATGAATTTCCTGTGGCCTGTCTTCTCTACCATAGCTAGTGCGTCGACGAACTTGGCTTTAGGGAATAAATCATCAAGCCACAGCTGGTAGAATGAGAGCAGGCGTGCAGCATCGGAGAACTATTAAGATGTAAGCGATTGTAAAGAAGATCCAACGGTCTCGACTACGTACCTCGTGACCTTTTCCCTTGAACTTCAAGTCCCGTGCTTTGCGTCTCAGCCTCGGAATGCCCTTTTCTGATAGCAATCTAGACAGGTCATGATTAGCATGGGCACGGGTTTACAAGGAGATGCATATAGTGATTGAGGGTGTACCTAGTCTCATCTAGCTTCACAGCAGGTGCCCTGACCTTCTTAGCTACTGCGACCTCCTCGTCGATTCCAAGACCAGTAGCGTCCTTTCTTTTCTTAGATTGTGCATTGTTGTTCTGAGCAGAAGCAGCGTCCTCTCCCCCAGACTCCGCAAAGGGGTCGTCATCGACATCATAATCGTTAATATCATTATTCATAGGGGGTGGCCCTTGGGGAGAAGACGGTCTAGCCGCTGTACGTGACGCCATTTTTGGTCAAGATCTTGGTCTATAATTGGTTTGGATCACGAGGATATGCTGAACTCTGAAGACTTGCATGTGAGAAGACGCGTCTTCAATAAAGGAAACGCGTTTGGGCTAGTACTAAAGTTAAAGTGGCTTGGCAGTGGTAAGTAGGATGTGGTCATAGCGCAGATACTGAGCCGAGCTTATCCCGCTTATCTAATCACTCGATCCTCATCCTCTAACTTGACTTGGGTCGGGTAATTGACCTCAATTGATTTGACGAGCGAGCATCGTGAGCTTCGATTGAGAGCTGCAGCGCAACCCTCAATTGCATTTACAGCGACCATGGCGACTCCTCAAGCGCAACAACCTACGTATGCTACGGCGAAGGTCATTAG
This sequence comes from Eutypa lata, assembly GCA_022661535.1. Taxonomy (NCBI): domain Eukaryota; kingdom Fungi; phylum Ascomycota; class Sordariomycetes; order Xylariales; family Diatrypaceae; genus Eutypa; species Eutypa lata. Next base: position 3,884,352 of record JAKULF010000004.1, on the reverse strand, counting down.
GACCGACTATCCCGTATGTTGAACCCCCCCTTCCGCCCCAATTGACTAATCCATGTAATGAACGAAATGACTAACATGTCTGTCCATATAGCTCATCGACAACGACCCGTACGTCTTCTTTACCCCACGGCCCCGGAGGGAATTCGTTCGATCCGATAAATTCTGCGATGGTGAGCGGATAACTAATTGAGCTTGCGCTTTATAGGCACTTCAAGAGAGTTGTTGGATATGCTCGACCATCAGATTATGCACATGGCGCGGTAGCTGCGGCGGCAGGACCGGGTCTGCTATGGACCATGGAGAAGTTCGCACCATCATATGTCGGAAAGGGAGGTTTTGCACGGGCTTTGCGGGTAGCCGGTGTTCTCGGAATGATGGGCGGTTTCTTATATTTCTACGAGCGATCAAGCTGTACGTCTACAGTTCATGCAGAGACGTCTCTTGCGAGACTAGTCGCGAGTTAAATGGGTGTGCTAACCATAACGAACAATCAGTGCGATTCTATGGTATGACGGAGAACGCCCGCGAAGTTAAGATGGATATGGACGAGATGGTTTCGAAAGTGAAGGCCGGTGAGCCGCTCTACGGCGAGAGCCGGTTGACCCCTCACATGCAGGGTGTTGCGGCGCGACAGTCGAGATACTCGGCCCTGTTCACGGCCGTCGTCCCGTGGTTTAACTTCGTCAACCACAACCAACATGGCGTCGATACCGCCAAGTACTACCGGCAAGCCGAGGTCGAGTTAGAGGCTGAGAGGCAGGGAAAGACTTCATAGATCCGCTCTACACGGAACACACAGAGTGGATGTATAGAAATTTATGTACAAAATGAAGACAGAAAAAGGGAAGATAAGGGGGCCAGACAGCCAAGTGCTAAGAACCGCAGCATGGGTGCTACTAGATTCAATATTTAGTACTCCGTTTAAACAAACGAAACGAACTTCAATTAACACAGTAGCATTTCAACTTAAAGTCCTATGATACGTATTCGATTTAGGAGGAGATCCTATCTACTAGCACATCTTGGATTTTAGATGACCAACTCATTACGGGAGTAGAGGAATCTGTATTTCGAAACACTAAAATATGGGTTTTGTCATGTCTTATCCAACATCTACTTAAGTAAGTAGTCAACCAGCTAACATTACAATATGCACGAGAATGCATTCTCCCGAATTTCGTTGATATGGTCGCCTTGTTCTTTCCCACTGGTTGGTTACGCGGGGTATCCAAAGGCGTTTATCCCCGACAAATCCTCCTCCAACAAACCCAACATGTAATTATTCCCAGAAAACCAGTCGCCCAACTGCTGGGTAGTCTGGGCCATGGACCTCGTCTGGTCATCGATGCCGCCGAGGTCGGCGGCATTCGTCATGGTATGGTCCGTGGTGGTGGCAGCAGGGGCAGTAGTGTTAGGCATGAAGCCCAGCTGGCTGAAATACATGTCGAACTCGTTGCCTAGGGGCGCCATGTCCTGGTTGATGGGCTGCTGCGCCTTGGCCTCGACGTACAGCAGCGCTATGTTGTACAGCACCTGGCAGAGGTGGTGCAGCTGGCCCACGCTGGGCGACACATCCTTGGCCACCTCGAGCGACTTGACGAAGTCCGCTAGCCGCTGCAGGTCCTCCGCGTCATTCGTCTCGATCACCAGGCAGAAGATGACGATGAACGGGATGAAGGGGGCGTAGATGATCGTCCTACACCAGTCGTCAATTAGCATAAACAGAAAGTAAACCAAACCAAACCAAACCAAGCCTAAGACAAAAAAGGGACAAGTACGGCCAAGAACCATGAGTAGAAAAAAAGCACAGATAGTTGATAAGACAACAACAAACTCACCAGTGTAGATGTCCTATCTTCAGCGCCTCGTCCTCAACCATATTCATAGTCTCCTGGTGGCTCCGCATCGCCTCTCTCGCCGCATCGATGCACTCGTCGGCGAAGGTGCGGGAGCGAGCCCCCAAGGGCGGCAGCGCGCGGTACGCGAGAGTGAGCGACGAAAGGTACGAGACCTCGTCGGACTTGAGGATGTAGACGTAGAGCTGGGTCTCGGTAGAGTGGAGGCGGGGATGCTTATGTCTATGTTTCTTCGCCGCAGTGGCAGCAGCAGCGGCGTTTGGTGGCGATGCCGACGTCGACGAGGACGAGAATAGTGATGGTGACTCCCCAACAGTAGCAGCAGCAGCAGCAGCAGCAGAAGACCTAGATTTAGGTAGTGGCTGTTGTTGCTGTTGTTGTTGTTGTCGTCCTCCTCCTCCTTGCTGCTGGTCTTGTTCCTCCTCGCGCCTCTCCTTCTCCCCCATCCGCCGCAGCAGCTCCAGCGTCTCGGCAAGCAGCTCGTTGATCTCCGCGGACAGGATGCCGACCTGCTCGATGCGCGCCCCGATGTCCTGCTGTAGTAGGGCCGCGGGGCTGTAGAGCCGCTCGTAGAGCCGACCCTGGCACCGCGCGTGCCGGATCCACAGGGTGAGGACCTCACGGCCCGGGTAGGGCGCGTAGGCACGCTCGATCACGGGCGGCTGCGAGATGTCGTAGTCCTGCAGCGAGGAGGCTCGCCCCATCCGCAGGGATAGGCCCTTGTCCAGCATGTACGTGCACCAGAATATCAGCCGCTTGTCTGTCGTCTCGTCCGGGTCGTTGTCGCCCCCGCTCGACGATGCTTGGTGCAGCCCGAGGGTCCGGCACATGTGCACCGCCCGCGACGTTAGGATCCATGCCATAGAGGGACGCGAGAGGTCAACTGCGAAGTTCACCTATTTTTTTGTGTGAAGTTCATTAGAAAATTAATATCTCCCTAGGTACGGATGGGATAGATCTTGTTATAGAAAGCACCGGGGGGAGATCTATTCACCCTCTTCTTTTTTTCTCACTCCTTACCCCCACTCTCCATAGAAAGGTACATGGTGTGTTAATGTGAAAGGGCAAGAGATAAATAATGGACTCGCTACTACTTACACCCATCAACAATGCCTCGATGTTCTCCAGGGTGGCTGGCATCATGAGGTTCAGCTGACCTAGGGCGATCTCTAAGTTCCTAGCACACATCGCGCGGCAAGCGTCGTACCGGGCACGCTCGGCCGGGTCGCTGGCGTTGACTGCCGCCTCGAAGTACAGCGACGCGAGCCCCGCGTTCACGATAATGAAGGTCCCCTCGCTCGGGTCATCGGTCGCGAAGTAAACCCGCCGACACCGGTCCGTGAACCGGTCGATGTCCGTGAAGGCGTAGATGATGGTCTGCATGGCGGGTGCCGGGCTGTCTGCATCTCGGGGGAAGGCGGAAGAGAACGATGTGTCAATTTGCGTCTAAAAATGGAGGAAATATGATGGGAGAAAGCATACGTTTCATCTCCCTCAACTTGTCCACGACGAGCGACATGGGCGGCATCGGGAGGTCTTTGAGGTTCACTCGCGCAGGGCTCCGCCGGGACTCTTGCGGGGTGCTAGTCTTATTCTGCATGTCGACGATGTGGCGCAACGCCGAGAGGGCGTCGTCGATTT